>CM060902.1:871268054-872518054 GCA_030737815.1 Allium fistulosum
TATTTACTACTAGTATAGAAAACCTTTATTTTATAAAGTGACACATCACAGAAATGATTGTAGAAACAATCAATCACCAAAATCCACATTCGAAGATGTGAATCAAATCCAAAGAAATCGATACTGAATCCATCAAAATGGATATTCTCAAAAGTCCCGAAAAAGAAGTCATCAAAGTCAATAATAAATGATAACAATAAATCGGATAATCATAGATCGATAAAAATGGGAATCTCAATCAAAATAGGCAAAAACAATCAGGTCAGTCGACTGACTGCAGAGGGCCAGTCGACTGAACCAGAAACCTGAATGTTTCATTTCCTGCAGTCAGTCGACTGACTATAGAGGGCCAGTCGACTGACTGCAGAAAACAGAGACTTCTGTTCTCTGCAGACCGTCCCAGATTTGCCTGGTTTCTACAGCCAGTCGACTGACTGCAGAGGGTAAGTCGACTGACTGACACTGGGAAGGTTTTTCAACCTATCCAAATGAAGAGCACTCTTCCGAATTGCAATCGGACGAGCAATGGGCGCTAGGGGTTTATGCCAATCGACAACCCAGCCATATAGGCCCTTCGATACACCACCAAAAGCATGGTCAAACATCAAAGCTAAGATTTTTAGAGTTTTAGACTTCAAAACACCAAAAATTGAAATGTTCACCAAATCAATCCAAATCAAAAACAAATGAACATGTAAAGATGTTAGGAATTCATACCTAACAATCAAGGATAGTTATAGACATAGATGTGAGATAGAAATCTCACCTTTAAACCCAAAAACGATGAAGGAGAAGCTTGAAAGCAAAGGAAGATCAACTACTCTTCAACTTCAACTCAAGAAGCTTGAATCTAAGCTCAAAAGAAGAACTTTTCCTAAGTTAGGTTTAGGAAATTTTTGAAATTAAAGAGAGAACGAGTTGGAGGAGATGAAGAGGAGGCTTACCAAAGCTTTTCTAAGAGTTTGGAGCAAGACTTGAGTTTGCAAATGGAATCTAGGGCTTGGAATTTCTAATTCCTATACTCTTCCCCCATTTTCAGTTTTGCTAGAATGTTTGTAAAGAAATGAAATAAGTGAATGGATGAAGAGGGGGCTAAGTTAGGGTAATAAAATGAGTTGGGTGAGACCCAAACCCAAAAGCCCACATAGAAAATAGCAAAATTCAACTTACTCCAAACATATCGATGCTTATAATCAAAAAAGTTGTAAACGCCATTTTGGACTCAATGGAGGTGGTCTTGAGTCTCAATTCGACTGTTTACAGAAAGTAGCTTTATGGACTTTAATCCGATTAACGGTTCTATATTTAAATAAAATATTTAAATATTCAATCGTAAAATATGCGGGATGTTACAGACTCCCCTCGTTAAAGAAATTGCGTCCTCACAATCTTTAAGAAATAAATAAGAAGTAACAACTTAAAAGCATACCAACACAAAAAGAAGAAATTTGAAAATAAAAAGTTCACCTTAAGGAGCACGAGAATTCTCTGGATTCCCAAGAGCAATCCTTAGGATTTGAGGACCATTGAACTTTCATAAGAGGAACATCTTTATTTCGAAGGCGTTTAACCTCCGAAGCAATAATGCGGATAGGATGTTGCTCATAAGCCAAATTAGGCAAAACTTCAATTTCTTCAATAACACCGGGCTCAAGGATAGAATCGGAATCTCGAAGGCATTTCCGTAGTTTAGAGACGTGAAACACGTCATGAATAGCAAAAAATTGAGCCGGTAACGAAAGGCGATAAGCCATGGAGCGAATGCGTTCAATGATGGGAAATGGGCCAATATATCGAGGTGCTAGTTTTCCCGATTGACTGAAACGCACAACACCCTTCATAGGTGAAACACCAATAAATACTAAATCTCCCACAGAAAATTCTAATTTCTCGGTTATCGACATAGGATTTTTGTCTACTTTGAGCTTCTTTCATCCTATGTCGAATAAGGTCAATCTTTTCTGTGGCATCATGAATAAAATCTGGACCTAAAACCAGCTTCTCGCCGGCTTCAAGCCAACACGAAGGAGAATGGCATGGCTTTCCGTAAAGTGCCTCGAAAGGTGCCATACCAATACTAGATAGGAAGCTATTGTTATAGGAAAATTCAACAAGAGAAATATGATCTTCCCAACTTCCACGGTTCCACCAAAATCAAGAACACATGCACGAAGAAGATCTTCAAGAGTTTGATTCACACTCTCGGTTTGTCCATCGGACTGAGGATGATAAGCGGTGCTAAAATTAAGCTTCATTCCCAAAGCTTTTTGAAGACCTTTCCAGAATCCACAAGTAAACAATAGATCACGATCACTAACAATAGAAGTAGGAACTCCATGCAATTTATCAATTTCCTTGACAAAAAGTTTAACCAAAATAGGTACGGTCCGATTGAACCGAACGGGAATAAAATGGGTGGACTTTGTAAGTCTATCAACTATCACCCATAGGCTATCATGACCCGAACGGGAACGGGGAAGACCGTCAATAAAGTCCATGGAAATTTGATCCCACTTCCATATTGGAATTTCCAAAGGTTGCAATAACCCACCGGGCCTTTGATGCTCGGCCTTTACAAGTTGGCAAGTCATGCAACGCTTAACAAAGTTAGCAATATCGGATTTCATTCCATCCCAATAATAAAGTCGCTTCATATCCGCGTACATTTTACTACTACCGGGATGAATGGTAAATTTAGAACGATGAGAATCTTCTAAAATGTCTTTACGAAGATCAATAATATTTGGCACAATAAGTCTACCAAATTTTCGAACACCGCCACGAGCATCAATATCGAAGTCTATCAAACCTTCATTATCAATTTTATCCCTACAACTTTGGCTAAGAAGAACCAATTCGGGATCATGCTTTTGAGGTTCAAGAATGCGGTCTAGAAGAGAAGGATGAGCCTCAAGGCTACATAAAACAAGAGATGAACATAAATCGGATTCACGATCTCGAATCTCACAAGTGGATAAAGTCTTGAGATCATTCCATTTGGTTATCATCATAGAAACAACCGCTTATTGCTTACGACTAAGGGCATCGGCAACACGATTCCCCTTTCCGGGAGTATAAAGGATATCAAGATCATAAGATGCAAGGAACTCGAGCCAACGTTGTTGACGCAAATTAAGTTCCTTTTGAGAAAATAAGTACTTCAAAGATTTATGATCGGTGTAGAGAACAAATTTCTCTCCCAAGAGATAATGACGCCAAATTCTAAGGGCGAAAACAATAGCCGCGAGCTCTATATCATGAGTGGCATACCTAGTCTCGGCAGGCTTTAATTGCCTAGAAGCGTAAGCAATAACATGTTCCCTTTGCATGAGAACGGCTCCCAAACCAACACGACTAGCATCGGTATAAACAATAAAATCTTGGTTCCCATCGGGAATCACAAGAATAGGAGCATCGGAAAGGAGTTCTTTTAATTTTGAAATGAAGCTTCACACTTGTCTGACCAAATGTATTTAACTCCCTTCTTTGTCAAATTAGTAAGAGGTACGGAAATTTTAGAAAAGTCTTTGATGAACCGACGGTAATAGCCCGCCAATCCGAGGAAGCTACGAATTTCCGTCACACTCTCCGGTCTCTTCCAATTTTGAATCGCTTCAATCTTTAAAGGATCCATGGAAATTCCGGATTCAAAAATAATATGCCCTAAAAATTTCACACGAGATTGCCAAAAGTGGCATTTAGAAAATTTTGCTTTCAATTGGTTGCTCCTAAGAGTTTCCAACACAACCTGAAGATGATTTTCATGCTCGTCCTCAATTTTAGAATAACTAAGAATGTCATCTATAAAGATGAGAACAAATCGATTGAGGAAGTCTTTGAAAACTCGATTCATAAGGTCGACGAAATAAGCTGGAGTATTCGTCAAGCCAAACGGCATAACAAGCCATTCATAAGATCCATAACGAATACGGAACGATGTCAAAGGAATGCTATCCTCTGCAATACGGAGCTGATGAAAGCCGGTTGCTAAGTCTAACTGTGAAAAGACTTTAGCACCACTAAGTTGATCGAATAAATCTTCAATCCGAGACAAGGGATATTTATTCTTGATGGTGAGATCATTAAGTTTGCGGTAGTCAACGCAAAGCCTAAGTGTACCATTAGATTTATTCACAAAAATAGCCGAAGCTCCCCATGGAGAGGAACTAGATTGAATAAATTGCTTCGCTTCCAATTCGGATAATTATTTACGCATCTCCTTATTTTCCTTATTGGACATACGATAAGGAGGACGAGTGATAGGTAGAGCTCCAGGGATCAGATTAATTCTGAACTCAATTGCTCGCTTAGGTGGTAATCCTAGAACGGGCTCAAATATGTCG
This sequence comes from Allium fistulosum, assembly GCA_030737815.1. Taxonomy (NCBI): domain Eukaryota; kingdom Viridiplantae; phylum Streptophyta; class Magnoliopsida; order Asparagales; family Amaryllidaceae; genus Allium; species Allium fistulosum. The sequence goes on from CM060902.1 coordinate 871,272,398, forward strand.
GGAAATTCACAAACAAAGTGAATGAGAGAAATAACATCTTCCTCATCATCTTTATCGTCGTCATGAGGATAGAGAGAATATAAGAATGCTTTCGAATTGGAATCTGAATCTTTTAGAATAAGAGAAATCTGCTTAACAGATTGAGGATGCCGAAGATATATAGTTCGCTCAGGACATAGGATACGAGCTTCATAACGGTTAAGCCAATCCATTCCCAAAATCATTCCGAAACCAAGGTAACGCATAACATGCAAATCGGCACGGAAAGAGTAATCACACAAAATAATTTCGACATCTTTACACAATAAACTGAGTGTTGCGGATCCACCTACCGGATTTGCAATCCTCAAAGAAGTCATCAAGCCAATAACATTCAAAGACAAGGCATCAACAAGTTCTTTTGATATAAAAGAGTGAGATGCACCCGTATCAAAAAGAACTCGAATAGGAAGATCATGAAATATAATAATGCCATCAAGGATAGAATGAGAAATACCTTGACCATGAGAAGTGTTAGCAGGAACTTGTACAACATTTAGCTTGTCCTCCTTCTTGCCTTGAAGTTTGGGACACAAAGATATAGTATGACCCGGACTCTTGCAATATCGGCAAGAAAGAGACTTCGGGCACTTGTTTGCATAGTGGTCCTTAGAACCACAATTGTAACATTCTCCACGACGGGAGGTAGGAATATTTGCTTCCGAAGTTGTTTGCTTCCCAATTTTGTTGGGGTAAGGCTTGAATTTAAAAGGTCTCTTCTTGTTGATGTTTTGTTTGACCTCAACATCACTATCTTTATCAGCCTCTTCTAGTCGAAGAGCAATATCAACAAGTTGGTCAAAAGAAACTTCTAATTTCAAAAGTAATGGCTTTTTGAGGCTCTTGTTCAAGCCATACACAAATCTCTGATTTTTCTTCAATGGTGTATTAATGTATTCAACCTCATATTTAGAGAGAGATTCAAAAGATGCGACATAGTCTATCACGGAAGATTCACCTTGAACAAGGTCAATAAAGCGCCGAGCTAAAGTAACCTTTTAAGCCTCCGACACAAATTTCAATTCGAATCTTTCCCGGAATTGCTCCAAGTAAGATCCGCTTCACTAATTTCAAAGATCAAAAGCTCGTACCAGTCTAATGCTCTTTCTTGGAGCATACTAGAAGCCACTTGGAATCGATGAAGATTGATAAGATTCATGCGAGAAAAGATGCGGTCGCATGTTCGAAGCCATGCTTGGACTTCTATAATGTTCTCGGAACCCTTGAAAGGCTTTCCACCCAAAGTGGTATAATCACTGCACAAGCGTGCAAACCCAGATTTGGGGTGAATAGGCGCTGGATCGGGTCCGACAACTCGGGCATTGTTCACAAGATCTAGAAGTTGCTGAGCAGTCAAAAATACTCCCTCCTGAGGTGTAGCACTGGATTGACCGGCGTTGGGACGGCCAGGTCTAACCATTTCTCTTTTCTAAGAAAGAAAGAAAGAAGAGGAAGAAGGTTATTCACAAAATGAATATCAAACAAACTTGATTGATAAAACAAGGCATCATAAAATGAAATAGGATAAAACGGTACGAAGACTCAAATTAAAACCTATGGCATGATTCCTAAGAAAGACTTAGGACAATGATCCTTGCTAGATTATTCTACATTGTTCCGAAGTTTGGCTCTGATACCAAGCTATGGAGCCCCACCTCTATACTCACGCTAGCCAAGGACACTATGAAGTAATGCCGTCAACTAGCGCGAAGAATAAGGCTGTTGAGAAGCAACCATCCTTGTAATCGCTTTGTGCGAGCAGTGATATGTCAGATGGAGTAACATGCATTTCATTTCAAGTGGAAATCCGACATACCGATACAAACTCAAAGCTACCACACGGTGGCTAAGTGGACCTTCGGAAACAAATATAGAAATAAACATAACACAAATCAGTCACAGATGTTCATATCACAAAGGCGGAAATAGATATTAATATATAACACAAAAACAGTACATCAGAGTGGTGGTCAAATAAGATCCACAATATCACAAAAGAATAGATACAAGTGATAGACAAAAGAATATGTATACATCATGGAGTCTATATCACAAATGTATAACAACAAAAACTACCAAACTAATGTAGTTAGACAAAATTCAGAAGATGATCCCAGATAAGGAGTTAAGCAGAAGCACCTGTAACATCTCGGTCTGACCCGAGTATTATTTAATAAGAAAATAATAAACGGATCAGTCTAGCTATAAATATCAGATAAAATGAGATAGGATAAGAGATATGTCCAAAAACGTATGATAACAAAAATGTCATATAGTGACAAGTATACTTTAAACATCAACAAAATCATACAATTTCTCAAGAATCTCAAAGCACCAAAAAGAATGTCATATTCTTTATTTTATTCACCAAACACTAAATATTGACAACATATAAATGCCAATCACAAAAAGAGGTGAAACACAAATTCCAGAAATCACAACAAGAGCTCCAGAAACCGCAAAGGGGGGAGGCCTATCACAAACGGGAGCATGAAAACTCGCCAACACGTGTATCACAAACGGAACGCTATTCCATGGTCGCTAACCATAAATACTGAGCCGAAGCTCCACAAACGGCCCAAAGACCATGGGTCGCTACCCTGCCAAATTGAACCGAAGTTCCACAGAAACGGGGTTTAGTCTCCCTCGTAGACAAATAGACATCGCACATCGCTAGTCTAAATCACAAAATGATCATCATCGATCAATAAAAGTGTCGATTACACTAAGCTAGTAAATATATGATTTTAGCTTCATGTCCCATAACCACTAGCTTAACTTAAATATTTACGAACAAATTGTAGATTTCCACTCGAAAGTTGTCACAAGAGTTCAATTGAACAAGTCCAAAAATTAACCGACGAAGTAAACGCAAGCGTTTTATACCACTTGTTTTACTAAGCCGTTTAATTAGATTTTCTCATACGAATGAGGTAAAGGTTTGTATATACTAATAGATTGGAAAACGGTTTTGAAAACAAGCTTTATATTTAAAAATAGAGTTGAAATCATCTTTGAAAAAGAGTTTGAATATTTACTACTAGTATAGAAAACCTTTATATTATAAAGTGACACATCACAGAAATGATTGTAGAAACAATCAATCACCAAAATCCACATTCGATGATGTGAATCAAATCCAAACAAATCGATACCGAATCCATCAAAATGGATATTCTCAAAAGTCCCGAAAAAGAAGTCATCAAAGTCAATAATAAATGATAACAATAAATCGGATAATCACGGATCGATAAAAATTGGAATCTCAATCAAAATAGGCAAAATAGGCAAAAAAAAATCAGGTCAGTCGACTGACAGCAGAGGGCCAGTCGACTGAACCAGAAACCTGAATGTTTCATTTCCTGTAGTCAGTCGACTGATTGCAGAGGGCCAGTCGACTGACTGCAGAAAACAGAGACTTCTGTTCTCTGCAGACAGTCCCATATTTGCCTGGTTTCTACAGCCAGTCGACTGACTGCAGAGGGTTAGTCGACTGATTGAAACTGGGAAGGTTTTTCAACCTATCCAAATGAAGAGCAAACTCTTCCGAATTGCGATCAGACGAGCAATAGGCGTTAGGGGTTTATGCCAATCGACAACCCAGCCCTGTAGGCCCTTCGATACACCACCAAAAGCATGATCAAACATCAAAGCTAAGATTTTTAGAGTTTTAGACTTCAAAACACCAAAAATTGAAATGTTCCCCAAATCAATCCAAATCAAAAACAAATAAACATATAAAGATGTTAGGAATTCATACCTAACAATCAAGGACAGTTATAGACATAGATGTGAGATAGAAATCTCACCTTTAAACCTAAAAACGATGAAGGAGAAGCTTGAAAGCAAAGGAAGATCAAGTACTCTTCAACTTCAACTCAAGAAGCTTGAATCTAAGCTCAAAAGAAGAACATTTCCTAAGTTAGGTTTAGGAAATTTCTGAAATTAAAGAGAGAATGAGTTGGAGGAGATGAAGAGGAGGCTTACCAAAGCTTTTCCAAGAGTTTGGAGCAAGACTTGAGTTTGCAAATGGAATCTAGGGCTTGGAATTTCTAATTCCTATACTCTTCCCCCATTTTCAGTTTTGCTAGAATGTTTGTAAAGAAATGAAATAAGTAAATGGATGAAAAGGGGGCTGAGTTAGGGTAATAGAATTAGTTGGGTGAGACCCAAACCCAAAAGCCCATATAGAAAATAACAAAATTCAACTTACTCCAAACATATCGATGCTTATACTCAAAAAAGTTGTAAACGCCATTTTGGACTCAATGGAGGTGGTCTCGAGTCCCAATTCGACTGATTACAGAAAGTAGATTTTCGGACTTTAATCCGATTAACAGTTCTATATTTAAATAAAATATTTAAATATTCAATCGTAAAATATGCGGGTTGTTACAGACTCCCCTCCTTAAAGAAATTGCGTCCTCGCAATCTTTAAGAAATAAATAAGAAGTAACAACTATAAAAGCATATCAACACAAAAAGAAGAAATTTGAAAATAAAAAGTTCACTTTAAGGAGCACGAGAGAGCAAGTCCGGATGTGTTCGCTCGATGAATTCTCTGGATTCCCAAGAGCAATCCTTAGGATTTGAGGACCACTAAACTTTCACAAGAGGAACATCTTTATTTCGAAGGTGTTTAACCTCCGAAGTAATAATACGGATATAATGTTGCTCATAAGCCAAATTAGGCTAAACTTTAATTTCTTCAATAACACCGGGCTCAAGGATAGAATCGGAATCTCGATGGCATTTCCATAGTTGAGAGACGTGAAACATGTCATAAATAGTAGAAAACTGAGCCGGTAACGAAAAGCGATAAGCCATGGAGCCAATGCGTTCGGTGATGGGAAATGGGCCAATATATCGACGTGCTAGTTTTCCCGATCGACTGAAACACACAACACCCTTCATAGGTGAACCATGAATAAATACTAAATCTCCCACAGAAAATTCTAATTTCCTTCTACGGTTATCGGCATAGGATTTTTGTCTACTTTGAGCTTCTTTCATCCTATGTCGAATAAGGTCAATCTTTTCTGTGGCATCATGAATAAAATCTGGACCTAAAACCAGCTTATCACCGGCTTCAAGCCAACACGAAGGAGATCGGCATGGCCTTCCGTAAAGTGCCTCGAAAGGCGCCATACCAATACTAGATTGGAAGCTATTGTTATAGGAAAATTCAACAAGAGAAATATGATCTTCCCAACTTCCATCAAAATCAAGAACACATGCACGAAGAAGATCTTCAAGAGTTTGATTCACATGCTCGGTTTGTCCATCAGACTAAGGATGATAAGCGGTGCTAAAATTAAGCTTCGTTCCCAAAGCTTTTTGAAGACCTTTCCATAATCCACTAGTCAACACTGGATCACGATCACTAACAATAGAAGTAGGAACTGCATGCAATTTAACAATTTCCTTGACAAAAAGTTTAGCCAAAATTGGTACGGTCCGATTGGACCGAACGGGAATAGAAAGGGTGGACTTTGTAAGTCTATCAACTATCACCCATAGCCTATCATGACCCGAACGGGAACGGGGAAGACCGTCAATAAAGTCCATGGAAATTTGATCCCACTCCCATATTGGAATTTCCAAAGGTTGCAATAACCCACCGGGCCTTTGATGCTCGGCCTTTACAAGTTGGCAAGTCATGCAACGCTTAACAAAGTTAGCAATATCGGATTTCATTCCATCCTAATAATAAAGTCGCTTCATATCCGCGTACATTTTACTACTACTGGGATGAATGGTAAATTTAGAACGATGAGAATCTTCTAAAATGTCTTTACGAAGATCAATAATATTTGGCACAATAGGTCTACCAAATTTTCGAACACCGCAGGAGCATCAATATCAAAGTCTATCAAACCTTCATTATCAATTTTATCCCTACAACTTTGGCTAAGAAGAACCAATTCGGGATCATGCTTTTGAGCTTCAAGAATGTGGTCTAAAAGAGAAGGATGAGCCTCAAGGTTACATAAAACAAGAGATGAAAATAAATCAGATTCACGATCTCGAATCTCACAAGTGGATAAAGTCTTGAGATCATTCCATTCAGATATCATCATAGAAACAACCGCTTGTTACTTACGACTAAGGGCATCGGCAACACGATTCCCCTTTCCGGGAGTATAAAGGATATCAAGATCATAAGATGCAAGGAACTCAAGCCAACGTTTTTGATGCAAATTAAGTTCCTTTTGAGAAAATAAATACTTCAAAGATCTATGATCGGTGTAGAGAACAAATTTCTCTCCCAAGAGATAATGACGCCAAATTCTAAGAGCGAAAACAATAGCCGCGAGCTCTAAATCATGAGTGGAATACCTAGTCTCGGCAGGCTTTAATTTCCTAGATGCATAAGCAATAACACGTTCCCTTTGCCTGAGAACGGCTCCCAAACCAACACGACTAGCATCGGTATAAACAATAAAAATCTTGGTTCCCATTGGGAATCACAAGAATAGGAGCATCGGAAAGGAGTTCTTTTAATTTTTGAAATGAAACTTCACACTTGTCTGACCAAATGTATTTAACTCCCTTCTTTGTCAAACTAGTAAGAGGTACGGAAATTTTAGAAAAGTCTTTGATGAACCGACGATAATAGCCCGCCAATCCAAGGATGCTACGATTTTCCGTCACACTCTCCGGTCTCTTCCAATTTTGAATCGCTCCAGTCTTTGAAGGATCTATGGAAATTACGGATTCAGAAATAATATGCCCCAAAAATTTCACACGAGATTGCCAAAAGTGGAATTTAGAAAAAAATTCTTTCAACTAGTTGCTCCTAAGAGTTTCCAACACAATCCGAAGATGATTTTCATGCTCCTCCTCGGTTTCAGAATAAATAAGAATTTCATCTATAAAGATGAGAACAAATCGATCGAGGAAGTCTTTGAAAACTCAATTCATAAGGTCGATGAAATAAGCTGGAGCATTCGTCAAGCCAAATGGTATAACAAGCCATTCATAAGACCCATAACCAGTACGGAACGATGTCAGAGGAATGATATCCTCTGCAATAAGGAGCTGATGAAAGCCGGTTACTAAGTCTAACTGTGAAAAGATTTTAGCACCACTAAACTGATCGAATAAATCATCAATCCGATGCAAGGGATATTTATTCTTGATGGTGAGATCATTAAGTTTGCGGTAGTCAACGCAAAGCTTAAGTGTACCATTGGATTTATTCACAAAAATAGCCAAAGCTCCCCATGGAGAGGAACTAGATTGAATAAATTGCTTCGCTTCCAATTCGGATAATTGTTTACGCATCTCCTCATTTTCCTTATTGGACATACGATAAGGAGGACGAGTGATAGGTAGAGCTCCAGGGATTAGATTAATTCTGAACTCAATTGCTCGCTTAGGTGGTAATCCTAGAACGGGCTCAAATATATCGGGAAATTCACAAACAATGTGAATGAGAGAAATAACATCTTCCTCATCATCGTTATCGTCGTCATGAGGATTGAGAGAATATAAGGATGCTTTCGAATTGGAATCTGAATCTTTCAGAACAAGAGAAATCTGCTTAACAGATTGAGGATGCCGAATATATATAGTCCGCTCAGGACATAGGATATGGGCTTCATAACGGTTAAGCCAATCCATTCCCAAAATCATTCTAAAACCAAGGTAACGCATAACATGCAAATCTGCACGGAAAGAGTAATCACACAAAATAATTTCGACATCTTTACATAATAAACTGAGTGTCGCGGATCCACCAACTGGATTCGCAATCCTCAAAGAAGTCATCAAGCCAATAACATTCAAAGACAAGGCATCAACAAGTTCTTTTGATATAAAAGAGTGAGATGCACCCGTATCAAAAAGAACTCGAATAGGAAGATCACGAAATATAATAATGCCATCAAGGATAGAATGAGAAATACCTTGACCACGAGAAGTGTTAGTAGGAACTTGTACAACATTTAGCTTGCCCTCTGTTAGCACCAAAATTGGTCACTAACCTCGTTGAGAAAGATTGTGTAGAGATGTAAGTGATGAAGTTAAATTAAACAAGGAAGAATATGCTAATTTAAATACAGAAAGTAAGAACACCGGATTTATAGTGGTTCAACGTAATTGCCTATGTCCACTTTGGGGTTAAACTTTATTGCTTTACTTGATGATTGATTACAGATACAATCCGTAGACCAAACACTTGATTACAATTGCTAAGTAAAGAAGATGAGTCTTGAAAGCGGCAGAGTCTCCCCAGTGTTCTCCCAAAAAAGGTCCCTTTTCACTGTGCCCTTGCCCCTCTATTTATAGACAAAGATGGGTTGGACTTCCCAGGCGGGCCTGACAGCCGAACACCTTGGCCCAAATGGAGTGGTCACTGTATGCCGAACCAAACAGGCCGAACGGTCGGATTCCGAACCACTCTCTTCATGCCGAACGAGGCGCTTGTTGTGTGGGAAGAGTAGATCGAATAGAAATCGAAGTCGAACGTGCCTCTAGTCGAACGAAGCATCTGGCCGAACGCTACCTTTGGCCGAACGAAGCCCTTAACCGATCGATGTCTCTAACCGAACGATGGCTCTGGCCGAACATTTCCTTCAGCCGATCGATGCCTTTGGCCGAACGAAGTATCTGGTTGAGCAATAGCTTATGATGGACAATTCAGCCATGCCGAACCTTTGTACACGCCGAACGTTATACCACGTTGAACGTCTCCTGATGCCGAGCGCTCCTGGATGCCGAGTACTCCTGGACGCCGAGTACTCCTGGACGCCGAGTACTCCTGGACGCCGAGTACTCCTGGATGCCGAATACTATTGGATGCCGAGTACTCCTGGATGCCGAGTACTTAGTTGCCTGGTCAAATCTCCAGGAAACACTTGCCCCCCAAAGTGTATTACGTGACCGAATCGTGATATGCTTTGAATTACATATCCCCTGTACTTCGCTTCGAATCTAGGTTAACTCTTCTTGGAGATGCCTTCTTGAGAATATTAGTGGTGGAGGTGTGTGCCGAGCGTGGTATAAATGCCGAACGAGGCATTCGAAATCGAACGCTCCTCATGTGCCGAACGACTTTGTATGCCGATGCCGAACGCTGTGGCTTTGACCGGTTCCACCGGATGTAGCCTTTTCAACTTCTTCTTCTTCCCTATAAAAGCCGGCACCTTCTTCCTCCTTCTCTTTTCACACTTTTAACACCTCTGCCTTGCACCTGCTGACGTTTCCAGTTAACATCCTTCAACGATTCATCGATCCTTTCTAAGTCTTCAACCTACCAACTAGGTATCGATTCTTCTGCCTAAATCCTTCCCATAGCTTAAAACGGTCTTTAAGCTCGAGTTCCTTAATTGTGAATCGAGCCTTGATTAAGGTACCCTAAAAGTTTTCAGAGTTACACGATGAGGGTGGAAGGAAGAGTGAGTAGAGACGAGATCTCTAGGAAGCTGTTGGTAGGCGTGATGTGGTTCGGCATAAATCTTTTGTGCCGAACGAGATTGGAGGAAGAAAGAACATGGGAGAAGTAGGAGATGGTTAGGGGCATTAAACGGTAAGGTCTGGCATGACTTGCCGAATGATTCGTCCTCGTGGTTCGGTGTGGCTGGAGGAAGAAGAGGGGAATGAGGTCGCTGTTAAGGACAGTGTGTCGAGCGTTGTCTCGGTCGAACAGTCGCAAATGCCGAACCACACTTAGGCCGAACAATACAAATGCCGAACAACACTTAGGTCGAACAATACAAATGCCGAACCACACTCAGGCCGAACAATACAAATGCCGAACAATCATAAGTGCCGAACAACACTTAGGCCGAACAATCATAAGTGCCGAACAACATTTAGGCCGAACAATACAAATGCTGAACCACACTTAGGCCGAGCAATCATAAGTGCCGAACAACACTTAGGCCGAACAATCATAAGTGGCGAACAACATAAATGCCGAACCACTCTTAACCGAACGATTGTGAATGCTGAAACCTATTTTGGCCGGACAAAACTTAGCCGAACATGCCGAAAGATACTTTTAGCCGAGCAGGAATTAGGCCGAACACTTATTAACCTTGCCTATTCATATAACAAACAAGGACCAGGACCTAAGCATAATAGCATATGAACCTGACCCGGAACATTAACTCCCTAGCTTTAGTAGACATAAATCTGAACTTAGATTAACATACATTTTTCTGAATCTGAAACTGTAATCACCACAAGGCAGGCTTTTTGAGACGGTCAGCGATGACGGTCTTCGAAGGCGATGATTCGAAGCTCAGTTTTATATCTTTGTAACCTTCAAATTCTCACCGCTTATACACGATTGCTTGCACACACCATGTGGGGGGGAATATTCATGTTGTTAATTCTAACGTTGAACATTTTTCAAGTATAGTTTTCACAGGCGCTTAGACAGATTCACTATTTATTGGGGATGTCTAAAAAATCTAGCTCTGCCACTATATCTTATAGGTATGGGCCGTCATCAAGGCAAGAAGTCACGGACACTTCAAATCCGTCGACTTCCCCTGCTCATAACTTAGCTCCTGATGCCCTGGAGGCAACGATTCTCTTGGACAATCCGATCGACTCACAGGCTTCAAAGATTAACGAAGTCGCGCTTCGGCGAATATGCTCCATCCATGGAATCCCTTTTGCCGATGTGTTCGTCCCGTTGAGACATGATCGTCCTCACCTGCCACCAGTCGGATATACTGCTTGTAACAAGTTCATGTACTGGATGGGCAGTGTGCCTCCATTCAATTTATTTCTTCGGGACGTGTTGCAGTACATAGACATTGCTTCATCGCAACTGCATCCAAACAGTCACGCGTTCATATACGGGACCTACCTACTTTTCATGGCTGTCTTCTCTAGGCCTCCAACTTCTGGCGGCATCAGATATATTTATATGATCAAGAAGCAGAAAGATAGCCCCTCCTTTATGTTCCTCGAGCCGTACCACAAATGCCAGATTTTAACCGGAGCATGTAGCAAATTCGCCCTGTACAAATAGGAATGGTTCTATGTGCGTTGCCCTCCTGGTTTCACGAGAAGATGGGTCGAAGGCAGTAAGTCCCTTCCCTGAGTCGACATTCGCGCTTAATCGGAGTATGCTTTTTCTAACTACTTGTTTCATCTTTTCAGGTATTAACCCACGTCCTGAGGGCCGAGGATATTCTGAGGCCGTCGAAGCCATTAGAGCTCTTCCTGCCGAGGATCGGGACATCCGAACCATCATTTCAAATGAATCATTGTCGAGGTTCGGTTTGTTAGCAGGAGGTCGCTGGTTTAGCCTTCCAGAGGGCGTTTCCATTCCCAAATCCGCACCCGCTAAAGGGAAAAAACCAGCTGGATCGTCATCACGCCATACCCCTGATACACACGAAGGGGGAGAACACAAGGGGGATGAAGCTCCTGAGACACAAAGTGAGAATGTGGGTCCTGCTTGGAACCTGGCGGTCGAAGTGCATGATATTGAAACGTCATCTTCCCCTTCGAAGGGAAAAAGGAAATTGACGTACAAGATACAGAAGGAGAAAGTTGGCGGAACTTCCAAAGTTACGCCTTATCCCGTCAGAGAAAGAGGTTTCTTCACAGCATATGGAAAGTTCTTTGAAGGGTCTGTCGAACCTTACCATCCCCGACGATATACTCAATTATGGTTTCGACGATCCGGAAGCCCTTAAGTTTCATTCGCCCTCTAGAGGCAACGCAGGAGTTCAACCCCCAATCCAGGGAGATAACACTCCAATCAGTAAAGATAAAGGAATCGGTCCGTCGGGGGGAACACTAGGACACGCACGCACACACGCACTTCACCATACACTTCTAGTTTTTTCATTACCCTGATTTTTCCTAACTCGTTGTTATTTTTATTCTTTGCAGGTGACATGGGGCGCTCCCACGGACTCGATCGCCTCCACGGTTCTTCTATATTTCACTATCCCAAACGGGATTCAGGCTCGGGTAGACGCAGGGACAGAGACGATTACGAGGATCGAGACAACCATCCTCGCGATTTGTCTTATCGAAAGAAAACATATTCCCAGTCTTCATATTCCCATGATCCCCCTCCTCAAACTGAGCCAGAAAGAGAAAAAATCTCGTAGAAGGGGCCTTAACCCGATGTCTCCCGAGAACAACATTCCGGTTCATCGAGCACAAGGCAAACTCAGGAGCATCGGAAAAGAACAGAACTTTCAAAGCCTCCTCTCCCTACTCCTACGGTTGACCCAACGATAGCAGAGAAGATGGTTGATCTTAAGGCAAAATTCCCAAAAATCTGCTTTGACGGCCTGAAATTCCTCCCAGCTATTCATCACATCCCAGGGCACGTCAAGCAGAGTGTCATCGCCTGCAACAACGACGTCTATGTTCAACATGACGCGTTTGTACACTTGGTCGAAAAAGTCTCGAAGGTATCTGTTGAGCGACAACATGAAATTGACCATTTGAAGTTGGAAGCTGGCTTTGACAAGGACATCATCAAGAATCAAGATGAAGAGCTTGCCTTGTATAAGTCCAAACTTGAAGCCGTAGAGCAAAGTGCAAAAGACACTACCGAGGCCACCACACATCTAGAGGCGACCCATAAAAAGGAACTTGATGAAGCAGTTCAACGCAGCGGAGCCCTTGCCTCAGAAAAAAATTCTATCCATAAAGAAAGGGACGCGCTCGCCCTGCAAGTCAGAGAGTTGAAAGAATTACTCTCTAAGGAGAAAGAGGAGAAATCAGCCACTCAAGAAGAGTCCCAGCGATACTGCAACGAAATCGTTGCTACACGGCTCTTAAAAACAAAGCTTGATGATGAACTTGCTAGGGTTGAGATAATGAAAGACGAAGCCCATGAGGAGGGCAAGAGGAAAGCTTCTGAGGAGATTGACTCTCGCCTCGAAGCAGCTGTAGAGGCCGGTAGAGAAGAGGTCAAGTGCATGTTTGACCCGCTGATTTCCGAATTCAACGCCCGCGTTCTCATGCACCGCGACTTGACATTCCTAGGCAAGGGCTATCTTGAGTCTCTAGCTGAGGCCTGGGAGACCTTAATAAAGATCGAAAAAATCGAGTCGGGCTCTGAGGAAGTTGATGAGGATGCTCTGGTGAAAAAATTTCTCAAGGGGAACGAGCCAGCGGACTTATCTGCAGCTTTGGCTCTTTATAGCAAAGGCTCTCTCCTACCAAAAGAGAAAAACGACGAAGCTGGCCCATCTGGGGCTAAGGCTACAGCTCCTCATTCTGATGCTCCTCCTTCTGCTCAATCGGCTGTTCGGCCAACACTTGACCCATTCGAGCAGCATGCCGGCTATGATCCAGAAGATCCCGGGCTTGGCGTTCACGTGCTATCCCCTATCTTAGAGGGTGGAACTCCACGCGCAACTGATAGCCAGCTAGAACTCGGTATAAAATTCTTCTTCTAGAAGTTAAAAGATATGTCACTTTCTGGTAGCGGTTATTTGTCTTAATGTTGATTCTTTATGTTTTCATGCAGGCTGCTCTGATCCTGAACCAACTCCAAGGAGCGACGATGCCAAGGAGGAGGCAAAGTAAACAAGCGATATTGCTCATGCGGGAGTAACTCCTGGCTCTGACGCTCAAGTGATCGGGACGCTAGATGATGATAAGTCTGACACTTCATCTCCCGTCGAAGGGAGTGATGAAATCGAGATCACTGGCACCTCCGAACATACTTCAAAGATGAGCATGAAGGAGCAACTCGCCGAAGAGGAGAAAAAGAAAGTCGAGATCAAAGTTGAGCCTTAAAAACTAGAACTTACCGACCCGCGGAACAGACCTTTGAAAATCATTCTCCCCGGCAAATCCAAACCGCTAGATGTTCCTTCTCCCGCTCCTGGCTCTGCTTCTTTGGCAAGCAAAAAATCCAAGAAGAAACGCGAAGGAGAGGAGTCATCCGAGAAAACAAAATAAGACAAGAAGAAGAAACCGAAGAAATAGTCGCTATGCTCGTTCAACGAGATTTTGCTTAAGTCTTGTAACTACTTTTGTTTTTCGTTTCCGTAGTTTGTGTAGATAGGTTTTTGATTCCAAGTTTTGGAGGAATAACTGTGTAACCACTTTTTGGACTATTAAATAAAGTTTAGTTCCTTAGTCATTTGAACGATTCTTTTGCTTCTTTAGCATTCTGAATAACTGTGGTCAAAACTCAAGTTCTTATGAGTTGCATAATTTCCCAATCCATTCTTGCGTTGTTCGAACATTCTTTGGAGTGGCATATTTCTTGTTCTACATTCTTGAGTACTTAGGATTTTTTCTAAATCCGCGCTCCAGGGATTTAGGGTAAGTTGATCCGCACTCAGGGGATTCAGAGATTCGAATTACCTATATTCTAGTCCACATTCTAGGGACTTAGAGTACTCCGGTCCGCACTTAGGGGACCCGAAAATTAGAGTCATTTATGCTCTAGTCCGTGCTCTAGGGACTTAGAGTACTCTGGTCAGCACTCAGGGGACTCGAAGATTGAAGTCGTTTATACTCTAGTCCACGCTCTGGGAACTTAGAGTACTCCGGTCCGCACCAGGGGACTCGAAGATTGAAGTCGTTTATACTCTAGTCCGCGCTCTGGGGACTTAGAGTACTCCGGTCCGCACTCAGGGGACTCGGAGATTGAAGTCGTTTATACTCTAGTCCGCGCTCTGGGGACTTAGAGTACTCCGGTCCGCACTCAGGGGACTCGGAGATTGAAGTCGTTTATACTCTAGTCCGCACTCTGGGGACTTAGAGTACTCCGGTCCGCACTCAGGGGACTCGGAGATTGAAGTCGTTTATACTCTAGCCCACGCTCTGGGGACTTAGAGTACTCCGGTCCGCACTCAGGGGACTCAGAGATTGAATTCGTTTATACTCTAGTCCGTGCTCTGGGGACTTAGAGTACTCCGGTCCGCACTCAGAGGACTCGGAGATTGAAGTCGTTTATACTCTAGTCCGCGCTCTGGGGACTTAGAGTACTCTGGTCCGCATTCAGGGGACTCGGAGATTTGAGTCGTTTATACGAGTTCATATATCGTACAGAATAATGCAACTTCAGCAGTTCATTACCCGACTATGAGATATAGAAACATTAGTAATTCATGGAAAAGATGGCTTCAAGCCTTTATTAATGAAAACCAACTAAATTGCCTGATTACATGCTGAAAAGAAACTAAGAGACAACAGAATGAAAACGTACAGGAAAATAACTGCACCTAAAACATGAAAGAAACAAGCTAAGTGTAATAATGTTGCAAATGTTCACTGTTCCATGCTCGGGGGAGCGCCACGCCATCAACGGTCGCTAGCTTGAAAGTTCCCTCTCCAAGCTTCCATTCAATAACATATGGACCCTCCCAGTTGGGATTCATACGTGATGGTACCGGGAAAACTCGTTTCAAAACGAGATCACCCACCTCAAGGATTCTTGGGCGGACTTTCTTGTCGTAATATCGCTTTACGCGATGCCTATATGCTGCCGCCCTTAGTTCGGCCTCCTCACGTCTTTCGTCGATGCAGTCCAGTGATTCCAATAAGAGATCCTGATTCGTCCTAGGATCATAATATGTCACCCGATGCGATGGAACTTCAAGCTCCACAGGTATAACAGCTTCCAAGCCGTAGGCCAATGCGAATGGAGTGTGGCCAGTCGTGGACTTGTGGGTAGTCTTATATGCCCATAATGCTGTTGGGAGTTCATCTACCCACTTGCCTCCAGCTTTTTCCAAACGCTTCTAGTATGGACTTGATTATTTTGTTCACGGCTTCGACTTGTCCGTTAGCTTTCAAACTGTGTTCCATTGTCCGTAATGATGGTTCAAGGGAGACCAAAGCGGCATATAATGTTTCGTACAACGAAATTTATGACCTTCTTAGAGGTGATTGTGGCTAAAGGTTCTGCCTCGGCCCATTTCGTGAAATAGTCGACTACAACTATCGCGTATTTTGCACCACCTTTGGATATAGGCAAGGAGCCGATTATGTCGATTCCCCAGATTGCAAATGGCCAGGGACTAACCATTTGTGTGAGTTCCGTTGGTGGAGCTCTCGGGATTTTCGCATATCTTTGACACTTGTCACATTTTCTTGCGTAGTCTGCAGCGTCCCGATTTACAGTTGGCCAATAGTATCCATAACATAGGATCTTTTTTGCTAGTGTCTGCCGCCCAGTATGGTCGCCACAGTCTCCTTCGTGAACCTCCTTCAAGACCCGCTTTGTCTCATCATGGGCGATGCATCGTAATAAAGGGATCGAGAACCCCTTTTGGTACATTAGTCCATCCTGCATCACATATCGCGCGGCCTTTCGAATGGCCTGTCGTCTTTCATTCCTTTTTTCTGGTAAAGTCCCGGTTGTCAGGTATAGTTTGAATGGGGTTATCCATGATTCTCTCTCGATTCTTGTTTCAAACACAAAATCAAATTTCATCGCGTCGATGCTCGGAGCATGCATGGTTTCGACGAGAAACAGTCCCATTTGCTGTGCATCGTCAGTGCTTGCGAATTTAGTCAATGAGTCGGCTTCTTTGTTCTGTTCACGCGGGACATGCGAAATGTCATTATGTTCGAGGTTCGATAATAGCTCCTGAACCAGAACAAGGTACGGAGCAAGCTTCTGTCCCCTTGCTTGGTAGTCTCCTCGCACTTGGTACACCACCAGCTGCGAGTCACAAAAGATCTCAACTGATTTAACCCCAAGTTCTCCAACGAGTTTTAAGCCCGCAACCAGTGCTTTATATTCTGCTTCATTATTCGTAGCCGAGAAATTGAGCTTCAAAGCGTAACAGATCGATCTATTTTGTGGAGTTACAAGAACTACGCCAGCTCCGGAGCAACGGTCGTTTGATTCCCCATCGGTGTACAATTTCCATCGGATGGGAGGAATGACATTGTGATTGTCTGGTTTGTCAGATATAGTAAACTCAGCGATGAAATCTGCTAATGCTTGCCCTTGTATGGCTCTTCGTGGCAAGTAGGTGATATCAAACTGGCTCAACTCGATATTCCATTTTAACAACCTCCAAGAAGTTTCTTGTCGTTGGAGTACCTGCCGTAGGGGTTGATCGGTATAGACACTGACTGAGTGTGCTTGAAAGTATGGGCGCAACTTACGTGATGCAATCACCAAGCAATAGGTCAATTTCTCGATTTTAGGGTAATTTCTTTCTACCCCCGTTAAACGTTTACTTACGTAATACACCGGCTTTTGGACTCGGTCCTCCTCGCGGACCAAAGCTGCACTTATAACATGTGGGGATACGACCAAGTATATGTACAGCATCTCGTGGTCTACTGGCTTTAACAGCACTGGAGAGCTCTCCAGATGCCTCATTATATCTCAGAATGCTTCCTCACAGTTAGATGTCCATTCGAAATTCCTCTTCCCTTTCTTTATTACATCAAAGAAAGGAATGCACTTGTCTGTGGCTCTGGATATGAATCGGCTCAGTGTAGCCACTTTACCATTCAAGCTTCAATTCCCCTTGTGTTAACAATGAATCCCAAGAACTTCCCCGACGCAACGCCGAAGGAACGCTTCAGAGGGTTGATCTTCATCCCATAATATCTGAGTATATCGAACATCTCTGTTAAGTCTCGAATGTGGTTGTTTGACTGTCGTGACTTCACGAGCATGTCATCCACATAGACTTCCATCGTTCTACCAAGCCGGTCTTTGAACATTCGATTCACCAAACGCTGATAAGTTGCTTCTGCTTTTTTCAATCCGAAAGGCATTACTACATAGCAATATAGCCCGACGTCTGTGACGAAACTGGTGTGTTCTTGGTCCGGAATATGCATCAGGATTTGATTGTAGCCTAAGCATGCATCCATGAATGATAGCAGCTCGTGCCCTGTAGTGGAGTCGACCAACTGATCAATCCTAGGCAACGGGAAACTGTCCTTGGGGCATGCCTTGTTCAAATCGGAATAGTCTACGCAAGTTCTCCATTTCCCATTTGCCTTTTTCACCAGCACGGGGTTCGATACCCATTCAGGGTAGAGGGCATCGCGGACGAACCCATTGGTTTTGAGTTTGTCCACCTCCTCTCTGAGAGCAGCGGACCTCGCTGGGTCCATCCCTCTCCTTTTTTGTTTAACCGGGACGTATTTCGGGTCTATGATCAACATATGACTCATAATGGCAGGAGAAATCCCGCACATATCAGAATGCGTCCAGGCGAAAACATCAAGATTTGCTCGGAGGAAATCACTAAGGTCTTCAGTCATTGCGGGACTGAGTTGTGATCCGATCTTCAGTACTCACGATGGGTCGTCTCGGCTGACTGAAATATCAACTGTTAATTCTGCCGGCGCTGCCTTTTCTTCCCTGGGTTTCTCAACATCGTCTCTCGAATCTATGTCTCTGAAGATCCGAGAATTATGCCCAAGCCAGGGCTCGGGCACTACTTGTCAATTATCAGTATTATGGATGCGGACGGGATTGTCCGCAACCTTTCCTTTTTCCCTCCGATGGGCCTCTCGGAGCTCAGCCACATAGCAAGCACGACCAGTCGCCTGGTCGCCATGAACAACACCTACTCCTTTGTCAGTTGGGAACTTCAAAGTTAAGCACCATGGGGCTAATGCTGCCCTAAACTCAGCCAGGGCCGGTCGGCCCAAGAACACATTATACGGAGAATCCACATCCAAAACTACGAAGGGTAGGATTCGCACCCTCCGACATTCGCCTTGTCCCAGTTCAACTGGTAACTCAACATACCACACTACATCGGTCGCTGCGCCATTAAAGCCATGTATACGAGCTTTGGACGGTTTCAAGTCCTTCGTTTCCATCTTCATCTGGTCATAAGCCTTCTTGAAGATGATGTTGACAGAACTTCCACAATCAATCAGAATTCTTTTCACATAAGCTGGTCTTATTGTCGCAGATATGACCATCGGGTCGATGGTAGGAGCCTCGACTTGGTCAGCATCTCTGTTTCACAATACTATATCGTTTGTCATCACGCGCAGCTGTTTAGCAGGGGTCCCATCCTCTACGTTGGAACAACACTCGAAATCTGCGTGCTTCAAGGAACTAGCATACTGCTCCATCTCTTGCCAATTCTTATCTGCGGGGTGAGGCCCGCCGATGATCGTGTTTATGACTAGTCTACCCACAGTCCGGGCAGGCTCCTCGGGATGACGCGGAGCTGGTGCACGACCTGGGTTGGATGTTCCCTGTCATCCTTCCTGTGGATCCTTCACAAACTCCTGTAACTTTTTCTACCTGATCAACTTCTCTATAGCGTCGTGTAGGTTTCTGCTCTCTTCCGTATTGTGCCCATAAGTCTCATGGAAGCGGCAGTATTTCCCAGTCCGCTTCTGTTCCTCGATTGACTCCTTTAGACGTGGTTTTCTATACTGAAAGGTATTCCAAGTTTATAGATAAATGTTCTCCAGAGACGCATTCAGCGGGATATACTCGTTGTAGCTTGGAATTCTCGGCTTCCACTTCCCCGCTTCTCTCTTCTTCCCTTGACTTCTCCCTCCGGATTCCTTAGGCTGCCCGGGCTTGTTCTGGACATTGACTTGGACTTTTCCCGAGTTGTCTCCGGACTGCTTCACAGCAATGTTGCTTTTTACAGATTCCTAAATAGGTCCCGGTGCCTTATCTCGCCTTACCCACCTGGCTTCCTCTCTTCTTATGAACTGGTGTGCCTTTGAGTAAAAACGCTCTAGCGTAGTCGGAGGTTTTCCTACCAGCCAGTCTCCAAACTCGGAATCCAGTTCCACACCTCGCATCATAGCCATTAGAATTGCATGATCATTGGGATTACTGACTTCAGTTGCCACAACATGGAATCTTTGTAAATACTCCTTCAATGACTCTCCAGGAGTCTGCATTACACTTGATAGAGACATCACGTCCTTTGGACGAGTAGTGTGTATCCTAAACTGTTCTATAAACTTCTTCGCCAACTCCTCGAAACTAGATACGGATCGTGGAGGAAGTCGGGTGAACCACATAGTAGCGATCCCAGATAGAGTAATTGGAAAGCATCTACATTAGTTGCATCATTTGCTCTAGCTGAATCCATCATCCACTCGTACCTCATGACATGCTGTCTGGGATCAGTCTTTCCCTCATAAGCCGGGATAGTTGGCATACTAGACTTTCTGGGGTATGCTGCCTACAGAACAATGTCTGTGAATGGAGTATGACTTCTCGACACTCCCCAATCGTCATTCGATAAGCCTTGATTCTCTTTCATCAATTGCCTGATCATGGCTGTCAGGTCTGGTGTTTGTATAGAAGGTGGAAGGTTGGAGTCTGTTCTTCTTGACTGATCATGCTGATGCCTCCTCTGTTGGCGATCTGCTAAATGTGCATCTTGAGGTTCGACATTGTTAGCGTTTTGATGGTCTGGGCCTCCAGGCTCCACCTGTAGTCCAGCTCCTAAGTTTCCAGCTCCGACTTGGTCATGGTCTCCAGTTTTTCAGACAGTAGCACCTGCCCGTGTAGTTTCAGTCTTACGGCATCTACGCCTGGGAGGTTCATCGGAGGAAGTTGAGCTGTCGGATGAGGAACAAGGAGCGAGATTTCCCCCAGCATTCCGGTGCTGTTGTTGAGTGAGTTGTGCCATGAGGTTGGCGTTGGCTTGCATCTGCTGTCCGAGTTGTCTCTTGCTTTCCCTGAGTTCTCTCATCAAGTCGTTGAACTCTATTCTGGTGACAACCGGCATTTGATCTTGGGCGGTAGTGCCTGCACCTGGAATTGCTTGCTGATTGCTAGGTCCTGCTTGTTGCATGCTAGCAGTCTCGTGGGCGTCCGCATTATGAGAAGCTGATCTGGTACATGGTCTTGCCATTGTAGAGTTATGTCCAAAAACGTATGATAACAAAAATGTCATATAGTGACAAGTATACTTTAAACATCAACAAAATCATACAACATCTCAAGAATCTCAAAGCACCAAAAAGAATGTCATATTCTTTATTCTATTCACCAAACACTAAATATTGACAACATATAAATGCCAATCACAAAACGAGGTGAAACACAAATTCCAGAAATCACAATAAGAGATCCAGAAATTGCAAAGGGGGGAGGCCTATCACAAACGGGAGCATGAAAACTCACCAATACGTGTATCACAAACGGAACGCTATTCCATGGTCGCTAACCATAAATATTGAGCCGAAGCTCCACAAACGGCCCGAAGACCACGAATCGCCTCCCCGTCAAATTGAACCAAAGTTCCACAGAAACGGGGTTTAGTCTCCCTCGTAGACAAATAGACATCGCACATCGCTAGTCTAAATCACAAAATGATCATCATCGATCAATAAAAGTGTCGATTACACTAAGCTAGTAAATATATGAGTTTAGCTTCATGTCCCATAACCACTAGCTTAACTTAAATATTTACGAACAAATTGTAGATTTCCACTCGAAAATTGTCACAAGAGTTCAATCGAACAAGTCCAAAAATTAACCGACGAAGTAAACGCAAGCGTTTCATACCACTTGTTTTGCTTAGCCGTTTAATTAGATTTTCTCATACGAATGAGGCAAAGGTTTGTATATACTAATAGATTGGAAAACGGTTTTGAAAACAAGATTTATATTTAAAAATAGAGTTGAAATCATCTTTGAGAAAGAGTTTGAATATTTACTACTAGTATAGAAAACCTTTATATTATAAAGTGATACATCACAGAAATGATTGTAGAAACAATCAATCACCAAAATCCACATTCGAAGATGTGAATCAAATCCAAAGAAATCGATACCGAATCCATCAAAATGGATATTATCAAAATTCCCGAAAAAGAAGTCATCAAAGTCAATAATAAATTATAACAATAAATCGGATAATCACGGATCAATAAAAATTGGAATCTCAATCAAAATAGGCAAAAAAAATCAGGTCAGTCGACTGACTGTAGAGGGCCAGTTGACTGAACCAGAAACCTAAATGTTTCATTTCCTACAGTCAGTCAATTGACTGCAGAGGGCCAGTCGACTGACTGCAAAAAACAGAGACTTATGTTCTCTGCAGACAGTCCCAGATTTGCCTGGTTTCTACATCCCGTTGACTGATTGTAGAGGGTCAGTCGACTGACTGACACTGGGAAGGTTTTTCAACCTATCCAAATGAAGAGCAAACTCTTCCGAATTGCGATCGGACGAGCAATGGGCACTAGGGGTTTATGCCAATCGACAACCCAGCCCTATAGGCCCTTCGATACACCACCAAAAGCATGATCAAACATCAAAGCTAAGATTTTTAGAGTTTTAGACTTCAAAACACCAAAAATTGAAATGTTCACCAAATCAATCCAAATGAAAAACAAATGAACATGTAAAGATGTTAGGAATTCATACCTAACAATCAAGGATAGTTATAGACATAGATGTGAGATAGAAATCTCACCTTTAAACCCAAGAACGATGAAGGAGAAGCTTCAAAGCAAAGGAAGATCAACTACTCTTCAACTTCAACTCAAGAAGCTTGAATCTAAGCTCAAAAGAAGAACATTTCCTAAGTTAGGTTTAGGAAATTTCTGAAATTAAAGAGAGAATGAGTTGGAGGAGATGAAGAGGAGGCTTACCAAAGCTTTTACAAGAGTTTGGAGCAAGACTTGAGTTTGCAAATGGAATCTAGAGCTTGGAATTTCTAATTCCTATACTCTTCCCCCATTTTCAGTTTTGCTAGAATGTTTGTAAAGAAATGAAATAAGTGAATGGATGAAGAGGGGGCTGAGTTAGGGTAATAGAATGAGTTGGGTGAGACCCAAACCCAAAAGCCCATATAAAAAATAGCAAAATTCAACTTACTCCAAACATATCGATGCTTATACTCAAAAAAGTTGTAAACGCCATTTTGGACTCAATGGAGGTGGTCTCGAGTCCCAATTCAATTGTTTACAGAAAGTAGCTTTTTGGACTTTAATCCGATTAACGGTTCTATATTTAAATATAATATTTAAATATTCAATCGTAAAATATGCGGGTTGTTACAGACTCCCCTCCTTAAAGAAATTGCGTCCTTGCAATCTTTAAGAAATAAATAAGAAGTAACAACTATAAAAGCATATCAACACAAAAAGAAGAAATTTGAAAATAAAAAGTTCACCTTAAGGAGCACGAGAGAGCAAGTCCCGATGTGTTCGCTCGATGAATTCTCTGGATTCCCAAGAGCAATCCTTAGGATTTGAGGACCACTGAACTTTCAAAAGAGGAACATCTTTATTTCGAAGGCGTTTAACCTCCAAAGCAATAATATGGATAGGATGTTGCTCATAAGCCAAATTAGGCGAAACTTCAATTTTTTCAATAACACCGGGCTCAAGGATAGAATCGGAATCTCGAAGGCATTTCCGTAGTTGAGAGACGTGAAACACGTCATGAATAGTAGAAAACTGAGCCGGTAACGAAAGGCGATAAGCCACGGAGCCAATGCGTTCGGTGATGGAAAATGGGCCAATATATCGAGGTGCTAGTTTTCCCGATCGACAGAAACGCACAACACCCTTCATAGGTGAAACACGAATAAATACTAAATCTCCCACAGAAAATTCTAATTTCCTTCTTCGGTTATCGGCATAGGACTTTTGTCTACTTTGAGCTTCTTTCATCCTATGTCGAATAAGGTCAACCTTTTCTGTGGCATCATGAATAAAATCTGGACCTAAAACTAGCTTCTCACCGGCTTTAAGCCAACACGAAGGAGATCGGCATGGCTTTCCGTAAAGTGCCTCGAAAGGTGGCATACCAATACTAGATTCGAAGCTATTGTTATAGGAAAATTCAACAAGAGAAATATAATCTTCTCAACTTCCACCAAAATCAAGAACACATGCCAGAAGAAGATCTTCAAGAGTTTGATTCACACGCTCGGTTTGTCCATTTGACCAAGGATGATCGGTGCTAAAATTAAGCTTCGTTCCCAAAGCTTTTTGAAGACCTTTCCAGAATCCAGTAGTAAACAATGGATCACGATCACTAACAATAGAAGTAGGAACTCCATGCAATTTAACAATTTCCTTGACAAAAAGTTTAGCCAAAATAGTTACGGTCCGATTGGACCGAACGGGAATAAAATGGGTGGACTTTGTAAGTCTATCAATGATCACCCATAGGCTATAATGACCCGAACGGGAACGGGGAATACCATCAATAAAGTCCATGGAAATTTGATCCCACTTCCATATTGGAATTTCCAAAGGTTGCAATAACCCACCGAGCCTTTGATGCTCGGCCTTTACAAGTTGGCAAGTCATGCAACGCTTAACAAAGTTAGCAATATCGGATTTCATTCCATCCCAATAATAAAGTCGCTTCATATCAGCGTACATTTTACTACTACCGGGATGAATGGTAAATTTAGAACGATGAGAATCTTCTAAAATGTCTTTACGAAGATCAATAATATTTGGCACAATAAGTCTACCAAATTTTCGAACACCGCCACGAGCATCAATATCGAAGCCTATCAAACCTTCATTATCAATTTTATCCCTACAACTTTGGCTAAGAAGAACCAATTTGGGATCACGCTTTTGAGCTTCAAGAAGGCGGTCTAAAAGAGAAGGATGAGCCTTAAGGCTACATAAAACAAGAGATGAACCTAAATCGGATTCACGATCTTGAATCTCACAAGTGGATAAAGTCTTGAGATCATTCCATTCGGATGTCATCGTAGAAACAACCGCTTGTTGCTTACGACTAAGGGCATCGACAACACGATTCCCCTTTCCGGGAGAATAAAGGATATCAGGATCATAAGATGCAAGGAACTCGAGCCAACGTTGTTGATGCAAATTAAGTTCCTTTTGAGAAAATAAATACTTCAAAGATTTATGATCGGTGTAAAGAACAAATTTCTCTCCCAAGAGATGATGATGCCAAATTCTAAGTGCGAAAACAATAGCCGCGAGCTCTAAATCATGAGTGGCATACCTAGTCTCGGCAGGCTTTAATTGCCTAGAAGCATAAGCAATAACACGTTCCCTTTGCATGAGACGGCTCCCAAACCAACACGACTAGCATCGGTATAAATAATAAAATCTTGGTTCCCATCGGGAATCACAAGAATAGGAGCATCGGAAAGGAGTTCTTTTAATTTTTGAAATGAAGCTTCACACTTGTCTGACCAAATGTATTTTACTCCCTTCTTTGTCAAATTAGTAAGAGGTACGGAAATTTTATAAAAGTCTTTGATGAACCGACGGTAATAGCCCGCCAATCCAAGGAAGCTACGAATTTCCGTCACACTCTCCGATCTCTTCCAATTTTGAATCGCTTCAATCTTTGAAGGATCCACGGAAATTCCGGATTCAGAAATAATATGCCCTAAAAATTTCACACGAGATTGCCAAAAGTGGAATTTAGAAAAATTTTCTTTCAATTGGTTGCTCCTAAGAGTTTCCAACACAATCCGAAGAAGATTTTCATGCTCCTCCTCGGTTTTAGAATAAATAAGAATGTCATCTATAAAGATGAGAACAAATCGATCGAGGAAGTCTTTGAAAACTCGATTCATAAGGTTGACGAAATAAGCTGGAGCATTCGTCAAACCAAATGGCATAACAAGCCATTCATAAGATCCATAACGAGTATGGAATGATGTCAAAGGAATGTTATCCTCTGCAATACGGAGCTGATGAAAGCCGGTTGCTAAGTCTAACTGTGAAAAGACTTTAGCACCACTAAGCTGATCGAATAAATCATCAATCCGAGGCAAGGGATATTTATTCTTAATGGTGAGATCATTAAGTTTGCGGTAGTCAACGCAAAGCCTAAGTGTACCATCGGATTTCTTCACAAAAATAGTCGAAGCTCCCCATGGAGAGGAACTAGATTGAATAAATTGCTTCGCTTCCAATTCAGATAATTGTTTACGCATCTCCTCATTTTCCTTATTGGACATACGATAAGGAGGACGAGTGATAGGTAGAGCTCTAGGGATTAGATTAATTCTGAACTCAATAGCTCGCTTAGGTGGTAATCCGGCTCAAATATGTTGGGAAATTCACAAACAATGTGAATGAGAGAAATAACATCTTCGTCGTCACCGTTATCGTCTTCATGAGGATTGAGAGAATATAAGGATGCTTTCAAATTGGAATCTGAATCTTTCAGAACAAGAGAAATCTGCTTAACAGATTGAGGATGCTGAATATATATATTCCGCTCAGGACATAGGATATTGTGTTGGAACCTGCCTTCTTCGATTTTAATGCGACAACTATATATTTCAATCTATATACTATAATGTCAAATATTCTTGCAGGAATCTACAAAAGAAGCTATTATCATATCATCTACAAGATTAAAGTTCTCAAAATTCTATTTAGATATCTATGTACAATCTCTGATATGATGATGAAACACACACACACACAAATATACTTTTGAAAATCATGTTTTAAAATAAAATATCTTTTATTATTTAAAAGATATAAAAAGGTATTTTCAAAATTATATATTATCTCAAGTTCAAAAGTGCTAAAATAAAGGAAGGAACAAAACAGTATAGAATTAGACGTCTGTATATTATTTCAGACGTCTGACATCAATATCAGACGTCTAAAAATAATATAACAGACGTCTGAACTCTATGCTTTGAGTGCCTCTATTTTTATATGAAATAGACGTCTGTCAATTTAATAACAGACGTCTGTCATCCTAGATAGACGTCTGAATTAAAAGACAGACATCTAAATTGACTGTTTTTGTCTTTCTTTTATTTTTTGAATTTCAAAATTTATTCAGACATCTGTCACTTTTATCTCAGACATCTGAACTTGACGAACTGAAGCATCTCTTCATGAAATATCAAAATCTAAAGAGTTGTCTTCTTCACCAAGAGTTGCACTTCTTCAAATAGTTGCAACTATTAAATTAAGACTATTCAATACTATAAATAGAGATGAAAATTCACTATTTCAATAACCAATTCTTTCTATCTATACTTGCTTTGTATTATCATAATTACAAGAGATTTTCAATCTATACTTCCTATCTTTGCACATTCAAATCATCATATCAAGAAGATTATAGGAAGGGTGTACTACATTGACTATATTCGTGTTATTCAAGGAACACACAAAGTCGAGAAACAATTTACCAAATTGTATTTGAAGTCCTATTCGGTTGCTTAGGCGGAAAAGTCCTATTCGGATGCTTAGGCGGAAAAGTCCTGTTCGGTTGCTCAGGCGGTGTAATACCTGTTCCTCCGGGTTAAGTGAGGGTTGTTAGAGAAATTCCAGAAGGAGTCTGGGACTGGACGTAGAACGAGAAGTTCGAACCAGTATAAAAATCCCTGGTGTCTATTTTACTGCTATTTACTATTATTTATAATTCCGCACTTGCTAGTCGTAGTTTAACTATATTATCGATCCATATAAACTTACATTTGGTATCGGAGCAAGGTCATCACATAACTATAACATAGTTATCTGATAATTTTTTAATATGGACAATAACACTAGCAACAGTTTCACTGAGGGACAAGCCACTACACGACCACCATTGTTTAACGGATTAAATTATAGTTATTGGTCAACTAGAATGAGAATTTTTATGCAAGCAAGTGGATTTGAAACCTGGAATATCATTCAAACTGAATATCATATTCCTACTACAGAGTATGCTACATGGTCTAATACCCAAAAACTAGATGCTACTACAAATGCAAAAGCAATGAACATGTTATTTTGTGCTTTAGACAAAAATGAATTCAATCGAGTCAGTATCTGTAAAACTGGATATGAAATTTGGAATACACTTAAGGTTACACACGAAGGAACAAATAAAGTAAAACAAAGCAAGATTTCTATGCTTAAAAACCAATTTCAAAACTTTAGGATGAAACAAGGAGAAAGTATTAGTGAAATGTACTCTAGATTCCAGGATATTTATCACTCACTTTTAGCTTTAGAAGTCACTTTTACTGAATCTGATGTTGTATCAAAAATCCTTAACTCTTTAACTGATGAATGGGAACGAAAAGTCTTAGCTATCGAGGAAGCTAATGATATTTCAACCATAAAAACAGAAGAGTTAATAGGAAATCTAATGTCCTATGAAGTAAATTTATAGGCAAGACGAGTACAAGCACAGGACAAGAAAACTATCGCCTTTCAAGCAGAAAAAGAAGACTCTGAATCAGAAGACGATATGGCATTTTTAGCTAAGAATTTCAAGAAGTTTTTAAAATTCAAAAAGGGAAATAAATTTGGAAATAACAAGGGTTTCAATAAGCCATCAAGCTCATCACTTGAATGCTACGAATGTCACAAGAAGGGCCACATAAAGAAAGATTGTCCTGATCGGAAGAAAGAAAATAATCTCAAAAAGGACAAATATAAAAAGAAATAAGCCTTCTCAGTTACATGGGATGATACAGAATCTTCTTCGTCAGACAGTGATAATGACAGTGATTCAGAACAAGCCAACGTTTGTTTTATGGCAACAAATGATGATGTAAGTGATCTAACTTTTGACGATTTAATAGAAATAAACTCTGAATTGTTAGATAAACTTAGAATCCTAAAGAGTAAATATAAAGATGCTTTAGGAAAATTAAATAGAATTGAAATAGAAATTGACATGTTAAAAGATGAAAAGAAAATATTAGAGGAAGAATTAGAAAAATCTCAAGAATCTTATGTTAATATAACATCTCAATTTACTGATTTAAGCAGTGAAATGGAAAGACAAAAATATGAGAATGTTAAATTGGCAGAAGAGAATTATGATTTAAACTCTAATATTAAAACACTTGATATAGAAGTATCACATCTTAAAACAAAACTGGAAAATATTTCTAAAAATGTTTCTAAATTTAACAGTGGAAGAGAGAGTCTCTCTAAAATAATTGAGAATTCTCAAACCTGTTCAAATAAAAAGGGGTTAGGATATAAAAAACCAATACAAAAGTATTCTAAAAATAATGATTCTTTATATACTAATTTTAAGAAAAAGGAATCTATATCTATTCAAAAAGCTCCTTCAAAAGTTATTCATCCAAAATCAATTATGATTTGGGTTCCAAAAACTAATAATAATTTGATTAGGAAAAACTACATTAAATCTTTTATTATGTCTGTACATAAGAATGAAAATTTTATTTTTAAAGGGAACTCTAAATCCAACTGGGTTTGGCTTCCTAAGATTTAACCCTTAGGACCCTATAGAGAAAGTGGGTACCAATAGAATTTCAATATTTTTTGCAGGTACCGATTAAGAAAAGAGGAAAATGGATTCTAGACAGTGGTTGCTCAAAACACATGAGAGGCGACAAAAATATGTTAACTAACATTATCTACTCAGATGGAGGATCTGTCACTTTTGGAGATAATTCCAAAGGTTACATCATCGGCAAAGGCGATGTGAGCAATGACGGTACATCTAATTTACCTCTTATTACAAATGACTTATTAGTTAAAAATTTAAAACATAACTTACTAAGTATTAGTCAATTATGTGATAAAGGTTTTAACATAGTATTTTCTAAAAATAAATGCAATATTTTTTATCATAACAAAAATATTATTTTCGAAGGAGTAAGAGATCATAATATTTATATTTTAAATATGAAAATAAATCATAATACAAATATGTGCTTATTAGTCAAAGAAAATGATCCTTGGCTATGTCACAAGAGATTTTGTCACATTAATTTCAAAAACTATTAATAAATTATCCAAAAATTGATTTAGTAAAAGGTTTGCCTAAAATAAATTTTAAGATAAATAGCATTTGTGATTTTGCCTACTAGGAATCAAAAGTTTGATTAAACACTTGATTATACACTAAAATTTATGGTCAAATACGTTTTTATTTAAAAAAATTAACCACATTGATTTTTTTTTAAAAACCAAAAATAACATGTGGGTTACATTAAATATACTTCCTATTCCTCTGGTTTCCCTAAAAACATTCTAAGATTATTCATGGCTTACATTTTCTAATTACTATCAACCATCCATTCTTTCATATATTATGGTAAAGTATCAAATATATATAGTCTTTCGACTTTTGGCTTTCAAAGACATCTTACATTTTCAATCCCTTTCAAATCTTAAACAATGGAATTCCTTCTTGCTATATTTCTTGTCATCATGGCTGGGTCACATTCCGGAGACTATTTAAATTCAGTGTATTCTCCACCAACTACATCTTCCTCCGAATTTGACACTCCTACTCCATCAAATGAACCCCGTCATAATAATGGAAAAGAACTTTCTGGACATACACCTAACCGGAAGAAAGCCAAGAAATGTCTTGACCTCTCACAACGAACTAAGGAGAAGATTTATAATATTCATCACGATCAACAAAATATTATCAATCTACAAAGGGATATGTACTATGAGCAACGGATTAACTCTAGAAAACTTAGCTTACTAGAGTCCATTGCAATAAAATTCTGTGGAAAAGATATCCCAAGAGATATTGTTGCTGAACCCATTTTATACTCTCAACCAACATCATCGGGTTGGAATTCTTGGCAACAAAGTCCTCAACAACCACCTATTTCCCCAAATTCATGGGATCGACAACCTCAATGGTCTCCTATTAAACAGTCTGGTGAACAAAATCAACATGAATCATCCAAAGGAAAGTCTTCGAAGTCTCCAAAAACTCCAAAGACTCCTAAGTAGAAAATATATATATGATTGTATGTTGATTTGGTTATTCATATTTGCTTTGTTTTTATCAAAATAAATAAATAATTAAATATTTTTTCTTTTCTTTAAACTTAGCAAAAACATTCATCATCAGACATACAGACGTCTACATCTTTCAATAGACGTCTGTAAAACACCTACTTTTACTGTTTTCAGCCACACAGACGTCTGAATCATTTATCACAGACGTCTAAATTAAGTTTAAATTTTTTTCAATTTTTCTGGTATAAAGTTAGCTGTCTGTTTAAAAATAACAGACGTCTGTTCTCCAATATAGACGTCTAAACATAAAATTTTCAGACGTCTGAATTTAGTTCAAAATGTTTTTTACTCTCTGTTTCATTTTAAACCTTCTGAGCCGTCTGTCAATTTTTTTTAGACGTCTGTCATACCTCTTAGCCATCTGTTTTAAATTTTTAGACGTCTAATCTTCTCGTCTTTGATTCTAATCTACAGAACCTCAGACGTCTGTATATTTTTAGACGTCTGAAACCCTGTTAAGAAGAAAACTATATAAATCATACCAACGGTTTATTTTCTTCTTCACGTCTATTTTCTCTCAAACTCAAAACCCTAGCTTTCTTCAAATTAAATAAATGGTGCCCAAATCAAAGAAACAAAAAGGAGATTCTTCTCAACAACCTCCTCATATTCTCCCTTCGGAAGATCAAATTGCAGCTTGGTTATACCACGAACCCCAAAGTATTGCTCGTTACAAGCATTTATCTTCTCTACCATCATTTCATGGTATTTTTCATAATCTTGATCATTTTCCTACGTGCAAACTTCGGCTCTATACTGATAGATCTCAGATTACTAGTCTCATTGATTTCAAAGACAATCAAGTCAACATTTGTAGACTTAGTATCCTACTATTTCTTGCAAATGTTAACAATCCAAAAATTAGACTTCATCGAGATAAAGGAACGCTTTGGACAAGCGTATTCGGCAACATTCTACAAATAACTCCTGCTGACATTGGACGAATTTTAAAATGTAGCTCGGATAGGGTCGACATTGATGATTTTAAGTTAGAAGGAGAAGAACTTAAACAATTAGAATATTATCTTTTTGAACCAGAAAAGTCCACAGATAGATCAAATCATCTTCGTCCTCGACCTCGATTATTGCTTAGAATGCTAATAAAAACAATTTTTCCGCGGCAAGGAAGCCATGAGGTAATCTATGATGATGAAGATAAGGCGCTTCAATCAATATTTTCTAATACTCAAATCAATTGGGCACAATATTTTTATGATGCATTTCGTACTTATCATGACTCGAAGAAGCGTTCTATTGTCTATGCTCCTTATATTACTCGAATTCTATCTAACTTGTCTATTCAAAGTCCGTCAATTGAATTTGAAAAGATCAAGGTATCCAACATTCGCTTCTTTAGTCTGATGGGATTACCGGAATCTCCTCCGACATTTCCAACATATAATGATTACAAAGCGGAACAACTAGCCTTATAAAAAGAAAAGGGAAAATCAAAAGTAGGCAGTTCCGGACATGATGGAGATAAAGGAGATACTGAACAAGAAAGGGATGATGAAGATGAAAGGGAAGATGATGAAGGAGAAGACGAAGCTTTTGAGCAAGCTTTTATCCAAAGTTCAATCCCGGAATCTTACGAGATTGAACTAATTTCTGGTTCTTCACACACTTATACTAAAAGTGAAAAACTCAAATCCGACATCACTATCTCTAAAAATCAAAAGAAAATTTCTCAACAAATAGCACAAGGCTTTTCTTCCATCAATTCTAGATTCGATGATTTAGATGCCAAAGTCGAAGAGAATGCACAAGAATTGAAAAATATCAAGACAATTCTTCGTCAATTATGGAAAAAGTCTCATGGATCTTCTCCTCCTTCTTCTCCAACTTGGGGAGAATGGTGAATGAAGATGGTTTTCTTTTGGTTTGTCTTTTGGTTCAAACAAATTTTCTTTCATAAAATTTTTTTTTGTTCTGTTTAAAACAACTAAGTTGATTGTATAATTTAATCTGTCTTTCTTAGTCAACTGTGTTGGGTAAACAAATGCTGTGTCTTAAACATTGATTTGTTATTATCATGCTTGGTTTGTTTACATTTCTTAATTATTTTGTTATTCACTGCTTTGTTACTTCTTTTTTATCTAACCAACCCCAACAATTCTTTTTGTTAATGACAAAGGGGGAGAAATAATAACATTTCTGCTATATATTATGGTCATATTGACATGGGGAGCAAAAGGTATGGTTATACTAATCGTTGAATTATATAGTTGTCATCATCAAAAAGGGGGAGAATGTTGGAACCTGCCTTCTTCGATTTTAATGCGACAACTATATATTTCAATCTATATACTATAATGTCAAATATTCTTGCAGGAATCTACAAAAGAAGCTATTATCATATCATCCACAAGATTAAAGTTCTCAAAATTCTATTTAGATATCTATGTACAATCTCTGATATGATGATGAAACACACACACACACAAATATACTTCTGAAAATCATGTTTTAAAATAAAATATCTTTTATTATTTAAAAGATATAAAAAGGTATTTTCAAAATTATATATTATCTCAAGTTCAAAAGTGCTAAAATAAAGGAAGGAACAAAACAGTACAGAATTAGACGTCTGTATATTATTTCAGACGTCTGACATCAATATCAGACGTCTAAAAATAATATAACAGACGTCTGAACTCTATGCTTTGAGTGCCTCTATTTTTATATGAAATAGACGTCTGTCAATTTAATAACAGACGTCTGTCATCCTAGATAGACGTCTGAATTAAAAGACAGACGTCTAAATTGACTGTTTTTGTCTTTCTTTTATTTTTTGAATTTCAAAATTTATTCAGACATCTGTCACTTTTATCTCAGACATCTGAACTTGACGAACTGAAGCATCTCTTCATGAAATATCAAAATCTAAAGAGTTGTCTTCTTCACCAAGAGTTGCACTTCTTCAAATAGTTGCAACTATTAAATTAAGACTATTCAATACTATAAATAGAGATGAAAATTCACTATTTCAATAACCAATTCTTTCTATCTATACTTGCTTTGTATTATCATAATCACAAGCGATTTTCAATCTATACTTCCTATCTTTGCACATTCAAATCATCATATCAAGAAGATTATAGGAAGGGTGTACTACATTGACTATATTCGTGTTATTCAAAGAACACACAAAGTCGAGAAACAATTTACCAAATTGTATTTGAAGTCCTATTCGGTTTCTTAGGCGGAAAAGTCCTATTCGGTTGCTTAGGCGGAAAAGTCCTGTTCGGTTGCTCAGGCGGTGTAATACCTGTTCCTCCGGGTTAAGTGAGGGTTGTTAGAGAAATTCCAGAAGGAGTCTGGGACTGGACGTAGAACGAGAAGTTCGAACCAGTATAAAAATCCCTGGTGTCTTTTTTACTGCTATTTACTATTATTTATAATTCCGCACTTGCTAGTCGTAGTTTAACTATATTATCGATCCATATACACTTTCATTTGGTATCAGAGCAAGGTCATCACATAACTATAACATAGTTATCTGATAATTTTTTAATATGGACAATAACACTAGCAACAGTTTCACTGAGGGACAAGCCACTACACGACCACCATTGTTTAACGGATTAAATTATAGTTATTGGTCAACTAGAATGAGAATTTTTATGCAAGCAAGTGGATTTGAAACCTGGAATATCATTCAAACTGAATATCATATTCCTACTACAGAGTATGCTACATGGTCTAATACCCAAAAACTAGATGCTACTGCAAATGCAAAAGCAATGAACATGTTATTTTGTGCTTTAAACAAAAATGAATTCAATCGAGTCAGTATCTGTAAAACTGGATATGAAATTTGGACGTTTGAAAATTAGCCAATCCATTCCCAAAATCATTCCGAAACCAAGGTAACGCATAACATGCAAATCGGCACGGAAAGATTAATCACACAAAATAATTTCGACATCTTTACATAATAAACTGAGTGTTGCGGATCCACCAACCAGATTCGCAATCCTCAAAGAAGTCATCAAGCCAATAACATTCAAAGACAAGGCATCAACAAGTTCTTTTGATATAAAAGAGTGAGATGCACCCGTATCAAAAAGAACTCGAATAGGAAGATCACGAAATATAATAATGCCATCAAGTATAGAATGAGAAAAACCTTGACCACAAGAAGTGTTAGAAGGAACTTGTACAACATTTAGCTTGCCCTCCTTCTTGCCTTGAAGTTTGGGACACAAAGATATAGTATGACCCGGACTCTTGCAATAGCGGCAAGAAAGAGACTTCGGGCACTTGTTTGCATAGTGGTCCTTAGAACCACAATTGTAACATTCTCCACGATGGGAGGTAGAAGTATTTGCTTCCGAAGTTGTTTGCTTCCCCTTTTTGTTGGGATTAGGCTTGAATTTAAAAGGTCTCTTCTTGTTGATGTTTTGTTTGACCTCAGCATCACTATCTTTATTAGCCTCTTCGAGTCGAAGAGCAATATCAACAAGTTGGTCAAAAGAAACTTCTAATTTCAGAAGTAATAGCTTTTTGAGGCTCTTGTTCAAGCCATACACAAATCTCTGATTTTTCTTCAATGGTGTATTAATGTATTCAACCCCATATTTAGAGAGAGATTCAAAAGATGTGACATAGCCTGTCACGGAAGATTCACCTTGAACAAGGTCAATAAAGCACTGAGCTAAAGTTACTTTTTCAGCCTCCGGCATGAATTTCAATTCGAATCTTTCCCGGAATTTCTCCCAAGTTAGATCCGCTTCACTAATTTCAGAGATCAAAAGCTCGTACCAGTCTAATGCTCTTTCTTGGAGCATACTAGAAGCCACTTGGACTCGATGAAGATTGATAAGATTCATGCGAGAAAAGATGTGGTTGCATGTTCGAAGCCAAGCTTGGACTTTTATAACGTTCTCAGAACCCTTGAAAGGCTTTCCACCCAAAGCGGTATAATCACTACATAAGCGTGCAAACCCAGATTTAGGGTGAATAGGCGCTCGATCGGGTCCGACAGCTTGGGCATTGTTCACAAGATCAAGAAGTTGCTGAGCAGTCATAAATACTCCATCCTGAGGAGTAGCACTGGATTGACCGGCGCTGGGATGGCCAGGTCTAACCATTTCTCTTTTCTAAGAAAGAAAGAAAGAAGAGGAAGAAGGTTATTCACAAAATGAATATCAAACAAACTTGATTGATAAAACAAGGCATCATAAAAGGAAATAGGATAAAACGGTACGAAGACTCGAATTAAAACCTATGGCACGATTCCTAAGAAAGACTTAGGACAATGATCCTTGCTAGATTATTCTACATTGTTCCGAAGTTTGGCTCTAATACCAAGCTGTGGAGCCCCACCTCTATACTAACGCTAGCCAAGGACACTACGGAGTAATGCCGTCAACTAGCAAGAAGAATAAGGCTGTTGAGGAGCGACCATTCGTGTAATTGCTTTGTGTGAGCACCAATATGTCAGATGGAGTAACATGCATTTCATTTCAAGAGGAAATTCGATATACCGATACAACCTCAAAGCTACCACACGGTGGCTAAGTGGACCTTCGAAAACAAATATAGAAATAAACATAACACAAATCAGTCACAGATGTTCATATCACAAAGGCAGAAATAGATATGAATATATAACACAAAAAGGAGTACATTAGAGTGGTGGTCAAATAAGATCCACAATATCACAAAAGAATAGATACAAGTGCTAGACAAAAGAATATGTATACATCATGGAGTCTATATCACAAATGTATAACAACAAAAACTACCAAACTAATGTAGTTAGACAAAACTCAGAAGATGATCCCAAATAAGGAGTCAAGCAGAAGCACCTGTAACATCTCGGTCTGACCCGAGTATTATTTAATAAGAAAATAATAAATGAATCAGTCTAGCTATAAATATCAGATAAAATAAGATAGGATAAGAGACATGTCCAAAAACGTATGATAACAAAAATGTCATATAATGACAAGTATACTTTAAACATCAACAAAATCATACAATATCTCAAGAATCTCAAAGCACCAAAAAGAATGTC
Source organism: Allium fistulosum (assembly GCA_030737815.1). NCBI lineage: Eukaryota > Viridiplantae > Streptophyta > Magnoliopsida > Asparagales > Amaryllidaceae > Allium > Allium fistulosum. Next base: position 871,309,110 of record CM060902.1, read on the forward strand.
ATATTCTTTATTTTATTCACCAAACACTAAATATTGACAACATATAAATGCCAATCATAAAAAGAGGTGAAACACAAATTCTAGAAATCACAACAAGAGATCCAGAAATCGCAAAGGGGGAGGCCTATCACAAACGGGAGCATGAAAACTCACCAACACGTGTATCACAAACGGAACGCTATTCCATGGTCGCTAACCATAAATATTGAGCCGAAGCTCCATAAACGGCCTGAAGACCATGGGTCGCTACTCCGCCAAATTGAACCGAAGTTCCACAAAAACGGGGTTTAGTCTCCCTCGCAGACAAATAGACATCGCACATTGCTAGTCTAAATCACAAAATGATCATCATCGATCAATAAAAGTGTCGATTACACTAAGCTAGTAAATATATGAGTTTAGCTTCATGTTCCATAACCACTAGCTTAACTTAAATATTTACGAGCAAATTGTAGATTTCCACTCGAAAATTGTCACAAGAGTTCAATCGAACAAGTCCAAAAATTAACCGACGAAGTAAATGCAATCGTTTCATACCACTTGTTTTGCTAAGCCGTTTAATTAGATTTTCTCATACGAATGTGGTAAAGGTTTGTATATACTAATAGATTAGAAAACAGTTTTGAAAACAAGCTTTATATTTAAAAATAGAGTTGAAATCATCTTTGAAAAAGAGTTTGAATATTTACTACTAGTATAGAAAACCTTTATATTATAAAGTGACACATCACAGAAATGATTGTAGAGATAATCAATCACCAAAATCCACATTCGAAGATGTGAATCAAATCCAAAGAAATCGATACTGAATCCATCAAAATGGATATTCTCAAAAGTCCCTAAAAAGAAGTCATCAAAGTCAATAATAAATGATAACAATAAATCGGATAATCACGGATCGATAAAAATTGGAATCTCAATCAAAATAGGCAAAAACAATCAGGTCAGTCGACTGACTGCAGAGGGCCAGTCGACTGAACCAGAAACCTGAATGTTTCATTTCCTACAGTCAGTCGACTGACTGCAGAGGGCTAGTCGATTGACTGCAGAAAACAGAGACTTCTGTTCTCTGCAGACAGTCCCAAATTTGCCTGGTTTCTACAAGCAGTCGACTGACTGCAGAGGGTCAGTCGACTGACTGACACTGGGAAGGTTTTTCAACCTATCCAAATGAAGAGCAAACTCTTCCGAATTGCGATCGAACGAGCAGTGGGCGCTAGGGGTTTATGCCAATCGACAACCCAGCCCTATAGGCCCTTCGATACACCACCAAAAGCATGATCAAACATCAAAGCTAAGATTTTTAGAGTTTTAGACTTCAAAACACCAAAAATTGAAATGTTCACCAAATCAATCCAAATCAAAAACAAATAAACATGTAAAGATGTTAGGAATTCATACCTAACAATCAAGGATAGTTGTAGACATTGATGTGAGATAGAAATCTCACCTTTAAACCCAAAAACGATAAAGGAGAAGCTTGAAAGCAAAGGAAGATCAACTACTCTTCAACTTCAACTCAAGAAGCTTGAATCTAAGCTCAAAAGAAGAACATTTACTAAGTTAGGTTTAGAAAATTTATGAAATTAAAGAGAGAACGAGTTGGAGGAGATGAAGAGGAGGCTTACCAAAGCTTTTCCAAGAGTTTGGAGCAAGACTTGAGTTTGCAAATGGAATCTAGGGCTTGGAATTTCTAATTCCTATACTCTTCCCCCATTTTCAGTTTTGCTAGAATGTTTGTAAAGAAATGAAATAAGTGAATGGATGAAGAGGGGGCTGAGTTAGGGTAATAGAATGAGTTGGGTGAGACCCAAACCCAAAAGCCCACATAGAAAATAGCAAAATTCAACTTACTCCAAACATATCGATGCTTATACTCAAAAAAGTTGTAAATGCCATTTTGGACTCAATGGAGGTGGTCTCGAGTCCTAATTCGACTATTTACAGAAAGTAGCATTTCGGACTTTAATCCGATTAACGGTTCTATATTTAAATAAAATATTTAAATATTCAATCGTAAAATATGCGGGTTGTTACAGACTCCCCTCCTTAAAGAAATTACGTCCTCGCAATCTTTAAGAAATAAATAAGAAGTAACAACTATAAAAGCATATCAACACAAAAAGAAGAAATTTGAAAATAAAAAGTTCACCTTAAGGAGCACGAGAGAGCAAGCCCGGATGTGTTCGCTCGATGAATTCTTTGGATTCCCAAGAGCAATCCTTAGGATTTGAGGACCACTAAACTTTCACAAGAGGAACATCTTTATTTCGAAGGTGTTTAACCTCCGAAGCAATAATACGAATAGAATGTTGCTCATAAGCCAAATTAGGCGAAACTTCAATTTCTTCAATAACACCGGGCTCAAGGATAGAATTGGAATCTCGAAGGCATTTCCATAGTTGAGAGATGTGAAACACCTCATAAATAACAGAAAACCGAGCCGGCAACGAAAGGCAATAAGCCACGAAGCCAATGCATTCGGTGATGGGAAATGGGCCAATATATCAAGGTGCTAGTTTTGCCGATCGACTGAAACACACAACACCCTTCATAGATGAAACACGAATAAATACTAAATCTCCTATAGAAAATTCTAATTTCCTTCTTCGGTTATCGGCATAGGTTTTTTATCTACTTTGAGCTTCTTTCATCCTATGTCGAATAAGGTCAATCTTTTCTATGGCATCACGAATAAAATCTGGACCTAAAACCAGCTTCTCACCGGCTTCAAGCCAACACGAAGGAGATCAGCATGGCCTTCCGTAAAGTGCCTCGAAAGGTGACATACCAATACTAGATTGGAAGCTATTGTTATAGAAAAATTCAACAAGAGAAATATGATCTTCCCAACTTCCACCAAAATCAAGAACACATGCACGAAGAAGATCTTCAAGAGTTTGATTCACACGCTCGGTTTGTCCATCGGACTGAGGATGATAAGCGATGCTAAAATTAAGCTTCGTTCCCAAATCTTTTTGAAGACCTTTCCAGAATCTACTAGTAAACAATGGATCACGATTACTAACAATAGAAGTAGGAACTCCATGTAATTTAATAATTTCCTTGACAAAAAGTTTAGCCAAAATAGGTACGGTCTGATTGGACCGAACGGGAATAAAATGGGTGGACTTTGTAAGTCTATCAACTATCACCCATAGTCTATCATGACCCGAACGGGAACGGGGAAGACCGTCAATAAAGTCCATGGAAATTTGATCCCACTTCCATATTGGAATTTCCAAAGGTTGCAATAACCCACCGGGCCTTTGATGCTCGGCCTTTACAAGTTGGCAAGTCATACAACGCTTAACAAAGTTAGCAATATCGGATTTCATTCCATCCTAATAATAAAGTCGCTTCATATCCGCGTACATTTTACTACTACTAGGATGAATGGTAAATTTAGAACGATGAGAATCTTCTAAAATGTCTTTACGAAGATCAATAATATTTGGCACAATAGGTCTACAAAATTTTCGAACACCGCCACGAGCATCAATATCGAAGTCTATCAAACCTTCATTATCAATTTTATCCATACAACTTTGGCTAAGAAGAACCAATTCGGGATCATGCTTTTGAGCTTCAAGAATGCGGTCTAAAAGAGAAGGATGAGCCTCAAGGCTACATAAAATAAGAGATGAACATAAATCGGATTCACGATCTTGAATCTCACAAGTGGATAAAGTCTTGAGATCATTCCATTCGGATATCATCATAGAAACAACCGCTTGTTGCTTACGACTAAGGGCATCGGCAACACGATTCCCCTTTCTGGGAGTATAAAGGATATCAAGATCATAAGATGCAAGGAACTCGAGCCAATGTTGTTGATGCAAATTAAGTTCCTTTTGAGAAAATAAATACTTCAAAGATTTATGATCGGTGTAGAGAACAAATTTCTCTCCCAAGAGATAATGACGCCAAATTCTAAGAACGAAAACGATAGCCGCGAGCTCTAAATCATGAGTGGCTACCTAGTCTCGGCAGGCTTTAATTGCCTAGAAGCATAAGCAATAACACGTTCCCTTTGCATAAGAACGGCTCCCAAACCAACACAACTAGCATCGGTATAAACAATAAAATCTTGGTTCCCATCGGGAATCACAAGAATAGGAGCATCGGAAAGGAGTTCTTTTAATTTTTGAAATGAAGCTTCACACTTGTCTGACCAAATGTATTTAACTACCTTCCTTGTCAAATTAGTAAGAGGTACGGAAATTTTATAAAAGTCTTTGATGAACCGACGGTAATAGCCCACCAATCCAAGGAAGCTACAAATTTCTGTCACACTCTCTGGTCTCTTCCAATTTTGAATCGCTTCAATCTTTGAAGGATCCACGGAAATTCCGAATTCAGAAATAATATGGCCCAAAAATTTCACACGAGATTACCAAAAGTGGCATTTAGAAAATTTTGCTTTCAATTGGTTGCTCCTAAGAGTTTCCAACACAATCCGAAGATGATTTTCATGCTCCTCCTCGGTTTTAGAATAAATAAGAATGTCATCTATAAAGATGAGAACAAATTGATCGATGAAGTCTTTGAAAACTCGATTCATAAGGTCGACGAAATAAGCTGGAGTATTCGTCAAGCCAAATGGCATAACAAGCCATTCATAAGATCCATAAACGAGTACGCAACGATGTCAAAGGAATGCTATCCTCTACAATACGGAGCTGATGAAAGCCGGTTGCTAAGTCTAACTGTGAAAAGACTTTAGCACCACTAAGCTGATCGAATAAATCATCAATCCGAGGCAAGGGATATTTATTCTTGATGGTGAGATCATTAAGTTTGCGGTAGTCAACGCAAAGCCTAAGTGTACCATCAGATTTCTTCACAAAAATAGCCAAAGCTCCCCATGGAGAGGAACTAGGTTGAATAAATTGCTTCGCTTCCAATTCTGATAATTGTTTACACATCTCCTCATTTTTCTTATTGGACATACGATAAGGAGGACAAGTGATAGGTAGAGCTTCGGGGATTAGATTAATTCTGAACTCAATTTCTCGCTTAGGTGGTAATCCTAGAACGGGTTCAAATATGTCGGGAAATTCACAAACAATGTGAATGAGAGAAATAACATCTTCATCATCATCTTTATCGTCGTCATGAGGATTGAGAGAATATAAGGATGCTTTCGAATTGGAATCTGAATCTTTCAGAACAAGAGAAATCTGCTTAATAGATTGAGGGTGCCGAAGATATATAGTCTGCTCTGGACATAGGATATGGGCTTCATAACGGTTAAGCCAATCCATTCCCAAAATCATTCCAAAACCAAGGTAACACATAACATGCAAATCGGCATGGAAAGAGTAATCACACAAAATAATTTCGACATCTTTACATAATAAATTGAGTGTTGCGGATCCACCAACCGTATTCGCAATCCTCAAAGAAGTCAACAAGCCAATAACATTCAAAGACAAGGCATCAACAAGTTCTTTTGATATACAAGAGTGAGATGCACCCGTATCAAAAAGAACTCGATTAGGAAGATCATGAAATATAATAATGCCATCAAGGATAGAATGAGAAATACCTTGACCACGAGAAGTGTTAGCAGGAACTTGTACAACATTTAGCTTGCCTTCCTTCTTGCCTTGAAGTTTGGGATACAAAGATATAGTATGACCCGGACTCTTGCAATAGCAGCAAGAAAGAGACTTCGGGCACTTGTTTGCATAGTGGTCCTTAGAACCACAATTGTAACATTCTCCACGAAGGGAGGTAGGAGTATTTGCTTCCGAAGTTATTTGCTTCCCCTTTTTGTTGGGATTAGGCTTGAATTTAAAAGGTCTCTTCTTGTTGATGTTTTGTTTGACCTCAGCATCACTATCTTTATCAGCCTCTTCGAGTCGAAGAGCAATATCAACAAGTTGGTCAAAAGAAACTTCTAATTTCAGAAGTAATGGCTTTTTGAGGCTCTTGTTCAAGCCATACACAAATCTCTGATTTTTCTTTAATGGTTTATTAATGCATTCAACCCCATATTTAGAGAGAGATTCAAAAGATGTGACATAGTCTGTCACGGAAGATTCACCTTGAACAAGGTCAATAAAGCGCCGAGCTAAAGTTACTTTTTCAGCCTCCGGCACGAATTTCAATTCGAATCTTTCCCGGAATTGCTCCCATGTAAGATCCGCTTCACTAATTTCAGAGATCAAAAGCTCGTACCAGTCTAATGCCCTTTCTTGGAGCATACTAGAAGCCACTTGGACTCGATGAAGATTGATAAGATTCATGCGAGAAAAGATGTGGTCGCATGTTCGAAGCCAAGCTTGGACTTCTATAACGTTCTCGGAACCATTGAAAGGCTTTCCACCCAAAGCGGTATAATCACTACACAAGTGTGCAAACCCAAATTTAAGGTGAATAGGCGCTGGATTGGGTCCGACAGCTCGGGCATTGTTTACAAGATCTAGAAGTTGTTGAGCAGTCATAAATACTCCCTCCTGAGGAGTAGCACTGGATTGACCGGTGCTGGGACGGCCAGGTCTAACCATTTCTCTTTTCAAAGAAAGAAAGAAAGAAAGAAAGAAGAGGAAGAAGGTTATTCACAAAATGAATATCAAACAAACATGATTGATAAAACAAGGCATCATAAAAGAAAATAGGATAAAACGGTATGAAGACTCGAATTAAATCCTATGGCACGATTCCTAAGAAAGACTTAGGACAATGATCCTTGCTAGATTATTCTACATTGTTCCGAAGTTTGGCTCTAATACCAAGCTATGGAGCCCCACCTCTATACTCACGCTATCCAAGGACACTACGGAGTAATGCCGTCAACTAGTGCGAAGAATAAGGCTGTTGAGGAGCGACCATCCATGTAATTGCTTTGTACGAGCACCGATATGTCAAATGGAGTAACATGCATTTCATTTCAAGAGAAAATTCGACATACTGATACAAACTCAAAGCTACCACACAGTGGCTAAGTGGACCTTCGGAAACAAATATAGAAATAAACATAACACAAATCAGTCACAGATGTTCATATCACAAAGGCGGAAATATATATATGAATATATAACACAAAAAGGAGTACATTAGAGTGGTGGTCAAATAAGATCCATAATATCACAAAAGAATATGTATACATCATTGAGTCTATATCACAAATGTATAACAACAAAAACTACCAAACTAATGTAGTTAGACAAAAGTCAGAAGATGATCCCAAATAAGGAGTCAAGCAGAAGCACGTGTAACATCTCGGTCTGACCCAAGTATTATTTAATAAGAAAATAATAAACGGATCAGTCTAGCTATAAATATCAGATAAAATGAGATAGGATAAGAGATATGTCCAAAAACGTATGATAACAAAAATGTCATATAGTGACAAGTATACTTTAAACATCAACAAAATCATACAATATCTCAAGAATCTCAAAGCACCAAAAAGAATGTCATATTCTTTATTTTATTCACCAAACACTAACTATTGACAACATATAATTGCCAATCACAAAAAGAGGTGAAACACAAATTCTAGAAATCACAACAAGAGATCCAGAAATCGCAAAGGGGGGAGGCCTATCACAAACGGGAGCATGAAAACTCACCAACACGTGTATCACAAACGGAACGCTATTCCATGGTCGCTAACCATAAATATTGAGCCGAAGCTCCACAAACGGCCCGAAGACCACGGGTCGCTACTCCGCCAAATTTAACCGAAGTTCCATAAAAACGGGGTTTAGTCTCCCTCGCAGACAAATAGACATCGCACATCGCTAGTCTAAATCACAAAATGATCATCATCGATCAATAAAAGTGTCGATTACACTAAGCTAGTAAATATATGAGTTTAGCTTCATGTCCCATAACCACTAGCTTAACTTAAATATTTACGAGCAAATTGTAGATTTCCACTCGAAAATTGTCACAAGAGTTCAATCGAACAAGTCCAAAAATTAACCGACGAAGTAAATGCAATCGTTTCATACCACTTGTTTTGCTAAGAAGTTTAATTAGATTTTCTCATACGAATGAGGTAAAGGTTTGTATATACTAATAGATTGGAAAATGGTTTTGAAAACAAGCTTTATATTTAAAAATAGAGTTGAAATCATCTTTGAAAAAGAGTTTGAATATTTACTACTAGTATAGAAAACCTTTATATTATAAAGTGACACATCACAGAAATGATTGTAGAAACAATCAATCACCAAAATCCACATTCGAAGATGTGAATCAAATTCAAAGAAATCGATACCGAATCCATCAAAATGGAAATTCTCAAAGTCCCGAAAAAGAAGTCATCAAAGTCAATAATAAATGATAACAATAAATCGGATAATCATGGATCGATATAAATTGGAATCTCAATCAAAATAGGCAAAATAGGCAAAAACAATCAGGTCAGTCGACTGACTATAGAGGGCCAGTCGACTGACTGCAGAAAATAGAGACTTCTGTTCTCTACAGACAGTCCCAGATTTGCCTGGTTTCTACAACCAGTTGACTGACTGTAGAGGGTCAGTCGACTGACTAACACTGGGAAGGTTTTTCAACCTATCCCAATGAAGAGCAAACTCTTCCGAATTGCGATCGGACGATCAGTTCGCGCTAGGGGTTTATGCCAATCGACAACCCAGCCCTATAGGCCCTTCGATACACCACCAAAAGCATGATCAAACATCAAAGCTAAGATTTTTAGAGTTTTAGACTTCAAAACACCAAAAATTGAAATGTTCACCAAATCAATCCAAATCAAAAACAAATGAACATGTAAAGATGTTAGGAATTCATACCTAACAATCAAGGATAGTTATAGACATAGATGTGAGATAGAAATCTCACCTTTAAACCCAAAAACGATGAAGGAGAAGCTTGAAAGGAAAGGAAGATCAACTACTCTTCAACTTCAACTCAAGAAGCTTGAATCTAAGCTCAAAAGAAGAACATTTCCTAAGTTAGGTTTAGAAAATTTCTGAAATTAAAGAGAGAATGAGTTGGAGGAGATGAAGAGGAGGCTTACCAAAGCTTTTCCAAGAGTTTGGAGCAAGACTTGAGTTTGCAAATGGAATCTAGGGCTTGGAATTTCTAATTCCTATACTCTTCCCCCATTTTCAGTTTTGCTAGAATGTTTGTAAAGAAATGAAATAAGTGAATGGATGAAGAGGGGGCTTAGTTAGGGTAATAGAATGAGTTGGGTGAGACCCAAACCCAAAAGCCCACATAGAAAATAGCAAAATTCAACTTACTCCAAACATATCAATGCTTATACTCAAAAAAGTTGTAAACGCCATTTTGGACTCAATGGAGGTGGTCTCGAGTCCCAATTCGACTGTTTACAGAAAGTAGCTTTTCAGACTTTAATCCGATTAGCGGTTCTATATTTAAATAAAATATTTAAATATTTAATCGTAAAATATGCGGGTTGTTACAATATCCCACACATACAAACATATAAACAATTCAACAAAAATGCATCTTACTTAAATAACCAATCTAACAATTATATAATCTTCATATTATTTTATAGAAGTTTCAAACTTATTTTTTAAAATAATACTCTAGCCTAATCAATCGTATTGTAGCTTAATATCACTTAATTCTTCTATTAAAATTATGCTTATCTATTAATAAGGCCTCAAAATATCATATAGCTCATGTACATAATACACACATATCACAAACTGTTTCTTAGGCTAAAGTTAATAAATCATTTTATAACCTTAATTAACTCCTATTAAATAATACGTTATTTCATTTGTAATTTTTAACTTTTCAAATTGCTTTTATAAAAATTCACTAGTTAGATAATTATTGAATTATGCTATAATAAACCAATACCAAGGTCAGATAAACTTCAAAGTCATCTATACTATTATATTATTATTACTGAGTTGCATTTTATGGTTCTGAATCCTCTGGAATTTGTCAGGTCAACAGTCGAGTTTCATATTTTTCTATTTTCCTACCACATCTCCGCTTCCCCCCTCCATCTGTCAGCTACGAACAAAAAAGCTAGGGTTTCTTAATGGACGCTCCCTGAATCTCTAGTCTTCCATCGCCTATAGAATTATCCAGCCCCCTATAAATTTAACAGCTGCTGTTGACAGGAGATTCATTCGCACCGTTTCTCCCCTCACACATCTCTGCGTCGTCTTTTTTTCCCACTCTACAACTAAAGGGACGTGGGTTTTTGCCGACTTCTCTACGCATCGTCCACCCTCCATCCTCTCCGGAGTGAAAGGATGCGGTTTACAGCTGATTGTTCTGCCCCTTTTCTTCCACCGCCATTATCGACTTCTTAAGGAAGATAATCTCTGCTTACTTTTCCTCCTGCTTTTTGAATGCGGTCTGTTTATTTTGTTGTTGGTGGTGTTCTTGGGATTTAGCCATGTTTGACAATTTTGTGTTCTTCGATTAATCCATTTTTTCTGTTTACACTACAAAATACTGCAGCATGTCTCCCTATGCTTTTGTGTATGCTTAAGGGCAAAACTATACAACATTAGCTTATAGACCATTGAATCCTTAGATTCTTATGATTATTACTTGATTATTGCATGAAAATAAATTTATTTCTATGTTTTTTCTTCTGTCTTTGAGCAATTTACATTATTTAGAGGTGTAAAGTATAACATGGGACCAACTATTATCCTTCATGGTGCTTACATGCTAAGTAAAAAAAAGAATATTTGCTCTCTACAAATTGTTTGTGAATAAATTTTTTAGGATAAAAGTTTAATTATGGTGGAAGATTTTCTTTGATTACACTTTTACTGTCTTTGTCCGTCTGCTATATATGAAATAAATGGCCATAAATGAGAATAAACACGCATATATTCTTCTTTAGTTTCTGTCTGGCATGTCTATAATTATGACAAGAGAAAGTCTAAAACAGATTGGTCATGTAAAATTAAAAACCCATAATTCCTATTTAATAATATGTATGATTTATTCTATGTTTTTATCATTCAAGACTAAAAATAATGTATCCTTTACGGCAAATTGCTCCTGGTGGTAAAAATATTATAATGCTATTGTAATCACATCTTCTATACCTGTTTACACATGGGAAACTTTGCAGCATGTCTCTCTGTGTTTCTGTGTATGCTTAAGGGAAAAATTTATACAACATTAGCCTATAGACCATTGAATCTTTAAGATTCTCATGATTATCACTTAACTATCTTTACTACTAATAATGATAATTCAATGAACTAAGATCAACCGTGTCTTTTTGAAATCCCCAAACTACCCTTCACATGTCGCTCCCTTTATTATCCGCTTTCTAGCCCATGAAAACAATGTCAGCCTCATTTCCTAATCCTCCACTACTTCAACTACATCAATGCAATCCTCCACCACCGCAACTACACTAGTTGATTGTCCACTAACCGAAATCAATTCTACACCGACGGCGATTTCTACGTCATCTCCAACGAACCACATCCATTACAATTTGTAATTAATTAATTAATTATACTGCTGTGTTATTATTATATGCTTCTGTTTCCATCGGATGATTAGCAATGCGACGTAATTATGTTTCTATGAATTAGTATGAGTTTCTAAACCACCCGCTTCTCCATTTTCCAGTTTTGCAACGGATAGTCTCCTCTTTTTAAAATTTGCACATACGATAATAATTTGTCTTTACTGAAATAGCAGTTGGAATGAAATTAGGTACTATACACAGGTTTGTTTTAACATTGGACCAAAAATTGGGTGATCAAAATTTATAACATAGGTGGATTGCTTAGTCAACGCATTGCTTCATCTCAAATTTTGGATTATGCACGTAATCTACAATATGGAATAGCACATATCTCTACTATTAATAAAGTGAATTCAATAAATAAAATTTCCATGGTATCCTTTTGAAATTCGAAAAATACCTTTTTCTATCAACGTAATCTCATTATCGGTGAACTATCTCTACCACCGTCCTCTTTGCGACCACCCATCAACGGATTTCACTATCAATTTGCAACTAATACCACCAACGACTATTTGAAATAAAAGCGCTGTGACCATCAAAGATTTTGCACTTATATCATATATCCTTCCATTAATTTTTTAAAATAAAAACCAAATATCTTTAGCTACTAGATGCATGTATCGTACAATTTATACTAGTTGCAAGAAAATAAATTTATTTTTATGTTTTTTCTTCTATCTTAGAACAGTTTACTTTCTTTAAAGGTGTAAAGTATAACATGGGACCAACTATTATCCTTCATGGTGCTTACATGCTAAGTTTAAAAAATTACATTGCATGAGGAAAAGTAAAATTCAAAACAATTATTTGTTCTCTCCCAATTGTTTGTGAATAGAAATTTTAAGGTAAAAGGTTAATTATGGTGGAAGATAATGTTTGATTGCACTCTTATTACCTTTGTCTGTCTGTTATATATGAAATAAATGGCCATAAATGAGAATAAACACGCGTATATTCTTCTTTAGTTTCTGTCTGGCATGTCCATACTTATGACAAGAGAAAGTCTAAAATAGATTGGTCATGTATAATTGAAAACCCATAATTCCTATTTAATAATACGTATGATTTATTTCTATGTTTTTATCATTCAAGACTAAAAAAATGTATCCTTTACGACAAATTGCTCATGGTGGTAAAAATATTATAATGCTATTGTAAGCACATCTTCTATACCTGTTTACACATGGGAAACTTTGCAGCATGTCTCCCTGTGCTTCTGTGTATGCTTAAGGGAAAAATTTATACAACATTAGCCTATAGGCCATTGAATCTTTAAGATTCTCATGATCATTACTTAACTATTGTAAGAAAATAAATTTATTTTTATGTTTTTTCTTCTATCTTAGAACAGTTTACTTTCTTTAAAGGTGTAAAGTATAACATGGGACCAACTATTATCCTTCATGGTGCTTACATGCTAAGTTTAAAAAATTACATTGCATGAGGAAAAGTAAAATTAAGAAAAAAGAAGGATTATTTGTTCTCTCCCAATTGTTTGTGAATAGAAATTTTAAGGTAAAAGGTTAATTACGGTGGAAGATATTGTTTGATTGCACTTTTATCTCCTTTGTCTACCTGTTATATATGAAATAAATGGCCATAAATAAGAATTATCACACTTATCTTCTTCTTTAATTTCTGTCTAGCATGCCCATAATTATGACAAGAGAAAGTTTGGAACAGGTTGCAAATGTACGATTGTAAACCCATAATTTCCTATTTAATAATATGTATGATTAACAAAACCCTGCAGTGTAGCATGGATTCTTAATCATACCGAACAAGTAATTTCCTATCAGTAATACGTTTAGCCTGTTTTTTATATTGTTTAGAATTTGATTAGTTAAAGTTTAAAGCCGTATTTCATCGTACTAACCAAAATTCTATGCAATTGGTGTGCCTGCTGCGTTATTTTAGTATTCTAATTGCTGATAACATATAGTATGAACGACGACATTTAATTAATACTTGCTGCATCTAAAGGTACGTCGTTCATTTCCCCACACTGTATGGGCTCCATTACTTTATGTAGAAAAGAAGTTGAGCCTATAAATCATACACTATGATATATGATTTCACAACAACCTGTGCCTCCTTTATGATAACCTTTACTTCTATATTTCAAGAACTACACAATATAAAATATCTTAATTTGATGAAATAGTTATACGGTAATAACGGTCGTACTTGAAATGAGATATTAAATTATTTATCTATATTTGTGATTATGTATTAATAACAGTGGTGTTTGACCGAAGATTCCAAATAATTAATTTAAATTTGTGATTTTTAATTATCTTACGTGATGTACTAGACCATTTATGTGTTTGCATGTTCTCTTTCAACTAAAATATTTTACATGCTAAAGATAGTACAAGTCCGAATTTCTTTGTTTCAATGTACTTTATATACATAAAATGTCAGAGACGTGCTGAACTATGCCTTTTATATAACTAACGTAAATTTTGAGTAAGTGATTTGGAGCTATGCGCATAAAGGTCCTCTTATCGACGTAATTTACTTTCTGGATGTTGAATCTCTATGTATCTAAAACGTATTAATTTAGTTTTGGCTATTATTTGTATCTTTAGTTTCAAAACATATAAGCGGGCATATTCAACGACACTAGCTTGGATTACTTTATTTTCCAGTTTTGTATTTTTATAAATGGAAGATTAATATTTTTGAATCGTTCTACATTTGTGCCAATACAATTATACATATTCATCTTTATTTCTTTATGAATTAAGGTTCATGTAACGCACTGTCTGAAAATGAATATGACTTCCTTCTCAGCCTTTTAACCTCAAAGCTATTAGTTGATCTGGTTGTTAGTTCTATTTTACGTTGCATTTTTTCTCTATTGTGTAATTTTCAAAATGGAAAATATTTTTTACGTTATAAATGAATTGTTAGATTTGAAAAAAAAAAACGTTTTTTGAGTGTTGAAAAAATAAATGATTTTAACTAAATATTTCATGATATGTAAAAGCAAGATCCGTAAATTCCCATTTGATGATAGATTAACTTTTAAGAAAATAGGCAGTTTTTTTGTAATATATGTAATACATCAAGAACTATAATCTTTTGCATATTTACCTATGTTTTGTAAATGAGTTCATACAAGTGCCATTCCCTTGCTCATTTATAGCTCCTTGAAGCAGTATATACAAACCATTGCTCAAAGTTGAGCAGTCCTAAATATCATATGTTTACTTATGTGTTTTTGTCTTAAATTTAGTGTCAACATTTATTATTTCTTCATTTCATAAATGTTTGAAGTTTCTTCCACATAATATTGACACAAAGATCATCAAATAGATGCACGGATTAATAGTTTAAACATCAGGAATTGCTATCAGAATATAAGAACAAATTAGTAGAAAGTTTAATTCATATTTGCAAGCAATTTTTAAAATGAGTTGGTTTTCCATTTATAACTATTTTATTCTGTCAGTTAATGAACATACTATCTTCCTTTCTTTCGTTTTCCCTTTTTGGATAATGGAGCGGGAGAAAATTTGAAACTTCGCTATCTGGAGACACACACATATGTATGTATATGTGTGTGTGAGTATACATACACATACATATATACATACATACATACACATACATATATACATACATACACATACATATATACATACATACATATATACATACACATACATATATACATAAACATACATATATACATACATATATACATATATACATACACATACATATATACACACACACACACACACACATATATATATATATATATATATGTTTTTGTGTGTGTGTCTGTGTATAGAGGGAATTAGGCATAAGGACAAACCATTTAAATAAACATTGTTGAACTCATTTTATGCATTTACGTGGTTTAGCCTTTTACATTTAGATAAGTGCAATGTGTTGTTTTGTTGTCCCTATTTATTAGGTCAGTAAAAGTGACCTCTTATACTGCTATGAAACTATTTTTCCTTCTCTTATCCTTTCATGGTAGGTGACAAATTTTAATGAGTTGCCAACGCTAAAAATATTACCAGTTTGTTCTTCAATCTACCATGTAGGTAGAAGTTGCTTTTTTAGTAGTGTGTGTGTGTTGCGTAGATGAGAAGTTAGAAATATTGAAATATAATCACCACTAGAGATTTTGATTGACCTGAGGAAAATCACAGTTCATATCACACACTGAAGAAGCAGCCTGAGAATGTATGATATAGGACATTAGAGTGTCATAAAATAATTTAATATGGAAACAATGTAAAATAAGTTACAAATGTATGCAATAACTTTCCTAAGTGGAAAACATATACGACCTAAATATGATTTCACCTGTTTATTTCCATTGTATAAATTGAAGTGTTTATTTTTGTTTTTTTTTATTTTGAAGAAAAAAAGCACATGAAAAACGACCCCTACAATATGCATATTTATTACAGGTTGAGAGACAGTTGGAAGCAAATATCTTCCATTGGCTACAAGGCAAACTATCCAAAGCAGTTAATGTTGAATGGGAGCAAAGCTGAAATGAAAATCAGAAACAAAAACGTTAATACATCTAAAAAGGTGAAATAAGTTTATATTCTCTAGTTTACTCCATACCTGCAATTTCGGGGTACCCTCCGCTCAAGCCGTTTCACTTTCTTCTCAGCCGAATGCAATGACCTAAACGTCCTCCAATCATCCAGCATTACCCGAAGATCAGCAATCTTCCTGCTCAAACCGATACGGTAGTTTGCATGCATTGTGCAAACTTCATTAAAATCCCTGCTTTTTTCACATAATCCACTGCCTTGGAAGCCATAAGCTGTTTGCTATTTACACAAGTCAGTAAGTTTGCTTAAGATAAAATTGGACTCACCGAAGGTTTATATTTGCTGTACACATCTGTTATTGCCTTCATTCATATTGTTCACAACCGTTGAGGATTACTTTGGGCTATATAAATGATATATATATATATATAATTGAACTTATGTTTACATATGTGCTATGTCTGTATGCTATGTGTGTGTGTGTAAATTTATGTATATATATGTTTGTGTTCAGTTAATTTTTTTTTGCAGTGTTTATTTGGCTTTCAGCTTCTTTGAGGATCCAAAGTACGCTTTTGTGAAGGTAAGCTACATGTTTATTCGGCATTTGTGCTTCTAAATACTTAGTTTAATACTCAATGCTACTCCACGGTATACATTTATGTGCAATCTTATAATTACTTGGCACCATGCGTTCTAATAGTCAGGTTCGAAGATGGAAGAATATTTTTCTAAAATCTAGACATATTTCACAAATATGTAGTGGATGTGCGCAATATTTATTCTTACTTTATAACAGTACGGCTCACTATTTTTTTTGTGACATTTGTGATACTTGTGATATTTGCTGTTCTGATTAAGTTAACCATGACTCTGTTTGTGTTCCTCAAATTTATAATTTAATATTACTGTATAAAAGTAGGCCTCTCTATTTTATTTTTTGATATTTGCTGTTCTGATTAAGTTATCCTTTCTGTAACTTTACGTTATACTTTATTCTTACTGACTGATGCATCTTTCATATTTTAAAATTGAAATGAATTAATACTGCTACATATTCATATAATGATGAATTTATGTATTCATATGTCCAAAAAGGTACGTCATTCAACACTTATAATCATAATTTTGTACACAAAAACTGTGATATTATCCTCTTTTCCCCAATTGTATCGACTTACGTTTGTAGATATACTTCATTCAAAAATACTGCCCACAGGTTTATCAGATCAAGGCCCACTAATTGTGCATATTATTTAAAAATGTTTTGTAATTTTACATTTTCCGTAAATATATATACATGAGTCTTTATATGGAAACTTTTTAAATTTTATTTTACGAGTCTCTGTGCGAGAATCGTCAATATAGAAATTATGCATACATGAGTCTTTATATTTCGATCCCATTACTACAAAATATATTTTAAATATATTTTACAGTTCTGTGTGCGAAGCACGGGTTCACACTAGTTTTAATATAAGTTTAACTTGTCTAAATAATTATTTTAGCCTTATAGCTTATTTTAAAGGTCATACTTTTAACTTTTGACTAGTAGTAAAATATATAACAATATTTCTACTACTAATATAACAACAAATTTGAGTTTAACAAATTTATAACCGTGTTATAAATTAATATCAATTCCATTTAACTTTATTCAATAGGAATAGAACATAGAGTGTGTGTGTGTGTGTGTGTGTATATATATGGGATCTTAATTAATTATCCCGAATATCTGAAGTAAAATATATAATAATATTTATATTCCTATCATAATTACAAATACGACACAATTTTATAACATAACTAAAATAATTAGTTCATTTAATTAACTAGTAATTACCTTATCAACACTAATCCTTCTTCATCAACCTCTTGTGTACATACACACATACAGGAACCCACTTTGTCGGGCACACAAACCTCCACTTCTCGAGCTACAGTTGACAAAATCAACTGCGCCACTTCCGTTCACCTCCTTGAGCGAAGACGAACTCGATGGCATGCTCGAAGCAAGGTCCGGCCCTTCCCCTTGAACATGACATGCTGCCCTAACTCCATGTATCCAAATGTGCGTTTTTCTTTAAAGCACCGGGCATCTTCCAACCAATGCCAAATCGCTCCACTTCGGGCCAATTTCATAACAGCGCACTTCGTTTCTCCAACCAACGAATCTAGCTACGCCTCCCTATCTCTCTTTAATGGCAAGAAATAAAGGGTTCAGTTGACTATACCACTCTCTACAATGTCCACACAAATGTGATGCCCTCCTCTTCACGAGTCCAACAAATCCATCCCCAATGGCTAATGCGGACAAAAGCTCTTTATCTAATTGTAAAGGAGGAGCGGCCTTTTTTTGTTCACTCTAAAAAAGGAAAACGAGGAGAGAAGAAAGATTGAAGGGTGAGGATATATATATATATAATTTATTTAATGCCTTAAATAAATTGTCATACATTTTGAGCTTGTATGATCACATGACATATTGGATCATCATGAAACTCGTTGGCACACATCACCTCATTTTTCCAGTCCCAATGGTACAAATTTCACCACTATCCTAGACAACGCTCTGTGTTGATAATTTCATGCATTTTGAGGTCATTTTGGCCATCCGATCGCCCAATCCACAAGTTCTTCAATATGCGTCTCATAATGAATTCCTCATCCCAGAAACACAAACCATAATTCAAGATCCCACTGGATTCGACTACGCACATATTTTTATAAAATACATATAATAATACTAAATCATAAAAATACTGTAGCTCTAAATATAGTGATATTTGTACCCTTTTTTGAGTCGTAATGTTGATCCGAAATTAGTGGAAGTGCTCTTGAGTCCTAACTCGACCATATGCGGAAACAAAATCGTAGTTGGACCTTCAATTAATTAGTGATCCAATGTTTAATTGAATATTTAAATATACGATCGTTAAAAATGTGGGTTGTACCCTCCTCAAAAGAGTTAGGTCCCTGAAATTCCTATAGGTATGACAATGTAACCCATAGAAAAAAAATTCAAAGTACAAAATATACCTTCTAACCCTTGGGATTTTAAAGCCTCTCTTGTTTCGAAAATTCAGGAGCACCTCCTTTGTGTGGCTAGCTCCTAAAAGTCCCAAAAACAACACACACACACACATCTCATATCTGAGGCATCTCATTTCCGAGGACATACAAGCATATATATCCATATCGTCTACATCAGACCTTATCTATCTCCTACACAGCAAGAGCATGCCATTTAGATGCGAATCTGAACAAATAAGCATCCTAATAGCGCATAACTACTTCCATGTACCTAACCATGTAATAACAAAGAGGACTAAACATAATTGCACATTAAACCATGAATTTAAGCATGCTAAATCATATATAGCAACCAGCTCAAATAAATATGCCATGTTAAACCGCGCAAGAAGTATCTCAAATAAATATGTCACAACTAACTATTCAACAAGCATCTCCAATGCAACAAACATCTGAAATAAATATGCTATAACAGACTGTGAAACAAGCATCTCTAATGCAACAAGCATTTTTAATGTAACAGGAATCTCTAACAAACATGTTACCAATGAAAAGAATACGCACACTTGTAAAATAAAGCAATAACAAAGCAAGCTCTAGACTATGCTTTCTTACATTTAAACAAAAAAAAAATTCCTTCTATAATTGGAGGCATACCAATACACAGCTCCATCGAATCTGTGTAGTTAATGCCCCCCTATATCCCCGCTATAACTCCGATATATCTTATACCGGATTCCTACCGCTACGATTTTTCCATATATCCCCAACATATAGCCTTTCCGCTTTAATCCCCGCTATTTCCGTTATATCCCGTTATTTCTGTTATATTCCGCTATTTTCGCTATATCTTCTATAAAACATTGGATTGAAAAATGATATTTATACGCTATAAAAATTATGAAATTAATTAATTTCATTGAATTTTTGATATATGTTTAGAAATGATAATACTCTAATATTCTACTAAATTAAATTAAGTTATATAACAGTTTTACGTTCATATACAATACATTTGCACATATTTTTATTTAAAATTATTTTTGTATTAATTATAATTCAATTGAATGTTAATTTTTCACATAATTACTATCTATATATTTGTAAAAACAACAAGTATAGGATTTATATGCTATTTAGAGTAATCCGATATATCCCGCTATATCTTCGCTACATCCCCGCTATGACTTTTTGCACCTCTACCGCATTGAATCCACCGAGCGCTTTTACTGCACAGCATCGAATACAGACAATCTTATCCCCCGTAGGTCTAAAGCCATATAGCCCTATTCTCAAAAATGAATAGGCCCTCGAGGTCTAAAGTCAGATCATGTTCACTTCCACTTTTTATAGTCGACTCATATCGACGACGTCACTAGAATTACATGCCTATACAAATAAAATTCGCGAAATAAATCGTGTAGTCCTTCTATAGAAAAGGTGAACTAACACAATATGCTAGCAATAAAAATCAACAATGAGCAATAAAAATCAATCAAAAAAAATAAATAATCAATCAATAATCAAGCAACAACAATCAATCAATAAGCAACAAAAACAAATAAAAAAGAATCGACAATCAATTAATAATTAAGCAACAGGAAGTAATCAATAAGCAACAAAAGTCAATATACAAGAATAAATAATCAATCAAAAATCAAGCAACAGCAAGCAATCAATAAGTAACAGAAAAATTAATAAACAAGAATAAAAATTAATCAAAAATCAAGAAATAACAAGTAATTAATAAGCAATAAAAAAATCAATAACGATTATTATACAAGCAACCAATTATTTAAAAGGAATATATAACAACATGCTTGGTAACCAATAGTCAAAGTGTGCATGCCAAGCTATAGACTCCCACGAGTCTGTTTAACATCCAAGATGACACGAATGCTTAAGTGGTGCAACTCCCTTTTTATGAATACAATACATGAAAGACTATCACACTATTAACCCAAAAAATGGATCAACACCTTGTTTTGAGTGTGAAAGCACCAGCCCTATTTCTCAGAGAAAAAAATATAGAAAATCATTAAAAAAAGAGCCCAAAAGTAAAGAGAAAATATATTTTTATAATGGTTTGGCTGTTAACGAAGCCTACATCCACTATATAGCTTTTTTTAACTGACTGCTATTATAAGATTGATTTGGATTACAATATGGTTGAATTTCCTAAGTTAGATCAAGCCATCATTGTTAGAGACAACAGAAAGGATCCCACTTGCCCCTTAATGGTTGTTATGTAGGAGAAGAAAAGTGGAGAATAACAAAGACAAAGTTGCAGCAGGCAGTCCAAATGATCCCCCTTCTATTGCAGATGGGATTGTATTTATAGGGATTGGAGAGTACTTGGGCCGAGAATTGCTTTGTCAGAAGCATATAGTCATTATGCAGAGAGAGCTTAGAAAGTTTGGAGCCAAAATTTGCTATCTTTTTCGATCGGTACCGATCCGACCCAATTGGGTCGGTACCGATCCAAATCCTTAGCCATGTTTTAGCTCTAATTTGTTTGGGCAAGTTTCTTACTTCATAATGATGCTCTTCATATAATTTCATAGCTTTTTGACTTGTTTTGATGATGATTCACCTGTGTGTCAGATTGAACTGTATTTTGAATAATATGAACCTTCACTTCTTGAATTTGGATGCTTAAAATGCTACCAAACTTTCTGGATGAGCTTGGTTAAGGCATAGAGTCACAATGCAAAAGGATTGGGGCCACCACGAACCACTAACTTGGATAAATACTGATCTAATTGGATCGGATCGGTGCCGATCTTAAAAGATAGCATATTTTTGGATCATACTTCTTGGAGTCCTTTGTCTTGTATTTTTGGGCCTTCCGATCAAGTTTTGAGTCATTTTGGTTTAATCTGAATGTTCTAACTCCTATTGAATTCTGCTAGATTAAAAACTTGGTTAACGTTTGCCCCCAGAGTACAATTTCATTAAAAATAAGGTGTGCTCTGGAATTGTTTATCTTTGGTTTTCCATTTTAAGGAGTTTCATTAGTCATATCAGGCCATCATCAAAAGCTATCTACGATGTACCGACTAACGGTTCAATCCTTAGTGTAAATCTCCATTGTTCATAATTACAGAGTGATCTTGACTTGATAATTTCCAGAATGAATACGAACATCGAATAGGTCGCATAGGGAAAAATTGGGACCATGTGGAGGAGTAGATTTGGGTCAGTACCGATCCAAGTACTTGAAAGTTTTTGCAAACTTTATCTTTTTTTTATATATATATACGAGCCGACCCTTTAAGTCAATTCATTTTTATTCGATCCGACTTTCATTTCTTTAGCCGATCCTACCTCTCCAAACCATAACTAGCCGATCCAAGCACTTCATCCATTATGTTATTCCGCCTTTTGGTAAGGCCTTTATACCAAGGACTTGACTAGAGACTGAAGACAATCCGCTCCATAGATCAGTTATCTGCAAGTTCACGATGGATATAGGCAAACTTGGTCCGAGTCTGGATTGGGCCACAATCAACATGGCATGACAAAAAGAGCTATGCAAAGCAACATTCCAAATTTTAGGTCAATCGGAGTTCGTATGCTCAAGCTATGGAACGATCAAGATCCATGAGAAACATGCCAATCTCGTATTCATCATTCGTATCCATCATCTCGTATCGATCAGCATCGATATGAAATGAGCGTAACTTAAGCACTCGGCATCCATCATTCGTATCCACATGGTTTGAACCCATAATAATGGACTTCGGCACTTTCCAGATCGATCACACTTCATCTAGCCAGCAGCAGCCCTTTTCGTGTCGATGGCCAACCTGATCGATACGAAGAACAGAACCTACAATCAATACGAAGATGGAAGCAAGGCAACGATACGGAAGGGAAGCAATGGATGGATACGAACGAACCAAGCTGTGTATCCAAAGCTCTGAAAGAAGTGATCAAGTCGAAAGAAGCGGTCTCACCATAATCCACAAATCATGGATCTCTAGAAAACGCGCATGCCACATCATCAATGCGAAGGGATAGATACGAAGGTATCGATACGAGGGCTTCAGCCACTCTATATTTGCAACCTTGATCGATTAATAACTCCACAACCACAACTCCAAATGCAATGAGATTTTCATAGCGAGTTGCTCAACACATCAGGAACCTTCATGATCGATCGCAGCTTGATTGGAGTAATTTTTGATCGATACGAAGAATGGTTGGATCGATCCCAAATGACTCTAGATCGATCGTGTAGGCCCACCTCAGCTTGAGAAAGAGTATTCCGAGATTCAAGGTAGATATTTCCAGCTCTACACCTATAAATAGCACCTCCATTGCAACTAAAAAAGGACTTTTTATGCTGCTGCTTGAGTTGAACTTCATTGTAATTCAAGTGTTAGTTGTAGTACTGTTGTAACTCAGTTTCTAATCATCAATAAACATCAAAACCTTCAAAGTGGACGTAGGCCATAGCACCGAACCACTATAAATTCTTGTTTTCTTTCCAGTACTGTTTATTTTCTTGGTGTGATTGTTAGATTAGCCTCACTTTTCATTTTACTTCTTCATTATAATCTCTTCAATTACATCCAACGAGTGTTGTGCCCATTTTTAGTACAAACACTTTGGTGCTTTCATTGAGAGGGGAAGATTCTTAACTCTATTTGGATCCCTTTGCTGCTTCTGGATTGCATAAATCACCGAAAGAGATCCAGATCTATCTTCCAGTGGTTCCTTCTATTCTATTCAAATTGTTCCAGATCTAAGAAGAACTACATTCAACATGGTGTGCACTACCAGAACCGCTTCCAACGCCGTTGATCCGGAATGAAGGGATAGGCAAAATCCCGTGCAGCTGACTGTTATGGCCATAACACTAATGAATGCTGTCATTTGCAAGATATCATTGAAAGGTTGATCAAAGAAAGAAAGTTAGAGCAGTTAGTCCGGGCACCGCAGGTTGGTGGTGTGGACCCATCTAACACCAATCGAGATCAAGGCTAGGCCTCAGGAACCTGCGCGTACTGGCAGGAGGTTGGTAATTAATACTATGAGTGGTGGTCCCCATCTAGCTGATCGGAGTTGGAAGGAAATGGAGTGATATGCTAGTTCGATTTGGCATGCGGACTTCGAGTGTTGTAGTAGTACTGATAAAGGTGCCTCGGTAAAGCAACAGAGGATGATGACAGACGACATCGTTTTCAAAAACCGTGATGTCAATAGAGTCGAGGCCCCTACGATTGATCCATTGGTCATTTCTGCCCAGATAGGTCCTGCTTGGATGAAGATGATCTTGGTTGACAGTGGAAGCTCTATAAATATACTCTTCAAGCGTGCTTACGATCAAATGTTGATGGAAGCAAAAGATCTGAAACCGTGTCATTCACGTATACATGGTTTCAATGGAAGTGCAAGTATAACAGTCAGAATGGTGGATTTACCTATTGAGTTAGGCGTTGGTGATCGCCGAAGGTTCGGATGTTACAGTTTGTGGTGTTGGATATACATTCTCCATATAATGCTTTTCTGGGCCGACCGGCCCACGCGGAGTTTAGACAAGGTATTGCTCCATGGTGTTTGACCCTAAATTTCCCTACTGACAATGGGGTTGGGATTATACATGGTGATCAGGCAGCTGGATGCGCTTGTTATTTTGAAGAGCTGCGGGATGCACAGCGAAAAGAGAAAGGAAAGGGCATGGAGGAATCTCCATATGCCCGTTTTGTGGAGAATTGACAATTAACCCCTGGGCCTAGGCTCAGGCGCCACGACCAGTTTCCTAAGGATCTTGATCCTAGAGACAATGATGATGAAGGGGAAGTCAAAGAATACCAGACTTCCCCGGTGGAGTTGACGGTTGATGTTCCGATCAACGATGATGATGATTCTAGAGTGGTAAAGGTCGGATCTCAGCTTGGCCCCCAGATGAGACATGAACTGGTTGATTTTCTTCGGGCAAACCTTGATGTATTTGCTTGGACTCATTCAGACATGTGTTGTATCTCACCGAACATCGCAAGCCATACATTAAATATCGACCCACGGTACGTCCCGGTGAAACAGAAAAGGCGCGATATGGATCTAGAGAAATCTGCCACCCTGAAGGAAGAAGTGGATAAACTCAAGGCTAATGGGTTTATTTGCGATGCTTTGTACCCGGAATGGGTATCGAATCCAGTGCTTGTTAGAAAGACAAATGGAAAATGGAAGATATGTGTGGACTACTCAGACCTGAACAAAGCCTACCCCAAAGACAGTTCCCGCTTCCTAGAATTGATCAACTGGTGGATTCAACAGCCGGACATGAGCTCTTATCTTTCATGGACGCATACTCCGACTACAATCAAATCCCAATGCACCTACCTGACCAGGAGCATACTAGCTTTATCACTGATCTGGGACTTTATTGCTACAAGGTGATGCCGTTTGGGCTCAAAAACATTGGAGCAACTTATCAAAGGCTCGTGAACCAAATGTTTGCAAACCAGATTGAGAAGACTATGGAGGTGTACATGGATGATATGCTTGTGAAGTTGTGGCTATCCAACAACCACATCGGTGATTTGGAGATGATGTTCAACATACTCCGACAGTACAGAATGAAGCTCAATCCATTGAAGTGTCATTTCGGAGTTGTATCTGGAAAGTTCCTTGGGTTTATTATCAACACCAGAGGAATTGAAGCTAATCCTGAAAAGATCTGGGTGATTCGGAATCTTGAAACCCCTAGAACCATCAATCAGGTGCAAAATCTTAATGGGAAGGTGGCAGCCTTAAGCAAATTCATTTCTAGAGTCACGAACAAGTGCATTCCTTTCTTCGATCTGATCAGAAAAGGGAAATGGAATTTCAAGTGGATAGAAGAGTGCGAGCACGCATTTTAAGCACTAGTGCAACATCTGGCTACACCTCCCATCTTGTCAAAGTCGGTCGATCACGAGAAGCTGTATGTCTATCTGGCGGTATTAGCAAATGCAATCAGTGTTACGTTAGTTCGAGAGGAGGATCGAATCCAACGTCCGTTCTATTAAATCAGCAAAAGATTGACAAGGGCAGGAATAAACTACCCAAACGTAGAGAAGCTAGCTTATTATCTTGTTGTAGCCTCGAGAAAGCTCCGCCCATATTTCAAGGCTCACCCGATCACTGTTTACACCGACCAGCTGTTACGACAGATCCTGACATGACCTGAAATGTATGGTAGGTTGCTCAAGTGGAACATCGAGCTGAGTCAATTTGATATCACTTATACCCCAAGACGAGCTATTCAAGGACAATTTATGGCGGACTTCATAGCTAAATTCACATTACTGGAGCACTTGCCCGAAACCAGTGAGTCTCCCAACTATATATGGAAGCTATACAACGATGGTGCATCAAACGACTAGTGCTTAGGCGCTGGAGTGGTGCTCGAAACCCCAAAAGGGCGATCCTTATGCTACGCTTTGAAGTTTGACTTCCATGTAACTAACAACGAAGATGTGTATGAAGCCTTGCTTGTTGGACTGAGGCTAGCCAAATATTTAGGAGTCATTGCTGTGGAGATTTACTGTGATTCACAATTGGTGGTGTGCCAGGTTCGAGGAAAATATCAAGCCAGAGACCGAAGGTTGGCCTCCTACCTTATGCGGGTCCAAGAAGTGTTAAATCAGTTTGACTATTATGCTATCCATTGTATACCCCGAGAGCAAAATCAGAAGGCCGATTCTTCGGCAAAACTGGCCAGCACTTGCGAAGCATAGCAGATGGGACTTGTCCCCGTGGAGACACTTACTGCTCCAAGTATTGATCAGATAGAGACAGACTGGGTTCATGAGGCGACACCCGAGAGGGAGTCGTGGATGACTCCAGTCAGGAACTATCTTGAGCACGGAACATTACCCAAGCGTAGGTGCGAGAAGAGATAGGTTCTCCGAAAGGCTTCACGGTTTGTTATCCAAGATGGAGTCCTATACAGAAGGGGGTTTTCTGTTCCTCTACTCCGGTGTATCGCCCATGATGAAATCAAGCGAGTGTTGCATGAAGTGCATAAAGGAGAATGCGGCGATCAAACTGTGGGGCAAGCCCTTGCAAAGAAGATACTCAAATACGAGTATTACTAGCCAACTGTAAACCGAGACGCATCGGATTATGCTAAGAGATGTGATATGTGCCAGAAACATGCCAGAATTTCGAGAGCCCCGCTAACCAAGATTACTTTAATGGTCAGTCCATGACCGTTTGCTACATGGGGTATTGATATAATAGGGTCCTTGCCTCTAGCCAAAGGTGGTGCGAAGTATGCCATCGTTGCAGTTGACTACTTTACCAAATGGGTGGAAGCTAAGCCCCTTGCTACTATCACGACGAAGAAGGTAATCAACTTTGTGGTGCCAACATCATCTGTCGCTTTGGCCTCCCATAGACGATTGTAACTAACAATGGGGTCCAATTCGATAGTGTCGAGTTTAAGAATTTCCACCGACGATATCGCATCGGGAAAAAGTTCTCGGCAGTAGCTCACCCTCAAGCGAATGGACAAGTCGAAGCTGTCAACAAAGTCATTAAGTCCATTTTGAAGAAACGATTGGAGAAGACTGGAGGTAAGTGGATCGATGAGCTCCCCATGGCCTTATGGGCATATCGAACTACCCATAAGTCCGCGACCGGCCATACTCCATTCGCACTTTCTTACAGCTCTGAAGCCGTTATTCCAGTTGAGCTAGAGGTACCTTCTCACCATGTGACTTATTATGATCCGAAGACGAATGCCATCCTACTTGTAGAATCTCTAGATTTATTGGATGAGAAGCGTGAAGAGGCTGATTTGGGGGTAGCCACATATCGCAACCGAGTCTCCCGATTATACAATGCTAAGGTCCGACCTAGAATCTGTGAAATTGGCGATCTCATGCTTAAACGAATCTATCCGGTCCCTTCACACATGAAACCAACATGGGAAGGACCGTATGTCATCGAATGGAGGCATGGAGACGGCACATTCAAGCTATCGACCGTTGATGGTCTCACCCTACCGAGGGCATGGAACAGCGAGAGTCTCCGTCGCTATTACATATAACTGGCTTTCATTCATTTAGTCTGCTTTCCTTTTGAAATTTACTTATGCAATTTGAGAATTTGTACTTGTAATAAGGCAACTGACTTTCCCATGATTTCCTATTTCAATAATAAAGTGCGGACTCATCGAGCCAGATTAATGATTCCTAAATGCATCATTCAACCGGTATGATGTACAAAGAGCTGAGTTCCATCTTACGGTGGGACTCATTCAAATAGAGAGTGATTGTGATCCGACCGGTCACTTGCTAAATGAAACCCCGAGCTCGAGGAAAAACAACAATCAATTAAAGGAGAGTTGAAACACGACAATTCTCCAACGAACTCCAGCTCCCAAAGTGCGAGCTGAAGTGCAAACTCCAAAATCAGGACGTGAATCGACCGTCCATCACGAGGAGGATGGATCCATCCATCCACGACCTCGCTTATTTCCAAGCTTAAGGAGGATGGATCCGTCCATCCACGACCTCGCTTCTTTCCAAGCTCGAAGAGGATGGATCCGTTCATCTACGACTTCGCTTACTAGATTAAGGACGATGTGATCCGACCATCCACGTCCTTAACCAACTCCTTATTCCCAGAGTGTGAATAAGATCCTAATCCTTATACATATGTGATCGACCGTCTATCAACTAACTCTAGATTCCCGGAGTGTGAACTAGAGTATAAACACTAAACGGGTGTGATCGACCACCCACAAAATAACTTACGTCCCCGGAGTGTGGACGTAATCCTAAACAATAAGCAGGCATGATCGACCGCCAGCTTACAAACCTAATCACCAGAGTGTGGATGCAAATGCTAGCAAATGAGCGAGTGTGATCCGACCACTCAAACTCATGTTACTTTAACTTGGTTCCAACTAAATTAAATCAAAGTTAGTAAAGGTGGAGGACGACTGCCAACCCACTACTTCAACTATCCCTAGAACTAGGGGCATAACTCAAGTACCAACTGCTGGCCGAGACAGCGCAACGTTGAGGCTCAACTCAACGTTTGATTATGACCCGAGGCCATGACCTCAGGACTTAATGACCGAACCCAAGTTCAACTCAGAGACTTAAGCTTCATGAGTACATTGGATGGAAATGTGAATGCTCAAGTACTTAAACAAATAAACGCAGAGTTATGCCGAAAACATAAAAGGAATTTTATTTACACTATTCTTCAGAAAAGAAGTACGAAATCTGTCTAAAGAATTCCTATAAGCAGGGGGCCAAGCCCGCATCTATACATGGCTTACAAAAAGCAAAAGAAAAGAAGCTTATTCTAACTACCTACAAAAGAGGAAGTCCAAATGCAAATCTACGCCTTCGATTTACTGTCCTTTTTAGTTTTCTTTGGCGTAGACCCGCTCGAGCTACCATCCGGACCTCTTTTGGAACCTTTGCCTCCCCGGCTCGCTTCAGTTGGCTTGTCTCCAGCCGGGGAGATTGATGCAATCTCCCCTTGGGAGCCCGCGGGAATTGAAGTATCCCTGTGTGTAAAGCTAGTGGAATTGTGGCACTTTCGATACCAGAAAAATAAGGCGCACTAGTATCAATCATGGTGCCACCTGGAGAAATTATGAGAATCGGGGTCGGGCCAGGACCCGCCATACCTCCATCGGCTCTAAGATCCTGCTCCATCTCAGCCTTAATTTCCTTCATTATTTGTTCCTCCCGGTCCACGCGCTCGCTCAACGGGAAACTGCCTGTCGGTCCCGAGGAGCCCGTGATAATAACGTCTTCATCCACATTAAAGGACATCTCAATGCTCGGATCGCTTTGGCGGCTGAGAAGTGCTTCCATCAGTTGGTTGTCAAACATACAGCCGCTATTATGCATCTCCCACCCCAAAGTAGTAATCGTCACAACTGTGTCCTCTGTTGTTAACGCCTACTGCTCGTGGTGAATTTCTTGAGTTGCAGGAGGGTTGGCCGATGCGGAATCTAAGGCTGAATAAAGATAAGAGAATATATTAGTAACATCCTCTGACAACGTTCCTGAATTTTGAAGAATAGGAGAAGTGTCCAGAGTACCTTCCTCAGACTGGCTCCCGGGTTGAGCTGACATGCCTTCTGAGCTGCACTCGATGACTGGAGAAAGATGTGGCCTGTCGGGATAGTACCCCGGGACGACTAGGGGGTCGGCAGAAGATGTGGGTGTAGGTTGAGATGCTAGGGGCACCTCAGAAGCAGCATCATGGTGTTCGCCCCTAGATCCTTCTCTGGCCTCTGGGTATTTAGGAGCCAGGGCTTCTCTCTGGAGCGAGATAGTTATGTCATGAAGGACTTTGGGCTTGTCTCCAATCAACACTTGAGCTTCCAGTTCAAACTCATCAATACTTGCAGCTTTGCGAATCTCCTTTTCATCTTCCACTACGCCATAAATGGCCTACTGCAACACAAAAAAAATGTTGGCTCAGGCCCGAAAAATGTTGCCATAGGTCTATGGCAACACTTTTAGGGTGATGCAATTTTTGCCGTTGCCTTAGACCTCAAAGGCAACATTTTGACTATCTAAGGCAACATAAGTAATATTGTTGCAATAGAACCCTATTTGGGTCTATGGCAACACCCATAGGTATCTATAGCAACATTCCAAAATGTTGCTATAGATATGAACTTTTTGAATTTGTGGGGCCCACAATGTAGAGCATATTTGATTTTTTAATAAAAATAAATATTTTATTTAATAAAATGCTATTGCACAGAATTTGATATTTAAGCAGTAATTTATTTAAATAAATATTTTATTTCAACATTTGAAATAGTACAAATTCCAGACTCCACTATTTTACAATTCAATGATATATAACACTGATATTCACATATACAGATATTCCTCACTACATCACTCAATTCACTCATTACATATGCAGTTTCAATTTATACAGACACCGACACTGACAAATATATGCCGAGCCGAAGGCGAGCCGAGTGCCGAGCCGAAGGCGAGCCGAGAAGCGGGTCCGGGCGCAGCGCCGGCGGGGGTCCGGGGCACCGCAGTCCCGGCGGGGATCGACCTTCGGAAGATCGATCCTTCTTTGAAACCTGTCTTCAAGCTCATGCACATTTGATTTGACTCTGTCTTCAAGCTTATATCCAGCTGTCCAGTCTTCAATACCTGTCACATATAATTCAAAAGCAGTAATCTGGAAAATAATATTTAACTCGAACAGAAAATGAAAATGTTTTTGTTATATTATTTGCCTCAGGTATTTGGGTTGTTTCTTTTCATAAGTGCATAAGCCAAACATGAATGCAACACATGGATACAAGGCAGTATGGAAGACAGCAAGCAACAGTTCAGGCAAAAATGCACAAAGGAGAAGCCAAGTGCACAAAGTAGTACTCAACACAGCAAGCAACATAACATGACCAAGAAATGCATGTACATGGATGAACATACATGCATCATAAGGCTTGGTACAAGAAACTACTCAAGTGCAAGTTCATACTCAAGTGCAGCCAGATATGTAGACAAGCCAAAAAAACGGACACGGCACAAGGTCAAACCCGAGTCATCGACTGGATTCAACTCAGGGCCAAGCAACCAACAAAACAAACAAGAACCAGGTTCAGCAAAATATAGACAAGCCATTGCAAGAAACACAGCAGTACACATAGGCAGCCCATCAAGCAAAAACAGTGAATGCATCAGGCATGTACAAGAGAAACCTAGGTAGTAACATGATATACAGAGGACTTGGAGCATCAGTTCATGTTAAAGAACAAGGTTAGCATGGTACCAGTTCAGTCCAGACCAAGCAAAACCAACAAAGCTCAACACACATATGTTTGTATTCATCATTGCAATCCAACATACCAGATTTCTCAAAGTCCAACAGAAAGATTAAACTCGAGATTATAGGAAATAAAGCCTATAAATAAATCCCAATTCATCATCGGCAAAAGCGTGCGAGTGTAACCAATATCAAGAATATTCAAGTAAACCTGAAGGCAGAAAACATACCAAATAATATCACATCGCACCCGACGACGAAGTCAAAGCAATTCGAGCAATCAATCAAGGAGAACGAAGGAGCAAGCTACCAGGAACGTTTCTCACACTAGATTCGATCAATCAGAGCATCAAAGCAATTAGAATCGCGTGCCCTAGTTTTCACCGAAACCAATTCGACTACCCCCTGCCACTCTGACATCAGGCCCCAACCACGAAATTGCGACCAAATCAGCAACTCCCTGAACCATCGCAATCCCACAACCTTACCTCGAATCACCAGAATCGCCAAAAACCTGAACAAAATCGCAAATCCGGAAGTAGTGACACTACACCAGAAACAGCTTTTGACAACGTTTCAAAAACGCTGTTATATGATACGATAGCATTATTATAAACGCTGTATAACGACATGTTGTCGTAGATGCAAAAGTTTTAACAGCAAAATAGAAAACGCTGTAAAAAATTTGATACCACAGCGTTTATTAAACGCTGTTATATGACACAACAGCGTTAGAACAAACGCTGTATAACGACAAGCTATCGTATAAAGAGAACTTACAACAGCTTAATTTTAAACGCTGTGGAAATTATTCTTTTGACAGCGTTTTATTTAGGCTGTTAATATTTTTATTACAGCGTTTAATGCGTGCTGTGTTATGTTTTTACAGTTGGGATGATGTTTTACTACCGTTTACAACAGCGTTTAATAAACGCTGTTACTCACTATCTAATGATAATTACAACACGAATTAAACGATGTTGTTTCTTCATTGACAGCATTAAAATAGATGCTGTCTTCTATTTATATGATTTTTACAGCATTAACATTCCACTATATTTGCATATTCCAGAACTACATTTTGAGTATAATCAAGCAACCAGTATATATAACATGTTCTAATGAATAATAATCTGTTAAATAAACTAGCTAAAACAATATTAATATACAAAAAACATCTATAAATCAAGTTTCAATAATATCCATAAACAAAAATAACACAGTAGACCAAGTTATCATAATATTATTAAACAAAGATAAGGTATATGTTAAACAAAAATATAATATCAATAATAAGGTACATGCAAGTCACAGCTGGACGCAAACTCTGGGCTTCAAAACAAAGACTTTCCAAGCTGGCAACTCCAGATTTATACATGCAACCATTCAAATAAAGAGAGGATGAGTTTAATTTCAACTTGGACACTACCATTTAACATGAGATAGGCACGTGATATCAGTTGGTGAAATATGAACAGATGCAAGTCAAGAATATAATCTTACAGAAACATCGGCAAACCTATTAAATTATAAAGATCAATTTAATTCTTGAACAAATGTGTTCAT
This sequence comes from Allium fistulosum, assembly GCA_030737815.1. Lineage (NCBI taxonomy): Eukaryota > Viridiplantae > Streptophyta > Magnoliopsida > Asparagales > Amaryllidaceae > Allium > Allium fistulosum. The sequence goes on from CM060902.1 coordinate 871,342,485, forward strand.
AACAAAAAATGCGAGTGAACTTACATTTGATCCGATGATCACAGCATCTTTATCCAAGGACAGCGTCAGACGACCGATTAGAACTATACTGCCAGTCAACCAACGTCCAGCTGGCACAAACAGTTGGGCCCCACCTTTAAAACTGAAAATTATTAATCATTTCTATTATACACATACAGTGTTAAAACTGAAAATTTTGCATTCTACAGTCCTCATCTTTAAAAATGTATGATATATATTAAGACTTAAACAACTTAGTTATTTAGATAATTCACTTACGAAGATTAAACATGAAAATAGTTTAATATCACAAAAACGATCCATATTGAGTTAAAAAATATCACCATAATCACTGCCAAAGTTTTGTGAAACCAGATGAGAAAAATGGTGCACCACATTCACTGCCAGGACCTTTGTCGATTTATCATTCATTCCATCCTACATCCATACCTCACTCTCTCTCTCTTTCAAAATACTATGTATAATTTCTCTATATATTACCACTGTATATAGGGTACCTGCAATAAATTGAGCCATTAGACAAGCTTATGCATATCGTGGGATAAATCATTAAAGTTCAGACATGTTATACGGAAATTGAAACTCGTGTTCATAGCTTGAGTGTGTGTTGAATGCAAGCATACATTAGTGTCATAAAATTTTCTAAATGTGAGCAGGAGGTTGAAAAAGCAACTTATAATGCAGAGGTGAGGATGTTTGAGAAATAAGGCATACCATGCTACAGACAACCAACTAAGAGGTGAGGATGTTTGAGAAATAAGGCATATCATGCTACAGACAACCAACTAGAAGGGAGAAGATCACAGCTCCCGTAGGTCTTTAGGCCTGGGAACTTAACATTCAGTTCCTTTATTTATGATAGAAATTCACATTTGTAACATTAGTCAACAAAGATACATATAGGTTTTATTTTTTTTATTTCTGTTATTTTTCTTCTTCTTTTCTTTTCTTTCACGCTAAAAGCAGGATTCCTGCACTGACTCAAAAAAAACTGCATTTAGACAACTATTTAACATAAATGTGTTTGGTTAAATAATTAAACAGAAGGCCGTAGCAGAAGTTACATAGAAACAGTAAGGAAATGTATTTAGAAGAAAAGCATAGTACTGAATTTTTAAGTTCAAGTTTAACTCTTACAAATGTAGAGTTTTACTGCCAATTTGACCCGTGTACAGTTACTTTGAAATAATAGAAAAGAGTTAACACACCTTTTCAGACAAAGGCTCTCTTCTGTACGGAGAATCACGTGCCATGTACTCAAATATAGGTCTACTTACTTTTGTGATGCCCTCGAGATCCTCTTTATGGCCTTCCTGGTCAGCATGGTTGTTGCTTGTGCTGCTGGATTCGCTACTTAAATCTTGATAGGTAACTCCGCCATCATTCTCCTCCACGTGATGTCTTTAATTATAATAGAAAAAAGAAAAACATACATATTAAAAACTCTCTTATGTATAGTACTCATGTGATAACCATATATATGCTCATCTTCATAAACATGAAGAATATGTGATAGTATGTTAATGTGCATTTACAGAGATGTAGGACCATAGAGCTGAAACAAGAAGCGTTTACTCCTGTATCTGTGCAAACTTTGCTCGATCTAAAAATAGGCTGATGATTTTAATGCTTTAATAATCAAAAAATATGAACAAGGAAAGGAAAAGGAGCTGAAAAGACAATTAAAATATTGAGTTTATTCAAAGTTGATTATATGTACATTTATACTCAACCTTGATTATATTACATGTTTTATGTATAAAGACATTCCAAATTACAATTGCTTGAAGTTGGGGAATTTTATACATTACATGAGTACATTTGCATCTAAATTTATAGTAGGAGAGTTTTATGTATGTTTGAAGTAAACACTAAAGTTGGCCCTGAATTCTCAAGAAATTAGTGCACTGTGATAACTCGAGTTAAATAAATTTATTATCAGATGTATCAAAATAGTCAGGAGCAACAAATGAAAAGATGATATATTCTCGCTTGTTTATGTTATGAGACTTCAGTCTATAGAACAAATTGGAGAAAAGTGTATGAATTGCAGCAGGTATTCATCATTTATTATGAAGATTATGTATGTACCTTTTGTGCCAATTCTTCATTCTATATCTATATTAAAAGTACTTTCCTTTCTTATATACCTAAGCTATTTAATTAATTGAAGTGACATGCTCGAAATGAGCTTGAGATAAGGTCAAAAATAGGATGCTCGTCCACATGACTGTATATTAGATCTAATCATCATCAAACTAACAAAATTTAACTCTGCCAGAGCTCAAACACGAAATCAGTGGTTTTGTAGACCATTATGTTATTCATTTGGCGACATAGTCGATTATCTTATCGTTCATATTCACACAAATAAAAATACTATAGTTGCTTCAATTTTAAAGTAAGAATGTGTTTCTGGTTCATGACATTCACACATACCCCATTTTAATAGTATACTTACCATCATTTAATGTCTACTTATAATATAATTTTGGTTTTGCTTTTTTGGTGCAAATTTATATTATTGGTTAGATTTGGTGGCAAGATGGAATACTCAAACTAAGAAGGTACGCTGTACTAATTGTAGAGCAACGAAAATTTGTTGTAATTTACATAAATAGGCCGCAGGTCAGTGTTTTGTCCCTTAGGCTGCAGAATTGCTTCATACAAAAACTACAATTTTGACAGGCCAATGAAAACATGCAAGAAGTGGGAAGATCTAAATTTTAGTGTAGGTGTGAAAAAAGAAAAAAATAGAGCAAGAAGTGGGAAATTACCCTTTTGAATTGGGAAAATAGAGCAAGAAGTGGGAAGATCTAAATTTTAGTGTAGGTGTGAAAAAAGAAAAAAATACAAACCAACACAAAATGGTTGGTACACTCTTATAAAAATACATAACGTTAAAATAATCTATTTGGCAATCAAACCATGAGATGATGGTGTAAAATAACTTGTTTAAAAATTTGGAAGTAAGGATAATAAAAATACAATTGTATTTGTATTTCAGGTAAATAAGTTTTAGTACATGGAGCTGGCATAGGTGTATCCATCCGTGGCTGAATCCACGAAAGAGAACAAGGATCATATATGTCTAAAAATAAATTGTCTCATGTCATCTAAAACAACATTAAGGTAGCTAGCAAATCTGGTAGAAAAAATACCTGATTTTTATAGGCTATTACAGATAGTTTGAACTGAGTAAATAATCCTTTCCGCAGCCCAACCCAAACAGTTCGTTGGCCGTGCTCTCTTAACAAACCAAATGCTTCAGGTGAATGGTTGAAAACTAAATCATTGCTAACAACCTTATACGCTCCTGAAATAACAAACATCCAACGGCTGTTAGAAAAATAGAACATAGGTAAACTTCATTCCCTTGATTAATATTTATTAACAAAAAAACTCAATTGGCATGCCAAGACTAAAGGTCGACTATAATATATGAAGTTGAAAAATGTTGATGTTCAAGTTTAAAAATGAAGATCGCTAAATTTGAGGGGCGGTATTAATAATCTCCCAGTCAATTTAAATGGCAACATATGCGGATTAAATTTCCAACTGTCAGCAATCTCTTTCTGAAATACTAAGGCTACGTTGTATAACTTAAATTTAGTATTTATATGACTATGACTTCTTCCATTTTTTTTCACGCGCATTTTTAAAATATCCCTATACAAATTTTGAAGTGGTAACGTGCATGCAAAATGTGCATGTATAATAAAAGGAAAACAAAATTATTTTTGTAGTAAGTTTCGAATGAGATTTATTAATTAAATAATATTTATGAGGATGTCTACTTTTAAAATGAGTCCTTTTGGTTATGGAATAAAACGTCAGTAGTAGAAAGTTTACCAATAATCAATATGTGGTTAGAAAAGAGGTTGAACTGAACAAAAAACTAACAATACAGAATTTATTGAATATAACACACATAACAAAGGTGTTAGCTAGATAAGCAAGCAACCTAGCCCAAGGTATGGGGATACAGTAACGGAAACAAAAGACATAGATAGTGGAAAGGAGACGAAGTAAATGGAGGAAAACAACGAAAACGATGGTACATCACTAGCTAGATGCAGGAAGGAAACTTATTGTGTTCAGTGTCCTACTTCAACCTATTATGCCACATCATCGATCAGCACCCAATTCAAAGCTCTGTAAATATGCACCGATCTCACAACAACTGTTAAGCAATAATCAAATACCTAAAGACAAAAGTGTACTTTTCTATACTAGAGTAATTGTAAAAGTTCGCACCAACCTAATTTTATAATCTTCTTACAAAACTACATAGTAAAAAGTAGCAAATAGTGAAGGTTTGTATTTTAGGAGAACCACTGTAGATTTGGACGTTTCTTTCTACTTTCTGCATTTAGTTTATAGTTTTCGCGACATTTAATTTATTCTTCCCTGCTTTTGCTACTGCATTATGGATTAACTCTAAATACTAGAGCTTGTTACTTCTATTGCACAACTCTTTACTGCTCCGACCGTTTGTTGTTGGGACAGAACAGAAGATACATTACCAAAGCTTATTCTTTAGTTTAAGGTCCTCATCTTATTTTTGGGGGAGAAATCAGAACTTCTCGCTAACAAAGAAAGCATTGCAGAAAAAAGTTACCAAGGTGATTATTAACTTTAATAGATGACTCCTACTAACTCCAAAAATAGATCCCGTCAAATACACAAGTGCTAATTATTCGATTTTGCAAATAGATCCATGAAATTAAACAAATATCTTCTTAGCCTTCCACAAAATAATTTTTTGTAATGGAACATAATAAAGACTCTTCATTATAAATAGATCGACAAACTTTAACAAATACCTTCTTAAATTATCCACAAAATAATTTTTATATTGAATGGAACTCAATATTTTAGTTTTAGAACAAGTACTTCTGTTTTATAGCATCCACTAGTCGATTCAAATAAAGTGATAATAACTACAAATTAACTAAAACAACATTATCATACTGGTAAAGCATTCAAGCTTTACCAAATTACAGTTTCAAATCTCTGTTTATGCACCTCCTTTTGAAAATTGGGGATATTACTAAAAGTAAGAACAAACTTAAATTAGATTATGTCGGCACCCAAAATTGTCAATAGCCTAAGGTATACAATCTAACTGAGACATACTATGAGCATGTATAAACAACATTATCATAAGAAAGGACATGCATCATGATATACCTTTCAGTTTTGAGTCCATCTCTCTATTACCCATACCGTCCACGAGACCATCTTTCTTCTTTCCTGTGCAAGTGTTATGGATTACCAATGTTGGTGGCCATACAATTAGGTCCTCTCTATCGGCTAATGCCTCATCAGTAGATAAGGATTGATATGCCTTTGACTCATCAGGCGCTTTCGCGTGATTCCATCCCATAAGAACACACAAGGCCTTATGCAAACCAAGATGATCAACGGGCTGGTCCTGTTTTTGTGCAGTATACAAATGCATGATGAGCCCATGTATATCTGGGAATGAAGCCCTGAAACATGCACACCAATTCCACTAAATAACAAGGGTAGCAAAGCATCCTTTAAAGGTATTTGGTTTAACAGACCATAAGTACCGCACAGAAGTTACTAGTCACAAATTTATACTTTTTCTAGAAAGCATAACGATTTCACTGACAAATTTACAACAGAAAGCCCATCATAAAATCTAAGTAGAAAAACCTACATGAACTTAACTTTATATAGGAAGAACAATGATTTTACTGACAAATCTACATTAGAAAGCCCATCATAAAAACTGAAAAAAACAGTCGTAGGTTAAAATGATTTTACTAGCAACAGAGACAGACACTGAGATGAGCGTATATTTTACAATCTTCAATAGTCATATCCCTTTATTTAGACACATCTTTTATTTGAAATGAACCAACTTTACAAATTATATCTTGTTAGGAGGAAATAATTTAATATTTTACATGTTTCCAAACTGTCAACATGTTTCGATTTTGTGCCAACTACTGCTAACATTGAAGTCAATGCTGTGAAAGTAGGCGGCAATTCAGTTGATGATACTTGTTCTTTATTTGCTTTACATTAACCCGACCATGAAACTTGTTAAAAAAACACACATGGACTGATGTGAGTATAGCAGCAACATCATATACTGCACTCCAATGGTTTTGCAGAGTATCCAAGTATACACTTCCATCGGCGTAAACTTCAAACACCCCATGAAGAAATTTTGTTAGATTAACTATGTCATGTATGCCTAAGTTGAAACCCAGCTGCATGTTTGTGAAATGCAAAGATTAATGACTTACCATTAATTCATTAATGACTTACCAAGTCCAGAATTATCATCTTCACCCATGAATTGAGTTATTTTCCCCATTCGCCACATGTCAGCTTTGGCATGACAACATTTCAATTGAGTCAAGGAGATAAACCAGGGTTACCTGGACGAACAATTTAACGAATTAGAAGAGTTACAGGATGAAGTTAGTCCTAATTTTGTTGAAGAAGTTGTGACCTTGTTCTTTAGGGACTCTTCCAGAATAGTTAATAACATCGAGCAAGCATTAGAGAAGTCGCCACGAGATTTCAGCAAAATTGATGCTTATATGCATCAGTTTATAGGAAGTACTTCTAGCATCGGTGCATTCAGAGTAAAGAATGAATGCACTTTATTCAGAGATTTCTGCAACAATGAAAATATAGAAGGATGTCGGAAAACATTCCAAAACGTGAAGAGGGAGCATGCTGCTCTGAGACAGAAACTCGAAGCATACTTCCAATTGCTAAGACAAATTGGCTCAAATAAAGCTACAAGGCCAAAGAAATGAACTTGCTCAGTTGAATTGAAGTGCCTGCGAAAATGAACTTGGCTGAGTAATGAGATTACATACTAAATGCATCTAAGAAGAAATAGCATGCATGTATACAGTTAGTAAACTGGTTAATGAATGCAGGTTCTGTAATGACAATGTTATCTACATCTATATGTTTTGCTTTACTAAAAAAAAAGTCCAGAATTATGGTCATCAATAAAATATAATATGTACATGGAAAAGTGAACAATGAAAACATGTATTTATAAGACAAGCAAAATGTTGGCATGAAACCCCTTAGCCATTTTATTTTTTTCATTTTAGTAACAGCAACCAACTTACATGTAAACTACAACAAACATCAAAGAAAACGCAAAGCCTATGAGATCGTTTATCTAGGTTATAAAACAATATTTACTTCAAATTATAGTACCTATACTTCTACAATAAATGGTAATATTTCTCTATGAGCTTTTTCCAAATACGGATTGTAAAATAAATATTTCAAACACCAACTTGACCAAACCTTGTAGCATCATTATTAGAAATCACTAACATAACAAGGAACCAAAACTTGATATGGATAGCAATGCTAAGTATTCCACTTATTTTCCCTTAACTCAAAATAGAACCTTCATCTGAAATTGGAACTACCCAACCTCTATAAGATTGACACGTAGCAAATCATGTCGCTCGCAATGAGAAAAGGAAAAATAAAGAAGCTAGGGACATAATAAATATTTTAAAACTAGATGAAGTAGAAGTGCAGAACTTTGAACCAAAGATCTTTATATCCTTAATGCCATGTCAAGGCCACTTATTTAGAGATTATTTTACTTAGGGAATTCAGATGTATCAGAAAAATAGATTTAACAAAGTGTATTTAAAAGAGATTTATTTACAAAGCTGAAACCTATTATCATTGCATGGTAGAGAATCAAAATCGATGGTTGGGAAGTTGAGATTTAAACCTATTGTCATTTACAAAGCTGAAACCTATTTAAAACGCACATCTTCCTATTCCGTCGAGTTTAGGGCAGCCAATAGAGAATCAAAATTGACATGGAGGATGAATGAAGCTGAGATTTCAAGTGTCAGGCGAATTGAAATCAGAATCGATGGTAGGGAAAATTATATGTGAATATCATTAGATTCAATTACCATTTCCTAGAATAATTATATGTGATCATATGCAAAATATATATTCTAAAAATGATAACTAATACAGTTGTTCCATCTCCAGGTATAAATAATGCACATTCATACTTTATGTATATTGCATTTTATGCATATTCAAACATGTACACTTAAAATAAACATTTCCCACAAATAGGAAATGTATATTTAACAACTAAAACACTACAAGTTTAGCAGAGTAAATGAATTTAAATTATAAGCAAGTTTCAACATTTAAAGACATGGTAATGAACCCATTCATAAAAATATAAAACTGTTTCTATTTTTCATTATATATGCATAAAATTATAACTCTAGAGATGGATTCTAAACTTTTTATATGTTAATCAAAATTGCCCTCCTCAATTGCTACACCAAAAATAACAAGGTCAGAAACATAAATGGAAAACAATACCACATATTGCTATTGTTCTATTTCAGGCATCGATCTCCATTGTTTCACAATTAGAGGCCGTCAATGAGCTGCATAAAAATTTGAACTGAATGGTGAAAAGCTCTCCTTTCAGTCGGCTACACAATACTTCATGTTGCTCATAATAACCATATATCAATCTAGATAATCAGTACAAATCATTCAAATAATATCTTAATTCACCTTGTCATTCCAGTAACATAATGCCTCAACAAATCTTGAATAAAACAAACGGCATCAGCTTTTACCTTGAAAAATCACAACTTGATGTGGTAGTGGGATGCGGTTGGAGTCTGGGCAACAAATAGCAGATAGAGGCGTTGGGTAAGTTGTTGATGCAGGGTTTTGATTTTGTCGGATGTAAGGGCAGGTAGATGCAACTTTCAAAAATGTTGAAGTCTGGATTAAGAAGCCATTACGATGTGGTAATCTAATAAGGGTGCGAGATTGATTCTTAAAATTGCATGAAATTGATTGGAATAAGCTAATGAAATCGTGGTATTAGGGTGCGGTAAGGAGTTTTGATGAAGTTGCAACTCCAGATGTTTGGAAAATTTTACAAATTTAGGCTTAGATTAGGGTTTGTTATTTGGGGTAGAAGATGAAATGTTTTAAGCGGTCAACGAAAACAAAGGAGGGAACTCAAGTGGGCTTAAAGTATAGTACTTAATACAGCGTTGTTTTAGCATTTGTTTTGTTTCCCAAGATCAACGACTGCAAGTAGCATCTGAACGCTGTGCTTGTTTGCTGTCATAAAGGACTTTTCTTGTAGTGTGAGGAAAACTGACGCGAGGCGAAAGAAAATAACGGAAATTGATATGGCCGACAAGGGATAAAAGCAAAGCCAGTTATTCTCCAGATCGAAGAAACAAGGAGGAGCGGAATAAAAATTAGGGATTGGAAAATTGGGGGTGAGAAACGAAAGCGGATGAGTGAAAAGTAAAGCGGGAAATGGAAATTGGTAAGGTGTGGATCGATGGTGTGAATCGACGGTTGAGATTTTGTTTTAAATGGTGGTGTGGATCGCTGAGGTGTAATCTTTTTTATAAATTTTTTAATCTGAAAACATCTATGGCAACACTATATAAAAATGTTGCATCGTGTTACACTTGTTTAGCTAGAGCAACACATTTCTATGGCTAAGGTAACACCAAAAATACAACGTTGCAGTAGGACCAAAATTCTATAGCTATCGCAACATTTTAGCTGGCAACACCTTGTAAAAATGTTGCAGAAGGTCATTTATGGCGTAGTGTTCAACCAGGAGGTTCCAGGCCTTATACAATTGGAAGGGATAGTCCTTTCCAAGCCAGTTCAAGTTGCGATGCTTTAGGACGTTTGCATTGTAGGTGACCAGGAGGTCCTCGAATTCACCTTCCATCTTGGCCTCGATGGCTTTTACTCCCCTTTCGACCCTAGTACTGCTTCTGCGGCCTTTTGATTTGTGGTGTCTCTCCCCTCTCTAAGCTTCACCACCTCCTTGCATGCTTACTGAGGAACCTTATTAGCTTCGTCTTTTTCTTCGGTGGCCTCAGTTAGCTTCGCCTTTAATTCGGCAACTTCTTTTAGCGCGGCATACCTTTCTTGGATGATTATGGTGTTGTGATGCCTCATCTGTTGCACCAAGTCCATATGAGTTTTTCTCATTTCTTCCATGGAGAGCACCTCTATTATCTTGTCGTTGTGAGAAGGATCGCCCTCCAATTTCTCAATCGCCTTGGCTCGTTCAAAGGACACGGCCGAGACCCGCTCTACCATCTTGACCCACTCATGGTATTAGCTGTATGCATCGTGCATGTAGTCTTGCACCAGTTTCTCTATATCGTTTGGGATTTTCTTCAAGTTGGGGAGGGGGGGAAGTGGAAACCATCGAAGCATATGTTTAGAAAATCCTTCTTCGGTTTAGCAATGTGGATGGCTCCTTCCCCTGTTGGCTCTATAGCGGTTTGTTCTACGATAACAGGAGCGGCTGTTTCACTTCTATGGCGCTGCTCGCTGGTTTTTAGAGCGTGCGATGGCGCTGTTTGGTGCGAATATTTAGAAGAAGGCCTCCTGGGGCCAGAAGGTTTAGAAGGTGCTTTCGGTGGCAGAGATCATGACCTGGAGCGGTGCATGCTTTGGTGTGATTTTTCTTTTTCCCTGTCGTAGCGCTCACGTTCCCGACTAGAATGGTAGCCACGGCCATAATCTCCCTCACTCTCGCGGCGATGTGATTCGGAATGCGATCCGGACGACTGATGCGAAGAGCAAAGTTTATCAAGCATAGAACCTTGTTTCACCATTGTATCTGCAAAAAAGAAGAAGGAAATCAGTCATCGCTGGATATTAAGAAGCATTTAATGGAATGTCGTGTAATGCCGTGAAGTGTGTGCATTCATGTGCAAACCCCTTAACCGACCGATTGTAGCAGCTTTGCTTATTGGAGTTGACTCTCTTATATCTATTGAAGTTAGGCATGTGCTGGTTCTTGAAGGGGAGTGGAACCCCTCTAACCAAAGATCAGGGGATGACGGTATGTCCACATGAATGGGAATATCCAATAGCCCCTTTAGCGAGCTTTCTATCTGTTGGGAAGAGGCCTCCGGACATATGGAGGTAGCCGCAAATTGAGTTGCTTCAGTAGTCTTTTGCCATTTGATTTATAGATAGGAGCTTTGCCTTTTCTCTTTAATCCAGATAGCCGAGGGCCCTACGGAGGCACGACCGCGGGCTCGTGACTCATCATCATCGCGATGTTCAATGATTTTTATGCTAGGCGTGGCCTGAGCTCCCTCGATTGGGGGCATGACAAGAGCCCGTCTTCCGCCTTGTCTTGCTGGGGCCACTCTTGGAATCCCCGTGAGCCCTATGCTTTGTCCTTTCTCTAATAGCCCGGCGGCGATCAAATTGTCATCGATGAAAATTCATCTATTTCTCTTAACTCAACAGGCACCGCCTGGAGTGTCCTCACTACCTCTTTATACTGCGCTCCTTCGGGCCATGGAATAAAAGCTGTAAAAGAAGCACAACAATGTATTCAGCATCGATCTATATTATCTAGTTATGGTTAAATAACGAAACAAGTAATAGCAGTTACGTTTGGCCAGCCATCGCCTGGCAAATCCTGGTGGCCAGCTCACATAGAACCACTCTGTTTTGAAGTAGCTCAACTTGCTCTATGTGCCCGCCACTACTTGGCAGATCCTAATAGCCTCCGGGAAGGTAAATGATGGATTATCCGCCCGACTCTTCACATTGAATAAATATCTGATCTCGTCGACAGTCAGAGGACAAAGGAGATGTTCCATAAATATTATGTACAAGTTGTAGAGTAACGCGTATCCATTCGGATGAAGCTGAGAAGGCGCGATACTCAGATAAAATAGCACGTCCCTGATGAATTAGTTGAATGGGGGCATTGTTCTAGCCCAGCACATAAATTTGTTGCATGCGGTGAATCCCTCCGAGGGATAGTCTGCTCTATCTTCCAGACCTGGTAGCCGGACTTCTTCAAAAGACAAACCATGCCTAAGGCAAATTCTACCCAGCACTTCTTCTGTAATCTTGTACTGGACAGAATCTATTGGATCCGTTATCACCACTGCATCCAATAGTTCATCCGGAGCAGGTTTCACTATATCAGCTGGGACGTCCGGCTTATATATTCTGGAGAATGAAGGACTTTGGGCTTCTTGTTGTTCTGATCTTCCAGGATCCATAACTATTGAACTTAGTAAAAACCACTATTAGATGGTAGAAAACCCGTATCCCCCAGTGCAAAGTGAATGATCGTGTTGTGTAGTAAAGTGCTGCACAGTACTTTAAATTTCTACAAGGTTAAGAGATGGTAAAGAAACGAAACTTTGAGATCCGACCAAAGTGACCGCCATTGCTGACCGTCTCAACTATGACATTCTAACTTCGGAGAACGATCCATATTAAAAGTTTGTTATGTTTAACAAGTCACAGTTCCATCGACGAGCTTTGAAGGATAGTCATATATGTGGTTCTACGAGAAAGTCCAAATATGCATGGCTAAATGCTCATCGGAGTCCAATGTTCAAATGTGCAAAAGATATGAAATTCGTATCCATCATAATTCATTTCGGATCGTTCCCCCTAAAGCTAAACTTCGTATCGATCAAAACAGTCAGACCGATCACTAGTTCGTATCGATCAAGCACTTCGTATCGGTCTTCCCATATTGATCACTCCATATCGGTCGCTTCGTATCGATCTGTTCCCTACGACAACACCTGATCGGTCCAGAAAACGGCACATTCGTATCGATCCATGAGCTCTGACTTCGGATCGATCAGAAGGCGCCTCACCCTATATCGATATGAGTTGCTTCATCTTGGATCGACCAAATAACTATTCCTTCCGCATCGTTTCCAGATGCCTACTTTTCTCCTCGATCATGGAAACTGCTTTCCACCACATCCATCGACACACTTCTTCGCATCGATTGCATACGCGATCCAGTGAATCGATCCATGACAATTCCTTTACATCCACTATCTCTAAAACTTCATACATCCAGATCAATTCCATGTCCATCTCCTCGCATTGATGCGAGATCACTACCTGAGTTAGTCAGATTCGGAGTCAGTGACTCTGTATCCTTTTTTCCTCTCCACCTACCCTCTTTCTTCTCCAAATCTCCAAATCGCCATTAGCAATGCTCTCCACTCCACCTTAGCTACCCTCCGATGACAACAATGTTGGAGATGGCGATTATGGTGAATGAGGGGGCACGCAAATCGAATCTCACCATTATAAGCACGATTCAATCAGTGATTAACTAAGGTTTAAGGGGATTTGGATTGAGTAATCGAGTTATGGTAGAAGACGAAGAACAGTTCTTCTCTTTCTCTTTTTTCCTTTTCTCTGATCGGTATGAAATAGCAAGATGAAGAAAAAAATATGCTAAGTACAAAAAGTATTTATACTCTCTTCGTATCCAACATGAAAAATGGTTCGTATCCCAGTTTTTCTCAACAATTGAATCGGTCAAAAGCCAATCAATACAAAGTGAACCACGTACTTGTGTTTGGATCGTTCGTATCCATCAATACGAAGTGCGTTTGAATCCCTATATCTCATGTCCATCGATACAAAGCGTTCCAATACATTTGTGCTTGTAACTCTCGTATCCATCGATACGAAGAATACATTTGTACAACAATTCAAACTAATTTGTATCCATCGCTATGGAACATGCCTTTTGCAACTTCATCTCGTATCGATCACCATCGATGCGAAATCCTCTCTAATGCACCCTAGATCGATCCAGGAGAGGATCTATACGAAGAGAGGCATCAGAACAACCGTCGATTGTTGTTACAACTCGAATTTCACATCGATCCAGGAGAGGATCGATACGAAACTCGATCCAAGAGGAACCATCAATCGATGGCAAGAACTTTTTTCACCAAAATCTCTTTTCATTTAAAAAAAACTTGACAACGACCTATGAACGTGCAAGCGTGAACATGAGTGAGGCCCAAATACATACATGTACCTACATGCTATACTGACATTTGAATTTTGAAGTTAACAGGAATTGAATGCTCACCTGGTGAACACCAGAACAAGAACAACAAATTGCTAACACTTGACCTTCAACTACAACAAAGACTGCGTGGTCATCGGTAGTCTACAACTCAACATTTATACTACTGGATATCGACCATGAGTCATGTCTGTTGAAAATTACATCTCTACACAAAGGGACAATGACTATTCAACGAATCAGATAGAGTCTTTTCAGAATAAAGATGGCAACTCTTCAAAGCACGTTATGTTCACACATGACGTGCTTTGGGGGGCAAATGTTATCTCTCCGTTTGGCAAGGCCGTGATACCAAGGACTTGACTAGAGACTAAAGACAATCCGCTCTGGAGATCAGTTATCTGCAAGTTCACGATGGATATAGACAAACTTGGTCCAAGTCCGGATTAGGCCACAATCAACATGATATGATAAACAGAGCTATGCAAAGCAACATTCCAAATTTTCAATCGGAGCTCGTATGCTCAAGTTATGGAACGATCAAGATCAACGAGAAACATGCCAATCTCGTATCCATCATTCGTATCGATCAGCATCGATACGAAATGAGCGTAACTCAAGCACTTGGCATCCATCATTCGTATCTATATGGTTCGAACCCATAATGATGGACTTCGGAACTTTCTAGATCGATCACACTTCATCTAACTAGCAGCTGCCCTTTTTGTATCAATGATCTACCTGATCGATACGAAGAACAGAACCTACAATCGATACGAAGATGGAAGCAAGACATCGATACAAAAGGAGAGCAGTGGATGGATATGAACGAAGCAAGCTGCGTATTTGAAGCTCTGAAAGAAGCGATCAACTTGAAAGAAGCAGTCTTACCATAATCTATAAATCATGGATCTCCACAAAACACGCATGCCACATCATCAATGCGAAGGGATCGATACAAAGGTACGAGGGCTTCAACCACTCCATATTTGCAACCTTGATCGATCAATAACTCCATAACCACAACTCCAAATGCAATGAGATTTTCACAACGAGTTGCTCAACACATCAACGAGAATGCAAGATGGAATATAAACTCTATCGGGAAAGATTCTATCCATAAGAGTTCGAGGGGCGTTCTCGTTTGCCATTTCGGGAGGATCGTATGTTCGAGTTAAACAATTAGTTATTGAGTCGTGAGTCCAACGATTTGTTGTTGTGTCACGAGTCCAAGTACTCATGCACAAGTGAAAGTTGAGAAGAGAAGGAAATTAGAGTTGAGTTTAGAGAGTGAAACTAGATTTGGAAAATGAAGTGAAAAATTGTTTTTGTTTTTCTTTTCTTTTTTTTTCTTTTAAAGGAAGAAAAATATTTACCAAATAAACTTTATTTTCAAAAGAGAAGTTTGATTTTTTTTTGGATTTTCAAATTTTATATGTTTTTGTTTTTGTAATTTTTTTTGTTTTTGAATTTTCAAATATTTACCAAAAGGATTTTTTTTAGAAAATGGAAATTTAATTTTTGTTTTTGTTTTTGAATTTTAAATTTTTTTTGTTTTTGAAAAATTTTATATTTTTTTTGGATTTTTGTTTTTGATTGAAAATTTTCAGAGAAAAGGAAAAATGGATTTTTTTTGGATTAAAAACTAAGTTAAGTAAAATTAACAATTTTTTCGGATTTTGGATTTTTTTTTGTTTTTTTAAATATGCATGAACTAATGCAACTAAATGAATGCAAAGGACTTAATTACAATTTTCTGTCCTTAGTAGCTCATAACCCAAAATTGTATAATCACACTTTGTCTTAAATCAACAAAAATATTTCCCAACCAAGTAACGGGCAGGGGTTATCGATGTACCACGAATCACCGTAGCAATGCAACCGAAGGTTTAAGTACCTTCAGAGGAACAACCACTATAATATTTACGAATCACCGTAATATTTATAAATAGTTATTACTCTGCCGTAGCCTAAACACCAAGAAATAAAATTGTTCAAAGAAAACAATTATGAAGATACAACTAAGCCCTAGATGAGCTCGCGACACCCTTAAGTCGAATGTCTAACCTTTATTATTAGTCAAATTCTACGATGAAATGTGATTTGTAGGCTAAGGAAAGGGTGATGAAATCTCTCACCTTATGTGAATTGGGGTATTGCCCTTTGTTTGTACCAAAATTGGGCACAACACTCTTCGGAAGTTTTTGAAGAGATAAAGTGAAGAAATTAAATGTAAAAAGAGGATTATCTAACAAAAACTCCAAAGTTCAGAAATGAGAATAATTTAAATGCACAGAGACATAAGGATTTAGAGTGGTTCGGCGTATCGCCTACGTCCACTATGAAGTTGATAGCTTTATTGATCTTTCTTTGAAGATTACAAGTGAATTCAATGAATTACAGCAAGTAAATATGATTTGCAGCACTGAACTTCGCTGGTAGCAGCAGCAATGGAGTTCAGATCTAGATCTGGCGGAGTCCGGGCGTTGGAGACCTCAAAGAGTAAGAAGAACCCCTTTTCTGTTGGCTTTGGGGGTCTATTTATAGGTGTAGGAGGCTGGTATTTCGCTCAGATCTCGGGAGACCCTCTCTGGCATGTGACCAGGCCCGCGCGCCCAAGCCCATGAAGTTTCGGTCTGATCCGTGATCGATACGAACAGATTTCGACTCGATCAAGACTTGCTCCGATCAAGTCGAAATTTGGCATGAACATTCTTCATGTCATTTGTAAGCTGTTGTGAAAATTTCATAGCATTTGGACTTGTAGATCTCGAGATATGATCGATGCAAGTTGGAGTTTTTCCATCCGCGAGCGATACGAACGAATTTCGACTCTGTCATGACTTGCTCCGATCGAGTCAAAATTTGGCACGAACATTCTTCATGTTGTACTTAAGTTTCTATGAAAATTTCATAGCATTTGGACTTGTAGATCTCGAGATATGATCGATGCAAGTTGGAGTTTTTCCATCCGCGAGCGATACGAACGAATTTCGACTCGGTCAAGACTTGCTCCGATCGAGTCGAATTTGGCACAAACATTCTTCATGTCATATTGAAGCTCCTGTTAAAATTTGGTGGCATTTGGGTTTGTAGATCTCGAGTTATGATCGATGCAATTTTGGATTTCTCAACCGTGATCGATCAATATCTTGAGCATATGAACTCCGATTGACTTGAAATTCGGAACGTTGGCTCTCATAGCTTTGCTTGTTGTGTCATATCAATTTTAGCTCGATTTGGACTCATAAAAAATTTGTCGACATCCATAGTGAGCCTGCATACAACCGATCTCCAGGATGAACTGCCCTTGGTTTTTAGTCAAGTTCTTGGTGTCACGGCCTTGCCAAAAGGCGGGATAACATTTGCCCCCCAAAGTACGTCTTGTGTGAACATGACGTGCTTTGAAATGCTGCATCCTTCATTCTGAAAAAGTTCTATCTGATTCGTTGAGTAGTTGCTATCTTTTCTTCAAAAGATGTAACCTTCGATTGATTTCCAGTAATATAAATGTTGATTTGTTGACTGCCAATGATTATGTATTGCATTGTTGTAACTGAGTGTCGAGTGCTAGCAATTTGTTGTTCAATGTACGTATGTTAACCTGGCTCCCGTTAACGTTTGCACGTTCACGAGTCGTTGTCAAGTTCTTTAGTTTTTGTTCGGATTGAGTTTCGTATCGATCCTCTCCTGGATCAAAGTGAAATTCAAGTTGTAACAACGTTCGATGGTTGTTTTGAGTCCTTCCTTTGTATCGATCCTCTCCTGGATCGATTTGAGATGTTGGAATGTATGCTTCGTATCGATGGATACGTCATATTGGGTCTTGGACTAGCGGATACAGGAGTAATGCTTTGTATCGATGGAGTCGAACGATCGAGACATAATCATGCAGTGATGCTTCACGGAGGATATGCCATTTCTTATTCCTTTTTTCAATAAGAATCCCCGATTGTGGATAATCTTTGATAGGAGTCATCCATGACTCTTTTTCTAGATCCGTCTCCAAGATCTAGTTGATCTTCATATGTCAATGCCTAGAATAACAAGCATTTCAACTAGGACAAAGTCTATTTGTCGTGCATCCCTAGAACTGGCTAGCTTGGCGAGTGATTCGGCCTTTTCGTTTAGTTCTTTGAGGATTTGTGTAGTGGTGTAATAGTCGAAGCCGGCTAGTAGCTTTTGGACCCGGTTGAGATAAGGAGCAAGACGTTGCCCCCTAGTCAGATAATCTTCCCTGACTTGGCGTACTACTAACTAGTAATCACATAAGACATGTAAAGTTTCCACTCATCGTTTTCTTGCAAGTTTTAGCGCCAAGGCTTCATACTTAGCTTCGTTATTTGTTGTAGGGAAGTTGAGTTTCAAGGGGTAGCAGATCGTTCGTTCCTCAGGAATCATTAACGCAACTTCGATGTTAGAAAGCTGATTATTGGAAGTTTCATCGGTGTATGCTCTCCATCGGTTGGACGGTTCTCCACTGTTCTTCGGATAGTCGTCTGATGTGGTGGATTCAGATATGAAGTATGCTAATGTTTGACCATGGAGAGCTCTCCAAGGGAGATAAGTGATATCAAATTGGCTTAGCTTGATACTCCATTTGAGTAACTTTGCAGACATCTAAGGTTTCTATTGGACCTATCGTAATGGTTGGTCGATATGGACGTTAACGGGGTGAGTTTGTCAATAGCCAGCCTTCATCATATACTGGTCTTTGGATTTGTTTCCCTTTACATAGCATTGCGACGCTTATGGCGTGTGTTGACACGGCCCAATTAATGTATAAATCTTCGCGATCCAAAGGTTTGGGTAAAATGGGAGGTCTCTAACTGTCGGAATTTTCTAGAAATTTGTCTTGATTCGATGAGAATTAATGATGAAAATAAAAACAAATCTTTCTGATTTAATGGTGAAAGAGCATTTTAAAGGATCGAGTTTCATCCTGCATTTTTTGGAGAGCGCTGAATACCTCTGTCAAGTCATCGATATGGTCGTTTGATAGTCGTGATCTCACGAGCATATTAACCACATATACTTTCATCAATCAGCCGACCTGATTTTTGAATGATCTGTTAATCGTCCTTTGGTAAGTAGCATAAGCATTCTCAAGTTTGAATCCAGGGATTTCAGCATAGCACTATAGACCCAGGTCAATAATGAGACAGTTGTATTCCTGGTCTAGGACATGCTTCAGTATCTGATTATATCTTGAGTTTGCATCCATGGATGTGAGTAATTCATGTCTGATGGTCAGGTTCATCAGTTGGTTGATCATTGGAAGTGGAAAGCCGTGCTTTTTCATACCCCATGCAAATCTAAGTAGTTGATGTATGTCCACCACTCTCTGTTCGTTTTTCTTATAATTAAAGGATTGGATACTCACTTTGGTTGGAGGGCATCATGGATAAACCCACTGGTTTTGAGCAGATTCGCCTCCTCTTTAAGTGCAACAGATCTCTCCGGATCCATGTCGCATCTTTTTTGTTCACCGAGACATACCTCAGGACGACATTTAATGCAGGGTTCTTCATGGCTGGCGAGAGTCCATATATATATATGAGATCGAGTCCAAGCGAACACATCAAGATTCACCTGAAGTAAAATAGTTGACTCTTTCTTCATCATTGCACAAAGTTGTAATCTGATCTACAATACTCGTGATGGGTTGTAGGCGCCTCATGTGTTTATTTGCAATGGTAAATGATCAGGCTTATAAGGATGTTGAATCAAAGGATTAGTAGAATTTAGCCTTGTACTGCATGCTGCTGCATAGCTGGCTCTAGCTTTGAGATTGAATTTACTTGTGTTTCTGAATGATGCGCTTTTCATTCAATGTACCTGCGATCCATTGCTCATCGGAAGGGTCAGAATGATGATCAGTCGCCCATAAGTCCTGGTATCGATCTGATGACTTTATCTCTAGGCATCTTTTCGGTCGCAACCTAGAGTTGTTATGAATATCAGGCATGGGTCATAGGTTCAAGTTGTCATAGTCAACTCTCGGATAATTACTCTTTTGCCCCCAGTCTTGGGTTGGCGGATGCATTACGCGGATGATCTAGTCTCGTCATAGCTGTGTCTATACTGTAGTTCAAGCTTTAAGAACCAGAGTTGACTGATGAATGGTTGAATCATATTACCTTATCTTCTTGTTCATGCCCCCAAGTCCGGGGAATATCTCGATAAGTGGTAGGGTAGATAATGTCCGCTTCAATTTTGTATTCTATCCCATTGAACCATGGGATCGAGTTAACCGATGGAAGGCTGAGTCGTGCCTATCCTATATTATGTTCTAGTTCCTTCCTCTTAGCGGAATACATTGTTACTTTGCCAACATTCGGACATAAGCTAGATTCTGGATGGTCAGTGACATTCACTTCGTTGCTTATGTCGCCGTACTTTAGGAAAAAACTGAAGAGTGAATCGTCCAGTCAGATCCAATGCAGGATTGATGCTTCCCTTGTCGAATCCAGGGTAAGAATCAGTGCGTAGATGTTTAGGTTGCACTTGTTTTGAATTGCTCTTTTAGTCGTATCATGGTAAGAGTCAATGAATGAATGGTCGCGTTGCATTCATTTGGAGTTGGGCGATCAACCATGTCCATTTCGATTTACGTTCTCCTATAAGATTTAGGGATAAAGTTAGCTCGAACGCGGTCATGTCATGCTCATCTGGTCTCATGCTCTTCCTGACGGATCGAAGGAAGGTAACGGAGGACGAATGGTCAAGTCACACCCATTCATGGTTTATTCTTCTACCTATGTTCTGTTGGTCGAAGGTATTCGATGGAGTTCGGGTCACATCGATTTGTAGACGAAGAGGACCGATATTGACCATCGATTCAATGGTACGATGTGAAAGGTGCAGATCGATATTGCCCGTCGATCTGGCGGTACGATATAATTGGTTGCCCAGAACTTCGGGCATCATTCTGATTGGTTAGCATTAGGGTCTCCTTGTAGTCGTTGCCTTAAGCTGTAAAGGACGCTATGCTGGAGATGTAGCGAGTCACCTTTCTCTTCTTTCGGTGATTTGTACTTCTACCTCCAGTCTTGAGTTAGAAATTATGCTCATGTCGAGTCTAGGTCATAGTTGGTGAATGAATGGTCGAATCACATTCATTCGTTTGTCTATTCTTGTAGCCACACTTTGGGGATCAGAGTCAGTTAAAGGGCCATTCATCACACCTATTTGATGTTTATACCCCTATCCACACTCTGGGGACTAAGAGTTTTAGTAGAAAATGGTCGGACCGCATTTTCCTCAACTAATCCCTCTAGCACTAATCAATGGCGAAAGTCGAAGTGTGGTCGATCACATTACAACAACTTTAGTTTGATGCTTCTCCCACTGAACTGTAGGAAGGAATTGATTGGCGGATGGTTAGGTCACATCCGTCCATGTTGCATGCACAACCCGTCGGATCACAGGCGAGAGTTAGCAGATGAATGGTCATGCCACGTTCACTTGCGGTTGGATGGTAGTAATATCAATTCAGAATAGGACATCCAGCTAGGTCCCTTTTTCGAATCTACGCCTCTCTATCGAATCGAGGAAGAAATTTTGTCATGTAGGGTTGGAGTGCATCCCTATAAATTTACGTTATGGGTCCCGTGCCAGGGACAAGAGTTGATGCATGGACGGTTGTGTCATGCCCGCTTAGCGCTGGATGGTCGGGTCGCATCCAATTTTGTGTGTTAAGTGTGCCCCCATATCAGGGGAAGATTGGATAGCAGACGGTCGAACCACATCCGCTTTTTGTACTAAAGAACTTGATGAGGAACCATAGCCGATAGATGGACAGTCGAATCACATCCGTTTTTGTATTCATATTCCAAAACATGCTTGGAGTACTAGAGTTGGTTGATGGGTTGTTAGTCACACCCATTTGGTGTTTATACTCTAGCCTGCGCTCTCGGGACCGAAGCAAGTTGATGGGTGGTCATTTGCACCCAATTGGTGTTTATACTCTAGTCCACACTTTGGGGACTTAGAATTAGTTGAAGTTTATTCTCCAATTCGCACTCTGGGAATCTGAAGTTGTTGATGTTTATACTCCAGTTCGCACTCTGGGAATCTGGAGTTGATGTTTATACTCCGACTCGCACTCTAGGAGTTCGGAGTTGATGTTTATACTCCGTTTCGCACTCTGGGAATCCGGAGTTGGTTGATGTTTATACTCTATTTCGCACTCTGGGAATCCGGAGTTGGATGGTTATACTCCGACTCGCGCTCTAGGAGTTCGGAGTTGAATGTTTATACTCCGCTTCACACTCTGGGAATACAGAGTTGGATGTTTATACTCCGACTCGCGCTCTGGGAGTTCGGAGTTGAATGTTTATACTCCGTTTCGCACTCTGGGAATCCGGAGTTGGATGTTTATACTCCGACTCGCGCTCTGGGAGTTCGGAGTTGAATGTTTATACTCCGCTTCGCACTCTAGGAATACAGAGTTGGATGTTTATACTCCGACTCGCGCTTTGGGAGTTCGGAGTTGAATGTTTATACTCCGCTTCGCACTCTTGGAATACGGAGTTGAATGTTTCTACTCCGCTTCGCACTCTGGGAATACGGAGTTGAATGTTTCTACTCCGCTTCGCACTTTGGGAATACGGAGTTGGATGTTTATACTCTGACTCGCGCTCTGGGAGTTCGGAGTTGAATGTTTATACTCCGCTTCGCACTCTGGGAATACGGAGTTGATGTTTATACTCCGGTTCACGCTCTAGGAACTCGGAGTTGAATGTTTATACTCCACTTCACACTTTGGGAATACGGAGTTGGTGTTTATACTCCGACTCGCGCTCTGGGAGTTCAGAGTTGAATGTTTATACTCCGCTTCGCACTCTGGGAATACGGAGTTGGATGTTTATACTCCGACTCGCGCTCTGGGAGTTCAGAGTTGAATGTTTATACTCTGCTTCGAACTCTGGGAATACGGAGTTGAATGTTTATACTCCGGTTCGCGCTCTGGGAACTCGGAGTTGGATGTTTATACTCCGACTCATGATCTGGGAGTTCGGAGTTGAATGTTTATACTCCGCTTTGCACTCTGGGAATACGGAGTTGAATGTTTATACTCCGGTTCGCGCTCTGGGAACTCGGAGTTGGATGTTTACACTCTGACTCACGATCTGGGAGTTCAGAGTTGAATGTTTATACTCCGCTTCGCACTCTGGGAATAAGGAGTTGAATGTTTATACTCCGGTTCGCGCTCTGGGAACTCGGAGTTGGATGTTTATACTCTGGTTCATGCTCTGGGAACTCGGAGTTGGATGTTTATACTCCGCTTCGCACTCTGGGAATACGGAGTTGATGTTTATACTCTGCTTCGAACTCTGGGAATACGGAGTTAAATGTTTATACTCCGATTCGCGCTCTTGGAACTCGGAGTTGGATGTTTATACTCCAACTCGTGATCTTGGAGTTCGGAGTTGAATGTTTATACTCCGCTTCGCACTCTAGGAATACGGAGTTGAATGTTTATACTCCGGTTCGTGCTCTGGGAACTCGGAGTTGGATGTTTATACTCCGACTCGCGATCTGGGATTTCGGAGTTGAATGTTTATACTCCGCTTCGCACTCTGGGAATACGGAGTTGAATGTTTGTACTTCGGTTCACGCTCTGGGAACTCGGAGTTGGATGTTTATACTCCGGTTCGTGCTCTGGGAACTCGGAGTTGGATGTTTATACTCCGCTTCGCACTCTGGGAATACGGAGTTGATGTTTATACTCCGGTTCATGCTCTGGAAACTCGGAGTTGAATGTTTATACTCCGCTTCACACTCTGGGAATACGGAGTTGATGTTTATACTCCGACTCGTGCTCTGGGAGTTCGGAGTTAAATGTTTATACTCCACTTCGCACTCTAGGAATACGGAGTTGGATGTTTATACTCCGCTTCGCGCTATGGGAATACGGAGTTGATGTTTATACTCTGGTTCACACTTTGGGAGCTCGGAGTTGATGAAGGATTGTCGTGTGTCAATCCTTTTTTGACTTTGATGTGATGGCCTACCCCTAAGCTCGGGGTTTCACTTAGCGAGTGATCGGTGGGATCCCGATTAACTTCCACTTATATGCTCTTTAACGAAGGATGAGATTTAGTTTATGGATGGTTGGATCGCGTCCATGTTCATTTGGATTCCGCTTTTGCTAAGCCTAAGGAGTAAGATTAGTGTTCTGGCAAGCTTTGTGCTCGAGCATAGGAAGGGATGGTCGAACTACATCCACTCTGAGTTGTGTATTTTCCCTTAAGTCGGGTGCAAGAATCGGAGAGCAGACAGTCAAGTCACATCTAATTTATACTTTGCATTCTTTCGATCGAGCTAAGGAAGAGAGTTGAAATGACAGCTCGTGATGGTTAGCGAGTAGGCAGTCAGTCGTTGATGACTTTAAATTGAGGGTTGGACCTTTAAACATGTGTTCCCTCAAATAATCCCAAATGTCTAATGTAGAATTGGATGCATGGATGGCGACATCATGTCCACCCTTTGTGTGATTCCGATTTTATCGGGCATCAGAAGAAGCATAAGTAGTTTGGCGAGCTTCAAACATGAGATGGAGAGTGCATTGTTGGGATATATAACTCCAAGTCTTTCTTAAATCTTCTAATTAAATTGCATAGGCGGATGAGGGGATGGTCGGTTGCATCCACTTTGTACTAGAGTCCCGACTTTGTCGGTCTCTTCCGCTTTGATGCCTTGCACCCAGTCAGGGGCATATAGTAGCCGATGAGTGGTTGAATCATGCTCGTCACGATGATACCTCAATGATTTGATCATAGTCCGCGGAGGTTGTTTTGCACCCAATCTTAAGTACTCGATTACCTGCATCATTTGCAAGTAGTTTAATTCAAGTAGGTCATATTTCGCAACGTAAATGAAATTGAATTGGAAATAATTCAAAAGAGATTAGATAAAATCTCATTGATAAGTGAGGCAGTGTCGTATGCTTGCTATTGCACTTCAGTCCAGCCCTTCTCAGTTGGAAGACTAACGCAAATGGTTCAATTTGATCAAAGTCCTTGATCGATAGGGGTCGGATGTTCCCGGTCCTTCGTTTTATGAGGCTTGCACATATTGCCGAAGCTATCCTTCCCGGAGCAGCCTTATGGCGTTGGCGTTCATGGTAGCTATCTAGAGGAGAGGAGTTTTCCGATCTAGAGTACGGAGTAGGTTCCCTCCTTATCTTGCTATGTTGATCCTTCATCTGACTCGCCAACTCAATATTAGCCTAGACATGTTGACGGCATTCATCACCCTTGGAGAAATCCACGCGCCATTCCCACTTCATAGGGTAGTGTCGGGGGTTGTATTTCTATAGTACACCGACATAGTTAACATGTTGAATTATCACTGGAAGTTATGCATGTAGGATGGTTTCAACGAATAGGTCTCGACTGGGAAAGATTCTCCAATCGGCATTATGATCAGGCCCATTTTATTGCCAAGGGGTCTTGTAACACTGGTGAATGATGTATGCACGATTGCCCAATGTTCGAGTGGTTTGGAGATACCGATTGGATGGTGAGTTGGTAAAGATGGGCTCATAGATTGGTGATTATTTCTAATTTTCACCCAGATAGGAGACCTATATAGGGTATTAAGGAAGTCCTCTTGAGGTTGTATGCCATGCTTTTAGTCATGTGGACGTGGAATGATTAAGATGCGGGCATTTGAAGATGGTTCAGCGGTGACCAGCTATGCTTTGAGTTGGTAGGGTAGACAGTGTAGGGGAGTCGTCATATTAGCCATCGTACCATAGTTGTCAATTCAGGAGTTTGAAAGCTGGTCAATTGGAGGTAGTTGCATTCCACCTTAAAAGCATGATATATTAATCAACTCCAGTTCTTGGCATATTCACTAGGTTCTCCAGCCTCTGAGAGTACGGTTGAGTAGTATTTCTTTACCCATTCCTTGATTGCAACTCAACATTTGTTGTTGTGATCTCCTATGTCTTGTTCAGTCATGGAACAATCAGAAGCACGGATGGAATGTTCCTTCATTAAATTGGTGATTCAATTGACAATGCGGGTGCCCTGCGCTGCGGCTAGGGTTTGGGGGAATTTTTGTTTTTTTAAATATGCATGAACTAATGCAACTAATTGAATTGAGAATTGGTGATTGGATATTTTTCTTTTTTTTGTTTTTTTAAATATGCATGAACTAATGCAACTAAATGAATGCAAAGGACTTAATTACAATTTTCTGTCCTTAGTAGCTCCTAACCCAAAATTGTATAATCACACTTTGTCTTAAATCAACAAAAACATTTCCCAGCCAAGTAACGGGCAGGGGTTATCGGTGTACCACGAATCACCATAGCAATGCAACCGAAGGTTTAAGTACCTTCAAAGGAACAACCACTATAATATTTACGAATCACCGTAATATTTATAAATAGTTATTACTCTACCGTAGCCTAAACACCAAGAAATAAAATTGTTCAAAGAAAACAATTGTGAAGATACAATTAAGCCCTAGATGAGCTCGCGACACCCTTAAGTCGAATGTCTAACCTTTATTATTAGTCAAATTCTACGATGAAATGCGATTTGTAGGCTAAGGAAAGGGTGATGAAATCTCAGATGAATTGGGGTATTGCCCTTTGTTTGTACCAAATTGGGCACAACACTCTTCGGAAGTTTTTGAAGAGATAAAGTGAAGAAATTAAATGTAAAAAGAGGATTATCTAACAAAAACTCCAAAGTTCAAAAATGGGAACAATTTAAGTGCGCAGAGACACAAGGATTTTGAGTGGTTCGGCGTATCGCCTACGTCCACTATGAAGTTGATAGCTTTATTGATCTTTCTTTGAAGATTACAAGTGAATTCAATGAATTACAGCAGGTAAATATGATTTGCAGCACTGAACTTCGCTGGTAGCAGCAGCAATGGAGTTCAGATCTGGATCTGGTGGAGTCCGGGCGTTGGAGACCTCAAAAAGGAAGAAGAACCCCTTTTCTGTTGGCTTTGGGGGTCTATTTATAGGTGTAGGAGGCTGGTATTTCGCTCAGATCTCGGGAGACCCTCTTGGTACGTGACCAGGCCCGCGCGCCCAAGTCCGTGAAGTTTCGGTCCGATCCGTGATCGATACGAACAGATTTCGACTCGGTCAAGACTTGCTCCGATCGAGTCGAAATTTGGCACGAACATTCTTCATGTCATTTGTAAGCTGCTGTGAAAATTTCATAGCATTTGGACTTGTAGATCTCGAGATATGATCGATGCAAGTTGGAGTTTTTCCATCCGCGAGCGATACGAACGAATTTCGACTCGGTCAAGACTTGCTCCGATCGAGTCGAAATTTGGCACGAACATTCTTCATGTTGTACTTAAGCTGCTGTGAAAATTTCATAGCATGCATTTGGACTTGTAGATCTCGAGATATGATCGATGCAAGTTGGAGTTTTTCCATCCGCGAGCGATACGAACGAATTTCGACTCGGTCAAGACTTGCTCCGATCGAGTCAAATTTGGCACGAACATTCTTCATGTCATATTGAAGCTCCTGTTAAAATTTGGTGGCATTTGGGTTTGTAGATCTCGAGTTATGATCGATGCAAGTTTGGATTTCTCAACCGTGATCGATCAATATCTTGAGCATATGAACTCCGATTGACTTGAAATTCGGAACGTTGGCTCTCATAGCTTTGCTTGTCATGTCATATCAATTTTAGCTCGATCTGGACTCGAAAAAAATTTGTCGACATTCATAGTGAGCCTGCGTACAACCGATCTCCAAGATGAACTGCCCTTGGTTTTTAGTCAAGTTCTTGGTGTCACGGCCTTGCCAAAAGGCGGGATAACACCCTAAAAAAATAAAAATAAGATGAGATGAATGCAAAACAAAAATTAAATGTGAATTTACAATGCAACTAAAATGAAGTTTGCTTTTGTTTTTGGATTTTGAATTTTTTTTATATAAATGCAAATGCAACCAACCAACAATGCAATTCAAATAAAATCAAGGGAAAAGGGCACGATACCAGAGCGTGCAGAATTTATTAGCAATTTATTTTTAAGCGGCATTGTTTTAGCAAGATTTATTTGGCAAGCTGAGCGGCAGCTGTTTTTTTATCTACTTTGGCAACCTGAAATTTCGAACAAAATATATACAATTTTTTTATATATAATAATGGAACTTAAAACAATTTAAAATAAAACAATTTTTTTAAGAATAAAACAAATTAAACAAAACAAAAGAAACAAAGGAAAATACGTTTTTTAAAACAAAGTAGATAAGAGAAAGTAAAACAAAGTGATTAAAAGAGAGAGTTTTCTTTTTTTCTTTTTTTAGGCTTTCAAGCCCGGCCCAACAATCCCCTCTCTTTCTAAAAAAAGTAAAGTCGAATGAAATGAACAGAAGCACGGTTACTTTTCCTTTCTTAAAAAAATTAAAGTCGAATCTCCTTTCTTTCTTCAAAAAAAATTCGAAATCGCAGAAAATGAAGAGGCAAATTTGGGGATTTCATGGTGGCAGGGGTAGCAGGATCGAGGCGGTCGAATTGGTTGCATTGTGATCTCTGGTTTGGGGAAATTCATTCGATTGTGGTGGTCTGTTTTTAGGTCGAGGTGGAGCGATGTTTGATTTGGCGAATTGGGGTTGGATGCGGGTTCGTATAATTGCTTTGGTGATGGGGCGATGTGGTAGTCGGAGTCGCAGAGGTTGCAAGTGATTCGTGGTTTCGATGTTGTATTGGTTGTATGGGGTTGTGACAACGAGTTTTGGAGATGGTCGTGCGGTACTATTGTTGTTTTTTTTCTTGATGAAGGCAAGTGGATGAGATTTGAAGTGTGGCAGTGCTTGTAGAAGCAACAGGCGGTGGTTGTGATTGTTGAGGAGGTGATGCTTGCTGTCGATAGTATATTGAAGTTTTGATCAGTGGTGTGTTCAATGGCTGACATGCTTGTATTGTGAATTAGTGAGCAGGGGATGTGCACAATGTATTGTTTTTGGTGCAGGAGATATTTGATGGAGGCTGTCTGTTGTGAAGTGAAGGTGTGCCGGTGGCAAGGTGGCTGCGGGCAATGACTTGGCAGAGTTATGTGGTGCACTGCAGTGGCAGGAAGTGTATGAGGGGGTGTATAGGGTAGGCAGAATTGTTGGGTACACAGTATGTGACTGTAGTGGGTTTGAATGGCAGAGGGGATGGTGATGTTGCTGTGAGTTGTAGCACTGGTGTTTGAAGTAGCAGGGGTATGTGTAAGGTGAAAGGGAAGAAGTAGATGTTTGAGATGTAAGTGGATGTTGAAGTGGTTGGACTGTGGTGTGGTTCAAGGATGAGCTAGTGGTTTGTTATAGGGGGACATGCAAGGGTAGGGGTAATGTTTTTGTGAGTAGGTAGTAGGTTGTAGATGCAGACTGATGTTTGTAGCAGTGTTTGAACTGCAGTGGTATATGGTGTTGAAGTTGTAAGCAAGTGATAGTGCACAGTTGTAAGAGGGTTGTTCTATGGAGTTAACAGTGGTAGTTTGTGGTGGTATGTGAACTGATGGCGGCACTGTGGTTTGAAAAGGCAACAGTGAAGTTGTATGCTTGATAAGTTGACAGTGTTCGATTGGTAGTATGTGAAGTATTGGGATAGTGGAAGTTAATGTGGAATTTATGTGGAAATTGGTCACTGCTTGTATGGTTGTTGTGGGATGTTAGAAGCTGTTGCTTGAAGTATAGCTGTTGCTTGAAGTATGGTAATGCTGTAGTAGGTATAAGTGGCAAGTTTGGTCGAGGAGGAATGAATGATGAAGAGAAGCAAGTTTGGTCAGTGAGGAGATGTTTGGTTAGTGAATGAAGATGAAGGTATTGGAGTATGTAAGAAGACAAGACGGGGCAGTAAATGTAAGCAAGGCAATAAATGTAAACTTTGTAAATTGAAACTAAAATTTGTAAAGAAAATGAAATGCAATTTGTAAAGGAAAAGGAAATAAAATGTTTTGTTTTTGTTTTGAAATGTGATTGTGTATTTTTTTAAAATAATATAAATGTAAATGCAATTGCAAATTGAAAACAAGAGTCACACAAATCAAAATGAAAGTAAAAATACCACACAAACACACGATTTTTTTAGTAAATGCAAACTAATACACAAAACAAACACACAATAAAAATCAAATGAAAATAATTCGAAGAATAAAAAATTATAATCAAGACCATTCCCCGGCAACGACGCCAAAAACTTGTTTTAACGACGAGTTTTCTATTAGATTAGAAAATCGTTGATAAATTTCAAATTAAAATTTAACCGCAAGCGCACAGTGTACCAAAGTTAGTACGTGGCGAGTACGGGTCGATCCGCATGGAATTGTTAGATTTTAAATTTCTAATCAATCAAATTAAACCAAAAGTGGAGATTGTTTTGAAAACTAAAAAGCTAAGCAAATGTTGAGATTAAAAACTATGTGATTAAAATTCAATTTAGAGGCAAATCCACTTTCTTATATTTTTCACATAAATCAACATAAAATCAAATGATGATCTCTTTTTAATCTAAGTAGGATTAGTGATGTATTTATCATAAGCATGGCCTATTTGAGTTATTAATTAACACAAATCAACCATCAAACTATAATACAACTCTACTCCTACTTTTTCAAATCTCATGAAACATGGCATTGAAAATGAAACCAAAATCTAGTTTTGCTTGTATATGAAAGAAGGAAAGAAGGAAATACCGCCCTTTATATCTTGCTTGTAGATGGCAGCTTTGAATATCCTGTGTGACCGAGTAAGGGATGCGGTCCAGTATCTTGTCGTGAGCGTCTACTTCCATTAGTGAATGTCTCCTGCTCTGTGTCCTGTACTCCAGGGATTGTTACAGAGGATAGGAGAAAAGTTTCTTAAATAAAATTGAAATATGTGAAATAGTAAAACTTCCAATCACGGAAGGCCTTCGATGTGCTTAAGTTCGTGGCAAACGGGCTTTGTAGTCACTTTCCCTAGCTGTGGGTCTTGGAGACATTTGTCACCCATCTTACGCCTCCGCGGGGAGTTAATTCTTTTTTACCACAGCCGCACTTAAGACACATCGGAGCCGAGATCGCGCACAGTAACTACCCGGGCCATTATGGCCCGTAATCGTGGGTATTATTCGATTTACTGCGGCCGGCTAGCATGGGTGCCGATCGTCAACTGTGAACTGCCCCTGGCCGGCCACACCTTATGTTGGGGCTTATAATCGGTTCACAGTTGCCGGCGAGCCGAACGCCGTAATGAGCTGCCTCGGCTATAGTCGGCCTTCTCGGTGGCTTATAATCGGCTCATTACAGTTGGCTTTAAGGGCCGTCGCGAGCAATGAGTTAACCCGCAGCAGAGGGATGCTGGAGCAAAAGTGTCTCATTGGCGAGGGCATAGATTCGCATAGTACCTGTTAGGTCTTGTTCAGGTGAAATTGCGCTGTGGATTGCTTTGGGTGGAAATGCTATACGCATAGGACTTTGCTCAACAGAAAAGGATACAGTTAACAAGCAGCCAAGATATAAAGGAACAAGTTAAAAAAAAGAGACAAGGTTTTTTAAAGTGGTTCGGCACGAAAAGGCCTACGTCCACTGATTCTCTTTGTTAATTCACTTCATATGGGCAGTACAAGTTAAGAAAAGTATCGATGGAGGTGTTGGATGTTCCATGCCCTCTGGAACACCTCTCCGTCCACTGTTGACAAAATATAAGCTCCATTGTGGAGATCTTTATGAATTACATATGGTCCATCCCAGATTGGATCTAGTGCTCCGGGGCGAGGGAAGATTCGCTTGAGGACAAGATCTCCTTCTTGTAAGGTACGATGCTTGACGTTGGAGTTGTATTGTGCTGCCACTTTTTGCTTGTGGGTCGCTGCTTTGAGGACTGCATCATTTCTTCTCTCCTCAACTAGATCCAAAGACATGTGAAGGAGTTCTTCGTTCTCTTCTGGGTTATAGTGGACCCTACGGTGGGAAGGCACAATGGTTTCAACTGGGAGCATAGCCTCCGATCCGTATGCCAAAGAGAAAGGAGTATGCCCCGTCGATGTTCTAAAAGATGTGTGATAGGCCCACAGTGCCGTAGGGAGTTCGTCCACCCAAGCACCCTTTGACTTTTCGAGCTTCTTTTTTATTAGAGTTTTCAGAATTTTGTTGACGGCTTCGACTTGTCCGTTTGCCTGGGGATACGCTACGGATGAGAAGCTTTTGTGAATTTCGTGCTCTTGGCACCAGTTGGCGAATTCCTCGCTGTCAAACTGAAGTCCATTGTCTGATATGATTTTGAGTGGGACTCCGTACCTGCACAGAACATTTTTGATCAAAAAGTTAATAACATTTGTTGCAAATACTTTATTTAGAGGTTCTGCCTCCACCCATTTGGTGAAATAGTCGACTGCCACTATAGCATATTTGGCCCCGCCTCGGCCCATTGGCAGCTCGCCGATTAAGTCAATTCCCCATATTGCGAAGGGCCAAGGGCTGGTCATTTGAGTAATCTCAGTTGTTGGTAGCCGCGGAATCTTAGCAAACTTCTGGCATCTGTCACACTTTTTGACGAAATCTAAGGCATCCTTGCTTAAGGTGGGCCAGAAATATCCATATCGGAGTATCTTTTTTGCTAATGTTTGCCCTCCGGTATGATCTCCGCAGCTTCCCTGATGAATGTTGGATAAGATTTCCCTGGCTTCCCTCCCAGCGACACACCTTAATAACGGGTTAGAGAATCCGCACCGATAGAGGATGTCTTCTTGTATTGTGTAGCGGGAAGCTTTCCTCAAGATTTTCTTGACTTCGTTGCGCCCGTTGGGTAGTGTGCCGCTTTGTAGGTAGTCTCGGATGAGGGTAGCCTTGGGTTTTCATTGGCAGGAGCTGGAGTCCTGTCCTGACCTTTTACATAGCGTTCCAGTTTCTTCCTTCTGATGTGTTCCTCAATCAAATCCCGAAGATGATGGCATTCATTGGTATCATGCCCGTGAGATTCATGGAAGCGGTAGTACTTTCCAGACTTCTGCGCGTTATCTGATTCCTTCTTGTATGGTGGGCGTTTGTATCTAACTTCGCCTTGGGTGGCAAGGAAGATATTTTCGACGGTCTCGTTCAAAGGAGTGTAAGTGTCGAATCTCGGTCCAGGCTGATAAAGGCGCTTTTCTCTCTTCTTGCCCCCAGCATTGTCTTTGGAATCATTCCTTCGAACGTCCCTTACCACAGCAGGGGCATTGCTGTAAGTTGCCTTATTTTGCTGTCCTGACTGCCCCTCAACGGCAGCATCCTCAAGCCTCATATATTTCCCGGCTTCATGGAAGAAATCGGGTAAAGTAGCTGGTTTTTCTTTCGTCAACCTTCTAGCAAATTTAGTGTCCGGATGCACACCACTACATAGGGCCATTAGGATAAGCTTCTCATCGGCATCTTGGACTACGGCTGCTGCGACATTGAATCGGGTTAGGTACTGCTGAAGTTTCTCTCCAGGTTTCTGTTTGACGCTGGACAAGGAATAAGCGTCCTTAGGTTGTTCCACATGGATGCGGAACTGACTGATAAACTTTTCTTTCAACATTTCCCACGAGCTGATGGATCCCTGGGGTAGATGACAGAACCAGGAGGTAGCGAGATCTGCTAAGAAGAGCAGAAAGCATTTGCACAGTACTCCCTCTGTCGCTCCACTCATGAGCATATGTTGTGTGTACCTCTGTAAGTGTACAACGGGGTCGGAGGTTCCTTTGTAAGGTTCCATTGTTGGCATCTTCCATTCTCGGGGGGTGATAGCAATTTCGATATTGCGGGCGAAAGGGCTGGTTACCCTAGCGCCTATTCCTCGATCTCTTTGCTCCCGTTGGACGCACTCTCTGAATAAGCACGCCATCCTTTCATCAGAATTTGGAGCAGATAGGAATGAGTTTGGTTCTGTTCTGTGGGATTGATTCCGTCCAGATGACCTGTAGGGATGGTATCGTCTATCATTCCTCATATTTTCCAGTGGCTGCCTTTGACCTTCTGGGAGCATGCTAGGGTCAGCTACAGTTGGCCCTTGCCTTGATCTTCCCCTGTTGGGTTCTGATCTAACCACTTCCTCGGGTCCAACTTCGGGCTGGACTCTAGCTCGGCCCCGTTCACTGGCGTTTCCGTGGTTAGGCAGTATGACAGGCTCTGCTACAGTTGACCTTCGTCCGGTACCTCCCCCGTTGGGTTCGGTACCAAATGTTTCCTCAGGCCTAACTTCGGGCTGTGCTCGATCTCGGCTCCTACCATGGCTACTTCTGCCGTTAGCTCCTTCGAAGAAGGAAGACCTTTGTTGTCTTTGAGATCCTCCAGACTGGGACTCGCCCCACGATTCAGTGTTGCAGTTGGACTCTTCAGCATCCCTTAAGCGTGACATGAGATGGTCCACCAAGGCTTCCTGCTGGGACGTGAAGCGGTTAGTTACTTCAACCACAATTCTGTCTAAATCTGCCCTAGTAATTGCTGCGGGCTATTCTGTGGCAGGAGTGGTCGGATTAGCCTGTCCTTCATTTGGTACTACTGCTGGAGGAGGACGATTTACTTGATTCGTGACAGCTGGATCTGGAAGACTGCTGGATGCGATGTTTTTTCCTTTGTTAACATCTTTTCTCTGTTTGGGAGGAATGTTTTCCAAGTGGCGAACGACGTTGCTAGGAAAAATGTTAAATGGATGAAGCTGAAGCTTCGGGATTCTAGGTTCTCTCAATGAAAGCACCAAAAATGTTTGCACAAAAAATGGACAAACACCTCAAAGTCGTATGATTTAGTAGATCTTATGTTGTTCTTAGTGATTTGGGTGATTTATGCAAATATATGAAAAACAGGGGCTAAACTGTAAAAAGACACGCAGATTTATAGTGGTTCGGCCAGAATGTGCCTACGTCCATTTTATATGTTATTTCTCTTCTCTTGTTTAGATTACAAGTACAAGGCTTTGATACAAGTGAAAGAAAGTTGCTTGAAAGTTCTCTCCGTGCTTGAGCTCTCAAACTTGTCCGCCATTGTTGTACCCCTGCCCTTCTATTTATAGAGTGAGGCTGGGAGCAAGGGTCTTGGATGTATACAGCTGCTGGTGGGCTTGGGCTGATGCAGTCTGGCCTGGCAACCTTGGTTCGGTATAGCTCTGGCCCAGTTGTAAGTATACGGAGTTTGGTTCGGTAGGACTTCGGTAGGACTTGGTCCGATGGTGGGAGGAGATGGTCCTTGATTCGGCAGTGTTGGTCCGGAGGTGAAGTGATCCGGTAGTATTTGGTTCGGTGGTTGGTTGGATCGGTGGGGACGTGGAGAGGAGTTGATTCGGCCGTGTTGGTTCGGCATTGAGTTGGTGATATGGTTCGGTGGTATTGGACCGGTAGTGGATGGATACGTGGTCCGGTAAGTTTGTGAGACATGGCCTCGGGGGTTTGACTCGGTGATGATGTTACACCGGTCGAAATACACCCAACAACTACATCTAACTCTATTCAATATGATTAGGACATTATCTATATACACACAGAGATAGAGGATCTTAATCAATTATCTTGAATATCTAAGATAAAATAAATAATAATATTTTTGTTTCTAACATAACTACAAATTGGAGTTTAATTAGTTTATAACCATGTTATAAATTAATATCAACTCCATCTAACTCTATTCAATATGAATAGTACACACACACACACTATATATATACATAAATACAAACACATATACTGGATCATAATTAATTATCCTGAATATCTACTCAAACCAATCCAACCAAATGGGGCAATTATTACTTATATAAATTATTCTACTTCTTCAAGGTAATATTTTTACAATATACAATATTATGGGGATTTATACTAAATTATAATTCCATTCATCTAAGACATATATTCTTAAGTGTCTGAATTCCAACTAAAGCTACATCATGACATAGATAATCTCCCCATAAGGGAAATGGAAAAAATCAGGTCTTGATTAGACCTTGCATGTGACGACCGCCCTACACCTTTGGTACCGAATTTATGTGTATAACACACTATAGAGGTACCCGACCGATGCAGGATGGTAGCCAGGAGCTAAAGTAATGGAAATTCAAGCACGAGACCTATCCATGCATCAAAACGATTAGCACATAACAGTCGATGTACGGAAATCTACTGTCATATCTATATAAGTGTACTACAATCGAAGTATAATGTCCAGTATCTAGGTCTATGGTCGGAAATACCTACATCGTATGACAACCTAGAATAATAAACTTTGGCGAATATAGCATCCATCATACAATCATCACCATCACTCGTGTGAATTGGATATGTGATAACTCGTATGACACAATCGCTAATAAGGGACTCAATCAAAATACTAGGTTCATTGATGCTCGAATCCATGCCACTTCGTAAGGCTAGGAAGCAGGCTCACAATCGCAAAAGCCCAGTGTAACAACCTGCCCAGAAATATGCCTAAATTTCGATCCAGAAAAAGCCCACCAAAACTTAGAAGCGTCTCAAAGCTGGTTGTTGGTTGGTAAAAAGAACTATGCAGAGCTATTTATCTACACATTCAAAATCTCACAGCGGAAGGATAAAATATAATAATAACAATAGTACCTTTTTCATTCAAATTTCAAAATATCATTCAAAACCATAACAAAATATCCATTTGTCAAAACTCAACAATATCCGAACATAACCGCAATATTCCAAAATTAAAACATTATTTTTATTTCATGGGTACATCAAAAACTGCTAAAAATAACAAGTAAATAAATAGTCTACTGGCACAAGTACTATCAATGTCTCTGCCTTCTACATTTCTCTTCCAAACCTGTGTTGTAACGAGGAGGGATTCAGAACAACATATGTCTGGTGAATAAAATCTCGAGCCTTACTATATCAGTACTTGGGCAGTATAATTTAAATAGGAATATGTCTTACATTCTACCTACAACATAAGTCATTTCAAGTGTAAGCCCAAAGGCTTTACTCAAACTTAACTAAAAGGCTTTCCAAATATAAGCCCATAGCTATACCAATAACCCATATCTATCGTTCATAATGTCCTATTATTGTAAAAGATAGTACAAAAGTCACTTAATACCTTATAATGGGAATTAGGTAGACTCTGACCATTTAATCCTTATTTAAGGCAGGTCCACATCATTTACTACTCATAATCCTATGGCAGACTCCTCACTAGTAACTATCTAGCTGACATTGCATAGAATCTCTTCAGCCACTTAATACTTCCTATTGAAGCGGGCCTTTTCCCAAGATAGACTTTACCATGTCTAACCCATAACCCTGACCATTTTCTACTTCCTACATAGAGAAGAGGCAGGCCCCCACATAACCACTTAATACCTTCAATTTCTGAAGTAGGTCCTTCATATTATGACCCATACCCCATGGTGATGTCTCACATTAGGCCGACTATTCGTAGGTACTTGTAACTAGATTAGTTGGGCGTATTTACCCTATAGAATTTGGGACTAACCTTGCATCATCGGAGTTACTTATTATAGGCGATGTATCACATCAGCCCCAAAGTCACACTACTGGTAACCAGATAAGTTGGACAGACTTCCATGTGCTTTTGACCGACCTCGCGTCCCTATAACTTAGTTATAATTTATATCACACTCTATATATATTATCAAATATCTCAGGGTTTCCATAATTAAAGCCTTATAAGAAATCTTTCTTATTTCACCTTTAACATTAATTACCTTCCTAAGGGAGATCTAATAAGGTTTAATAATCTATTTAATTACGCAATTATACGTTATAATTGTACGTTGATTACGCTAATATACATACATACATACATATACATACATACGTACATATATATATATATATGCCCTTAGTAATTTCTAAGCATGCGGAATATATGCCCCACACTAGCATTTAAATGTCAACTCTTTAAATAATTATACAAGTCCCATTCAATATTATCGACATTACCAAAATTCCAAAATTCATATCCAAAAATTTCAATCAATAGACTTGTGTACAATTAAAATTTAAAATCAACTAATTACATCAAAATAATGGAATATATTGCTAATAGAAACTAACAATTCTAATTTTTACACTCTATTCAACTCCTTTTTCACATAAAAATAAACGAAGAAATTTCTATTTAACTTGAGGGAATCAACAGTGCAAACTACGAATAAAACTCGCACTTTACACACTACTATGTAATCAAAGTCCTTTAATCAAATTCAAAGAATAAGAAGTGGAATAGAAGGTATAATTATAAAAACTGCAAATCTACTCAATTTTCAGTATTTTGACATAAACAAATTGAGATTTCAACCTAGAATTGACATTAAGCATTGAAGTAGTTTTAAGGGTTTATAATATGATGTTTTCACAAACCAAAACTCCCCAAAGGCATATTCAAACCCAAATTACACTAATCAATCACTAGAATAGAAAAGTTAAGATTTCCACTCATAGTATAACCTTAGTTTTCCCTCCTTTCGATTTGACACGCCTTTAACAATCTCTTATCAGATCTCTTCTTTGGATTTGCCACACCTTTGACAATCACCTATCAGATCTACTATTATCTTTTTAATTTCAAATTTTAAAAATAATTATTCATTTGGATTTGAATTCTATTCAAATTATTTCGAACCCCAGAACTTCAACCGTCCATAACCTTTTCGTTTGAACTCCGTTTTCAACATATTATATATGAAAATTGATCGGAATTTTTCCACGAATGCAATGCCCTAACTTTCGTGGTCAAATTCCAACTTTTGCAAAATTTCCACTTTTATCACTATCTTATTTAATTTAATTTTTCTAATTTATCTATGGTTAATTTTACGGGGTGTTACATTCTTCCTCCTTAAAAAGGATTTTGTCCCCAAATTCTTTTCCAATGGGAGAATACCATAATGCGCACTAAACATCCATGTTATACAACAAAGTTATCTACTCATCATAAGTGCAATATGGTTATTTATTGTAGACATACTATAGATGAGCACAATCCTAGCTTGAGTGTGTACTGTGACATGTAAGTATGTATGCAAAGCACCCTAAACATGCATGAAAATTTCTACATGAGTGCAAGTGACGACGAAAAGTGTAGAAACCATCTCCTACCATCCAATATAGCAACCATAATTTAACCAAAATCTAATATTGGAGAGAAAAAATTACCAGTGAAAAGCTCGGGGTGAGTGATTCTTATCTTTTCTTCGGTCTCCCATGTGCTTTCCACTGGGTTATCTCTCCATTGTACTCGAACCAACCTAATTTCTTTGTTTGGAACTTCCTATTTCCTGCTCCACGGTGCATGTGGTAGCACTAAATGCAATTGGCTCTATCTTAATATCCCTAATTGATTAGGCTCGACTACAATGGTTGTTCTTTGAAGGCATTTCCTCCAATGTGAAATGTGAAAAACATCATGGACTCCTGCGATTTATCCAGTAACTCCACACGATACACATGTTTCCTATTTTTTCCAAAATTGGGAAAGGCCTAACAAATCTTGGTGCCAACTTTTCCAACCTTTCAAATCTTAGGACCTTCATATATAGCCTAATCAACTCTATCTTTTCGAAGTCTCAAAATTAAATCTGGTCTGAGTAGGATATTTTCGGTGGTTTCCCACCAACAATTTGGTGTTTGCATGGCCTCCCATAAAGTGCTTCAAAGGGTGTCATACCAATCATCGATTGATAAAAATTATTATGAGTGAATTCCACTAAAGGTAGGTGTTTCTCCCAATGTCCTCCGAAGTCCATGATCCATGCTCTCAACAAGTCCTCCAAGATCATATTTACTCTTTTAGTTTATCTATTGGTCTATGGGTGGTAAGCAATGCCCAGGTTCAATGAAGTTCCTAAAGCTATCTGCAAACTCCTCTAAAATTCGCTAGTAAATAATGGGTTCTTATCACTAATGATGCAAACAAGAACTCCAGGAAGTCGAATCATGTAATACTCCTAATTTTTTATAGCATTGTTCAGGAGATTTAATTGGATAAATTAAATAGAATAATGAAAATGTTAAATGATAAGTGGGTTGAGATTTGAATAAATATAATTAAGGCTGTGCTTAATAAAATAATTAAATTGGCTTTAGAATCGGTTATAAGTTAATTAATTTACATAAGGGTATATTAGGTATTTGCCGCACACAACCCTTACCCTTATATATATTCGTTCCTACCATTTTATTTCTCATTCACTTCATTTTGAAAACGCAAAAAAAAACTTAAAGAGGAGCCGGCCATTAAGAGAAGAGAAATCAAAGTAAAGCTAGGGATTCAAGCTTAGGGGGAGATTAATCTCAATCCAATCTCCTTATCTTAGTCAAGGTGAATAATAATTCCATCTCTATTTCTTTTACAACCATATGTTTTCAGATTTAAGGGTAAATTCGTTTTATCCTGATTTGGATGATGATATGCTTGAATTACAATTTGTTTGATTTAAACCAGAAGGTTTAAATAAGATTATACACGGTTTTAGGAAAAAACCGATTTATGTTGATATGTAAATGCCATGGAAAAATTTTATGTTACATAAAACATGATTTTGGAGTTGGGTTTTAATTTTGATAATTTTCCAAGCTATGGAAAAATTATTATGAATTTTCAAAGGAAAATATAGTTATTTGGGTTTATAAATTTATTTCGGAAAATATATTGAGAATTTGGGTCTAAAATATTGATATGTTAGATGACATGATTAAAATGAATTTCTGGAATTTTTAAGGATTTTTCCTAAGTGATTTGCTATGCAAATTAAATTGTTTTAGAAGAGGGACTTCTTTGCAATATTGATTTTGCTTAATGGAAGGGATTATTTTCTAATTTAACCATGGTTTAGATCTGAAATTAGTGGCAGTTATTTTAGTAAAGAATTTGAAAAGTTAAGGCAACCAATCTGGTGTTTGCACGTGGCAGGTTAGTTAGAAAGTGTTTGCTTTAATTAGCATTAAATCAGGTTTACCCAAAAAAGTTGGTTCCACCTTCTTTAGAAGTACCTTTCGACTCAGAGCTTCCGCCTTCAACCAATTTGAAACCCACTAAGCCAAAACCAATACACAGGGTATCACATGAATGGCATGTAGTGGATTGGATAAAGGCGGAAGGCTTGGTGTCGAAAGCATGGCTACTGATGGGGTCAATGCCTTTTGTTTGTTTTAAAAAGAGAAGAGCTTGCCTTTGTTTTATTTAAGCCTTTGAAGAAGTCGAAGCATATGTTTTCTAAAGTGGTTTTCCAAATGTCTTCGAAGGGGCTGCCATCAACTTATGTTTTAAAGAGTAAGCTTTCGAAGGGGTTTCCTTACTTATAAAATAATGCTTGCGAAAGAAGGGGTTCCGACCTAGTCGAAGCCTTATTGCCGTTCCTTAGGCTTTCGATGGTATTGAAGTCAACAATGCTTTCGAAAGGTAGTGTTTGTTTTTAAAGATGTTTTAAGTCATTTCCTAAATGCTTTCGAAAGGGTCTAAGGGTTCCGAAGGAAATTGCTTTGAAAGGAGTTTCGATGCTATCCTTCAAAGTTTTGTTTAAATGATATGAAGCTTTCGAAAGGGATGGTGCCGACGCCATCATGTTTTCCCTCATATTTTTATATGATAAAGGATGGTTTCGAAAGAGATACTTTCGTATATATTCACTTTGACCCTAATAATATTTTAAGTATAAACCCAATGGTTTCGAAAGGGGGACTTTCAATGGGTTCGGAATGGTCACTTCCAATGGTTTCGAAAGGGGGACATTCAATGGTTTCGGAAGGGTCACTTCCAATGGTTTCGAAAAGGGGTACTTTCAGTAGTTTCGAAGCTAGGCTTCTAAGTGTTATTAAGTAATACTTTAATATGTTCGAAAGGTTTCGAAAGAGAAGTTTTAAAGTGTTTCAAAAGGTAGGGGCCTAATGTTTTGAAAAGAGATTTATATGCTTTCGAAGGAGGTTATCCAGTGAAGTCGAAAGCAAGATTTGAAGGTTTCGACGGCCTTAGTTTTCAAAGAAAATACCAATCTCATTTTTGAAAGAGAACCATGGCATAATTAAATAAACTATTTTGAAAGGGAGTTTTTGAAGAAGTTTTTTATGATTAAAAGGTTAAAGGGATTAACCAGTTTATTATGTATGCTTCTTCATCTATGTATATATTCACATTGTAATGGACCCGTAACTGAATTTTGGGGAAGGGTAGAATAACCTGCTAGGTTGACCCAGTAGTGAATATAAATTAAGTTAACTCTTGAATGAGTAGAATTGCATCTAGGATGTCAGAAAGACCAGAATATAGGGTGCTAAAAATATTAAAGAAAGATAATGGCAGTGGTGAATAGGTTCTCAGTAAGCCCATGAAAACTGTGTATAGGAAAGCATATTGGTAGGGGCCAATAGGTTCATAGTCGGCCCATGAAAACTATGTATAAATGAAGATGTCAGAAAGAAGGTTCATAGTAAGCCCATGAAAACTATGATTTGATACTGGTAGGGGCCAGTAGGTTTGTAGTTAGCCCATGAAAACTATATCTGGATTAAGATATTGACAGATGTCAATAGGTTCCTTGTAATCCGATGAAAACTAGGATATGAAGAAAAGATATTGGAGTTACTAATAGGTTCCTAGTCAACCCATGAAAACTAGGATAAGTGTAAAGATATTGAAGTCACAAATAGGTTCATAGTGATCCCATGAAAACTATGTACTTGGACAGGGAGTCCTTAAATATTTTACCAGCTATTAGTCAGCCCATGAAAACTAATAGGTTAATAGTAATCCCAGAAACTATAATGGAGACAGATAGTCAAAATGAATGGGGATGGATAATCCAGAATTGATTTAGATGTTTTGCATATCATCATATCATAATATTTTGAATTGTTTTAACCATTGTGGATGCAGGAGCACAGTATATGGTTTTATAAAGGTTTCAGGATACTAGTGAGGGGAAAACCCGTTCCGCTTAGTGGCGTGGTCTCACTAGATATCTATATGATTTGAGATGGTAGACTATTATTCATACCAGGCTTTCTGTCTGACTTGAAGTTTATGTTCTCCTCTTAAACTCTCAGGTACTCAATTGATTTTGAGTTGTTTGAGAGCTGAGCTTTTCAGTTACCTCATTAGACGAATAAAGCTTCCAAAGACGTGTAGGAGGCATAATAACTATATAGAGTTCTGTTTTGTTGGATTCCGCTGTGTTGTTTGTAATCGCAAAGTTATTATATTACCTGTACATACTTTGATCATCCAAGGGGGCATCTTCATATGTCTCCCTTGGCGTATGTTGTAATAAATATTTTTTTCTGAACATGGTTAACGAATGTGGGATTATGTAATGAATTGGAAATGTTTTGAAATGGAATATGTCCTTGTTGAAGTATTAATTTTTTTTCATATTCATGTGTTTCTGTGTATCAATGCATCTAACATCGCCATATTTGGTCGCCAAGGATTAATAATTATGGATGACTGCAGCATCGGTAGCCGTTAGTTTTGGGCCTCCAAATAGAGGGATGTTACAAGTTGGTATCAGAGCATAGGTTTATGAAACTTTAAAAGGAAAATTAAACCTAAAAGCTTTTTCAAACATAATCCAATGAATCAGAAAAATGATCGGGGTTTGGGATAACGCTATAGTAACGTACTTGTATTTGATATAAATATAAAATTACATACTCCCCTCTCTCTTAGAACGTTCTTCTGTATCTTACTAAGGCTCGTATGCAGATTTACGAGAAAGAAGGTATGGAAGTAGGAAACAGAAGAGGAAATCTCGGTAGAGGAAGCACCATAACTAATGGAAATGCTCGACCCAATACCAGGAGGAACCAAGGTCGATAGGCTAATGCTAACCAAAATGATGAAGATAATGTTGGTTCTGGAAATCCACCAGTAGATATGAGGGCGATGTATCAGTTTTTCGTCAATGTAATGCAAGTAGGAGCTGCTGCTGGAGTTGTTGGAAATGTTGGAGGAGCTAATTATGTGGCTCCATTTGGGAATAACTATGCTGAGTTGAGCAGGGATTACACCAGTCTGGGTGGAAAGCTGTTTATGGGAACAGAGGATGCTATTGAGGTAGAGAACTTGCTGTTGCATTATGAGCGTATCTTTGCTGATCTGGGTTTGGATGATGAGTAGAAGAGAAGGTTGGCCTCTAGACAGATGTAGGGGTCAGCACTTCATTGGTGGAATGGTGTCACGGTCGAAGTACTGGAGGAGGAGTTGACTTGGGCTGAATTCAGAAGGAGATTTGAACAGATCTTTTTATCTGAGGTTGCTAAGTCAGCATCGATGAGAAAGTTTATGGACCTAGTTCAGGGAGAGATGTTGGTTATCTAGTATGCCACTAGGTTTGATGAGCTGTCCCGATATGGGTATGTTATTGTTGACACAGACATGTGAAGGAATGTAAGGTTCATTCGGGATTTGAGACCTAAGCTTGTTAACCATGACACGTATCCGTGATCCTTGTAATGTGGTTGTGGAGATGGCAATTCACCATGAAGAAATGCTTGCTGTTTGTGCTAGAGAGAAGCTGGTTGAAACCCAGGGTTCTCAAGGAAAGAAGAGAAAACTCTTTAAGAAGAAGGGAGCCCAGAAGGGAGATGCTGCCAAGAAGGCAAAGGCTGATTTAGTTTGCTATAAATGTGACAAGAAGGGTCATTATGCAAATGAGTGCCGGTCAAGAAAGGGAAAGAAGGCTGTAGATAAGAAGAATGTGAAGTGCTTCAACTGTGATCAAGTTGGGCATTATAAGAACCAATGTCTAGAGCCAGTCAGGGTGGACAAGGGGAAGGTTTTTGTTGTTGGATCATCATCTAAGCCAACTGCAGCTGATAAAGGAAAGACTGAGATGGAAGGTACGTTTTTGATTCAGAGTATACCAGTTAGGATACTATTTGATACTTGTGCATCACATTCAT
Organism: Allium fistulosum; assembly: GCA_030737815.1. Lineage (NCBI taxonomy): Eukaryota > Viridiplantae > Streptophyta > Magnoliopsida > Asparagales > Amaryllidaceae > Allium > Allium fistulosum. The sequence goes on from CM060902.1 coordinate 871,387,254, forward strand.
TTATATCTCAGTAGTTGGTTGATAGGTTATGCTTAGAACCCACATACCTTGTTACTTCCTTAAGGGTTGCGAATCCAACAGGAGGGTATGCAACTTTGGGGATGAGATGTGACTAGTTAGAACTTTATTTGTTAGGTCATATGTTTGCATGCAGTCTGTATGTTTTTGATTTCGTAGATTTCAGAATCATTTTGGGTATGGATTGGTTGAGAAGGTATGAGGCCAGGATATTTTGCCAAGATGGGGAGATATCATTGAGACACCCTGATAGTCATAACCGAATTATATTCTCAGTAGAGAATTCTGACCGGAGTAGTTGTGCTTTGTCAAGTGCAATAGAAGTGGGAGAAGAGCTGAGTCAGGTTCGAGTAGCAAGGGAGTTTGCAGATGTCTTTGAGCCAGTCACGGGACTACCACCGAAACGAGCTGTTGAGTTTTGGATAAATCTTGTGCCAGGAGCTGAACCAGTGAGTAGACCACCTAGCAGGATGACACCTACTGAGATGAAGGAATCGAAGATGTAGCTAGTGGAACTAGAAGGAAGGAATTTTATTAGACTAAGCAGTTTGTCTTGGGGAGCGGCCGCGGTATTCGTGAAGAAACCGGATGGGTCATTGAGGATGTGTATCGACTATCGTAAGTTGAACAAGAGGACGATAAAGAATAAGTATCCTTTGCCGAGAATTGATGACCTATTTGATCAGTTGAGTGAAGCCAGAGTGATTTCCCAGTTGGATTTGGCGACAGGCTTCCACCAGTTAAGAGTGAAAGAGGACAACATTCCTTTAACAGCATTTCGAACTAGATATGGTTCGTACGAGTGGTTAGTAATGCCATTCGGGTTGACGAATGCACCTGCTTTCTTTGTGGATTTGATGAATCGATTCTTCCAAGAGTATTTGGACAGATTCGTGTTGGTGTTTATAGATGATATTTTGCTATACTTTAAAGATGAGAGGGAGCATGTAGATCATCTTAGAGTTGTGCTTGAGACGCTGAGGCAGAATCAGCTAAAGGCGAAGTTTTCCAAGTGTTATTTTTGGAAGAAAGAGGTTAAGTTTCTTGGTCACGTGGTTTCAGAGAAAGGGTTGTCAGTCGATCCAAATAATATCGAAGCTGTAAACAATTGGAAGAGACCAAAAACGGTGATCGAGATTAGAAGTTTTCTTGGACTTTCTGGCTATTACCAAAGATTTACTAAGGATTTCTCGCAGATAGCAGCACCTTTGACTAAACTAACGAGGAAGGAGGTGAAGTTTGTTTGATCTGACAAATGTGAGGAAGCATTCCTTAAGTTAAAACATTTGTTGACCAATGCACCAGTGTTAGTAGTCCCAGACGAAAACCAAGGGTTAGTGGTCTATACTGATGCATGTGGGACTGGATTGGGAGTTATGTTAATGTAGAAGGGTAAAGTGATTGCCTACGCTTCACGACAGCTTAGACCGCATGAAGTGAGATATCCCACTCATGATTTGAAGTTGGCTATGGTGATCTTCGCATTGAAGATTTGGAGGCATTATCTCTTGGGGGGGATTTAAGCTATACCCAGATCATAAGTCTTTAAGATACTTATTCTCTTAGAAGGAGTTTAATATGAGACAGCAAAGGTGGCTGGATTTTTTGGCTGCTTATGATTTTGGTATAGAATATACACCAGGGAAAGGTAATAGTGTAGCGGATGCTCTTAGCAGAAGACACCAGAATGTGGTGTTGGCTATGTTGGAAGAATGGAAGGATCTAGAAGCTTTGGCCAGCTGTGGCGCAATGTTAAGATCGACTGCTAGTTCTAGTCAGAATACTGCCATGTTGTCCTATTTAGAAGTTCGACCGGTGTTGATCGAGAGAATTACTTCTAAGCAGAAGGAGGATCCATTATTAGCTGAGAGGATTAGAAGGCTTGAGGTTGGAACTAAGATCAATGATTTGAAAGATTTTTGTCTTGACTAGAGAGGATGGTTGAGAAAGAAGGGACGATTATGTGTTCCAGATGTTGAGAACTTGAGGAAAGAAGTTCTTGGGGAATGTCATCGATCCAAGTTTACGATTCATCCTGGAGGGACCAAGATGTATCAAGATTTGAAGAGAAGCTTATATTTGGAAGGTATGAAGAGGGATGTTGGCTTCTAGGTTAGAGAGTGTGCAAACTGTCTGCAAGTGAAAGCCGAACATCAAAAGACGAGTGGGTTGCTTCAGCCTCTAGAGATTCCAGTGTGGGAATGGGATTCGATATCCATGGATTTTATTGACGGGTTGCTAAGGTCAAATAGAGGAAATGAAAGTATATGGGTTTTAGTGGACAGGTTGACCAAGAGTGCCCATTTCATTCCAGTAAAGTCAACCAGGACGAAACCTGTTTTGGCTAAGTTGTTCATGAAGAACATAGTTAGATTACATGGAGTTCCTAGTAGCATAGTCAGTGACAGAGATGCTTTATTCACTAGCGAATTCTGGAAGAGTCTACAGGATGTGTTAGGCAGTAAGTTCAAGATGAGTACCACATGTCACCCTCAGACGGATGGGCAGACAGAGAGAGTCAATAAGGTACTCGAGAATTTGTTGAGAGCTTGTGTGTTTGACTTTGGTGGATCTTGGGAGGATCACCTACGTTTGGTTGATTTTTCCTATAATAATAGTTATCAGACTAGTATAGGAATGGCGCCTTTTGAAGCTTTGTATGGAAGGCCATGCAAATCACCAGCATGTTGGTTGAAGACTGGAGACATATTGGTCTTAGGTCCAGATTTGGTTAGGGAGACGTCAGAGAAGATTGAGTTAATCCGAGAAAGGATAAAGGAAGCTCAATACAGGTAGAAGAGTTATGCGGATAAAAGGCGTAAAGACTTAGAGTTCTCAGCTGGAGATAGAGATTTCATTAAGACATCACCGATGAAGGGTATGGTATGGTTCGGAAAGTCAGGGAAACTGTCATCGAGATATGTTGGTCCATTCCAGATTATTGAGAGGATTGGAAAGCTCGCATATAGAGTAGAGTTGTCGAGCTGTATGGAAGGTGTCCATAATGTATTTCATGTGTTTCATCTTCGCAATTATGTGCATGATCTAGAGGCTACTATTCCTCCAACTGGGCTGCAAGATCTAGTAGTAGAACTTAATTTGACTTTTGTTAGACAACCAATTCGGGTTGTGGTAAAAGATGACAAAAGATTAAGGAACAAGACAGTCAAGTTGGTGAAAGTTCAGTGGAGCGACAACGATAAGAACTCTACTTGGGAGACAGAAGACAGGATTCGAGATACTTATCCTGGTCTGCTTTAAGGGTATGTCTATATTAGATTTATATAGATAATTCCTAGTTAGGTAGACTAGTATGGTTATTAGGAGTCGATACAAATGATTGCTATGTTTAGTATTTAGTCCTTACTAAATTTCGAGGACGAAATTATTTAAGAAGGGGAGCCTGTAACACCCCCAATTTTTGATAGCGTTATTCGGGAGATTTAATTTGATAAATTAAATAGAATAATGAAAATGTTAAGAGATAAGGGGGTTGAGATTTGAATAAATATAATTAAGGTCGTGCTTAATAAAATAGTTAAATGGGCTTTAGAATGGGTTATGAATTAATTAATTTACATAAGGGTATATTAAGGTATTTGCCGCACAAAACTCTTACCCTTATATATATTCGTTCCTACCATTTTATTTCTCATTCACGTCATTTTGAAAATGCAAAACAAAAACTTAAAGAGGAGTTGGCCATTAAGAGAAGAGAAATCAAAGTAAAGTTAGGGATTCAAGCTTAGGGGGAAATTAATCTCAATCCAATCTCCTTATCTTAGTCAAGGTGAATAATAATTCCATCTCTATTTTGTTTTATAATCATATGTTTTTAGATTTAAGGGTAAATTCGTTTTATGGTGATTTCGATGATGATATGCTTGAATTACAATTTGTTTGATTTAAACAAGAAGGTTTAAATAAGATTATGCACGGTTAGGGAAAAACCGATTTATGTTGATGTGTAAATGCCATAGAAAAATTTTATGTTATGTAAAACATGATTTTGGAGTTGGATTTTAATTTTGATAATTTTCCAAGTTATGAAAAAATTATTATGAATTTTCAAAGGAAAATATAGTTATTTGGGTTTATAAATTTATTTCGGAAAATATATTAAGAATTTGGGTCTGAAATTTTGATATGTTAGATGACATGATTAAAGTGAATTTCTAGAATTTTTGGGGATTTTTCCTAAGTGATTTTCTATACAAATTAAATTGTTTTAGAAGAGAGACTTCTTTGCAATATTGGTTTTGCTTAATGGAAGGGCTTATTTGCTAACTTAACCATGGTTTAGATCTGAAATTAGCGGCAGTTATTTTAGTAAAGAATTTGAAAAGTTATGGCAACCAATCTGGTGTTTGCACGTGGCAGGTTAGTTAGAAAGTGTTTGCTTTAATTAGCATTAAATCAGGTTTACCCAGAAAAGTTGGTTCCACCTTCTTTAGAAGTACCTTTCGACTCAGAGCTTCCGCCTTCAACCATGTCGAAACCCACTAAGCCGAAACCAATACACATGGTATCACATGAATGGCATGTAGTGGACTGGATAAAGGCGGAAGGCTTGGTGTCGAAAGCATGGCTACCGATGGGGTCAATACCTTTTGCTTGTTTTAAAAGGAGAAGAGCCTGCCTTTGTTTTATTTAAGCCTTCGAAGGAGTTGAAGCATATGTTTTCGAAAGAGGTTTTCTATATGTTTTTGAAGCGGTTGCCATCAACTTATGTTTCCAAGAGTAAGCTTTTGAAGGGGTTTCTTTACTTATAAATTAATGCTTTCGAAAGAAGGGGTTCCGACCTAGTCAAAGCCTTGCTGTCGTTCTTTAGCCTTTCGTTGGTATTGAAGTTATCAATGCTTTCGATAAGTAGTATTTGTTTTTAAAGATGTTTTAAGTCACATCCTAAATGCTTTTGAAAGGGTGCAAGGGTTTCGAAGGTAATGGCTTCGAAAGTGGTTTCGACGCTATCCTTCAAAGTGTTGTATAAATGATATGAAACTTTCGAAAGGGATGGTGCCGACACCATCATGTTTTCCCCAATATTTTTATACGATAAAGGATGGTTTCAAAAGAGATACTTTCGTATATATTCACTTTGACCCAAATAATATTTTAAGTATAAACCCAATGGTTTCGAAAGGGGGACTTTCAATGGGTTCAGAATGGTCACTTCCAATGGTTTCGAAAGGGGGACATTCAATGGTTTCAAAAGGGTCACTTCTAATGGTTTCGAAAAGGAGTACTTTTTGTAGTTTCGAAGCTAAGCTTCTAAGTGTTATTAAGTAATACTTTAATATGTTCGAAAGGTTTCGAAAGAGAAGTTTTAAAGTGTTTCAAAAGGCAGGGGCCTAATGTTTTGAAAAGAGATTTATATGCTTTCAAAGGAGGTTATCCAGTGAAGTCGAAAGCAAGGTTTGAAAGTTTCGACGGCCTTAGTTTTCAAAGAAAATAACCCAATCTCATTTTTGAAAGAGAACCATGGCATAATTAAATAAAGTATTTTGAAAAAGAGTTTTTGAAGAAGTTTTCTTTGATTAAAAGTTTAAAGGGATTAACCAGTTTATTATGTATGCTTCTTCATATATGTATACATTCACATTGTAATGGACCCATAACTCAATTTTGGGGAAGGAAAAAATAACTTGCTAGGTTGACCCAGTAGTGAATATAAATTAAGTTAACTCCAGAATGAGTAGAATTGCATCAAAGAGGTCAGAAAGACCAAAATATGGGATGCTAAAAGTATTAAAGAAAAAAAATGGCGCGGGTGAATAGGTTCTCAGTAAGCCCATGAAAACTGTGTATAGGAAAAGATATTGGCAGGGGCCAATAGGTTCATAGTCTGGCCATGAAAACTATGTATAAATGAAGATGTCAGAAATACGGGTTCATAGTAAGCCGATGAAAACTATGATTTTATACTGGCAGAGGCCAGTAGTTTGTAGTTAGCCCATGAAAACTATATCCGGATTAAGATATTGACAGAAGTCAAGCCCATAAAAACTAGAATAAGAAGAAAAGATATTGAAGTTACTAATAGGTTCCTAGTCAACCCATGAAAACTAGGACAAGTGTAAAGATATTGGAGTCACCAACAGGTTCATAGTGATCCCATGAAAACTGTGTAATTGGACAGCGAGTCCTTAAATATTTTACCGGTTATTAGTCAGCCTATGAAAACTAATAGGTTAATAGTAATCCTAGAAACTATAATGGAAACAGATAGTCAAAATGAATGGGGATGGGTAATCCAGAATTGATTCAGATGTTTTACATATTATCATATCATAATATTTTGAATTGTTTTAACCATTGTGGATGTAGGAGCATAGTATATGGTTTTATAAAAGTTTTAGGATACTAGTGAGGGAAAAACCCGTTCTTCTTAGCGGCATGGTCTCACTAGATATCTATATGGTTTGAGATGGTAGATTATTATTCATACCAAGCTTTATGTCTAACTTGAATTTTATGTTTTCCCCTTAAACTCTCGGGTACTCAATTGATTTTGAGTAGTTTAAGAGCTGAGGTTTTCGGTACCACATTAAACGAATAAAGCTTCCGGAGACGTGTAGGAGTCATAATAGCTATATTGAGTTCTCTTTTATTGGATTCTGCTATGTTGTTTGTAATGGAAAAGCTATTATATTGTCTGTATATACTCTGGTCATCCAAGAGGGCATCTTCATATGTCGCTCTTGGCGTATGTTGTAACAAATATATTTTTCTGAACGTGGTTAACGAATGTGGGATTATGTAATGAATTGGAAATGTTTTGAAATGGAATATGACCTTGTTAAAGTTTTAGATTTTTTCCATATTCATGTGTTTCTGTGTATCAGTGCATCTAACACCGCCGTATTTGGTCGCCAAGGATTAATAACTATGGATAACTACAGCATCTGTAGCCATTAGTTTTGGGCCTCCAAATAGGGGGATGTTACAAATCATCTCCTAAATCTATGCTAGAGGTGCTGCAGTCTTATTACTCCTAACGAAAAGTTCTACTACCTTCTTCTTCACTTTGGTCAATAAAAAATTCTATTCACATCCCTATTTATTATATCTGCTTCTTAAATGGTGACATTCTACGAGCTAAAATTTATTTTTCCTGAAATCCGAACTCCTGAAGTTTCTAGGATTAAAGCATTCTCTTATTTATGGTTTTTTAACCTAATTTCCTCATTAACTTCTAGTCTTACCTACGATTTACTGCTAGTTAAGTGTCCTCGTAAAATTTTCTTATTTACGTTACTTCTCAATATATATATTTATCAGGTAGTTCAATCCCATCCAAAAATTAACACAATGATAAAACTGGGATATATCATATACCATATCTTACGCCTTTCCAATAACTAAGGGAGACAGCTAGTGATTATAACCCAAAAATTCGTAAAGAAAATTTTGCCGAAAGTTGCCGTTTATCATCAACCGGTGTAAGTGGTGTTAAGGTCCTAACACTCCTTACTAAATCATGATAGGCATTCCTAATATATCACTCCACTTAACTCTCCATCTTCCTTAATCCTCCTTCTTGGATTCTAATAAATGTGGTCCACCATTACTTCACTTAATATATCCATAATAATTGATCATTATTGTCAGAATTGGACCATCTCTGATCAATCTTGATCTAAATCCATTAGTCTTTTATAAATTCAAAATCCATTTTTTACTCCGATTTGATTCCTCTATAAGTGCCACATTAAATTTCCCTAATCAGTCCCTATTTAATTCCTTCCAATGCTCATTAATTACAAATTTATTGCCTACTAAATTTGTAATTAAAGTCTATAAATCCTAATCCGTTAATTATTATCTAATTTGTATCTAATCGTAAACTATGCTATACACACACACACAAACACACGCGCACGCACACACACACGTTAAGCACGGTTATACACATGTCTATATGTTAATTCCTAAACTAGAACATTCCTTTCCACATTTTAGTTTATCAAAGCTATCCTTCTAAGAAGGATTACCATTGTAATTTTCCACAAATTAATCAAAGTTAGATTTTTGCTTCATTTGAAATTACAAGGAATTTTTTTGGAAACAGACAATGTAAGCTATGGAAAAGAATATCCATACTTTACACTGGTATGCAGAGGGAAGATGTACAAGAGGAGGAAAGTATGTCGAAGGAGGATGCTATACTGGTGGAGGGAGCAATGTTAATGATAGGAGCTATGTTGTTGGAGGGAAGCTCATGTTGAAGTAATGCTTGCGGTAGGAAGAACTTCAATGGAAGGAGCTAATAGTTGTGGCAAGACGACTTCTTTGCAGAAGGACTTTACTTACAGTGGCATCATTGTTGCTTCTTTGTTGATGGCATAACACTTTCCTTTGCCATTCATTGGCTTCGACGGGATTGAGTTTATTTTTGTAGTAAAATTTTCCCCCCTAGCGAAGTGAAAAACTTGACTTTTCAAGTTAATCGTTTTGACACCAATTCATTCCTGCCTGTTAGTATCCCCACATTGATTTGAACCTTCCATTTGAAACTGATCTGGCGGTTCTCCTTCCGTCTGCTTTTCCTTTAAGTACCGACTCCTCTTCTTCTTCCTCTTCTACCTGCAATTAAAAACTCGAACAAGAATCAAATTCTTTCTTTCAAATTCAAGCTGTTAGATAGAAAAACTTTGGATTTAAGATAAAATTCTTATCAGCTCAAGTCTTAAGTTAATTTTCACAATTAATTTTTGAATTTATGTTTCTAGAGTTTGGAATCGATTTCACTATTTTGAAATCTGGTTTTGATTTGAATTAGTTGATTACAATGTTTAATCTTGTTTATGAGCCTTCATTTACCAATTTACGTTGATTTCATTTAGTTCATAACAATAATCTACTTATGAAAATGGGTTTGTTGATTTGGGGGTTTCTTATTGATATTGGATAGGGGTTCAAACCTGAGTCTGCTATATTCAATTACAGACTAGTTAGGGAAATTATAGTAGTTAATTAATGTATTAAGGCCTAATGGGGTTTAGAACTTGCTATAAATCTACTGCATCGTTAATTCAATTTGGGGAAGATGATTTTCTCCGACACTATCGGCACTGTCAATTCTCCCTCCGACTTAGTCAAAACAACTAGCAACTAATAGAAATGCGAAGCCATTCACAATGTTTGTTCCAATAATAAACATTGCTAGCATGTTGCTATGACCCTCCGATAGTGTCAGAGCTAACTTATTTTTAGCCTACCGACTTAGTTGAAATGTATCGTTCCGTCATTGTTTACTTTAAGTAGTTATAATGTGAATAGTTTCATTTTTACTGAAGGTGGGACTTAATAACCTCAACACCATCGAAGGGGAAACCAAAAGACTATGATGGAAATCATGAGTAGTTGTAAGCAGCTTCGACACTGTTAAAGGGTAGAGCCAATTGTCTTCGACATTGTCGAAAGGTGAGTCTAAAAGACTACGACTTGAGCCTTAAGCAGTTTTAATCAGTTTCGACACCGTCAAAAGGCTATGATACTCAATAATATTAACTTTTTACATTTATTTTGTCTTAACTTATTTGGTTTAACCCTTAAAAATTATTTTTCCCAAGGATTTCCGAAAGTGTGTTACTTGAACAATTCAAACTTCACTTTGCATGCACTGCACATTTTAAATAAAGGCTTTGCCTATTTTCTAAGTATGGAATAATATCACTTGGCAGAATTATGGGTAACAAGCGAACTAGCAAGAAACCTACTAGGGAGGCCAGTCAAGAGCCCCAACTATCTTCTTCTGATGGTAAAAAGGTATTTCCAAATACCCATATATCTCTTCCCAAGCTGAAGTGGATGCCATTCTCAAGGACTTTGGAATTACTAGCATCAATGCCATTCCTCCTTATCCTACAGACACTATTTATAATCCACCATATGGGTAATTTGCTGACTGTGTAGTTAATGCCCCGCTATATCCCCACTATAACTCCGATATATCTTATAGCGGATTCCTACCTCTACGATTTTTCCATATATCCCCAACATATAGCCTTTCCGCTTTAATCCCCGCTATTTCCGCTATATCCTGTTATTTCCGCTATATTCCGCTATTTCCGCTATATCTTCTATAAAAAATTGGATTGAAAAATGATATTTATACGCTATAAAAATTATGAAATTAATTAATTTCATTGAATTTTTTATATATGTTTAGAAATGATAATACTCTAATATTCTACTAAATTAAATTAAGTTATATAACAGTTTTACATTCATTTACAATACATTTGCACATATTTTTATTTAGAATTATTTTTGGATTAATTATAATTCAATTGAATGTTAATTTTCACATAATTACTATCTATATATTTGTAAAAACAACAAGTATGGGATTTATATGCTATTTTAGTGTAATCCGATATATCCCGTTATATCTTCGCTACATCCCCGCTATGACTTTTTGCACCTCTACCGCATTGAATCCACCGAGTGCTTTAACTGCACAGTTTGTTGATACTGCAGTTCATATTTGGCATACTGGCTTGCTACCCTTCTCAGACTTTATATCAAAGGTTTCCGAGGCATCTTAATATTGCTCCTATCCAGCTCTCACCAAATGCACATACATACTTTACCTGTCTAGATCTCATGTCTTAAAATCTAGAATCCCTTCTTTAAATGTTGATGTTCTTCATCACTTAGCCATCTTGCTAAAGTCGACGACTCATCAGATTATCAAATATTACGGGTTAATCCACATCCAAAGCTAGTCTCACAAGGTGTAAACAAGTTCAAAGTTTGGGAAATGCAATTTCTCTATGTCAAGTGTTTCCCTGGCATCAGGTGAGACTTCTCTTCTCCTGGTAAGTATTTAATTCCCATTACTCCTGTTAGTTTGTTTCCTTTTACTAATGAGCATTGCTTTCCCAGATCATGTCCCCAAGAATCTTAATGAAGTAGATCGGAAAACCGTAGCCTTGATGACTGCCGCTGCTAAAGTAATCGGAAATAGGCTCACATTGCTGACCTCGACTAATCTTTTAAAACATTCCATTGTACCGTCTGGTTGAAAGATCCTTGGAAAACCTCCCTTAATCCAGCTCAGCTCTAAGAGCAAAAGCTCTTTAGTAGTGGGAGATTTCACGACCTTCGCATCTACATCCCCCGTCCAACTAGATATATGTGGTGAGATTTCATCGCATTCTTTTATAACTTACTACAACATTATCACTTAGGTCATTTTCTTAGTTTAAGTTTCTCTATCCCAATAGCTGTTCTCATAGGAGAAGAAATTACCGTCGTTGTCTCTGTAGGAAAAGAAATTATTACCGCTGCTTCCTCCGTCGAGCTAGAAAAAGGCAACCAAACCTCACAATCCAAGACATCCAGGATCTCTACTCTTAAAGCTACAATTGCTATATCTAAATCTCATGCTAAGAGAAAACTTGAAGAGAAAGCCATTTTCGTTGCTGCATCCAATAAGAAGCCCAGAACTGACGAAGTTCAGAATTCCATAATTCCAGAGGAGGAGGAAGTCACCAACCTTGATCAAACCCTGGAAGATTCTAATGTTAACACTACTACTCGTGAGTCACATCCTAGTTCTCTAGATCTTAAAGCTCAACAGGAAACTGTGATTGCCCCTTAAGAGGTGATCCACTGGCTCATATTACCATCCTAAGGACTCATGAAATGCTTAAACAAATCTACAATGATCTTGGATTCTTTTCTTCTCTAGAAGGTCCGATCCCTCGTGGCTCTTTTTCATCTGTTCCTTCCAATAAATTCAACGACATTCTTCAGTGGATTATTAGATCCCCATCCTATGTTTCTTTCCAACCACTATCACCTTCAGCTTTTATGGAAGGTCATCGAATCGCTCTTATCAAGCAACAATTGTTAGTATGTCTCTTCCCTGTTTTATTACCTTAGATCCTTGATTTTACACATAGCCTTCTGACTTAAATTTATGCTACTAATCTTAGGTTACCAAAATTTTGTTTTCTTTACAAAAAAGCTCTTCTGGCGCATCTAGTAAAGTGTCAAATCTTAAAGAGGAGGTTTCTTCGTTGAATAATTAGGTCATCAATCTCTCCACGGCCAAGGATGTGGTGGCACATGAAAATGAAAGGTTAAGTGCTTCTCTGGAAAAAGCCAAATCCAAAATCACTAAGGAGAGAGGTGATAAGAAATTCTCAGATGATAGAATCATTGAACTTGAGATAACACTTAAAAAGGTTAAAGAAGAGAAGACAAAGCTTATTACCAAATGCACTTCACTTGAGAAGAGTTGCACTTCACTCGACAAGAGATTGGAGTAGAAAAATAATCTTTTTATCAAGGCAATGGACATTATAAAAATATGTCAAACAAAAAGTCCCTCACTTTCTTAGAGGACCTCTTGATGAGATTATCGTAAATTCTTACAAAGATGCACTTCTTATTGCCTACATCGATAACATAAACAAATGTCCAGATTTTGGTTTCCCTTTTCTAGATCATGAGTTGAATGATGTATTTATGGCTAAATTCAAGGGGATGGAACATGGGTCTACACTATTTGAAAAAGAGGGAATAGACACGACCAAGTTATTAGCATTTGAAGATTCTCTAACGGATGAGGAGACTAATTAAGATAAAGAGGAAAAAGAGAATGAAGATTATTTAAAGGGCAATGAGGATAATGATGACAATAATGGTGTTCATAATGACGACCCTGGAGGTGGTGGAGATAGTCTTTCTAGGCCATCAGAAGGTAAGGATGGATCGGGAGATGCCAATCCTAAATCAAGTGCACAAGATATGAGGGCGACCGAGACTGCTGATCTTCCCAAGGTAACCCCTCCTAGGAAAGATGATGTTTCTCAGGGTGAAAGACCCAAAGATAAAGGGAAAGCACAATTGTCTTCAGTTCCAGTTTCTCAGGTATGGGTTTCTTTGTTTAGATGTCTTAAGCTATTGAATGATTCTTAATTAATACATTGATGGTTTTATACTAAGAAGAGAACAAAATACTATTACAATGTAATGCTTGAGAAGAGACAGGCAGAAATAGATCACTTGAACAGGGAGTTAAACAGACAGATAAAAGAGCATAATAAGCTGTCAGAAAAATACCAAAATCTTCTCAAAAAGATTTCAAAGCTGAATGACTTTAAGGACTAAGAGATTGCCCCCCGATTTCAATGTAATGTATATAAATCTCTTTGCGGAACTGGTTCATATTTCCCATGGCATTCTAGAATTTGGAATATAGGTGGAAGTGCTAAGGAAAATTTAATGTTGTGGAAAGTGATGGCTAATGCTTTAAATACTAAGGATAAGCTTTGTAGAATGGGAATTATTTCAGAGGATATTTGTGTTTTCTGCAGGTCAGAATCAGAAACAAATACACATTTGTTTTTTGAATGCACTTTTGTGTATCAGATTTGGTATAGGCTTTTGTCAAATGGTGGTTTTTATAAGCCTTCAACAATTAGTGCTATTGAGTGGTTTAATGTGTTTAAAGCAACAAGATGGAAAACCAGAATGACTAAACTGCTTCTTAAGCTATTGAAGAAGTTGATATATGCAGTTTGGGCAGAAAGGAATAATAGAGTGTTTGGTATTGCAAGTAAAAATTCTTCGCAACTCTATAATCTTATCCATGGTAGTATTCTTAGAGATTTGAAGGCAGACTGTAGCTGAAGCTTGATCATAAGTCTTGGAAGGGTTAATATCATGAGCTTGGATACCCAGTTTTTCTGATTTACTGTCATTACTTGATGTAAAGCTGCTTTCAATGCTGGCATGAGAGCAACTGGTTAGCCTGCTCGAGACATGATGCTGAAGTAAAGATTGATGTTAATTGTATGTTTCAGTTCATTTTGGGCTAGCTGTCTTTTTGTAATTTTTTGTTCTGTATTATTGGTTTTGACTGTTGTCAAGTGAGGGGTTGTAACTGAATTGGTGATTTGTGGTGTTGTAATTCTTTCATGTAATACTAATTAAGTCAATAAAATGAGCTTAAAGCTCTTTGCTCTTCAAAAAAAAAGAGATTGCCCCCCGATTGAAGAAATTTCATTTTCATCGAGATTAGCTCATAAAAGCAAATAATGAATTAAAAACACTTTTTTGGATGCTGATTGAAGATAGAGACATTTTGGTGGAATTTTTGTATAAGGCCTACTATAGAGGGAAAATTATTGAATTTTCTTATTTAGGCGATTACAGTGGAGGCTTACTCAGACATTTCCATAAGAGATATTTAGATGAGTTCAAATCTGATCCCCACCCCAGAGAGCGCTCGAACCTTGCGAGAGTACAATCTATTCCTCGCTCACTACCTCTTGAAAAACTTAAGTACAACAAGAATAAATTCGTTTCTGAGTTTTTAAGATACCTATTTTGTATGAACCATAATAAGATTGTAATACGGAATTGGTTTGCTCATGAATTATACTCTTTTAGTTGTCTTATTCTTAATTTTAATTCATTGTGTGATACAGAACAAACTCCTTTCGAGCAGCCCGGTTTCCAGAGATACTTTGAGTAAATATGTCAAGTTAAAAAGTGATTTTTCTAAAAAATCCTCAATTATCAAAACATCAAAGTTCATAAGATATAGTTTCCTTAGAAATTTACAAAAGATTTACTTGTGGTACCCTTGATTTCTCTTCGACTTTTTAGGTGAAGAAAAGGAAAAGTTACTTAGGGAAATTCGAACTTACCACACAAAATTGATATGCGGTCGCGACAGTCCTCCAACCGTGGAATGGGACTATAGTGAATTTCCCTCTATTTGTACTCTAGAAGTAATTGAGGATCCATTCAAGGCATCACTCGTTTTTTTCGGCTAAATCTTTTGTAAAGGTTAAAAATGCCGTTTCAAAACTTTGAATGCTATAAAATAAGATATAGTTGTGATTATGACCTATCTTTGGTATGAGAGTGATGTAATTTTAACTTTGTTCATTTTAAGTTGTAACTCTTGTTGCCATAATGTAAGAAATAGTTTTTTATATGCTAATTCTTATTTTCACTTACTTTGAATAGGAAAAACAGTTAACAGTCATGTCTGCCCTTATAGACTCTCACTCTCAACTGATTGATTTTAAGAATAGGCTGGTTGCTGATTTCGAACGAAGGAGTTCTTCTAAAGATGCCTCTGCTATCAAATTCCCAGATAATCTGGAAGCGTAGGAATGACATAGGAAGTTCTTACTTTAAAGAGTGATCGTTAGAGGTTTTAATGAACATATCACTAGCTTGGAAACAGAATTCAAGAAAGAGGATGAAAAAATTTCAGCCTTAAAGCGCCAGATAAAGTCTAATCCTTCAATTGATTTCGACAATGAGATAGTTAAGCTTTATCAATGGTTAAGCATTCTAAAAAAATTCTATCAGATAGTCAAGCTTATTGTAAATCTTTACAACTTGTTGTTGGGGAAAGCATTTTGAATCTTAACTCCCTGATTTCCTATGCCACTCCTAATATGGAAGGACAACAAGATCTCGCTTCCTAGCAATTCAAGAACTTCCTTTTATGATAAAACCTTCTTCGCGTTTGAAAGAAAAAGTAGTCGGTGAATGGTGTAGGAAGGTTAAATTCAAAATCATGCAATACATGAATAAGCAATGGGAAGAAAAGACGTCTCAACACTTCGTGGATTATGAAGGCAAGTTTCAAAAGCTTGAGTGCAAGAAATATTTCCTCAAAAAGCAAATTGCTGAGTTAGAAAGTCAAGATAAGTCCATGAAGAGATCTAATAAAGCGTACAACTGTGCCTTGAAGACTCGCGTTTAGTCTATTGATGATGCTGATACACTTAGGAAGAAGGAGAAGAAGATTAAGGGTGTTCTCTACGAAGCTATTTGTCATATTGTTGATCCCTTAATTCCTAAGAATTTAGATGAGATAGCGCGGGACCTTTGAGCCACAAACTTATTTTGATCTTTTTGTACCTGTACCTTGAAACATTGTACAACATATTTTGTAAATGATTTTGCAAATTGAATGGATACTACCTCATTTTTAGTTCTAAACCAAATTCTGGTTGTCGTTCTTGAACCTGCTCATTAGTAGTTCTGTTTAATGACTGAATTTTCCATTTTTGCTTTTAAGAATAAATTCAGCAATATTTAATTAGCTTGGAACATTCTCTAGAGATCTCATTTAGTAGAATCATCATTATCTGGAAATAATGGGAGAAGACCAAAAATTCACATCTAGTAATAATAAGAGAAGTCAAGAAATCATCATCTAGAAATAATAGGATAAGTCTTTTATCTTGTGCCACCCTTCGGGCTTTGAATATTTGATTTCTTTGTTTCGCACCACTCTTTGGGCTTTAGATGTCTCAATCCTATGGTTTGTGCCACCTTTTGGGCATTGGATGTTTTATTCCTTCATTCTATGCCACTCCTCGGACTTCGATTTTTGCCACCTTTGGGCTCAGGATGTTGTTAATTCTTTGATTTGACCCCTTAACACCATCTGAGGTGATGCATTAGGTCGTCCAGTGAAATTGGTTAGCTTTCATCAAGTAGGACCAAAGAATTACTTGACCTCCCTCTAGGAGGTGCTTCAAACAGGCCTTATAAGTAAGAATGAAGGCTGGTTCAGTGCTTTGACCAGGCCAGCTTAGGTGGGGACCAAAGGCTTACTCTTCCTTCCTTCTAGGAGGTGCTTCAGATAGACCTTATAAGCGGGAATAAAGGTTGGCCCGTGCTTTGACCTGGTCGTCTTAGGCAGGGACCAAAGGCTTACTCTGTCCTTTCTCTAGAAGGTGCCTTGACCTGGCCATGTAGGCGCGATCAAGGGCTTGTAGATGCTTTAGCCTGGCCATTTCTGACGTGGCTAAAGGCTTAGTCTAACCTCCCTCTAGGAGGCGCTTTGATCTGGCCATCTTGGCACGATTAAAGGCTTTCTACCATCTTAGATAATTTCCAAATTTGAGAAGAATCTTACTCCCTTCATTGTAGATTTACTTATTCGAATAACCTTTATTATTGAATTCATTTAAGATCTTCTTAAAAAGTTATCGAGCTTGCCCTATCTAAAGAGGCTGATAATTATTCCTTCCAGTTTATTGCATTGGTTGGTATCACGTCTGTTGGTTGTATGGTGGTAACAGTATGACCCTCCAAGTTTCCTTTCAAAATTAGGCCTTGTCTTTTGTGGTGGCCAATAATTGAGCTCACTCTTGGTCAGGAAATAGATATTTTCCAATGATGCAATGAAGTTGCAATCTTTTGGAAGCTTCGATGTGAAGACCATCTGCCTTGACAGTTATTTGACCCTTTTGCTGCTTAGTTCAAGCGCTTCTTTTTCAATAACTAGCTTTCTTTCTAAAGCTCTTCGAATTTCATTTGGGGTTAATGAGCCACCTGTGAACTTATGCAATTTTTGAGCAAATGTACAGTAATCAGCCATCACTCCTTCTTCAAATATGGTTCCTTTAGCATAAAATTGGATGGTATCCTTCATTTTTACAAACAGATTGTCCTTCTTGGAGCACTCTCCTTCTAATTCAAAAATCAATGTAGAGCCAATGTGAAATGGATTAATACTCCAATTGTCTGAATTATACAAGTTTGCTTGTTTCTTCTCATTTATAATTTGCAATTCCTTGAATCTGAGTACTTGCTCTTCGTAGTGTCGAGGGTCACTACTGACTTAACAAGTGGAATTAGTTGCTCGAGGTTCAGAGGACCTTTGTTCTAATCTTTTGACACGGTTATTCATCATAATGACTAAAGATAGACTTGGTATGGTAGGATAACTAAGGATAAGGAATAACGGTTTTAGGATTTCAACGTAGTCGGAGGTTCGGGCCCTCGTTCTAGTGCAAAAAATGTTAAACCAAAATATGGTCTAACACCCCAAAGCATGGAGATGAGAAGGTGATCAAGTAGAAGTTTTAATGAAGCTTGGTGAAGTTAATATTTTCTTTTACGTGACCCTGTCGCAAGTATTGAAGTCATTCATGTTTGAAGCAATCAATATTTATTTCTTGCGCATATGAATTGCACAAAATACAAGTCACTAAAATCCCCCAAATTGATTTAGGGTTTAAGAGACTTTGATTACAAGAAGTGATTTGGGAAAAGAAAACCCTGGTCAAAATATAGCCCCTAGGGTTGTATTTATAGATACGGATCCAGGCCCTTTTGCCTCCATGGTGTTATCATGCTTGGTGTCGACAGCGTTGAAAGGAGCTTAGCGTAGGTGTTAAGGCGGCTTTATGCTTTTTATATAATGCTTCTTCCTAGCTTGAATTGACCCCTTCGTCACTGTTGACAACAAAGACTTTGTGGATGTTAACTTAATACCATATCAATACCGCTTGTTTAAATGCTTTCGATGTTGTCGGAAGGAAGTTGATGTGGTATTATGCTGTTGGAAAGTAGGCGAAGGCATATTGAATTCCTTCATTGTTGTTGAGCTTTGTTGTCACCATGGAATGGTACTTATTTAAATAAAACGAAAGGATGCAGCACTATGCATGCAGAGGGGAGATGTACGAGAGGAGGAAAGTACGCCGAAGGAGGATGCTATATTGGTGGACGGAGCAATGTTGACGACGGGAGCTATGTTGTTGGAGGGAAGCTCATATTGAAGTAATGCTTGCGACAGAACAACACTTGCGGCAGGAAGAACTTCGACGGAAGGAGGCAATAGTAGTGGCAGGATGACTCGAGCAGAAGGACTTTACTTGCGATGGCATCACTGTTGCTTCTTTGTTAATGGCGTAACACTTCCCTTCGCCACTCTTTGGCTTCGACGGGATTGAGTTGATTTTTGTAGTAACATAAAGTACCTTGCTCGAAACCTTTATCTTTAAAAATGTAAACATGGAAACCTTTTTGGTCAATTTCAAAAATTGCTTAGTCCCAAAAGGAGTAAAATAATTATCCTTCTTAAATACTTTTTACATCAAAGCTTTATTCTTTAAAGGTTGAACTTTTCATTCATAACATTCAAAAATTGCTTGGTTTTCAAAAAGGAACTATGAAGAGTTTCCCTTTTTAATTACTTCCTATAACAAAGGCTTTCTTCTTTTAAAAGTAGGATTTTTAACTCAAAAACTCAATCATTATACCGAGTACCATTCATGTCAAAAAAAATTCAAAAATATCTTGTATAACTTTAGACAATAAAAGTGGAGTAGATAAGGATAACTTCTATCATATTAATTTCTAACTAGATTACAGTCCTTCTTTATATAAATTCCTAATGCTATTTCTATCCAAACCTCCAATACTACCTCTATTTATATTTCTCCTAACTAATTAGCTCCTACTTTAGCTACTATTCTCCGTATTTTCCTTATATGGAAATGTTCCTACTATCCTGATTATTCTTATCCTTATACTCTCTATTACTTAATTTAATTAAGTTCCATTTCCATTCATTCCCCTTTTCAGAAAGAAGTCTTAAAAAAGGAACTTCCAAATTTATGAAATAGAAAAAAAATCATCAAGTCCAACCAATGCTCTATTTCATGTTTATTTTAAAAACAAAGAATCCCTTTCTCTAAAAATTGAAAACTTTTTAACTCGGCCAGTTTTAAATTAGAATTTCAAAAAAGAGAAATCATTTCTACAAAAGCCTTTTATTCAGAAAATTTTGATTCAATAAAATTTTAAATTATGAGTTTCCAAATTTCCTTACTTTTAAAAAAAACCTCTCAATAAATCCTTTGAAAACTTATTCAAAACATTTCAAGGAATTTTCCCAAAAACCTTTTTTATCAAATTCTTTTACACGGATTGAATTTAGAAATTGACTTTAATTATTCTTTCCGTTGAACTTTCCTTCTTCTCTACTCAATCTCCATAAAAAATCAATTATCTCCTTGTGGTGCTTTATGTACCTTCTTGTGGGAACTTGCTCCACTCCTTCTTCACATCCTGCTTACTTCCGGTTGTTTACAACACATAGATTCTTATTTGCTATCAATTCTTGTGTATTGGGATGGGCCTACTAATCTTTGTCTATATAATTAAGGCTAATTTACCCTAATGATGATTATACTGCCTTATAATATTTAATCACTACCTAACATGTTTATTTGCTATAATATAAATGTCAATTGTCCATAAGAAATGATTATTATTCTAACGGATAATTTTTAAAGACATTTATTCATTCAGTCTAATTTTACCTATTACACCTTCCTTATCTCCCTATAATTTCTCTAATAATCTTTTTAATTAGTTCATTTATATCTTTATTAAATTCTTGTAACTCCCTATTTATTCTGTATTTATTGCCTTATTTATCCTTGGAGTTATAATCTTTTTCATTTACACTTTCTATCCCTGTTATTCATTGGGCAATTTATGTTAATGTTCTAATTATGTGTAATGTGAACATCAATGTGTATCACGCTTATAGAGTTCATAATTATAATGAAGTCTAGGTTAACAAAGGAGTCAAATACCATTCAGTGTCTGGGGTGCTTCCATATGTTACACTCATGCTCTTCTTAGTCCACTTCTTACGATACGACCTCTACCCTATGGGTAATCGGGGCAGGAGTATAAATTGAACTCTATTTATTTTTCCAACTCATAGTCGCTTCGCCCATCCTTTCATAATATGGTCACAACTACCTTTATAGTTGGAATTTATAGAGTTAGGAGTATCTTCAATATAAGCACATATATTGATATATGGTAGAATTTTTGAAAAATAATTTTCACAAATTACAAATAGGTCACTCATACATATACTTTTCCCCGTTGATCGGGTAACCTAGGCTTTGATACCAAGTGGAACAACACGACCTGAAATGGGCCTAAATTTCGACCTAGAAAAGGCCCATCGAAACTTAGAACCATCTCAAAGTTGGCTGTTGGTTGGTAAAAAAACAATACAAAGCTATTTATCTATGCATTCAGAATCTCATAGAGGAAAGATAAAGTATAATAATAAAAACAGTGCCCATTTCATTCAGATTTCAAAATATCATTCAAAACCATAACAAAATATCCATAATGTCAAAACCCAACAATATCCCTACATAACCGCAATATTCCAAAAATTACAACATTATTTTTAATGGGTACATCAAAAACTACTGAAAATAACAAGTAAATAAATAGTCTACTGCCACAAGCACCATCAATGTCTCCACCTTCAGCATCGCCCTTTCAAACCTGTGTTGTAATGAGGAGGGAGTCAGAACAACATATGTTTGGTGAATAAAAATCTCGAGCCTTACTACATCAGTACTTGGAAAGTATAATTAAAATAAGAATATTCTTACATTCTACCTACAACATAAGTCTTTTAAAGTGTAAGCCCAAAGGCTTTACTCAAACTTAAACAAAAGGGTTTTCAAACTTAACCCATAGCTATCCCAATAATCCATATCTATCTTCCATAATGTCCTATCAATGTAAGAGATGGTACTCAAGCCACTTATTAACTTTTAATGGGAATTAGGTAAACTTTGACCATTTAATACCTTATTTAAGGCAGGTCCACGTCATTTACTACATATAATCCTAAACCAGACTCTTCATTTGTAACTATCTAGTTGACACTGCATGGAATTTCTTCAGCTACCTAATACTTTCTATTGAAGCATGTCTTTCCCCAAGATATCCTCTACCATGCCTAACCCATAACCCTGACCATTTAGTACTTTCTACATAGAGAAGAGGCGGGGCCTCACACAACCACTTAATGCCTTCAATCTCTAAAGCGAGTACTTCATATTATGACCCGTACCTCATGGTGACGTCTCACATTAGCCTAAGTATTCGTAGGTACTAGTAGCCTGATTAGTTGGGTAGATTTACCCTTTAGAATTTGAGACTAACCTTGTGTCATTGTAGTTACTTGTTATAAGCAATGTCTCACATCAGCCCTAAAGTCACACTACTGGTAGCCAGATTAGCTGGGCAGACTTCCATGTGCTTCTGACTGACCTCCCATCCCTATAACTTAATCATAATTTATATCACACCCTATATATATTATCACACATCTCAACGTTTCCATAATCAATGCCTTATAAGAGATCTTTATTATTCGCCTTTAACATTGATTACCTTCTTAAAGAGGATTTAATAACCTATTTAACTACGTAATTATACGTTATAATTGTACGTTAATTACGCTAATATATACACACACGTGCCTAGTAATTTCTAAGCATGTGTATTTGTATAAATATGTACACACACGTTCAAGTAATTTCTAAGCATGTGGAATATACGCCCTAAACTAGCGTTTAAATGTTAACTCTTTAAACAATTATACAAGTCTCATTCCATATTAACAACAATACCAAAATTCCAATATTCATATCCAAACATTCCAATCAATAGATCAGTATACAATTAAAATTTAAACTCAACTTATTATATCAAAATAATGGAATATATTGCTAATAGAAACTTACATTTCTAATTTTTACGCTCTATTCAACTCATTTTTCACATTAAAATCAACGAAGGAATTTCTATTTAACTTAAGGGAATCAGCAATGCTAACTACGAATAAACTTCATACTTTACAAGCTATTCCATAATCAAAGTCCTTTAATCAAATTCAAAGAAAAAGAATAAGGAGTGGAATAAAAGATAAAATTATAAAAACTGCAAATCTACACAATTTGCATTATTTTGACATAAACAAATTGATATTTCAACCTAGAATCGACATTTCGCACTGAAGGAGTTTTTAGGGTTTATAATATGATGTTTTGGAAATCAAAACTCCCTAAGGCATATTCAAACCCAAATTACACTAATTAATTACTAAAATAGAAAAGCTAAGATTTCCACTCACAATATAGCCTTAGCTTTGTCTCTTATGGATTTGACACACCTTTGACAATCTCTTATCAGATCTCTTATTTTTGATACATATATACAGCAAGGGATTTGTATATACGTTAGGTTCAAAAAATTATAGATTTGGAGGAGAAGAAGTTGAGAAAATAAATAATAAACAAAGATAGATCTAAAGGATTTCTTACCTGAAACCCTAATGAATTTTTCTAAATCTCGAAGAAACGAACTGATAGAGCTTCGCTAATGTTCCCAAAATATTATGTGACTAAAAATGAGGAGTCTAGGGTCTTATTTATAGAGGTTGAAACGCACCAGAACCGTCGGATGAAAGTAGGTTTAATAATATATAAATATGGACATTCATTGTGTGCAAACCCTAGCCGCCATCTAATAAGGAGCAGTCGACTGCCCTTACGTCACCGGTCGACCGGTGGAGGTCAGGAGATCGAACTCTCCATCTATTGTAGGAAGGAATTACGTCGTTGTTTTATATATTTATTATATTCATTAATTATACTTTAACGGCAATGTTAGTTTTAATGTTTCCTTAATCCTAAAGTCTATCTACTATTAACTTTTGAATTTCAAATTTTAAAAGTAATTATTCATTTGAATTTTAATTTATTTAAATTATTTTGAACCCAACAACTTCAAATGTCCATAACTTTTCCGTTTGAGCTCAGTTTTCAACATATTACATATAGAAATTGATCAAAATTTTGCCATAAACGCCATGGCATAACTTTCGTGCTCAAATTCCAAATTTTGCAGAATTTCCATTTCCATTTCTTTATCTTAATTTTATTTTATTTAATTTATCCAATTTATCTATGGTTGAATTTATGAGGTGTAACACCCAGGGTAATCTACTATCACAAGATCTAGACACGATCGCAAATCCAGTGGGCATTATGGAATTATGGATCTTAAGGCTAACTAAATACTAGATGGGGGTTAATAGTGTTTTCTAACATATGTAAATCTTTTTAGATTTCTTTCAAGATTAATATTAAATCACAAATTACCAACATAGAAATATACCAACAATCAATCACATATGTAATCACATATAAAAATAAAAGCAATAATGTAAAGTAGAGAGTTCGAGAGAAGACACCAGATATTTTATACTGGTTCCCATTTTTCCTACATCCAATCCGTATATACATATTTCTTTTCAAATGCCAATCCGTAACCAGGCAAAAGACAAACCCAAATACAATCTCAATTTCAAGGTTACGAGACACACCCTCCAGAATTTTCGAGCTCATGGTAGACTCACTTGATTTGACCGGGCTACAAGCACACCCATTAGATTTTCCTACTAAGCACACGCACTTAATTTGAACGGGCTACAAGCATACTCACTTGATTTGAACGGGCTACAAGCACACCCAAGCAAATACAAATAGAGTTGATGATTTTTCCGAAGACAAATTCTTGTAATTTGGATGCAATGGATTCTATAGCCTCTTGGATAGTACTTTGATCTTTTAACTGAGAGAGAGATATTTACAAAATAGTAAGAAAGTAGTATTGAATCAATACAATGAAGTGCGAATTGATTCTATGTGATTTTGAAGAGAATAGAGTATATTTTTCAATGGAATTTTCAAGAGAGTGATGGGAAGAAAATAAGTAATTAGTTATCAAAAAATTTGTTTGCACTTTCCTTTATATAGTAAATCAACAGACGCATCTGTTCATGAAGAGTTACGGCGAATGGGCATTTCCTTTCAAAATTTGAAAACCAATTGGCGACATGTATGTCAACATACCCTATAACTATATGTCGACATATGCTAGTTAAAAATGAAAACCATTATCTTTTAAAATTATTTTGAAAATCCTATACTTTGTAAAATAATTTTATACCTTTCTAAATATTTTTGAACATGGTTTATAAACATTTTGAACTTTGAAATTTTTTTATAAAATATTTTGAAATATATTTTGGTTAAAATTACAAAAGATTATAAAATTGGAGATAGAGATCAAGGATTGCTATCAAGGACTTTAACAATATATGCTATGACTCTATATACTAAATTATAATCTTGAGATCTTCATATCTCGGTCTTTAAACTCTCATAAATCTTCATGTCTATCTCTTGAGTCTTTATACTATACAATCTTCAATTAACACATGTGTAATATTCTGCATTATATACTATATAACTTATCAAAACATTAGTATCTATATTTTATATGTTTGTATATGGTTGTTCTCATGAAAATCAATAGTTGAGGTATTAACAGTCTTCCCCTTTTTAATGATGACAACCATTAAATATTCCTGTATATAAATATGATATAACTCCCCCTAAATATTTTCATGTGTATATTTTATATTCTTCTCCCCCTTTGTCATCAACAAAAATGGATGAAAAAATAAAACTCCCCCTAAATGTGATACTATTTTGTAAGAGACATAATTTGAGAAATTGTTTATTTAATTAATACCAAATATGAATATAGGATACTATAATCAATACCACTAATAATGAGAATAAACTCCTTAAGTAAGATGATATATACATCAAAATCAATACTTAATGTATCAAAATAAATATAAACTAGATGATATAAATCAAAATTTAATGATGAGAGTATGGAAAATAATTCAATATGACATAATTGATGTTATTTTATAATCCTAAGCCTCCAAATTTGAGGAAGGAATTTATACATAAAATCATATATAACAAACCATAATAATTACAAAATTTAATCATAGCCTAATCACAATATTTGATAAGTATAACTATGTAAATGATTAAATTTATGTTTAATATATTTTTTGAAGTAAATATTATTTTATTCTTGTACATTTTTTACTTCTAGAAAGAAATGATAATTTATAATATTTTTTTAAGCATGCGAAGTGCAAGTGAGATATGTTGAGTTTAAAAGATATTAAAAAACATCATATAAATAAATTTAATAATAAAAAGAACCTGGGAATGGCAGTAAGATGGTTGATCATACGTTTTAGTGTCATTGCCATCTTGAAAATTTTCTTTTCTAGAGAATACCATGATATGATTGATCATATAAAAGGTCTCCATAATCATTTTTTCATCTTTCTCATCTTATTGTATGTAGTGCCTGAAGGAATATAACATATTTGTACTGGTATACATACTATGTTGGATCCGTATGGTTAGTCTCTAGAAATCAAACCCAATATTTTTAAGAGTTAATGATCATGAACGTTTAAATCATAAAAAATCATGAATGGTTACTGTTAACCCGCCTTTTGCTAAGGCCATAGATAGACAGATTTAACTCAAATGACTGCTCGGTTATCGAGGCTGGAATAGGATGGTATTGGATCAAATGATGAACAGATGATCGATCACGGATAATAAACATGATTATGAAGCCGGGATTCGGCATAGTCGATGGGCAAAAAGCACAGGATATTTGAAATATGGGTTTCGACAAAAGTCGAGTTACTTCGGACTGCTTGGAGTTTGCTTCGAGTCACACTTGGATTTACTTCTGGTTTTCATGATGGTGTGATGGATCGGCATCATTCTACTTCAAGTCATAGTGCAGTTTACTCTGGGTCATTTATGAATCCGCTTCGGGTCATCTTCGAGGCGACTCCAGGTCGGTATATTAACAACGTGGGATCGGCAGTGGTGAAGGATATGGGCTCGACTATGGTTCCGGTGGACCCGTATTAGTGAGGAAGCCGAACAACCAGGATTTTGCCAATAAATACAGCAGGTGGGGCTTCAGAAAAGAGATTCTCACTCTATTTCCCTTCATCTTGTACATAAAGGCTACTGTGACATCCCGGAATTTCGAGGAATTTAAAATACGATAATCTCTTAATTAAAGTATTTTAAATTGATTTAAATTGTTATTTTCAAATATAAATAACCAATTAATTAATAATGGGATGTTTTAAAGTTGGATTTTAGATTGATTTTTAAATCAGAATAATTAGTTACAGATTTAATCTGTGTTATTGTATTAATGGATTTAAATAGTCCTATATATTCTAATTTAATAAGTGTTATATGAATGTGTATATTTATATGTTTAAAGAAAAATTTTGATTTGGGAATTTAATATAAAAGTGTTCCAATTTAAATTACAATAAAATATATCCTAAACTTAAATGAAACTCTACTTATTCACTTTTAATCTATATAATAATTTGTTGAAATTTTAGTAGTAATGTTTAAACTAAAATAAATCTTGTCAATATTTAATATAAATATAAAACAAATATATGGTTAAAGGTAAATATAAATATATAAACTTATAAACATACTTAACATAAGTAAATAAATAAAATAAATAAATAAATATAAATAAAGTGTTTGGTAAGTTAAGTTTAAAATAGAAAATATATTAGTTAAATACATTAAGTTATAGATAGAAATAAAAATAAGTAGTCATGTAAAATACAAATAAGATATACAAGATGGTACCTGCAAATGAATGGTTTTATAAACATGTAGATGTATATGCAAAAAGAAATAAGTCTAAAACAAAATAAAATATACTCAAGATGTACAAAATTAAAAAAAAACATATACCTGCATAGTAATATACACACCCTATCACCTTTATAAATGCATGAAGTAGGAGATCAAGTCAAGTATGGAATACATACTTCAGCCTCAAGTTTTGCAGGCCAGAGAAAACATAGTACACGAAATTAAATATGGGATGTAAATGCAACATGCTTAATTAATGCTAGTGTACAAATTGCTTTATCTCAGCCTTCATACCTGGAAAGAAAATAAGTATGGCTGCCTCATTAATGCATGTGTACCAGTTACCCCTTCTTTTCAGCCTGCACTTGTTATATTTATATCAGTTTCCATTTTCATTTAAACCATTCATTCGAACTATGTAAACAAAGAAAACCAAAAACCTGAAACATTCTTCTTCTCCCTGAAAACTCTTTCCAAAATACTGCAAAACAAACTTTATAACCAGTTTTCAAAAGGGAAGCAAGCTTTCAAAGTTCCTGTATTTTAAAGATTTCAGTTTTTAAAGAAGCAAGTAAACCATTCTTTTTAAAGCATGGAGACAAAGCTTTTCAAGTTTCAAGTTTTCATTTCCAGTTCCAAGTTCTAGCCTCTGTTCTTCATTTTGAACCTGGTGAGTAAACTTTTTAATTTAAAAAGTTAAGTAGATACCGGATTGTTGCTTATAAATTCTGAAAAAAGTAATGCTTGCATATGTTGATTTAAGTATGCTATATGTTTGCTATGATTTAAGTTGTGCATGTCTGGAACAAAAGTCTACTCTGTTCCTTGTTCTCAGGTTCTAAATTTTAAAAGAAAAGCAACTGCTCTTCCTCTGATCTGTTATGTGTTATAGTGTCTAACCAAAGTTTTTTTAAAACATCAAGATTTAGACTTTAAAAATATTTAAAGTAAGAGTTGATGATGATATCCAACAGTATATGAATCTTTACAGTAAAACTTAGAAAATGCTAAAAATTTATTTCAAAAATTAAATGATTCATATATATATCTGGAATCACCTTTGAAAGATAGGATTTTTAAGACAAAAATCATGATTTTTAGTTTGATGTACTGTGAGAAATCCTAGGTTCACCAGAAAATGGTTTTTGGGTGATTACTGGTGATCGGCGTAGTGCTAGGGGTCGAGATTAGTGGTGAAGGTGGCTGGAACGTTGGGGTTTCCAGGAAAAATAATGGAGGAATTTTCTGATAATGATGGTGACCATGCGTGACAAATTTAGGGTTTTGGGAGCTAGTTTAGTCGACGTGATTTTTGAGTTCGTGCGACGCCGTGGGAAGACCGGAGGGGATCGCATGTGGGGGAATCGTCGCGTCATGTCGTGGAGCAGGTCTGGAAGGATGGGCGAGTTTTCTGGTAGTGGAGTTCGTCGTCGGCGAGGTGCTTAGTCGAGTTGGTTTGTTTCCAGTTATGGTTCGATCGAGCTCGAATTAGATTTCGTGAGCAATTTGGAAATCTGGGTGGAAGAATAGTTAGAGGGGGCTGTCGTCGATGTGCTGGTGGTGGCGGCAATGACCAAAGGGTCGCCGATGATCCGTGCACGTGCACGGCGTTGGATGAGTATCAGGAGGACTTCATAGCAGGGAGTCGAGTGAATACTCGGGGGAGAACTCGTGAAGCTTGGTGGGAAACTCGGGTATGGGTACGAGTAGAATCGTGAGTGGTTGTCTTGTTTCCAGGTTTCATCTTAAAAATAAACTAAGTAAAATATTAAGAAGAAGAAAAAGAACGTACGAGAGAGGAATGACTCGTGCATTTTGGTGGGAAACTCGAGAGGCTACTCGAGTAGAGCTGGGAAATTCTCGGGTTTTTTTTTATGCTTTGGCGAACTGTTTGAAATCTTCAAATATATAAATTGAAGTTATATCACTTAAATAATTTTAGGTGATCATTATTGTTTAACTGTTTAAAAGGAGAAATTAAGAATGGCTAACTAATTTATATTTGTAATGAATAAGGTAACTAAAGATTTATATGGTAATTAAAGAATGTTTTTAATTGATTAATTAACTTTTAAAGTCTAAGTTAAATTTAATTAAAGGTTAGTTAATGAATATAAAGAAATGATTAAGAATAATTACAATTTTCTTAATTAAGAAATTTAAAGGTTGATTAATGGGTAATTAAGAAATATGTAATTAAGTTTTATTAATTTATAAGTTTTATTAATAAATAAATGAATAAGAAGTAATTGATCTATAGAAATTAATTAAGGATGAATTAATTTGTTATTAAGTTATTAATTGATGATTAAGGTTTATTAATTAATAATTAAAGAATAATTAATCTGTAATTAAAGATTAATAAATTGTTTAAAGTCAATTAAGAAATGAATTACCAATTGTAATTAATCAAATGAATATGATTAATTCAAGTTAATTAATTGTAAATTAAATAAAGATAATCATGTGATGATTGATTAAGTATAAATACTTAATGAAATTTGAATAGGGTAATTACCTAGCAAAGTAATAAATGAATAATTACAGGATGTAATTAATTAAAGAAAATTACTTAATGGAAGTAAATTAAAGTAAAATTACTTTGTAGAAGTAATTAAAGATTTATTATTTGGTGTAATAAATCAGAAGGGTCTATATAATTAATTAAGGAATTAATTAATTGAGATAAGTAATTTCAAGATGGAAATTCCTGTATATGATTTAGGTTGATAAATGGAAGTGAATATTTGAAGTTAATTAATTAATGTGATTAATTAAGGTTTAATGTAATTAATTTTAGTTAATTAATTAATGGAAATAATTTATTAAGGAACATTGATTACTGTAATTAATGAAGTAAAATGGTAAATTACTGTGAATGGTTAAGATAATTAATTTGTTAAATTAATTAAAGAATAATTACTTTAATGTAATTAAAGGTTAGTTAATCAAGATGATTAATTAAAATGGAAATTGGAGATTGATTAATTAATTGATTTGAAATTAATTAATAATTTGTAAGCAGGATTTATAAGATAAAGTAATTAATTTAATTTACTTTAAATTAATTAGAGATGAAGTAATTAATTTAATTCATTTTAAATTAATTAGAAATGAGATAATTAATTTAATTCATTTTAAATTAATTATATATGGTGTGATTATTTATCCTTGCTTATGTATGGATGGATGATATTGTTGCCTTGAATGGTTTGAAATCTCGGATACGAGATAAGTAATGCTGTGTGATTTAGATTATCTATTTCTGATGATATATGGATTATCTATCTGTGATGTTGTGAATTATCTATCTCTGTGTATATATAGATAATGAATTGAATTGTTTTAACTTTAAAACAACTTGGCCTTAAAAGACACGGTTTGGATTTGATGAGACCGGGATCGGGTTTCCAGATTTGGATATCCGAAAACCACATCGATCCAAATTAACGATAGGTCGTGAATCTCAAGTGAAGATGAAGATTCAGAGTGCAAGGGTTATTGTCGTTAACTCTGAGGGTGATTCCAAAATGAGTGTAACGAGATAATGCCTTCGGTTTCGTTCGAACCCGGAACGAACTTGTATGGATTGAATGCTTTCAGAACATCGTCAGGTGGACGATGAGCATTCTAAGAGATGTGTTCTCTAAAGGTAATCGTAGCCTCAAGCCTCATCAACCGGGAATGGCTAAAACAAGGGAGGTGCAGCAAAGCTTCGTGGGTAGCTCCCACTTGAGAGCAAGATATACCCCTGTCTAGATGTCCCTTTTTATTTCGGTTGTGTGGGCAGTTGATTGCAACAACTGCTGGGGTTGTCTTGTTTGGGACTATCCAGTAAGGGATGGTTCCGGCTTTGTGTTGCAGGGGACTTAGGGTGGGTCCTCGGTACAGTGATCTAGGCCACGTACTGTGACGGGTGGTACCCCAGTAGCCCTACCATTGTATGGAATCCAAAATCCAATAAGTGCCATCGGATTTGATTGTAAACCTATGTATGCTGGAATTTAATGAATGTAACAATTTCGGCTATTTCTTATTTACTTGAAAACCCTAGACACTATTATAATATCACTGAATTTCCTATCAAAGTTTTGGTTAGCGTAAGGTAAAAACATTTCTATGTTTATGTGTGGGATGTCTTACGTGATACCTTTCGTTTTCAAAGGATTTTCAAAGTTAAGCAACTTTAACCGTTTACTCATATCAGACCCATGTCTGACCCGGAGTTTATTTCTGTTTTTCCTAAACTCTCGGGTACCCAAATTTTTACGGGTAGCCAAGGGATTCAGGTTAGCTTTGACGAATTCTGGAGGAGCAAGGGAGCAGGAGGCTTCAGCGTGTAGATATATATTGGTTCCGCTGTGTTAGTGTTATTGTGTATTTCCGCTGTGCTGTATTTCTGAGTTGTATCGAGTTGTATTAACTAGACAGGTGTTTATAACTGTCTAGTATGTGTTGTATTATCTGTATAACTCTGATGTATATGATACTATGTAATCTCTTATGTGATATATTATATTTTATTCGTTCCGCTGTTGAGATTCTGATGTTGTTTTCTTTCTTCTTCTCTATCTTTTCTATTTTCTCACCCCTTTCTTTCTTAAAAACGATGCGATTTTCCGGTAGTGGAAGGTCGGGTCGTGACAGTGGTATCAGAGCTATAGGTTGAGCGAATACCTAAGCTCTGGAGTGGTATCTTCTTGAGAGAGCGTACTTGTAATTTATATATATATATATATATATATATATATATTTCTACCTATCTGTTGGGTTACCTGTTCGGGTTTTCCAATATAATTTATAAAGGTAGATAGGGTAGTGGTGTGTGTAACACAACTACCGATGGTTGGAGTTTGTTGAAGTTGGAAGTGTATCTGTCGAGACTGTAGATCTAATACCGTCTCGAGTGAGCTTTGTTTGATGTAAGGATTTTGTTGATCTCTGAAGGAAATCTGTTAAGGATTCGGAGTTCATCATTGAAGTGTAGGATGATCGCGCTCGTGTGAGCGGATTTTTGAGAGTTTGGATCTGTCGGTTGGACAGAAGTAAGGCATGATATCTTGATATCTCAGGATGTGGTAGCTGTGTGATGAGACGCAGTGACTATGGATATTTCCGAAGATGTTTTCGTTGGAACAAGTTAAGGAAGTGTGGTTGTTTCGGTGTTGTGGCTGGGTTCAGCAGGGTGTTTCTGTTTGGATTGTGGTTCGAGTTTCTCGAAGAGCTTTGGATAGGAAGTCTTCTGGCTGGGCAGTTTTTCTTGAGGTGATTTCAGAAGCATCAGAGTGGTTCCGTTCTTCGACGGATTGGCTTCATAAGCGTAAGCTGTTCTGATTGGTAAAGAGAGAGCAGTTTTTCTTTGGAATTAGGCCGGATTGATCGCAAAAGTGACTTGCGATAGTCTAAGTGTTCTCTTGATTTGTCCGAGATTTTCTGGATGTTCTCAGGAGGTCAGAGTTTTGTCAGCATATGGAGATTGAGATTGGTATCGACTGGATTCCAGAGATGGTACCGGTGGTGCAGCTTAGCAGATTTGGTGGAGCATTTGTGATTTCTCTTCTGTATCTAGTTTCGAGTTTCTTCTAGCTAAGGGTAGCTGAAGAAAGTACCCTTGACTGAGGACTCATCTGTTTCTTTGAGCAGTTCCTTTCCGTTTGTGGTGGATCTGCTATTGTGTGTCCAGGAAGTGTTGGTTAAGATTTTTGTTCGAGTTCATCGACGTTCTTATCTACTTCAGATCAGAGTTGCGCAGCAAAAGCATGGTGGCAGTTGTTCTAGAGTGGAAGCAACCAGGAGTTGCAGTGTTCTGAGATTAGAGAATTTCTACAGGAATTTTCTGGATGGGGACCAAATTGGCAGTGCTTATGTTTTGTCTTTTCCGGATAGGAGAAGTAAGTTGTATCTACTGATGAGGTTGGAGTAGAGTTGTATTCCAGATA
Source organism: Allium fistulosum (assembly GCA_030737815.1). Taxonomy (NCBI): domain Eukaryota; kingdom Viridiplantae; phylum Streptophyta; class Magnoliopsida; order Asparagales; family Amaryllidaceae; genus Allium; species Allium fistulosum. Next base: position 871,420,423 of record CM060902.1, read on the forward strand.
TTTGGTAGATCTAGAGAGGATCTTTTTGGTTGAGTTATTCTGATCCAGTTGGTTATTGAAGCATCAGCGAAGTTGGAGACTTCGTGGTTGTTGAGATTTTCTTCGGTAAAGGGAGCAATAAGATTGGGTAAAGACTGTGAGGTTAGCTCCGGAGTATATTGGATCTTTCTGTATTCTGCTAAGGATAAGTGTTTTGGATTTCAGGAGTGAATTGCCAGTTGGATAACTGGAATTCGTTGTGTTTCACGTGTCTCTGGGGGAATACGTGTGAGATCTATCGTTTGTTTTAGAACCAGCAGTTCAGGGAGTTTTGGTTGTTGAGTCAGACTTGTCTGTAGTCTGATATCCTGTCTTGTTCTATAGATCTAGTTGAGTAGGAGCTCAGTAGCTCAGTAGTGTAGCTAGTTTGGATTCAGTAGAGCGAGTATTCCAGTATCTATACTTGGGAAACTCGAGAAATTTTTAGGAAGCTTGTCCGGATCTGTATCCGAATAGCTAGTGTTGTTTGGTTGATTGAATTGTTTGATGATTGAAATTGTTTGTTTGGTTGTATATGGCTGATATGTATGCTGAATTGGTTTAAAATAAAATAAACTTTGGATTATCTTTTGTTTTAAATTTCGAGGACGAAATTCTTTTAAGGGGGAAGGAATGTGACATCCCGGAATTTCGAGGAATTTAAAATACGATAATCTCTTAATTAAAGTATTTTAAATTGATTTAAATTGTTATTTTCAAATATAAATAACCAATTAATTAATAATGGGATGTTTTAAAGTTGGATTTTAGATTGATTTTTAAATCAAAATAATTAGTTACAGATTTAATCTGTGTTATTGTATTAATGGATTTAAATAGTCCTATATATTCTAATTTAATAAGTGTTATATGAATGTGTATATTTATATGTTTAAAGAAAAATTTTGATTTGGGAATTTAATATAAAAGTGTTCCAATTTAAATTACAATAAAATATATCCTAAACTTAAATGAAACTCTACTTATTCACTTTTAATCTATATAATAATTTGTTGAAATTTTAGTAGTAATGTTTAAACTAAAATAAATCTTGTCAATATTTAATATAAATATAAAACAAATATATGGTTAAAGGTAAATATAAATATATAAACTTATAAACATACTTAACATAAGTAAATAAATAAAATAAATAAATAAATATAAATAAAGTGTTTGGTAAGTTAAGTTTAAAATAGAAAATATATTAGTTAAATACATTAAGTTATAGATAGAAATAAAAATAAGTAGTCATGTAAAATACAAATAAGATATACAAGATGGTACCTGCAAATGAATGGTTTTATAAACATGTAGATGTATATGCAAAAAGAAATAAGTCTAAAACAAAATAAAATATACTCAAGATGTACAAAATTAAAAAAAAAACATATACCTGCATAGTAATATACACACCCTATCACCTTTATAAATGCATGTAGTAGGAGATCAAGTCAAGTATGGAATACATACTTCAGCCTCAAGTTTTGCAGGCCAGAGAAAACATAGTACACGAAATTAAATATGGGATGTAAATGCAACATGCTTAATTAATGCTAGTGTACAAATTGCTTTATCTCAGCCTTCATACCTGGAAAGAAAATAAGTATGGCTGCCTCATTAATGCATGTGTACCAGTTACCCCTTCTTTTCAGCCTGCACTTGTTATATTTTATATCAGTTTCCATTTTCATTTAAACCATTCATTCGAACTATGTAAACAAAGAAAACCAAAAACCTGAAACATTCTTCTTCTCCCTGAAAACTCTTTCCAAAACACTGCAAAACAAACTTTATAACCAGTTTTCAAAAGGGAAGCAAGCTTTCAAAGTTCCTGTATTTTAAAGATTTCAGTTTTTAAAGAAGCAAGTAAACCATTCTTTTTAAAGCATGGAGACAAAGCTTTTCAAGTTTCAAGTTTTCATTTCCAGTTCCAAGTTCTAGCCTCTGTTCTTCATTTTGAACCTGGTGAGTAAACTTTTTAATTTAAAAAGTTAAGTAGATACCGGATTGTTGCTTATAAATTCTGAAACAAGTAATGCTTGCATATGTTGATTTAAGTGTGCTATATGTTTGCTATGATTTAAGTTGTGCATGTCTGGAACAAAAGTCTACTCTGTTCCTTGTTCTCAGGTTCTAAATTTTAAAAGAAAAGCAACTGCTCTTCCTCTGATCTGTTATGTGTTATAGTGTCTAACCAAAGTTTGTTTAAAACATCAAGATTTAGACTTTAAAAATATTTAAAGTAAGAGTTGATGATGATATCCAACAGTATATGAATCTTTACAGTAAAACTTAGAAAATGCTAAAAATTTATTTCAAAAATTAAATGATTCATATATATATCTGGAATCACCTTTGAAAGATAGGATTTTTAAGATAAAAATCATGATTTTTAGTTTGATGTACTGTGAGAAATCCTAGGTTCACCAGAAAATGGTTTTTGGGTGATTACTGGTGATCGGCGTAGTGCTAGGGGTCGAGATTAGTGGTGAAGGTGGCTGGAACGTTGGGGTTTCCAGGAAAAATAATGGAGGAATTTTCTGATAATGATGGTGACCATGCGTGACAAATTTAGGGTTTTGGGAGCTAGTTTAGTCGACGTGATTTTTGAGTTCGTGCGACGCCGTGGGAAGACCGGAGGGGATCACATGTGGGGGAATCGTCGCGTCATGTCGTGGAGCAGGTCTGGAAGGATGGGCGAGTTTTCTGGTAGTGGAGTTCATCGTCGGCGAGGTGCTTAGTCGAGTTGGTTTGTTTCCAGTTATGGTTCGATCGAGCTCGAATTAGATTTCGTGAGCAATTTGGAAATCTGGGTGGAAGAATAGTTAGAGGGGGCTGTCGTCGATGTGCTGGTGGTGGCGGCAATGACCAAAGGGTCGCCGATGATCCGTGCACGTGCACGGCGTTGGATGAGTATCAGGAGGACTTCATAGCAGGGAGTCGAGTGAATACTCGGGGGAGAACTCGTGAAGCTTGGTGGGAAACTCGGGTATGGGTACGAGTAGAATCGTGAGTGGTTGTCTTGTTTCCAGGTTTCATCTTAAAAATAAACTAAGTAAAATATTAAGAAGAAGAAAAAGAACGTACGAGAGAGGAATGACTCGTGCATTTTGGTGGGAAACTCGAGAGGCTACTCGAGTAGAGCTGGGAAATTCTCGGGTTTTTTTTTATGCTTTGGCGAACTGTTTGAAATCTTCAAATATATAAATTGAAGTTATATCACTTAAATAATTTTAGGTGATCATTATTGTTTAACTGTTTAAAAGGAGAAATTAAGAATGGCTAACTAATTTATATTTGTAATGAATAAGGTAACTAAAGATTTATATGGTAATTAAAGAATGTTTTTAATTGATTAATTAACTTTTAAAGTCTAAGTTAAATTTAATTAAAGGTTAGTTAATGAATATAAAGAAATGATTAAGAATAATTACAATTTTCTTAATTAAGAAATTTAAAGGTTGATTAATGGGTAATTAAGAAATATGTAATTAAGTTTTATTAATTTATAAGTTTTATTAATAAATAAATGAATAAGAAGTAATTGATCTATAGAAATTAATTAAGGATGAATTAATTTGTTATTAAGTTATTAATTGATGATTAAGGTTTATTAATTAATAATTAAAGAATAATTAATCTGTAATTAAAGATTAATAAATTGTTTAAAGTCAATTAAGAAATGAATTACCAATTGTAATTAATCAAATGAATATGATTAATTCAAGTTAATTAATTGTAAATTAAATAAAGATAATCATGTGATGATTGATTAAGTATAAATACTTAATGAAATTTGAATAGGGTAATTACCTAGCAAAGTAATAAATGAATAATTACAGGATGTAATTAATTAAAGAAAATTACTTAATGGAAGTAAATTAAAGTAAAATTACTTTGTAGAAGTAATTAAAGATTTATTATTTGGTGTAATAAATCAGAAGGGTCTATATAATTAATTAAGGAATTAATTAATTGAGATAAGTAATTTCAAGATGGAACTTCCTGTATATGATTTAGGTTGATAAATGGAAGTGAATATTTGAAGTTAATTAATTAATGTGATTAATTAAGGTTTAATGTAATTAATTTTAGTTAATTAATTAATGGAAATAATTTATTAAGGAACATTGATTACTGTAATTAATGAAGTAAAATGGTAAATTACTGTGAATGGTTAAGATAATTAATTTGTTAAATTAATTAAAGAATAATTACTTTAATGTAATTAAAGGTTAGTTAATCAAGATGATTAATTAAAATGGAAATTGGAGATTGATTAATTAATTGATTTGAAATTAATTAATAATTTGTAAGCAGGATTTATAAGATAAAGTAATTAATTTAATTTACTTTAAATTAATTAGAGATGAAGTAATTAATTTAATTCATTTTAAATTAATTAGAAATGAGATAATTAATTTAATTCATTTTAAATTAATTATATATGGTGTGATTATTTATCCTTGCTTATGTATGGATGGATGATATTGTTGCCTTGAATGGTTTGAAATCTCGGATACGAGATAAGTAATGCTGTGTGATTTAGATTATCTATTTCTGATGATATATGGATTATCTATCTGTGATGTTGTGAATTATCTATCTCTGTGTATATATAGATAATGAATTGAATTGTTTTAACTTTAAAACAACTTGGCCTTAAAAGACACGGTTTGGATTTGATGAGACCGGGATCGGGTTTCCAGATTTGGATATCCGAAAACCACATCGATCCAAATTAACGATAGGTCGTGAATCTCAAGTGAAGATGAAGATTCAGAGTGCAAGGGTTATTGTCGTTAACTCTGAGGGTGATTCCAAAATGAGTGTAACGAGATAATGCCTTCGGTTTCGTTCGAACCCGGAACGAACTTGTATGGATTGAATGCTTTCAGAACATCGTCAGGTGGACGATAAGCATTCTAAGAGATGTGTTCTCTAAAGGTAATCGTAGCCTCAAGCCTCATCAACCGGGAATGGCTAAAACAGGGGAGGTGCAGCAAAGCTTCGTGGGTAGCTCCCACTTGAGAGCAAGATATACCCCTGTCTAGATGTCCCTTTTTATTTCGGTTGTGTGGGCAGTTGATTGCAACAACTGCTGGGGTTGTCTTGTTTGGGACTGTCCAGTAAGGGATGGTTCCGGCTTTGTGTTGCAGGGGACTTAGGGTGGGTCCTCGATACGGTGATCTAGGCCACGTACTGTGACGGGTGGTACCCTAGTAGCCCTGCCATTGTATGGAATCCAAAATCCAATAAGTGCCATCGGATTTGATTGTATACCTATGTATGCTGGAATTTAATGAATGTAACAATTTCGGCTATTTCTTATTTACTTGAAAACCCTAGACACTATTATAATATCACTGAATTTCCTATCAAAGTTTTGGTTAGCGTAAGGTAAAAACATTTCTATGTTTATATGTGGGATGTCTTACGTGATACCTTTCGTTTTCAAAGGATTTTCAAAGTTAAGCAACTTTAACCGTTTACTCATACCAGACCCATGTCTGACCCGGAGTTTATTTCTGTTTTTCCTAAACTCTCGGGTACCCAAATTTGTACGGGTAGCCAAGGGATTCAGGTTAGCTTTGACGAATTCTGGAGGAGCAAGGGAGCAGGAGGCTTCAGCGTGTAGATATATATTGGTTCCGCTGTGTTAGTGTTATTGTGTATTTCCGCTGTGCTGTATTTCTGAGTTGTATCGAGTTGTATTAACTAGATAGGTGTTTATAACTGTCTAGTATGTGTTGTATTATCTGTATAACTCTGATGTATATGATACTATGTAATCTCTTATGTGATATATTATATTTTATTCGTTCCGCTGTTGAGATTCTGATGTTGTTTTCTTTCTTCTTCTCTATCTTTTCTATTTTCTCACCCCTTTCTTTCTTAAAAACGATGCGATTTTCCGGTAGTGGAAGGTCGGGTCATGACAGCTACTCTGCCATTTTTGTTTTGAAAACTCTGGATTGTAACTGTAGTTGGATTCAGTATCAATAAAAAGGAAATTTCTGGAGTGGACGTAGGCCAGAGTTAGCTAAACCACTATAAATCTTGTCTTTTTCACTGCTTTCTTTTTAATTTTTGTTGTTCTTCATATTTATATCCTCTTCATATATACTATATGTGATTTGTGGCTGTGAATTGGTGCTTTCATCTGCGATTGGGTGTTTGTGACCATTTTTGGCGCAAACATTTTGGTGCTTTCACTGGGAAAGCTAGCACTCAGAGATTATGAAGCTTGGATTTTGATTTTGAAAGCTTAGGAACTCGAATTCTGGATGCTATGGTTAGGAAATCAGCAAGGAGGAAGGTGACAGAAAGGAGCCATCAAAAGGGAAGTCAAAAGGCTTCCTCTGGAGCTGGGACATATCATGCATCCATCTACATCACAAGGGATGAGATGCAGACTATAGTGGATTCCATGCGTGAACAGATGTTGAAAAGGCAGTAAGAGATGATGTAGGAACTCTTCAGGCAGATGGGAACAGCTGGGAGACAGAACCTAGGAAATGGACCAACCGTAGCTGTTGGCGATATGGGACAAGGAGTCAGAGCTGCAAAGATCTCTAGAGGTCAGATTCAGAACCAAAATGGAGAACGTGAAGGGAATCAGCAAAGGCTTTGGTGTAGACCCTCGGGATCAGATATTGGAAGACCTATGAATGAAGCTCCGCGAGCTAGGGCCAACGTGAACGTGAATGAGCAACATGAGGAGTACTACCCAAAATACCCTCTAGGACATGGGGGGCAGGGTGGAGATGCAAACAGGGGACCACACTCGGATGGAGACGAGCGGATGGTTGGATTGATAAGAAGTATTATGAGAGGAGGGCTACCGAGTAGAGGCTTGGAGGAAGTTAGTCAGAGTCTGTTCACTCCGAATATCAAAAAAGCAAGGAACCCTCCAGAATTCAAACTACCAACGCTGGAGGCCTATGTCGAGAAGTCGGACCCGACTATGGACGTAACCAGATACATCATGCATAAGGAAGTGCTGGGGGCATCTGAGGAGGTGATGGCAAGATGCTTCCCTCTATACTTGACGAATTTAGCTGCACTCTGGTTCAGGCAGCTAGAGAATAGATCGATCAGGACATGGGGCGAGCTAGTGGAACGCTTTATGAGGCAGTTCAGGGTCCATGTTACGCTACCCAAGAATGTAATGACACTGGTAATGATGAAACAAAGGATAGGGGAGTCCGTAAGGAATTTTCTAATGCGGTTCAATGTAGCCGTAGCTTCGATGGATTGTCTGGATCCATCAATGATTTTGATAGCGGCGGTAGTAGGAATTGCAGAAGGCACCGAGTTCAAGGATTCATTGGCACAGGATCCACCATAGGATTTCGGAGAGTTCTATCATGAAGCAGAAAGATTTATTCGGTTAGAGGATTCACACACCGAAAGGTAGGAGGTAAACGCCGTGTAAGGCAAAGGAACGTCTGGAGATGGACACGGGATGGATAAAGGAAAGCAAAAGCAAGACGATGGATATGGCAGTTTTGGCAAACGGGGGAGAGACCCGGAACCCAAATTTACAACATACATGACTTGACAGAGAATCTGGAACGGATTTACTTGGAAACACGGGGACAGCTCCCCTATCGAAGACCACCCAGGAGGGATCCCATAGAATGGGAGCGCAGGAGTGGGAGATACTGCCTATTCCATAAGCTGGAAGGGCATGCCACAGATGAATGCCGCCACTTAAAGGATGTGATGGAAGAACATGTTAGGAGTGGAAGATTACCATAGTATGTGAGGAATCGGACAAGAGCGGTAGAACATGAGCAGCTACCGCCTACACCAGGCTGAAACAACCTTGGATCGGGGTCACGATGCATCATCAACTAATCGTGATGGCAAAAGCCGAGTTCAGGATTTGAACTTCGGTTGTCGAATAATTTTTATGATTTTCTTTCAAAAAATAAAGTTTCTATGCCACTTACACATGTAAGGGAACCGGAGCGATCCAAGGCATGCTCTAAGATGGTAATAGACTGCCTGCCCGGAGAGGCAGCACTTAGTTTTTTCTATTTTTTCTTATTGGACATTTGGAACACGAATTTAATAAATGAAATTTGGATTTTGTGAAACAAATTCCTAACCGAAGAGTTAAGGGATGGATATTGGAAGTCAGTTGGAAATTGATCGCTTAATGTTTAGGGATACTGAACCGGAGTGCAGGGAGTGACACCGCTTCGTCGGAGAACGACGGGATCGGCTCGCTCAACGTCGTTTCCCCTTCACCAGAGAGTGACAGGATGGGATCCGGCAAGAGCCCGAAGTGGCTGTAATCGGTCTAGGACTTAGGCCATGGCATCGCTTAATGTTCAAGGATACTGAACCGGAGTGCAAGGAGTGACGCCGCTTCGCCGGAGAGCGATAGGATCGGCTCGCTCGACGTTGTTTCCCCTTCACCGAAGAGTGACAAAATGGGATCCGGCAAGAGCTGGGAGTGGCTGTAATCGGTCTAGAAGGACTAGCGCATCGCTTAATGTTCAGGGATACTAAACCGGAGTGCAAAGGATAGGTTGCTTTGCTGGAGCGCGATAGGATCTACCTATTCAATCGTTAAGTTTGGATCGAGCTTAGCAAGGGTCTAGAGAGGCCGTCAACGATCCAGAGATACCATAGGATTTGGTTACTGGCTTCTAAGATGTGGAATGGATATTGATTTGGCTTTGAACGGCTAAGGATTTGGATAAGGACCCGGAGTGGTCCTGGATTTGGATATGGACCCAGAGTGGTTCTGGAATTGGATATGGACCCGACGAGGTCCCAAATTTGGATTTGGACTCGGAAAGGTCCCCAGATTTGGACAGGACCCGGAGTGGTCCTGTATTTGAATAAAACGATCCGGAGAGATCATGGATTCGGTTAGTGGATTTAAAATGGATTTGGAATTGGGTAACGACTCAGAACAGTTGCGGATTTGGATATCGAACTTGGATGGAATTTCTTGATAATGGATTGGATGATACGGTTATGGATGGAATATGGACTTTGGATATCGGATTTGAAGCTAGTCAAAACATGCTTTCCAATAGCAAGGCATGTTTTGGAGGGCAAATGTTAACCCGTCTTTTGGCAAGGCCGTAGACAGGCGGATTTAACTCAAACGGCTGCTCAGTTATCGAGGCTGGAATAGAATGGTATTGGATCAAATGATGAATAGACGATCGATCATGGATTGTAAACATGATTATGATGCTGGGATTTGGCATAGTCGATTGGCAAAAAGCGCAGGATACTTGAAATATGGATTTCGACAAAAGTCGAGTTGCTTCGGGTTGTTTGGAGTTTGCTTCGAGTCACACTTGGATTTACTTCAGGTTTTCATGATGGTTGCTTTGAGTCAGGCAAGGGAATGCTTCGGGTCACTGAGGGATCGACATAATTTAGAGGGGTCGGTGCTGCTTGGGGTCGGTAGAGCCTTGGCTTCGGGTCGGCATTAACATATCTTCGGGTCGGCATAAAGTTCTGGGGTTGACATCACGTTGGGGTCGACATGTTTGAAGGACTTCGGGTCGGCATCATTTCTACTTCGAGTCGGCATTGACGTCAATAGGTCAGCAAAGTATGGGGTCGGCATTTTGGAGAAAGGTCGACATAGATGATACTGCTTTAGGTTGGTGCTTACACGACTTCGGCCCAGCATTAGGGAAATGGGATCGGCATTGCTAGTTTGCTCTGGGTCGGCATGCTTGCTTCTTCGGGTCGGCATGCTTGTTTCTTCGGGTCGGCAATGAGAAAATGGTGAGATGGATCGACATCATTCTACTTCGAGTCATGGTGCAGTTTACTCCGGGCCATCTATGAATCTGCTTCGGGTCATCTTCGAGGTGACTCCGGGTCGGCATATTAACAATATGGGATCGGCAGTGGTGAAGGATATGGACTCGACTAAGGTTCTGGTGAGGCCGTATCAGTGAGGAAGCCCAACAACCAGGATTTTGCCTATAAATACAGCAGGCGGGCTTCAGAAAAGAGATTCTCACTTTGTTTCCCTTCATCTTGGACATAAAGACTACTCTACCATTTTTGTTTTGAAAACTATGGATTGTAACTGTAACTGAATTCGGTATCAATAAAAAGGAAATTTCTGGAGTGGGCGTAGGCCAGAGTCAGCCGAACCACTATAAATCTTATCTTTTTCACTGCTTTCTTTTTAATTTTTTTTGTTCTTCATATTTATATCCTCTTCATATATACTATCTGTGATATGTGGCTGTGAATTGGCGCTTTCATCTGCGATTGGGTGTTTGTGACCATTTTTGGTGCAAACAATTACATACAACGAAAAACATAATAAAAATGGGATATTCTACTAAATCTTTTACTTTCAAGTTTTGATGCAACACAAGCAGAGTTCTAAAATTCATCCAAAACACTATTACGTGTGAGATAATGCGATTCTAACATATAACATAATGTATTTTCTGTCTCATTCATTATTTAAATTACAAGTGTATTAATGAATTACATGTGTAAAGATACTTGGCATCATGTATGTATACAATGACCTTCCTAAAGGACAAGTGTAATGACACATGTCATTTTGCATATGTTTTACTATTTGTTTATATGACAAGTGTCATATGATGTGGTGCATTCTCATTGATAGAAAAATTATATAAATAGATCCTTATTCACACACTCTAAGTACATTCAATTAATTTCATGAAGCCATAAAGTTAATATCTTATCATAAAGTTAGTAAAAAAATAAGAGTGCAAAAAGTAAAATCAACATTAGAAAAGTTGAAATCATGGAAGAAGGTATGCTTTTCTATTTAATATATTCATGATAAATGATTTGTAGGATGTCATTAGAAAGGAAACACTATGCAAAAGTCATTAGTGAAGAAGTATGACCAATCACGAAGAGGCATGACCGTTTAAAAAAAATAAAAAATAAAAGCACAACTTGGCAGTTCAAGTGTCTATTCAAATTTAACAAAATAAAAGAAAACGTTACATTAATTTAAAGTGCTCAGAATTTTTATGTAGTTATATATACTAATTATATTCTGGAAAATAAATTTTTTATGTTAATTTTTTGTGTGTAAAAGGATATAAAAATTCAAAATTGCAATCACCCGCGTCAAAAATATGGCTATTGTAACCACTAAGTGTCCATTTATTTGAAAATAATAAAATAGTCTACTTTCGAATTTTGATATCAAATATTTTACATAAGTAGTTCTGAGTATATGTTATCAAAATTTTCACGTAAAAATATACATTTTATAATTTTTTAGATTTTTGAAAACATTCTTGCGTTTGACATGCCTAATCGACAATTAAAGAGAGTGGTCAATTTTGTACGAAAATCTAGAAAATGTTAAATTACTTAAAATGCATTTAGATTTTTTTTACATTGTTAAATATATTAATTGCTTTCTATAATATATTTTTATGGTTGAAACAATTTGAAGGCCATGAAAATTCAAATTTTGGCTTCAAAATAATGAAATATAGCCGTTGTAATTTACTAAGTGTATGTTCTTGTAACGACCCACCTTTTTGGACGGTTAAATCGAAAATAAACCATACATATCAACTCAAATAATTCAAAAGAGAGGATTGTTAATGGGGTAAATAATAAAATAATAAAAAAGAAAGAAAACAAAACACAGAATCTCGCAGCGGAATGACAAAATATAATATTCAAATAAATAGTTCATGAAGCTATTTTACAAATAACATTTGATTACGCTTTTACAATTCAGATCAGAGTTATACATATAACAAAAATGAATAAATAATGCAGCGGAACAACATGATGCAGTGGAATAATACTAGTAATTAATAGTAGACTAATCTCCGTCTTCATCCTTCAAATAAATTGGTCTTCAATACATTGAAAAGCTCAGACTGACCCGAGCGTAATGAAAAGACAAAACACTCGAGTCAGAACTAAAAGATCTTATATAAGTTAAATCAAAATAAGTAAATATGAGTGTAACGGCTTCAGAGATGTTTATGGGATTTTACATCTCCTATCTAGTGTCTAATGAGCATGCAATAACTTAAGAGATGTTCAGGATTCCATCTCCTAAGGATCCGTTAAACTATCTACATACATAGTACAGTACGCTATTATAATATGTCTACAGTAAAGTAAAGTATTAAAATAGCATTAAGGCGATACCCATATCCTCCTTAACACATTTTATATAAAGGTCGTAGTCTATACAGTACCGTAATTCCTCCGTAAACTGGAGGGCTATCAGAGGGCACTCCATAGTTTACGACACACACCAAACTCGTAGTGGGCGCGATCGAGATAAATATAACAAGGCACGCGAGGCAATGCCTAGGGTAGGATACTACCGTTTTATACTCTCGGACTGGTGGTAACACATAGCAGCTACTACCGCCCACCTCGAAACACGGTCCCATAAACAAATCGAGTGGTGGCCACCAAATCAATCACAAAGTAATAAACATGGTATCGAAGAAATGTGCCCGATAGGGGGAGCGACCCCATTTGGCCCGATATAGCTCCTGTTTTAGTCATTTTAATTATGACCCGAAAGTCAAGGCTATCCATCATCGTTCTCTTACTTCATTCCAGTAGCGTTCGCCAAACCATCCTACTTCATTTTGGATTCTCCACCATGTGCACAGTTGTTAAAGTGGTTTTTGATATTGGCAGAGAGTACGACAATATCCGATCCCAGTCACTTTAACAACCAAACGCTTATTTCATACCGGTTAGTTCTTTTACATTTCCAAAATCGATTCATAATTGATATCAAAATATCATATTCACTTCAAAAATCATATCGCTTTCGAAATCATATTCACTTCAAAATCATCACTTTCGAAATCATATTCATTTTCGAAATCATTATTCACATTAAATCATATTCATCTTCAAAATCATAACCAAAAAATAGGTTAAACCATCATATTAAATATCTGCATTTAAATCAATTAAATCTAAATCATAACAGTTCCAACTTTAGACAGTTTAAATATTGAAAGTAATTTATATATTGGAATAGTTATACATTAAAAATAGTATAGATATTAAAATATATATTAAAAGTTGTTTACAAATTTGAAATTATACATATATTAAAAGTTGTTTATAAATTTAAAATAATACATATATTAAAAGTTGTTTATAAATTTAAAATAATACATATATTAAAAGTTGTTTATTGTAACGGCCCGACTTTCTTTGCCCAGAAAGACGCATCGTTATGAAGAAAGAAAGGGATAGAAGAAGAAAAGAAAAGAAGAGAGAACAACAATACATCAGAAATCTCACAGCGGAACGAGAAATATATTATCACATAAGATATTACATAGTATCATATACATCAGAGTACACAATTTATACATCACAAAATAGACAGTTATAAACTTCTGTCTATTATACAACACAAGTACACCAGTACAATACAGACTAATACAAACACAGCGGAAATTCTATATATCTACTCGCTGAAGCCTCCTGCTCCTCAGCTCCTCCAGTATTCGTCAAGACTAACCTGAATCCCTCGACTACTCAATACAATATTGAGTACCCAAGAGTTTAATAAAACAGAAAATAAACACTTGGGTCAGACATGGGTCTGGTGTGAGTAAACGGTTAAAATTGTTTAACTTCAAAACCTTTTGAAAACAAAGGTATCACGTAAGACTTCCCACACATAAATATGGAAAAGTTTTTACCTTACGCTAACCAAATCATTTGATAGGAAATCCAGTTATATTATAATAGGGTCTATGGTTTTCAAGTAAAATACAGAAATAGCTGAAATGCTTACATCTCACATTCCAACATAGTTGGGCACAACTAATACGTACGGCACTTATTGGAGTTTGGATTCCATACAATGGCAGGGCTACTGGGGTACCGCCCGTCACAGTACGTGGCCTAGATCACCGTACCGAGGAGTACGCCCGCTCCCCTGCAACACAAAGCCGGAACCATCCCTTACTGGATAATCCCGAACAAGACAACCCCGTAGTTGGCTGCAGTTCCAACTACCCACTAAGCCGAAATATAGAAAGGGACCTCTAGACAGGGATCTATCTTGCTCTCAGTGGGCGCTACCCACGAAGCCTTGCTGCACCTCCCCTGTTTTAGCCATTCCCGGTTGATGAGGCTTGAGGTTACGATTACCTTTAATCAGAACATATCACTTAGAATGCTCATCGTCCGCCTGACGATGTGCTGAAAGCATTCAATCCATACAAGTTCGTTCCGGGTTCGAACGAAACCGAAGGCATTATCTCGTTACACTCGTTTTGGAATCACCCTCAGAGTTAACGACAATAACCCTTGCACTCTGAATCTTCATCTTCACTTGAGATTCACGACCTATCGTTAATTTGGATCGATGTGGTATTCGGGTCTCCAGACCTGGAATACCGGTATACGGAAACCCGATCCCGGTCTCATCGAAATCCAAAACGTATCTTTTAAGGCCAAGTTGTTTTAAAGGTTTAAACAATTTAACTTATCTATACAGATAGATAATTCACAAGTTACAATTGATAATCACATTATCAATTAAACAGATGATTCATAACCAAATAGGCAATCCATTTCAATATCATAATAGTTAATCAATATTACCATCATAATATAACCAAGCATTCATACTACACAATATTACTTATCTCATTTCTGAGATAACATCCATTCAAGACAATTAATGTCGTTCATTTTTATATAAGCAATGATTTACTTAATCATAACATAATTAATTTAAAATGAATTAAATTAACTATCTTTATCTTTAATTAATTTAAAGTGAATTAAATTAATTACTTCATTTCTTAATTAATTTAAAATAAATTAAATTAATTACTTCATTATAAATCTTACTTATATAATCATTAATTAATTACAAGTAAATTAATTAATCTTTTTCTAATTATCCACTTTAATTAATCACCTTGATTAATCATTCTTTAATTACATTTAAGTAATTAACCTTAGTTAATTTCACAAATAAATTATCCTTAACCAAATACAGTAATTAACCTTTAATTACTTCATTAATTAATTAATTATAATTAATTACTTTAATCCTTAATTAATTACAATTAATCACTTATCATTTGATTAATTAATCTTAATTAATCAACTCTCAATTACATCATTAATTATAAACTAATGACACCTTTAATTATTTATTAATTACATTAAGTAATTAACCTTTAATTAAACCATGATTTATTAATCACCTTTGATTAAACTTAACCAGTAATTAACTCTAATTAATTATCTTCCTTAATTAATTACCTTAACCAATAATTAATTACATTATT
This sequence comes from Allium fistulosum, assembly GCA_030737815.1. Lineage (NCBI taxonomy): Eukaryota > Viridiplantae > Streptophyta > Magnoliopsida > Asparagales > Amaryllidaceae > Allium > Allium fistulosum. The sequence goes on from CM060902.1 coordinate 871,435,752, forward strand.
AATTACCCTTAATTAAACCACAATTATTAATCATCTTTGATTAATATAATCCTTTAATTAATTAATTTAATAAATTATTAAATTAATAATAAATGATTAACTCTTAATCACTTTCATTTAATAAAATAATTATCCTCTAATTACTTTATTAAATATTTTATCTTTACTTAATTATATTCAGTAATTATTCCTTAATTACTTCAACAAGTAATTATACTTAATTAATTTATAAATGATTATCTTAAGTTAATCATTAATTAACTACTTAATTATTTAACAAATTATTTAAATTGAATTAAATAATTCCTTAACTCCTTATACTTAAAGATCTTAATTAAGAAAATCATTTATCTTAATTAAGTTAATTAAATTGACCAACAATTTAATTATCTTCCCACATTAATTATTTTTAATTAATCAAACCTTTAATTACTTAAGATAAATCCTGATTATATTTGATTTATTAAATCCTTATCATTTAAACTCATTTAAAATAAAACATTTTAGAAATCAATTATAACTAAAACATTTTAAACTCCTAATACAACATTTTAAAAACCATTTATTTTACAAGTGAAACTTGTTTAACTTTGCTTTTTAAAACTTAAACATTCTGTTGTATTTAAAAATCTGAACAACTGGAATCTATCTCCCCAAAAATCTCGAACGAACTCCCAGAAACTTCTGCGTCTACCTCGGGTAAATCCAACAAAGCCCCGAGTCCCTATCCTACAACTGCTTCGAGAATAACTTCAGTATACACGAAAAAAACACTTCGAGCTCCATCCCTTCTCCCCCAAAACCCATACTTCCCTGATGCACGCGATCGTGCTTGTGCACGTGCACACCTTCCGTGATCGACGACGAACATCGCCTTGGCCTCCGGCAACTCGAGTTCAACCACGACACCACGATCGACCATCCAGACTTCCACGATTCGAACGAGATTCGAATTCGAGCATTCGAACCATCACCTGGGAACACAACCTCACTGGAAAACCCATTCGCCTCCGATGATCTCTGATTCGAGAAGCCTCACCATCCTTACCGTATCTCACACTCGTCTTCCAGCTCCCATAGCACGCCACGCGATCGCCTCCGATAACACCTCGACGTCGCGATCCCCTCTGAAAACTCGACGACACAAACAAGCATGAAAACCCTACTTCCTCGATTATCGATCAACCCTTACATCAATAAATTCCAATTTGATTTTTCTGATGAACTTCATCATCCCCTCATCCTACATGCTCAACCTCGGCACCCAGATCACCATAGTTCGCCGTGAATTGCCAGATAAACCCAAAACAGAAAATCCCAAAATTCTCTTCAATTACCAAACTATAAATCATGATATATATATACTAAAATTCATGATTTCCTATAGTGAATTCAATTATGCAATTCAAACTCAAATTTGATTCAATTAATTTTTGACTCACTTTAAGATTTTACTGTAAATTATAAAATTTGGACTAAATATCCATTCTAAAAACCTAAAACTATTTTTAGATGGAAGGCTACCTGATTTCAAACATCTTTTGTTTACAGATCATAAGCAAATTCGAATTAAAAATGGAGTTATTGATCTTATTAGAGAAATGATATCTGTTAATATCACACAGAGCTCATATAAACTACACAGACATTCAAAACTGTATAATTCAAGCATGCATCCAATTTTAATTCCAATATCCAGATAACAGAAGATGTTCATTCACAAGAACGAGCAGAAATTCAAGATTAAAAACTGTTTTTAAATTTCATTTACTCACCAGACAAAATGCAGAGAACAGAGAAGCAGAAAATAGATTTGTTCCAGGCTGCATGTTCCAGATTTGAATTTCTTTTGTTTTTGCTTGTTGAATTTTTAAACTTTGCTGTTTGATTAATTTCTCTGATCTTCAGGTTGCATTTGAAGAATTTGGAACTGCTATTAAATTTGCCTTATCTGATTGCATGACTTCAGATTGACATTGGAGATCTGAAGCTGTTATTCAATTTTGCCTTTAATCTTCTTTTTGCTTTGCATTTGATTTCCAGACTTACAGTTTTACTCCCTCAATTTTTTTGATCTATTTTTGTACGTTCAGTTAAGAAGAAGAAGGATTTTTTTCTGAAAAATAAAACCCTTCTTTTTATTTACAATTGAATTTTAAACTTAATTATTAAGGGAAAGACATTTGTCCCATAGATGTTTTAGTTAACTTACACATATGCTCCTAAGTTTACACTTGTCTTTAACATAAATTGATATGTTTACAAGTGTTTTATAAGTATTATTTGATTTACAAGTGTTATTAAAGATTTAATTAATGTTTATTTATTATTTACAAATGTTATTATCTTATTTAAACTTATTAAAACTATAAGCATGTAATATGCATATGTATGTAATATTTACATGGTTATAAAATGTTTTTATTTTATATTAATAAGCTTTTAGATTTCATATGAACACTTACTTAAAATTTTGATCAAATCAAATGTTTATAAATTTGAAAAATTTAGTTTCAACTTCTTATACAAAATTTTAAATCCATTTATCTTATGATAAAATAAAAAAAATGAAAGACCATTAAACAAATGAACTTTTGATTCTAAATCTCAAATATCATTTTAAAAAAATATTAAACCAAATTAACATTTCAAATTACAAATTATATATTAAAGTTTTGAAAATACTTATTAAATTCAAATCAATACTTCTTCATTTCAATATATGCAAATATATATATTCTAAATGTAAAATACTTTTAACATTAGTTTTGATAAATACTTTATTGAATTTTATAACCTAACTTCAAATAACAATATATATATTCATACATATTATAAATTTGAAAACATAGTTTTATTAAATTAAAGACTCCCTATTTATAATATATATACCTATATATATACATTATAAATATAAACACTTATATTAGTTTTAGAAAGATAAATCTTCCCAATTTTAAATTGTTAGAAAAGATATTAATACATATTGCCAATTAAAATATTATTAGCCTTTTAAAATGAATAAACTTGTCAATTTTATAAAATAAAATCAACAAATCAATTTAATTATTAATAATGATTATTAAATTGATATTGCCAAATTTCCGGGATATCACATTCCTTCCCCCTTAAAATAATTTCGTCCCCGAAATTTAAAAGCAAAGATAATTTAATAACCCAGCAAAAGTTTTTAATTTTAAACAGCAATCACACAATCAATCATACACTATCAATCATAGCAACCATAGTAAACAATTTAATCAAACAAATTTAACTATCCAGTCAAAATTCTGGATAGAATTTCCTCGAGTTTCCCCAAGTGTATATATATACCGGGATACTCGCTCTACAAACAATCAAAACTACTAAGCTATAAAGCTTCTACTCATCTAGATCTACAGAACTAAACAGGATATCAGACTAAACTCAAGAACAACCCAACTTCCATAACCATCTGAACTGCTGATCCCACAACCAGATGAATCATACACGTATTCCCTCAGAGCTACGTGAAATACAATGAATTCCAGTTATCCGAACTGGCACTCAATCCTGTAGATCAAAGAACTAATCCTTTTGAGAACACAGAAAAATCTCATAATACTTCCGGAGCTAGCTCTCCAGTCTTACCAAATCTTATATCTCCTTTGATCGGAGAAAACTTAAACAATATCCAAATTTCAACTTCAAATTCCAAATTCCATCAATTCTTAACTGCATAACTCTCCTGACGATCCTGAGTCACTTCATCCTTCCTGATCAGCTTAACTCTTGCTGATGCCTCTTGAAATAATCTAGACCAACATCAAACCAATTTCTGGATCCTATTCAACAAAATGGTTTCCCAAAAATCACCGAAATCCAGAACACAACTCTACTCTATAAACATTAGAGCACTTCGAACTACTTCTCCTATCTGAAATAGCCAAACAGTTGCACTTGACAACCTTACCTCCAAATCCTGAAAAATCCTTCATACTTAGAGATACACTTGAATTTCCTATAGAAATCCTTTACTCCAAGAAAATTACAACTTCTAGTTGCTTCCACTCTAGAATAGCTGCTATCTTGCTTTCGCTGCACAACTCTGATCTTGAACAGATGAGAATGCTGTCGAAGAAACTCGAGCACAAACTTGATCATCCACAGTTCACCATACCATAAAATCTTAGCGACTCCATTCCATTTGGTCAAAACATCCTAGCAGAATCCCCTCTAGAAAATTTAGGACTGATCAATCCCTCTCCAAAGAATCCTGAGCTGCTTCACCAAATTATTCTCTAGGAGACATCCTTCTATTAAGCTGAACCACCGGTAACTCCACGAATCAAGTCGATACGGAATCTCAATCTCCAATAATCCCAAGAGAATACTCAAACAATCGCAAGTCACTTTTGCGATCAATCTAGTCCAATTTCCAAAGAAAACTGTTCTCTTCTTTTTTTTTAACAAATCAGAACAGCTCATACTTAACTAACCAATCCATCAAAGAAATGGATTCACTCTGTTGCTTCCAAATCAAAAAGACTGCTCAGCCAGAAAACTTCCTGCCAACACAGAACACTCCGAGTTGCACCGCTGACACTGACGCCAAAGACTTCCTAATCCAAAACTCTTCGAGAAACTCGGACCTCAAATCAAACATAAACACCCCGCTGGACCCAGCCACAACACCGAAGCAGATATACTTCCTAAAACTTGCTCCAAAAGAAACATCTTCGGAAACATCCATAGTCAATGCGTCTCACCACACAGCTACTTCTTCCAGAAGTTACCAAGATACCATCATTCGCTTTTGCTCATCCAATTTCAAAGATAAACTCCGAACCTTAACAGGTTTCCTTCAGAGATCGGTGAAATCTTTACACCACAACAAAGCTCACTCGAGACGGTATTAGGTCTACAGTCTCGACAAATACACTTCCAAACTCAACACTCAGACTCTAACTATTGGTAATTGTGTTACACACACTACCACCTTATCTACCTTTATAACTCATATTGGAAAACCCGAACAGGTAACCCAATAAATAGGTAGAATAAATATATATATAGTTATATAAAAATTACAAATACGCGCTCTCAAGATAGACACCACTCCAGAGCCTAGGTATTCACTCACCCTACCGCTCTGATACCAAATGTAACGGCCCGACTTTCTTTGCCCAGAAAGACGCATCGTTATGAAGAAAGAAAGGGATAGAAGAAGAAAAGAAAAGAAGAGAGAACAACAATACATCAGAAATCTCACAGCGGAACGAGAAATATATTATCACATAAGATATTACATAGTATCATATACATCAGAGTACACAATTTATACATCACAAAATAGACAGTTATAAACTTCTGTCTATTATACAACACAAGTACACCAGTACAATACAGACTAATACAAACACAGCGGAAATTCTATATATCTACTCGCTGAAGCCTCCTGCTCCTCAGCTCCTCCAGTATTCGTCAAGACTAACCTGAATCCCTCGACTACTCAATACAATATTGAGTACCCAAGAGTTTAATAAAACAGAAAATAAACACTTGGGTCAGACATGGGTCTGGTGTGAGTAAACGGTTAAAATTGTTTAACTTCAAAACCTTTTGAAAACAAAGGTATCACGTAAGACTTCCCACACATAAATATGGAAAAGTTTTTACCTTACGCTAACCAAATCATTTGATAGGAAATCCAGTTATATTATAATAGGGTCTATGGTTTTTGAAGTAAAATACAGAAATAGCTGAAATGCTTACATCTCACATTCCAACATAGTTGGGCACAACTAATACGTACGGCACTTATTGGAGTTTGGATTCCATACAATGGCAGGGCTACTGGGGTACCGCCCGTCACAGTACGTGGCCTAGATCACCGTACCGAGGAGTACGCCCGCTCCCCTGCAACACAAAGCCGGAACCATCCCTTACTGGATAATCCCGAACAAGACAACCCCGTAGTTGGCTGCAGTTCCAACTACCCACTAAGCCGAAATATAGAAAGGGACCTCTAGACAGGGATCTATCTTGCTCTCAGTGGGCGCTACCCACGAAGCCTTGCTGCACCTCCCCTGTTTTAGCCATTCCCGGTTGATGAGGCTTGAGGTTACGATTACCTTTAATCAGAACATATCACTTAGAATGCTCATCGTCCGCCTGACGATGTGCTGAAAGCATTCAATCCATACAAATTCGTTCCGGGTTCGAACGAAACCGAAGGCATTATCTCGTTACACTCGTTTTGGAATCACCCTCAGAGTTAACGACAATAACCCTTGCACTCTGAATCTTCATCTTCACTTGAGATTCACGACCTATCGTTAATTTGGATCGATGTGGTATTCGGGTCTCCAGACCTGGAATACCGGTATACGGAAACCCGATCCCGGTCTCATCGAAATCCAAAACGTATCTTTTAAGGCCAAGTTGTTTTAAAGGTTTAAACAATTTAACTTATCTATACAGATAGATAATTCACAAGTTACAATTGATAATCACATTATCAATTAAACAGATGATTCATAACCAAATAGGCAATCCATTTCAATATCATAATAGTTAATCAATATTACCATCATAATATAACCAAGCATTCATACTACACAATATTACTTATCTCATTTCTGAGATAACATCCATTCAAGACAATTAATGTCGTTCATTTTTATATAAGCAATGATTTACTTAATCATAACATAATTAATTTAAAATGAATTAAATTAACTATCTTTATCTTTAATTAATTTAAAGTGAATTAAATTAATTACTTCATTTCTTAATTAATTTAAAATAAATTAAATTAATTACTTCATTATAAATCTTACTTATATAATCATTAATTAATTACAAGTAAATTAATTAATCTTTTTCTAATTATCCACTTTAATTAATCACCTTGATTAATCATTCTTTAATTACATTTAAGTAATTAACCTTAGTTAATTTCACAAATAAATTATCCTTAACCAAATACAGTAATTAACCTTTAATTACTTCATTAATTAATTAATTATAATTAATTACTTTAATCCTTAATTAATTACAATTAATCACTTATCATTTGATTAATTAATCTTAATTAATCAACTCTCAATTACATCATTAATTATAAACTAATGACACCTTTAATTATTTATTAATTACATTAAGTAATTAACCTTTAATTAAACCATGATTTATTAATCACCTTTGATTAAACTTAACCAGTAATTAACTCTAATTAATTATCTTCCTTAATTAATTACCTTAACCAATAATTAATTACATTATTAATTACCCTTAATTAAACCACAATTATTAATCATCTTTGATTAATATAATCCTTTAATTAATTAATTTAATAAATTATTAAATTAATAATAAATGATTAACTCTTAATCACTTTCATTTAATAAAATAATTATCCTCTAATTACTTTATTAAATATTTTATCTTTACTTAATTATATTCAGTAATTATTCCTTAATTACTTCAACAAGTAATTATACTTAATTAATTTATAAATGATTATCTTAAGTTAATCATTAATTAACTACTTAATTATTTAACAAATTATTTAAATTGAATTAAATAATTCCTTAACTCCTTATACTTAAAGATCTTAATTAAGAAAATCATTTATCTTAATTAAGTTAATTAAATTGACCAACAATTTAATTATCTTCCCACATTAATTATTTTTAATTAATCAAACCTTTAATTACTTAAGATAAATCCTGATTATATTTGATTTATTAAATCCTTATCATTTAAACTCATTTAAAATAAAACATTTTAGAAATCAATTATAACTAAAACATTTTAAACTCCTAATACAACATTTTAAAAACCATTTATTTTACAAGTGAAACTTGTTTAACTTTGCTTTTTAAAACTTAAACATTCTGTTGTATTTAAAAATCTGAACAACTGGAATCTATCTCCCCAAAAATCTCGAACGAACTCCCAGAAACTTCTGCGTCTACCTCGGGTAAATCCAACAAAGCCCCGAGTCCCTATCCTACAACTGCTTCGAGAATAACTTCAGTATACACGAAAAAAACACTTCGAGCTCCATCCCTTCTCCCCCAAAACCCATACTTCCCTGATGCACGCGATCGTGCTTGTGCACGTGCACACCTTCCGTGATCGACGACGAACATCGCCTTGGCCTCCGACAACTCGAGTTCAACCACGACACCACGATCGACCATCCAGACTTCCACGATTCGAACGAGATTCGAATTCGAGCATTCGAACCATCACCTGGGAACACAACCTCACTGGAAAACCCATTCGCCTCCGATGATCTCTGATTCGAGAAGCCTCACCATCCTTACCGTATCTCACACTCGTCTTCCAGCTCCCATAGCACGCCACGCGATCGCCTCCGATAACACCTCGACGTCGCGATCCCCTCTGAAAACTCGACGACACAAACAAGCATGAAAACCCTACTTCCTCGATTATCGATCAACCCTTACATCAATAAATTCCAATTTGATTTTTCTGATGAACTTCATCATCCCCTCATCCTACATGCTCAACCTCGGCACCCAGATCACCATAGTTCGCCGTGAATTGCCAGATAAACCCAAAACAGAAAATCCCAAAATTCTCTTCAATTACCAAACTATAAATCATGATATATATATACTAAAATTCATGATTTCCTATAGTGAATTCAATTATGCAATTCAAACTCAAATTTGATTCAATTAATTTTTGACTCACTTTAAGATTTTACTGTAAATTATAAAATTTGGACTAAATATCCATTCTAAAAACCTAAAACTATTTTTAGATGGAAGGCTACCTGATTTCAAACATCTTTTGTTTACAGATCATAAGCAAATTCGAATTAAAAATGGAGTTATTGATCTTATTAGAGAAATGATATCTGTTAATATCACACAGAGCTCATATAAACTACACAGACATTCAAAACTGTATAATTCAAGCATGCATCCAATTTTAATTCCAATATCCAGATAACAGAAGATGTTCATTCACAAGAACGAGCAGAAATTCAAGATTAAAAACTGTTTTTAAATTTCATTTACTCACCAGACAAAATGCAGAGAACAGAGAAGCAGAAAATAGATTTGTTCCAGGCTGCATGTTCCAGATTTGAATTTCTTTTGTTTTTGCTTGTTGAATTTTTAAACTTTGCTGTTTGATTAATTTCTCTGATCTTCAGGTTGCATTTGAAGAATTTGGAACTGCTATTAAATTTGCCTTATCTGATTGCATGACTTCAGATTGACATTGGAGATCTGAAGCTGTTATTCAATTTTGCCTTTAATCTTCTTTTTGCTTTGCATTTGATTTCCAGACTTACAGTTTTACTCCCTCAATTTTTTTGATCTATTTTTGTACGTTCAGTTAAGAAGAAGAAGGATTTTTTTCTGAAAAATAAAACCCTTCTTTTTATTTACAATTGAATTTTAAACATAATTATTAAGGGAAAGACATTTGTCCCATAGATGTTTTAGTTAACTTACACATATGCTCCTAAGTTTACACTTGTCTTTAACATAAATTGATATGTTTACAAGTGTTTTATAAGTATTATTTGATTTACAAGTGTTATTAAAGATTTAATTAATGTTTATTTATTATTTACAAATGTTATTATCTTATTTAAACTTATTAAAACTATAAGCATGTAATATGCATATGTATGTAATATTTACATGGTTATAAAATGTTTTTATTTTATATTAATAAGCTTTTAGATTTCATATGAACACTTACTTAAAATTTTGATCAAATCAAATGTTTATAAATTTGAAAAATTTAGTTTCAACTTCTTATACAAAATTTTAAATCCATTTATCTTATGATAAAATAAAAAAAATGAAAGACCATTAAACAAATGAACTTTTGATTCTAAATCTCAAATATCATTTTAAAAAAATATTAAACCAAATTAACATTTCAAATTACAAATTATATATTAAAGTTTTGAAAATACTTATTAAATTCAAATCAATACTTCTTCATTTCAATATATGCAAATATATATATTCTAAATGTAAAATACTTTTAACATTAGTTTTGATAAATACTTTATTGAATTTTATAACCTAACTTCAAATAACAATATATATATTCATACATATTATAAATTTGAAAACATAGTTTTATTAAATTAAAGACTCCCTATTTATAATATATATACCTATATATATACATTATAAATATAAACACTTATATTAGTTTTAGAAAGATAAATCTTCCCAATTTTAAATTGTTAGAAAAGATATTAATACATATTGCCAATTAAAATATTATTAGCCTTTTAAAATGAATAAACTTGTCAATTTTATAAAATAAAATCAACAAATCAATTTAATTATTAATAATGATTATTAAATTGATATTGCCAAATTTCCGGGATATCACATTTATAGATTTAAAATAATATATATTAAAATAGATTATTTTTTTTATAGGTTGTAGATTAAAATAGTTTATATATTAGAAATAGTTTATATACTAAAATTGGTTATATATTAAAAATAGTTAATGTATTAAAAATTATTAACATATATTAAAATGGTTTATATGAGAAAATATAGTTTTATATGATAAAAGAGTTTGTACATTAAAAGAGTTTATATCGAAATACTTTCAAATTAGAATTATTTCTTCCGATTTCACAAATCAATTCAAATCAACTTTAGTTCCAAAATTTAATTCAAAAGGCTAAAGGTTCCAATTCAAATTCCCATTAAAAATCATTTCAATTTATATCGATTTCAAATCCATGTTTGAACTACAAATTTAAACCACTTCAAATTCAATAGGTTTCAAAGTTTGAATATTCAAACGTTTACAATAACTCAATTTTGAAAATTTCATTTATATTTCAAAATTCAATTTCAAGATTTCAATTTAAATTCTTTAAGCAATTCATTTAACCCAATTTCAATTTCAACATTTTAAAGCTTGGATTTGAATAATTCAATTCATATAAATCTAATTTTATTTCATAATATCATTTAACAGGGTTCAAAAAATAAGGATTTAAAATCATTTAATTTAATGAATCCGGTGTTCGTATATAATTTTCTTCCCTGTGGTCAAGTGATACAAATATGTATCATTTCGACCTGCAATAATTTAAATTTACGGGTATTTATCATTTCAACCTGCAATCCCGAATAAAATTCAAAATCCATAAAATCATCGAGTTTATCATTTCAACCCATAACGATTTTTCACTAATCTATAAGACCATTCAGATATGTATCATTTCAACCCATAGTGATTTTCCTAACAATAACTAAAGGAACTTGCAATGTGATAACAACATATAAAAAATATAATATCCAATCATCCAAATATCAACAATTTAAACATCTGTCACAATCATCATTCAAATCAACCAATAAATCACAACAAATAAACCGGTTATCATTATCGGGTATTTAACTAGCAATTAAATTCAAATTATAATTAAATGGCAATTAAATTCAATATAAATTCAAATTAAATTTGAATGACAATTTAAATATACCAAACAGCAATCAACCAATTTTTAATAACATCATAAATTTAATTTAACTAACATAAGATAGTTTAGCATTCGTGAGTGGGTTAAATCACTCACCTTTGATTTTTAGTCGATTTAAAAACCAAATATAACCTAAAATTCTAACGGTCTCAGAATGCAGCAAAACCAGTTCCATAATATCAAGAATTTTTATACGATCGAAACAGAGAAAACCACGTCCAAATCTGAGGTCGTATGAAAAAGTTATTAACATTAGAAGTTATACGATTTATAATATTAAATAAATAAAATAATAAAACAATTAAACATGTCACCTTTGCCACGAAACCCTAACCCATGCTACAGCTCACGAACGAACACCGTCGGATCGGAACCCTAGAAATGGACGGCCGAGGTTCTTCATCGATTTCTGGTCATATAATGCATCAAATCAAAAAACGAATTGCTGCATTGAATTGCGCTCGTCGAGAGCTTTCCAAGATATATAATTTGCTATGGTTTGAGGAGTCTGAATTTCGATTTGAATTGGAATTTTGAAATTAGGGTTTTGGATTTGCAGCCATTGGGAAGGAGGAAGAAGTAGATAGATTGAAGATGACAGTACGTACAGAAATCAGAAAATAGAGGCTACTAGGGTTAGAAACAAAATATATTTATATGGACCAAGATAGATAAGAAAGAATGGACATATCGAATTGGGTCGAAATGATAACAACGACCCAAAAAGCCCGTTTCTTTCCCGAAACAGAAATAGGTCATCCAATATATCGAAATATATGTTTTCGATATTTTTAAACTCAATGGAACTAGTTTCAAACCCAAATTTCATTGTATATGGAAGTTAACTTTTAAAATCAGCTTACTTAAATTGAATTCATTAAATTGATTTCTACGCGTTTCGAGCCCGCACGATCAAACGACAAGTCTGATCGTTACAAAACTTGAAATCCTACAATAATTCACTGTTATGGATCTGATGAAACGAGTTTCATCGAAATCCAAGATATTGGCCAAAATGGCTAATTTCCACGTTAATTAAATAAATTATTATTAAATAAATATAATCACTTTTAAATTCTGCATTAAAAGTGAACAGTTTTCATCATCCATGATTAACCAGGAATTTATAAACTTTACAATACAGTTTTCCATATTAAATCCAATATTCAAATATTACATAAATTTTAACATTCAATTACAAATGTAATAAAACCTAGTTAATTATATTTTAATTTTAATCAAATTCTTATTTTTTGATTCTCACTTTTATTATTAAATCATAAAATACCATATAAATATTATTAACATTAATTTACACTTTATTACATTCAAATTCTAAAGTTATTATCTAAACTCATAATAACCATAATATTTCATTTCCATAAATTCCATTAATTTGATTCCATATTTACAATTACAACCAAATTAACTTTACAATTATTTCAATTGATTGAAATTACATTAAAATAGTTATCAATTAAATTAAATCAACATTGTTAAATTACATTTTAGTTATTTTCTCACTAATAAATCACAAATTTTAATTTTCCCCAATATTAAATTCTAAAAATCTTATTAAATTTAATAGTTTAAATTAACGAAAAATACGGGTCATTATAGTTCATCCAAAAATAAAAAAATAGATAGAATTAGGATTTTGGCTCCAAATTTTTTATAGAGTCAAGTATATATATCTTATGGTAATGTAAAAAAATTCATCTTAAAACTGTTAGTTTATAATTTCTGAGATTTAAAACATACTACTGCATTTAGTATTTTCTTCCATGTTTTCAAAGTATATAATCAGTTTTGTAAAAGTTCTACAAAATTTAAAAATTAATACTTTTCTTTGAAATATTTTTTTGGACTTTTAATACATAATATTAATTATAATAAAAATATAATTTTTTAATAGATAAATATTTAGAATATTCTATAGATAAAATCATAAAGCATTTCAAAAATTAAAGTGTCCTTTCAATATGAAAACTAGTTGTTATTTTGAGAGGAAAAGCTTGTTTTTTACTTATATAAACTATTTTAGTTATTTGGAACATAGAAGAAGAACTATAATGTCTTTCTACTTAAAGAACTCATTAAAAAGTAGTATATAAAAATTAAATAAACTTTCAAGACTACCGATATTGTTGACGCCTTCTATTCCAATATTATTGTTTCTACATCCAAAGGTTTGTCTCTAAGCATATATATATGCATTGTTGCTCTTCCTTTCTCTTGAGCTTCCATCATGTCTTTTGAACATCCGCTGTCTAAAATCCATTTCTCCTTCTTGATTTGTGATGTATGACAATCAAGTGTCTGTTCACCATCAGCCACATAACATACTTGTTTCTGCAATTCAACATTATACCTTTCCAAAATATCAAGTGACTTTTCAAAATAATTAGTTTCTAATCTAATTGAAAATAACCTATCGGTTTCACAATACCGTTTTTCCAAAAAAGTATTAAAAACAGTACCCGTAATATTACCTGCCATTTATATTTTTCAAAAATAAAATTACGAGTTTTTGAAAACCTAATGCTCTGATACCAAATGTGGGTTGTAGAATTATGGATCTTAAGGCTAATTAAACACTAGAGCGGAATGAATAGTGTTTTCTAACTTGTGTAAATCTTTTTAAATTGCTTTCAAGACCAATATTAAATTGTAGATTATCAACATAGAAATATACCAACAATCAATCACAAACGCAAACACAAATAAAAATAAAAGCAACGAAATAAAATAGAGAGTTAGAGAGATGACAATAAGGATTTTATATTGGTTCAGATTTCTCCTACATCCAGTCCCGTACAATTTCTTATATATATTTCTTTTCAAATGCCATATTTAATTGAACAGAAGGCAAACCCAAATACAATCTCGATTTCAAGGCTATGAGAAAAACCCTCATGAATTTTCGAACTAAGGGTAGACTCAATTTGACCAGGCTATAAACACACATGCTAGATTTTTGGGCTACTAAGCACACCCATTTGATTTGAATGGGCTACAAGCACACCCACTTGATTTGAATGGGCTACAAATACACCCAAGCAAATACAAATAGAGTAAATGGTTTTTTGAAAGACAAATTCTTGTACTTATAACCTCTTGGATAACAATTTAATCTTTGAATTGAGAGAGAGATATTTGGAAAATAGTAAGAAAGTAGTATTTAATCAATACAATGAAGTATGAATTGATTCTAAGTGATTTTGAAGAGAATATAGTATATTTTTCAATGGAATTTTCAAGAGAGTTGGGAGCGAGAAGAAAGTGAGTAATTAGTTATCAAAAAATTCATTTGCACTCCCTTTAATATAGAATATCAACAGATGTGTCCGTTCGTGAATGATTACGATGAATAGACGCTTCTTTTCAAAATTTGAAAAAACAATTGGTGGCATGTATGTTGACATACCCTATACCTATCTATCGACATATTCTAGATAAAAATGAAAACTATTTTCTTTTAAAATTATTTCGAAAATCCTATACTTTGTAAATTAATTTGATACTTCGTAAAATATTTTGAACATAGTTTATAAACATTTTGAACTTTGAAAAACTTTTATAAATATTTTGAAATATATTTTGGTTAAAAATATAAGAGAATGGAAAATTGGAGATAGAGATCAAGGATTGCTATTAAGGGCTTTAAAAATATATGTCATGACTCCATACACTAAATTATAATCTTGAGATCTTCATATCTTGGTCTTTTAACTCATGAGTTTTCATGTCTATCTCTTGAATCTTTATACTGTACAATCTTTAATTCAACACATGTGTAATATTTTGCATTATATACTATATAACTTGGCAAAACATTAGTACTATATTTTATATGTTTGTACATGGTTGTTGTTAACAAAAATCAATAACTGAGGTATTAACAAGCGTCCCCACATACCTCTTCTTTATGAGCACTCCAGAAACCTCCGAGTTATCAACAATACCTTTGCATGTGTCTCCATAATGGAACTCGATCATTATTTCATCTCGACTATCACCATAGTAGAACACAATCGAACATTCTACTCACAATCCCGTATCATTGAACTTGTTCTTGTGGATCACCATCACGACTCCCGTCGTTAGGTTGTTATCTTCGGAATGCCTCCAAACACCCATTATAAGTTGTAAAGCCATCGTACCAAAGTTCCGAAGTTGTTGTATTCGGCATCGGCGTGTCGAAGCACTATGCCATCACTTCACTAGTCACCACACGTAATCCATGGTCATCCCGAGTCATTTGGATTCGTCTACTTCACTCCACATCACCCACTAGACCTCGGAACAAGTCCCAAAGAAATCCTGAAGTTTCGCATCGCCATGGATAAAATTCACCAAACACCAATTTATACCCTAGGTAAGTCCTAGGTCAAGCTCGGAGCTACTATGGAAAATTCTGAAGTGGCTCCAAAACTCAACCCTCCTTTTGCCACCCAGAAAAGCCATGGTCCAATCACGAACCATGACATCCTAAATCTTAAAGTGCGTCCTGAAGCACCATCGGACAAGAATTCTTGTCTAGCCCTAAACACACAAAATTAGCCTAAAGCGAAGCTTGAGCAGACTCCCTACCGGACAGAAGCACGCCCTGAAGTACCCCTGGACAAGAATTTTTTGTCCGACCCTGAACCCAAAATTGGCCTAAAGCAGAGCCTAAGCGGATTCCCCGTTGGATAAAAGCACAACCTGAAGCACCCCCCGGACGTTCATACGGCACATTGGATCGCCACGAAACTCTTCGGTGCGCATATCCTCATTTTTTCAGTTCCAATGGTGTAAATTTCATTGATATCCGAGATAGTGCTCCGGGATGATAGTTTCATGCATTTCAAGGCCGTTGTAGTCATTGGATAGCTCGATTCTGAAAATTCTTAAACCATAGGTCTTATAATGAAGTCCTCATCTCAGAAATATAAGAGGTCAGTCGAGATCCCACTGGACTCGATTACTGACGCACTTTTATAAAATACATATAAAAATAAGGAAATTGTAAAAAGACCGTAGCTCCAGATATAGCGATATTTACTCCCATTTTGATTCGCAATGTCGATCCAGACTCAATGAAAGTGGTCTGGAGTTCTAATTCAATCGTATGTGAAAAAAAAGCAGATTTGGACTTTCAATTAATTAACGATCGAATATTTAAATTAAATATTTAAATATTTAGTTGTTAGAAATGTTGTTGCATCATTCATTCACATTCAATCATAAATCCTCAAAGCATCCAACAATTAATTATACATTCAAGTTTAAACAAACACAGCATCATATTATTTTTGTATAAATTTTAAATTCCAAATATCCCACATATTTTAAGTAAATGCTTCCCGTTTAAAATTTAACACAATTATTATCACAATGTTTTCGTCCTTTAAAATTAAAAGTTTAAAGCAATTTTTTGTTTCAACACACTAATCACATTTTTATTACAAAATTTTACCCAAAGTTACAAAATTCTTAATATTTCCCACAAAACTTAAATCATCAAAGAATTTTCTTTTAATGTATATATATAATTCTTTTATTTTTTATATTTATAATAACCTTTTTTATTTAAATTATTATTTTTATGCTGAGCCCAAACAGGCCTAGTGCACCAATACGGTGGGCTGCAGCAGGAGGAAATCATGCATGTCTTTTGTTAAAACCGTATAGGCTTGATCCTACAACTAATATTTAAAGGTACGTAGGTGGTCATAGTTGTGTGATGCACCCATTTATATTCTACGATCTTTTTTCTACGTTGGTGTCCCATACTGGATTAGAGATATGGAGCATTACGTTATACTTAAAAAAGTTGGTCTTTATGTATTTACGTATGCTTATATATTTTGCGGAATTGATTTAGTTAATTGTGTACTTGACCACTATGCAATTTTTATAACTATGTTTCTATGGGAGGTAATATGATCATCCAACCAATGTTAAAAAATATTTATTAATAGTTGGCTTAAAAGTTGGTCCGACCATGAACTTCCTAAATTTTCCTTTATATAGGATATGGAAAAAATATATGTTACTATATAATCAATTCAAACCAATGAATATATCTTGATTTATTGTATATCATTTCCATGTATTTATGAATTTCAAGGTTATGCATTAAATTGTTAATAAATGATACAAATATCAAAACGGAAATGGTTTTACAATGTTGAAAACGATTTAATTAGTTGATTCTGATTAACTAATTAAAACAAATGAATATATCTTGATTTATTGTATACCATATACGGAGAGTTATGAATTTCAAGATTATGCATTAAAATGTGAATAGATGATACAAATATCAAAACTTCTATGTATGAGAAACTTAATGCAAAAGTAGATTTAAGGGAAGAGGAATAAAATGTTGAAAAGTGGAATTAATAAGCATTAATTCAATAATGCCATTATTATATCAATTGACTGCACCATCAAGCAAGTGGCTGATATAACGTTATACAATTATGAGAATAAATGCATAGCAAAATTAAGGGCAACAACCATATAATGTTGTACAATTATGGACAACAACCATTTAACGTTATACGATTCTGTTTATAAACTGAAAAATATAACATGTTATATGTATAATAGTGATATTGCTCTATTAACTTTTCAATAAAAAATCTATTAGAGTATTTACGACCGTTAGATATCACTCGATAGCATATACCATGTATAACGTTACATAATATTTGACCATATCAGTCAGTTAAGTTTTCTCCAGACAGTAATTTTTTTCCCCACCTAATCTCGAAAATTCTGAATCGGTGAATGAGTTAACATACTGTAGATGAGTTAAAGTAGACGTTGCATGCATATCCAAAATTGCTCTTTATATGGGATATGGAAAAAATATAGGTTGTTGTACAATTAATTCAAACCAATGAATCTATCTTGATTTATTGTATACCATATTTGGAGATTTATGAACTTCATTGTTATGCATTAAACTATTAATAAATGATACAAATATCAAAACGGAAATGGTTTTACAATGTTGAAAACAATTTAATTAGTTGATTCAGATTAATTAATTTAAAAATATGAATATATTTTGATTTATTGTATACCATATCTGGAGATTTATGAATTTCAAGGCTATGCATTAAAATGTGAATATGTGATACAAATATCAAAACGTATATGTATGAGATACTTAATAAGTGCAAAAATAGATTTAGGAGAAGAGGGATAAAATATTAGAAAGTGAAATTAATAAGCATTAATTTACATTAATTCAATATTGTCGTTATTGTATCAGTTTACTGCACCATCAAGCAAGTGGCTGATGTAACATTATACACTTATAAGAATAAACGCATAGCAAAATTAAGGGTAGCAAGCATATAATGTTATACAATTATGGACAAGAACCATATACCGTTATACAATTCTGTTTATAAACTGAAAAATAAAATATGTTGTTGGCTCTTTTATACGCCAAGGATCTGATTTATTTTAAATGCAATGATTATAAAAATAGCTACCATTAATATTTTAACGCGCAACGACTAGGTAAATTTTTAACGCGTGACGACCTGTAATTTATCGTGCGATGGTCTTTATTTTAACACAAAAAAATAAGTAAAATTTTAATGCATGATGACCTATATTTTTAACGCGTTAAAATAAATGAATTTTTAAGTCACGGTAGCCTATGATAAAAGGGGGAAATAACTATTTTGTAACACTTGAAAGATTTTCACTCTATTTTGAAGTTAAATTTTACTTAAAACAAAAAGGTGATTTTGTTATGTATTTTGATGAGATTTCAATAGAAAAAACCGTATTATCCCATTTTTGAGAAAAAGCTTTTAATTTGAAAAAGTAATTTGTCTACAAATTGGCTATCGTATTGAACATATATTTAAATAATTGATGATTTGTTGTATATTCAGTTTTATATATTTATCGGTTATTATTGCATATATTGAATTGTTGACATATTCACTTATATATATTATATATTATACTATCCAATTTTGTGACCTTGGAGATTTGAAAACCGATGATTAGTTAGGGTTGTTTTAATAGTGAGTATGGCAAGGCTTAAACTCCTGAGTGAGTAGAATAGCATTTTAGAGATCGTTAAGATCAAATTGTGTTAGGATGCCCGAACTGATCAAAATACACAACTCCATGTAACCATTTGTACCTGATTACTGGGCCCTACAATTGTCGCTCTGTACCCATCGGCCTTGGTAATCGCTAAGTCTGTTGGGTTAAATCTGCCAATATACTGCCTTGCCAAAAGGCGGGTTAACACTTTGCCCCCTGAAACATGCCTTGCGGTAGGAAGGCGTGTTTTGAATTGCCTTAAGTCCAATGTTCGAAACCTGTTGATGACCTGTTAACAAATCAATGACCTTGCCTAATTGTTAGTAATAACCGTTCGGGATCGTTAATCAAATTTGTTGATGATCGCACGGGATCGAATGTCTGTTCGAGGCGAAATGCGATTGTTCAAGATCGAATGCCTGTTTGAGGCGAAATGCGGTTTTTCGAGATCGAATGCCTGTTCGAGGCGAAATGCGATCGTTCGAGACCAAATGCCTGTTTGAGGTGAAATACGATCGTTCGAGATCGAGTGCCTGTTCGAGACGTAATGTGGTCGTTCGAGATCGAGTGCCATTCAAGGCGAAATGTGATCGTTGGAGATCGAGTGCCGTTCAGGGCGAAATGTGATCATTCGAGATCGAGTGTCGTTCAGGGCGAAATGTGATTGTCCGGATGGGACTCAAAACTATTAATATTAGATTTCACGTTCGAGTGAGTTTTGTAATCAAAATATTCCACTAACAAAATTAAGTCTAAGTACTAAAATAATAACAAAAACAAAAACAAAAACTAAACACTACAATGCATGCCACTCCGAGTGTGATGGTTCATCATCATCTCAGAGCATGCCTAGGGACCGTTCTTAATTCCATACTTGTGTAAGTGACTTAGACATCTTATTGTGGAGTTTATTACTTATTCTTTGCCATTTCGATCAATTGATGACAAGTTGACGCCTCGATCCAAGGTAGTTCCCATTTAATGCGGATGGTGGTTGCTCCTGTTCCACTGCCGCTGCCCGAGTTCTTATGTATTGCAAAAGCCTGCCATTCTGGACATGTCCCTCAATCTCATCATGTAAGTGCATGCAGTCGTTTGTACTATGCCCGTCCAACTCATGGAACAGACGGTATATTTTTTTATTTCGTTTCATTGTTTGTAGGCTCTCTCCTCATTGGCCTTCGATAGATGATCTGCATATTGGTATCGAGATACATATGTTCCAATGTTTCAGTCAATTCTATGTAAGAGGTAAACCTCAGCTCCCTTCGTGGTCGATTCGATCCATCAGAGCCATCCTCCACTTTCCATTTTCCTTTATCCCTGTTTGAACTTTCCTCGGCGGACCTCCACCTTTAATCGCATAAACTTCCACTTCCTCTCTTCCCTCTGTATCAGCTTTCGCATCTTCCTGTCATAGAAACCTTTCTGCATCATGGTAAAATTCCCCAAGATCCACTGGTGGATCCCATTCCAATGATATCTTGAAATCTGAGTTATTCGCAATCCCTGACACTGTTGCCATCACAACCATCGATGGATCCAGTCAATCCATCGAAGCTACTTCCGCATTGAACCTGGTTAAGAAATCCCTGAGTGATTCTCCTTTCCACTGCTTCATTGATGTTAAAGTCATCACACTCTTGGGTCTCATGATGTGGACCCGAAATTGTCTCATAAACCTTTCGATCAATTCCGTCTATGTGCTAATAGAGCCGCTATGAACCATAGTGCAGCTATATCCATTAAGTACAAGGGGAAGCACCATGCCATGACTTCCTTCGATGCACCCAGTACTTCCACATGTCTCATGTATCTCGTCGGATGAACAGCGGGATCCATTTTTCCATCATGTCTCAAGTGTTGGTAGTTTGAACTCCAATGGTAGCTTGCCTGATATTTGGAGTGAATGGACTACTATTTACATCCTCCAAATCCCCGTTCACTAGTCCTGCACATATAGTCTCTATAAACCTATCATTTTCTTCCAGTAGTAGTCTCCTATCATCATGTCCAAGCTGCCCCCCGAGTCTACGAGGGAATTCTGGAACGTATTCCTCCGGATGAGCATCCAAATTCCGATTCGCACCAAGCTCCACAGGATTGACTGCAGATCCTCCAGCATCATGACCAATAAGACCTGGGGGCATGCCTGTAGTCTTTAGGGATCGGTGCTGATCCCTCTATAGGGATCGGTGTCGATCCCCCTTGGATGGCAGGGGACTGCCCCCGGCTGCTCTATTCCACTCCTTTTTCTATTGTCTCCATTTTCACGTTCCCGGTTCTGATTTCCAGTGATTCCTGTTGTTTCAACTCCTTGATTCTACATTCCAGTAGCTTCTATGGCTCCAGCTTGTCCAATTTGTCGAAGTAGATTCTACATCATCTCCTCCTGCCTTTTCAACATCCTATTTTGCATAACATCCATCATCGTTTCCATCTCATCCCTGGTGATGTATATAGATGCTTGATTAGCTCCAGCCCCTGAGGAAGCCTCCTGACTCCCTCCATGGTGGCTCCTTTCTGGTAGCGCTCTCCTTGTTGATTACCTAGCCATTACTTCCTATATCCAAGTATCCAAGCTTCAAAATGTAAGCTCCTAGCTTCCAAATCCACAGGTGCAAGCCGTTTTCAGTGAAAGTACCAAAATGTTGGCATCAAAATTGACCACCAATACTAAGTTATATGAAAGCACCAATATCCAATCCGATCATAGAAGTATGAAGTGAAATAAATGAAGAACAAATTAAAACTATTAGAAAGCGAATAAATAGAGACACAAGTTTATAGTGGTTTGGAAAAATCCGGCCTACATCCACTCCATAGATTTTCCTTTTGTTAGTTTATACTGCTGCTTATAGTTGCAAATCTGTGAAATTCAAGAATAAAAATGGCAAAGTGTAGCCTAGGTAGAAGATAAAGAGAAGCAGAATATCCATTTTCTGATGCTATGCTTGCTGTATTTATAGGGAAAGACGTGCACCAATCTCTCTGAAACTTCGGGCTATAGGACCTTCTTATCCATATGGGCCCACCATATAGGTCGCTAGGCACAAATCCTAATAGAGAGGGATCAGTACCGATCCCTCCATTGGTTGATTCTTGGGCAGCGGTCCCTATGGTAGCTTCTATATGTTTAGACATGTTAGCTCTTCAAATCTCGTATCCTTTGGACATAAGGAGCCCAAGTTATCGCATGATCTTTGAATCAGTATTGCTTGTGCACTGCCTTCTGCTGATCCTTCTCATATGGTTTATGCCGATCCCTCCATCTTTGTCCATCTAATATGCGATCCCTATAGTATGTTCCCTAGGGTCCATATGCCTTGCTCTCCAAATTCCATATGCTTTGGACTTATAAATTTCGAGATATTGGCAGTTGTACACGAGAATATACTTGGGCATTAATGAATGCCGACTCCTATCTAATGAAATACGCCAATCAAATGCAACCAATCATGCTGATCACTTTTCTGTGAGTCGAAGTATGTCGAGCCCTCCTTTTTCCAATGGAGTATACCGAACCCTCGATAGGAGCTAACCCATGCCGATCCCTCCATCTTGCTAAGCAGTTAAAGTATACCGATCCCTCTAGATTGAGTATGTCGATCCCTTCCAAGTTGTTAAGCTATGTCGATCCATCCTCTATGAGATGAAACATGCCGAGACCTCTTTGTCAACAATGCTGAACCCTCCAATTTGCCATATTATGCTGAACCCTTCCATCTGTTGAACCGTATTCCATACTTTGAACATTCTGCCTTGCATATCTATTAATTCCATTCAATCTCGACTCCATGTAACCATCTGTACCTGATTACTGGGCGCTACAATCATCGCTCTGTACCCATCGGCCTTGATAATCGCGAAGTCTATTGGGTTAAATCCGCATGTATACTGCCTTTCCAAAAGGCGGGTTAACATTTTGCCCCCTGAAACATGCCTTGCGGTAGGAAGGCGTGTTTTGAATTGCCTTAAGTCCAATGTTCGAAACTCGTTGATGACATGTTAACAAATCAGTGATCTTGCCTGGTTGTTAGTAACGACCATTCGGGACCATTAATCAAATTTGTAGTCGTCCCAGGCTGCTGATGATCGTAAGGGATCGAGTGTCTGTTCGAGGCGAAACACGATCATTCGAGATCGAATGCCTGTTTGAGGCGAAATGCGATCGTTCGAGATCAAATGCCTGTTTGATGTGAAATGCGATCGTTCGAGATCGAGTGCCTGTTCGAGGCATAATGTGGTCGTTCGAGATCGAGTGTCGTTCGAGGCGAAATGTGATCGTTTGGGGTGAAATGTGATCGTCCGAGATCGAGTGCCGTTCGGGACGAAATGTGATTGTTCGAGATTGAGTGTCGTTTGAGGCAAAATGTGGTTGTCCGGATGGGATTCAAAATTATTAATATCAGATTTCACGTTCGAGTGAGTTTTGTAATCAAAATATTCAACTAATAAAATTAAGTCCAAATACTAAAAGAAAAACAAAAACAAAATCTAAAACTAAAAACTACAATGCATGCCACTCTGGGTGTGTCGGTTCATCGTCGCCTCAGAGCATGCCTAGGGACCGTTCTCGATCCCGTACATGTGTTCATGACTTAGACGTCTTATTGTGGAGTTTATTACTTATTCTTTGCCATTCTGATCAATTGATGATAAGTTGACGCCTCGATCCAAAGCAGTTTCCGTTCAATGCGGATGGTGGTTGCTCTTGTTCCACTCCGGCTGCCCGAGTTCTTACGTATTGCAACAGCCTACTGTTTCGGACATGTTCCTCAATCTCATCCTTTAAATGCATGTAGTCATTTGTACTATGCCCATCCAGCTCATGGAACAGACGGTATTTTTCTATTTCTTTTCATTGTTTGTAGGCTCTCTTCTCATTGGCCTTTGATAGGGGATCTGCACCTTGATATCCAGATATATCTGTTCTAATGTTTCAGTCAATTCTGTGTAAGAGGTAAATCTCGGTTTCCTTCATGGTCGCTTCGATTCATCAGAGCCATCCTCCGTTTTCCGTTTTCCTTTATCCTTTTTTGAACCTTTCCCGGGCGAACCTCCACCTTTAACCGCATAAACTTACACTTCCTCTCTTCCCTCTCTATCATCTTTCGCATCTTCCTGTCACAGAAACCTTTCTGCTTCATGGTAAAATTCCCCGAGATCCACTGGTGGATTCCGTTCCAATGATATCTTGAAATCTGAGTTTTCCGCAATCCCTGACACTACTGCCACCAAAACCATCAATAGATCTGGTCGATCCACCGAAGCTACTGCCGAATTGAACCTGGTCAAGAAATCCCTGGGTGATTCTCCTTTCAACTGCTTCATCGATGTTAAGTCATCACACTCTTGGGTCTTGTGATGTGGACCAGAAATTGCCTCATAAACCTTTCGATCAATTCCATCTATGTGCTTATAGAGCCGCTTTCCAACTATCTGAACCATAGTGCAGCTATATCCGTTAAGTAGATGGGGAAGCACTGTTCCATAACTTCCTCTTATGCCCCCAGTACTTCCATATGTCTTATGTATCTCGTCAGATGAACAGCGGGATCCGTTTTTCCATCATATATCTCAAGTGTTGGTAGTTTGAACTTCGGTGGATACCTAGCTTGCCTGATATTTGGAGCGAATGGACTTCTATTTACATCCTCCAAATCCTTGTTCACTAATCCTCCATGCATAGCTCGCCTGATCATCTTTGCAAACCTATAATTGTCTTCCAGTGGTAGTCTCCTATCATCATGTCCAAGCTGCCCCTTGAGTCTACGAGGGAATTCTGGAACGTATTCCTCCGGACGAGCATCCAAATTCTGATTTGCACCAAGCTCTACAGGACTGACCGTAGATCCTCCAACATCACGACTAATAAGACCCGGGGGCATGCCCCTTAGCTTTTGGGGATCGGCACCGATCCCTTTGGGGGGATCGGTGTTGATCCCTCTTGGATGGCAGGGGACTGCCCCGGCTGCTCTATTCCATTTATTTGTCTATTGGCTCCATTTTCACATTCCCAGTTCTGATTTCCAGCGATTCCTGTTGCTTCAACTCCTTGATTCTGCATTCTAGCAGCTCTTATAGCTCCAGCCTGTCCAATTTGTCGATGTAGATTCTACATCATCTCCTCCTGCCTTATTAGTATCATCTCCTGCATAGCATCCATCATCATTTCCATCTCACCCCTGGTGATATATATAGATGCTTGATTAGCTCCAGCTCCTGAGGAAGCCTCCTGACTCCCTCCATGGTGGCTCCTTTCTGGTAGTGCTCTCCTTGTTAATTGCCTAGCCATTGCTTCCTATATTCAAGTATCCAAGCTTCAAAATCTAAGCTCCTAGCTTCCAAATCTGCAGGTGCAAGTCATTCTCAGTGAAAGCACCAAAATGTTGGCGTCAAAATTGACCACCAACACCCAGTTATATGAAAGCATCAATATCCAATCCCCCACAGAAGTATAAAAAGAAATAAATGAAGAAAAAAATTAAAAATATTAGAAAGCAAATAAATAGAGACACGGGTTTATAGTTGTTCGGAAAATTCCGGCCTATGTCCACTCCAAAAAATTTCCTTTTGTTAGTTTATACTGCTAATTACAGTTACAAATTCATGAAATTCAAGAATAAAAATGGCAGAGTGTAGCCTAGATAGAAGATAAAGAGAAGCAGAATAAAGATCCATTTTCTGATGCTATGCCTGCTATATTTATAGAGGAAGACATGCACCAATCTCTCTGAAACATCGACCATAGGTCCTTCTTATCCATATGGGCCCACCATAGAGGTCGCTAGGCCCAAATCCCAATAGAGAGGGATCAGTACTGATCCCTCCATTGGTTGATTCTTGGGCAGCGATCCCTATGGTGGCTTCTATATGTTTAGACATGTTAGCTCTTCATATCCCATATCATTTGGACCAAAGGAGCCCAAGTTATCACATGATCTTTGAATCGGTATTTCTTCTGCACTGCCTTCTGCCGATCCCTCTCATAGGGTTTATGCCAATCCCTCCATTATTGTCCATCTGATGTGCGATCCATTTGCCTTGCTCTCCAAATTTCATATGCTTTGGACTTATCAATTTCGAGATATTATTTTTGTATGCGAGAATGTACTTGGACATTGATGAACGAGGACCCCTATCTAATGAAATCGCTAATCCAATGCAACCAATCATGTCGACCCCTTTTCTGTGAGTCGAAGTATGCCGAGCCCTCCTTTTTCCAATGGAGTATACCGAACCCTCGGTAGGAGCCAACCCATGCCGATCCCTCCATCTTGCTAAGCAGTTGAAGTATACCGATCCCTCTAGATTGAGTATGTTGATCCCTTCCAAGTTGCTCAGCTATGTCGATCCATCCTCTATGAGACGAAACATGTTGAACCCTCTTTGTCAATAATGCCGAACCCTCCAATTTGCCATATTATGCCGAACCCTTCCATCCGTTAAACCGTATTCCATACATTGAACATTCTTCGTTGCATATTTATCAATTCCATTCAATCTCGACTCTATGTAACCATCTGTACCTGATTATTGGGCCCTACAATCATCGCTCTGTACCCATCACCTTGATAACCGTGAAGTATGTTGGGTTAAACCCGCATGTATACTGCCTTGCCAAAAGGTGAGTTAACACATGTTATATGTATAACAGTGATATTGCTCTATTAACATTTCAATAAAAAAACCTATTAGAGTATTTATGACCATTGGATATTACCTGATAGAGTATATCATGTATAACATTACATAATATTTGACCATATCAGTCGGTTAAGGTTTCTTTAGACTGTTTTTTTCCTACCCTGATTCGAAAATTTCTGAATCAATGAATGAGTTAAGATACTGCAGATGAGTTAAAATAGACGTGGCATGCATATCCAAAATTGGCCTTTATATGGGGTATGGAAAAAATATGTTTTGTTGTATAATTAATTCAAACCAATGGATGTATCTTGATTTGTTGTATACCATATCTAGAGATTTATGAATTTCAAGGTTATGCATTAAGCTGTTAATAAATGATACAAATATCAAAACGAAAATGGTTTTACAATGTTGAAAACGGTTTAATTAGTTGATTCTAGTTAATTAATTTAAACAAATGAATATATTTTGATTTATTGTATACCATATCTGGAGATTTATGAATTTTAAGGTTATGCAAAAATGTGAATAGATGATACAAATATCAAAACGTATATGTATGAGAAACTTAATGAGTGCAAAAATAGATTTAGAGGAAGAAGAATAAAATGTTGGAAAGTGGAATTAATAAGTACTAATTTGTATTAATTCAATAATGCCTTTATTATATCAATTTACTGCACCATCAAGCAAGTGGCAGATGTAACGTTATACAATTATGAGAATAAACACATATCAAAATTAAGGACAACAACCATATAACGTTATACAATTCTGTTTTTAAACTGAAAAATGTAACATGTTATATGTATAACAGTGATTTGCTCTATTAACTTTTCAATAAAAACCCTATTATAGTATTTATGACCATTAGATATCACTCGGTAGCATGTACTATATATAACGTTACATAATATTTGACCATACCAGTCAGTTAAGATTTCTCTAAACTGTATATTTTTTCCACCCTGATCCGAAAATTTATAAATCAACAAATGAGTTAAGATACCACAAATGAGTTAAAATAGACATGACATGCATATCCATAACCCTTAATCGGTCCAATATAGAAATATTAAAACTTCAAAAACAAATATTGCATTCTAGAAATATCTACCAAATCCTATAAATATCACTCACTCTATCCATCCATATTCACATCTCTTTCCATCCCTATTCTTTTTCCGCTTTTCTCTACTGTCATCTTTCGGGTAGTGTAATTATACTACTGAAACTGTGCATTACACTATAGTTTATCTTGCACTTATATGTTTCAATCTTATTCCAAAGGGGAAAAATCATTTCTGCGACTGCAACTTCTACACTTCTGTTTTATATTAAAGAGGTAATTTGCACTTTTTAGAATTTGCTTGTATTGCTTATTTAAGTACATCACTCTGTGTATTCTCAAAATAATATCATGATTACATGTTATTTACGGATATAAAATGAACTGATCGATGAAAATTTATTTATTTTTCATGTTATTTTTTATTTTTAAATACGCATAAAGATTATGCTTCTTATAAAAAAGTTCAAAATTACATGTCAGTCATCACGTTATTATTACTTTACTCTATAAATTGAAAAATTAATTTCAGCATACAACATAATTTTTCAGCCAATCTGTAGATATTAAACACTCTGGTAAGCAAATGTCGACTCAAAAAGATGATATACCTCTGAAAGCATCTTCAACGAAAAATAGTGTACATGTCCAGAAATCAACAAACGACGATAAAAATCTCCTTCAAACGATGATCATGGCCGTGATGATAAATTTACTTCTGAAGCAGTAAGTGGTATATAATTTAAAATTTTTGAAAAAATAATATAATTAAATTTTGTTATCTTATCGATTTTCTCTTTCTGTTTTTGCTATCAGCATAAACTTCTTTAAACGCCTCTCTATATATATTACCAAATGGTACTATCACTTAAAAATAGAATCTAGCAACTATATTTTTTACAAAATTTAATAAGCTCTTCTACATATATTACCAAACTTAGTATAACTTAAATATATGATCTAACAATTAAATTTTCTAGATAACAGAAGCAAAAATTCAACCTAACAAAAATTTAAATGTTCCAACTTAAAAATGAAATTCAATCCGATTACACATGATTCTAACGCAAAAACGTAGCTACATATTCAAAAAATTTATTTCTCTTAAATATGTTAAACACATGGTATAAAACAAAGAAAAAATAAAAACAAAATAAATAACATCAATTTACTCGCGAAGCATGTGCTATCGCCACGCGTGAAGTGCGTGTCATAACACTCGTAATAA
Organism: Allium fistulosum; assembly: GCA_030737815.1. Taxonomy (NCBI): domain Eukaryota; kingdom Viridiplantae; phylum Streptophyta; class Magnoliopsida; order Asparagales; family Amaryllidaceae; genus Allium; species Allium fistulosum. The sequence goes on from CM060902.1 coordinate 871,465,266, forward strand.
TAAAGGATTTGGGCCCTATGTGATAGTGTTAGGTCCGGCTCCTGATTCATATAGGTTTCAATCCTACTCATGAAGTTTTAACAAATCCATTATTAGGTTTAGACATAAATAAAATTGTGCGGACGTTGGCATATAAGTATATTTCAGTAGAGTACTTGATCAAATGATCAGATATATAATTATTGTTTCGCTAACTTAATGACAAGAATCTAAACCATTTAATCAGTCGCAGTCATTGTATTTTTCCCTTCACGTTAAGAAAACTGGAAGAAAATGACATTAGAAACAAGCAGACTATCATTCTCCATTAAAGTATAATAGGGGTGAAAACAAAGAAAGAAGTATTATGAAGGAACTGATTGATGTTATTGTGATAAAATCAATTAATATGCGTTTATATAATCTGTGTTTAACTCTAATTAGCTTATAACCGAAAATTTCATATTAAGCATTCAAGTTAAGCAAACAAATATGGCCCGTTATCTTCTTCTGTTCTCGTGTGTTTTATGGAAAAAAGATTTACCCATGATATCCGAACATTTGACTACAAATTTGGATATTTGACATTTTGTATGCATTGTACATATTTCTTCCACTTTTTATAAATATATTCAGGTAGGTTAGCATACCCTACGGCACTAATTAAATGTGTTTGATTTTGTTGGTGCAAATCAACGTTTTTAATTATTTGAATTTGATGAGTAGACAAGTTATCAAACAAAATGAAGAACTCAATCTGTTAAATTCAACACGTTTATTGACCTTTCTCAACTGTAATCTGCCAAAAAAGGAACCTAACAAAGACCATCTGGATTTGAGAGGAACCCACAAAAGAAAAACCCCAAATGTTGGGTAGCCTGCATTTTTTTACATGGACAATTTATTCAAACAACTGTGGTTATTTAGGTTTATGTACGCGTTTGCAAATCTGTAGCATGAATCATACAGTCGTTGGATGTATAAGAATGGCGACTGATTTAAATTGCTAATTATAACTTGACGAGCAATAACTTTGAGCAAATTTGATGGTCCTCGCCTTATGTATCTGGTCGGTCCAACCAATAATAACTCGAATTTTTTTTTTCACTAAAAGAAAAGTCTAGCATCAAAGATTTGATTATTATTTTATAAATATCCAGTCCCTTACCATTCTATTTCAACAAATTATAATTAGCAATTTCAACTAAAAGTTGAGCAATTAAACTAATGAATCACAGAATAAAATATTAAAATTAGCAATTTCAATCAAAAAATTAACTATTCAAATGTTCATCAATCAAATTAATGAATTAAAGAATAACGTGAAATAATGGAAAAAAAAACTAAAATATGAAAATAAGGAAAAAAAATTGTCATAGCAAATAGACAGTTTGGTTTTACGTCAAGATCGAAACTATATAATTAATAAGACAAAACAACTTTGGAGCAAACAAAAACATTAACATACCGCACGCATATATTCGAAAAATACATATGACAGTATGGTGCTATCACGGAATTGCCAAGAATTTAGCATAAAAGACAAAACAAAATCTAGTCTTTTTTTTTTTCAAAAGAAAGTATAATAACAAATGGAGAAAAAACGCCTTTCTCCGGTGGCACATACAAAAACGGCGAAGCATATGAAGGACATATGCCTCCCAGACGCAAAGATAAAAGACTAACAGTGGAACAGAAAAAATAAAAACGGCCACAACAGCCAGAAACAGAAATACAGAGATATAGAAATAGTAACAAAAACCACCAACAGTCACCACCCCGCCTTTACCCGAAGCTAAAGGCCAGACCACCAAGCCAAACCACAAAGAAAGCAAACCGAGCTGCGGCATAAGCAGCCAGACCATAGAAAGCCAGAAGCCGCCAAACGACTGATATGAAGAGTCAACCCAGACAACACAGTCCCAACCAAAGAGACAGGAGAACAGAAACAACAGCCATCCATAACAGCATAGCAGCCACACAAACACCACCAGAAAAACCAGGACACTGAAAAACCAGGTTTTGCCAACCAAAGCTCTCACCGGACCCATAGCGAAACCAAAGATACCTGGAAAAGGAAAACTAGCAACCACATTAACCAAAAAAGGGGGGGAAGGGGAAAGTGAGCGCTGGATGAAGGCCTGCGAAAGCACGACAAGATTCAACCAATTCCTAGTCTACCGGAAGACAGAGCACATGAAATAGACAGGAGACCAACAAGCTGCTCAGCACGGAGACTCAACGGACCTCTGAAAGGTCTACCACGGAACGCTAGGAAAACATCGTTCCTCACACGCCGAATAATGGATGTAGGATCCATAGGCAAGCTCTCGAATGTTGCCTTGTTCCGTGCGCACCATATGTGCCAGCAGATTAGGCATGGAATCAAACGGAACACGATAGAGCGAATAGATTTCCCAGAGCTCCCAGCCCACCAGTTACTCTGGAGATCAAAAGGAGATCTGGCAATACGTCGAACACCAACTAGGTTGCCGAAGTAATTCCAGCAGGATCTGGCCGAAAAACCATCAAAAAACAAGTGGTTCAAGGATTACGATTCCCCGTTGCCACAGCATCTACAACGGGACACGAAAGGGATGCCGATCTTTTGGAAATTCTCGTCAAGTGGCAGTCCATCATGTAGAATACGCCACATCAGAATAGAGACCTTGGGTGGGATACGTGAATCCCAAATGTATGAAAACACAGGGCGAATGGGGTTAGAGATCCTACGCGACGACCAAGCTTTCATAATGGAGAATGAAGCGCCATTCCATCCTGTAGAACCACCATGAGAGTCAGAAAATGGCTTAACCGATTGCATGTGCTTCCAGGTCTCACTAGCATAGGATGGAGAACCTGAGAAATTAGAACCCGCAAGCCTACGGTACTTAGCATGAAGAAAAAACGCCCATAAAGAGTTGTTAGCTTCAAACCGATACCATAATTTACAGGCAAAAGCAGCACAGAGGTCCTTAGGATTACGCAGACCCAAACCACCTTCGTTTTTTGGACGACATACCGCGTCCCACGACACCCAATGGTGCCGACGAGCGTAATTCTTGTTGCTCCAGAAGAAAGACGAAGCCAACGACCGATACGACCGGAAGAAGGAAGAGGTCGGTGTCATAGCCGCGAATATATGCGTACCCATCGAATCTAAAACAGATTTGATAAGGACAAGTCTACCAGCCTGAGAAAGAAGAGACGCATTCCAGCGTAAGATCTTACCCCTCACCTTATCAACCAAGGGGTCGAAGAAAGCATTGAGTTTTCTACCTCGGTACAGGACAATACCCAAATAAGGTAGAGGGAGGGTTGTTTCCGAGAAACCCGAAACAGTCTCGATCCAGGTAGCACAGGATGGAGACAAGTCCTTCGCATGGACGAAGCAACTTTTAGAAGGGTTAACGAGTTGGCCCGAGGACCTCTCGTATTGATGAAGGAACCTAAGTAGCCGCCGGACCGAGGAACGACTGCCATTAGAGAAAATAACAATGTCATCAGCAAAGGATAAGGATGAGATAAGGGGGCAACCCCTCGGAATCCCGAAGCGCTGGACCTGACCGAAAATAGATAAAGTTTGGAGACCTCGGATGAAAGCCTCAGCCGCGATCACAAAAAGAGAGGGCGAAAGAGGGTCTCCTTGACGCAGAGCCCTGCCCGCTTTGAAATAACCATTAGCCGAGCCATTAATGAGCACAGAAAACCAACAGTTGGAGATGAGCCTCCATACCAAGTCAATTAGCGGTTCCGGGAACCCAAAAGCCCTTAAGACCTTGATGATGAAAAACCAGGACATGCGGTCGTAAGCCTTAGCCATGTCCAGTTTGAAGACAACATTGGAACCCCAGACTTTCCGATCAATCTGGGAGATCAGTTCTTGAGCCAAAAGGACGTTATCCGAAATCAAACGCCCCTTAACAAAGCCAGCTTGAGAGGGAGAGATAATGCGCTCAAGGAAGGGCGCCAAGCGATTGGTCAGAATCTTAGAAATAACTTTATTCGAAAAGTTGCACAGATAACGTAACCGAGCCCAAAACAAAATCTAGTCAATTGCCAAATTGATATAAAATAGAATACAAAATATAACATGGTTCGACCCAATGATCATACACACACATATATAGATATATATATATATATGTATATATATACATATATATATATATCTTATATATATATATCTCTATATATATATACATATGTATGTATACATATGTATGTATACATATGTATGTATATGTATATATACATATGTATATATATGTATATATACATATATCCTACGTTAATATAAATGATAGAGTTATGGGTACGTCTAAGGAAAAAACTATGTAATTTGATTATGTAACTTAATTCCAGTAGCGATTCTTGTTCGAAATAAAATAAATTTTGGGTTTTATATACAACTAAAAATTCCTTAAGAAAGCTATTTAATCGATTGTTGTTACAAATATTTCTGTAACCATGAGTATTGAATCATGTTAAATAAATATTTATCTATAAATGTTCCTAATTAATATGTGTCAAAAAATTGAATACTGATCCATCCTTTTAAGACCGGCGTACATAAAGCTATCCATATGATGAACGGTGTATTATTCATGACCATTGGGACAACCCAAGGGGTTATGTACGTGTGATTATTTGGAACATTTACAGAGTGACTCAATGAGATTCTTTTATAGGTTAGTTATAAAGTCAAATAAAAGATCACATGTAACGATCTGCAATAACCTTGTAATTTGAGAATGTTGCGAATCTTAAGTGTCTAAACTATACTATGACGACAAACACCATTGTTCAAGTGGTTAAGTGCTTCGACTTTGGTACAAGAGGTTACAAGTTCAAAACTTACGTAGCGTGATTCGAACATCTATTGATATGTGATTTATGATATGTGATATGTTGTATCTAAGTACCAGTTCAAAGAAATAAAAAATAAATAAACTATACTATGACTAGGGCTGTTATGGTAACGGTAAATTTACCATTACCAGGCAATCGGTTACCATTTTCGAATGAAATCGGTATACCAGTTTAATCGGTATGGTAACGGTAAATTTACCATGTTCTACGGTAAATCATCGGTAACATTTCTTCAATACCAGCGGTAACGGTAAATTTACCAGTCAATTTATAATACATGTATATTCATGTAACATGCTTTATTATAGGCATTTAAAACCAAGCAAATGATTAAATTTAGTTTATTAACCATGTGAAATAATGTTAGATATACTTCACTTCTTTCTCATTTATGTTTTTTATTAAGTAACACTATAAATTGTATAATGAAGCACCGTTATGGTGTGAATACGTGTTATGTTACTAACCTTTTTTAGACAAACGGTAATTTACCATTACCAGTGTAACGGTTACCAGATTATCGGTATACTAGTCTTCGGTATACCAGCCTATCGGTAACGGTAACGGTAAACAATTTTTGCTTACCAGTAAAAATGGTACGGTAACGGTATTTTTGAAATGGTAACGGTAACCATTACCATAACAGCCCTAACTATGACCGTGGTCAACCACATGACAACGACGATCGTCTTAAGACCACATTTTGATATAAGCTGAACCACTTGAAATGAAATACTATTCAATGTAGAATTTGTTTCCTTCGAATAAAATGTCAGTATCACTTTAATGGTGCTCATTTTAAAGTCAGAGTCTTTGACCAAAGTAAATATGTAAATGTTATCAGATTGAACCATGATATTTATTGTTGGACTTTGCATTTAACCACGGATATTACTACATTTTTAAACATTAACCAAGCTCTAGATACCTCGATATAGTTATGATGAAGAGAAAATGTGCATAATAGGAGTTATATACGAGATATACCTAATAACGTGTTATTTACAATTTATGAGGACAATAATTTTTTAGCACCCTCAAAGTTGTAGTAGTATGGTAAATGGATCATATCACTCACTATAGGAATTTATAAAATTCCTACATTTATTTTTGAGCTTTTAAGAGATGTAAAATCTAATGGGAGATTTATTAGAAAAATATAGTGTCTATCTAATAAGCATAAGAGCATATGTAATATTATAATAATCTACTTTAATAAATTTGCATAACTAATGTAATTGATGCAATTGGAAAAACTGTTTACCAACGAACAATATATCATGCACGTTTTCTTTTTTATTTTCCAACGCTACCGTCCACATGAACGATAATTATTCGTGGCCGCGATCACTCAAGTGACATCGGGATTGCTTTGATTGTCCAAATGGACCAATCAAAACATGTTGGGGTGAGTCGCTAATACGGGTTGATTTATTTTCCGATATGCAAGAATTAGAATATACATCACATATGTTTGGCTTTGCGAAGAGCTTTTTACCTCTTCATTTAGATTGACATTTTTTTTTCCTAATAGAAAAAAAAATTAATTTTAAAATATATACGTTTTTTTTCCCTCCTCCAAAAGTGTAATTTTGGGCCCGCAACCAAAATAAGTGCCAGCAAAAAACATGGTAACAGTTGAGTGTTGATATCATGTATGTGTTGGTGGGCAGTTAACTTAACTGCTTCTTCCTCTTTCTTATACCTCTCTATAAATACATGCACTTTTTCTCAATTTCATCATTCGTTTATCTGGTAAAAAAAGAAAAAAAAAACAGCAGGAAAATATATCAACCCATTTATTATCAATGGGTATCTCTTTATTTCTTCTAGTTGCAGCTGGATTTCTGTTCGTGTATCATACTGGTATATATTTTAGTTTTTTTTTCCCTCTTTCCATTCCAGTATTTTTCTTAATTTCCATTTAAATTTGCTGAAGTTTAGCTCGTTGAGAAGTGTTGAGCATGTTGTCGTTATAGAAGTATATTTCATAGATTTTACAATTTCTACTGTAGTTAGATTATATGCCAATTCGTTTTCCTGGCACTTTCAATTTTTTTTTTTATAATTTAGTTTAGCACTCTGATTATAATGTGTAAGACAGTCGAAGTTAGTTTCCCGATTAATGACAATACAAATTGAGTGAAGGAATGATAAGAGGAGCGAAATTATACCCTGTCACATCCTTTATGTGACCAATTGAGTAAAAGAAGCTTTTACTAACTAGATTACAATAATCTTTAAACATACCGATCAACCTCTGTTAATCTTTCTTTTTTTTTTCTTACTGCAAAAATATTACTCTTACAAATAATTAATTTATATATCTGTACATGGTAGAAAATAATTTGAATATAGGCATCACAATCAGGGTAGATTTGACCAGAAAAGCAAAAACGCTTTTGATCTTTTCTTAAAATGTCTTTTAATTAATATAGCAAAGCAACCAGAAAAACCATATGTTATGTACGCTCTTGGAATGATTTCTTTTAAATAAAGTAAAGACATAATGCTACAAGTATTTATTTTCTCATATCAAAATTTAAAATAATTTTTCTGATAGCTATCCAAACCGGTCTAAAAGCTAGCTGTACTTAGCCCTTGTCATGGTTGTTGCGTTGTTGGGTTATTTTTACACCATTTCAGCATTGGTACATAACACTAAACCAAATCTTTAAACGCAGGAGTTGAAGCCACGGTGGGCATAAACTATGGAATGCTAGGCAACAACCTCCCACCCCCTGAAAAAGTCGTCTCCCTCTACAAACAAATAAACGTGGAAAATCTGCGTATCTTCAACCCAAACTCCACTGTCCAAAACGCCCTCCGCAATTCTAAAATCTCCATCATTCTCGGTACATACAATCAAGACCTTCAAAATCTTGCAGCAAATCCATCATTCGCTTCACAGTGGGTGAAAACACACGTAGCTCCATACTCCAACTCAGTGCAGTTTAAGTACATATCGCTTGGCAATGAAGTTATACCTGGAAACATGGCCAATTACGTACTGCCCGCAATGAAGAATCTAGACTCTGCCCTGAAGAATTCAAACTTAGATATTCCAGTGACCACAACAGTGTCGACTCAGGTGCTTGGGACCTCTTATCCGCCTTCAAACGGTAGCTTTGCTGCATCGGTGCTGTCAGTTATGACACCTCTTGTTAGGTTTTTGGCCTTGAAGAAGACTCCTCTTTTGGTTAATGTCTATCCTTACTTTGCTTACTCAGGTCAGCACATTTCTGCATCTGTGTATTACAAAGTAATCTTTAAAAGTATTCAAATATAGAGCAAAACTTTGATAACCTTTAAAAGTGTCCAATCTAAGTTAAGGGTATGTTTGACATGTATTTTTCTGCATTATAACACAGGCTCATATTATCGCTAAAGAAAAAAAAAATCTTGATATACATTTATCTTTTTGATCAAAATAGGCGACCCGAAAGATGTTCGATTAGATTATGCACTATTCACAGCTAATGGGACAGTTGTACAAGATGGGGCACTAGGGTACACAAACCTATTTGATGCAATAGTAGATGCTACGTACACTGCTTTGGAGAAAGTAGGAGGATCAAACGTTGATGTTGTCGTATCAGAAACTGGTTGGCCTTCGGGTGGAAATGGCGGAGGAGCAACCATAGAGAATGCTAGAATATACAACAATAATGTGGTGGCTCATGTGACCAGCAACAAAGGAACGCCTAAAAGGCCAGGGAAGGCAATTGATACCTATTTGTTTGCCATGTTTAACGAGAATGAGAAGCCGGCTGGAACTGAGCAGAATTTCGGGTTGTATCAGCCGGATATGACTGAAGTTTATCATGTTGATTTTGATACCTAAGTGACTGTTCATGTATTTGCTTTTGTTTCATTTGTTGTAGTGTATTATTAGGGTATTTTACATTTTTGTTTTTAGGCATGTATGTATGTTTTGGATATATTTAGCCTTGTCATATATATTGATGCTTGTTTGTACTTTCTGTTTATCTGATGTACTCGTGTTAGGAAGGTATCTGGCAAGGTTGAATGGTTCTTGAACCTCCTATTTACGTACTGGTTTAGCATATTTCTGCCTATTTTGAATTCCTGGATCAGTGGAAGAATAGAACCAAACTACAGATACAATAAGAATTTAGAGCTTGGTATGCTACGACAAATAAAGTTTTTCTTGTTGTGCAAGTTTTTTAGTTGTTTAGTACATGGTTATAGACGTTTGATGGAAATCTAGCATCTTCGCAATGTTGTTTCCACTGTAATTTTTTTTAAAACACGTCTTTTATGTGGTCATGGATACGTGAATCCGAGGTGAACCATAAAATAAATATAGAAATCTCGTAGTAGTGTGAAAGTTCCCCATTTGGAATAAAAGAGGAATACCTAATTACGTGGGTCACCGCATGAATTCCTCTGTTCCCTTTTAGATGTCCTATACGTTTACTCAAATTCAGTCCATTCAGTATTTATAAAGAAACTAATTTGAGAGATCCACCTTTAAAATAAATGGATTGGATTAATTGGAAACAAATGACACATGAATTTAAGAATAGAGGAATGACATCCACGGATCAATACTAGTTTTGGATTTACCATTCAAAAAAACTTAAACAGCTTAATATTCCAAGACTATACTTTTAAAAGAACAATTACCTTTAATAAGAAGTTAATTAAGTGACCATTTGGTTTAGTATTTTGATATTTTCACATTGTTTTCGTTCTGAGCTTTAAAAACAAAAACAATAAGAATGTATATGCCTGGTTTTCTTCAAAATTCACTTTGAAAAAAAATCAATTTCCAAAGTAGGATTAAAATATAAGAAAAATGCACTTGTTTCATTTGAAAGGGGAGAATATTAAATATTATTATCATGCATAAAAACTACAGTACCCTAATTTCTTTCTTTCCAAATCTCTTTTGTCGTAGATATTCTTTAGAAATTCATTGAAATTATCAACAAAATCTCAAGTATACACAAGTGCTTGTTTTACTCACATATTTCATTACTATTTAAACAATGATTTCTAATTTCAAAAACAAAGTTAAGTAGCTAGATAATTGCAATTTGAATTCTTCATTTTGTTAATTTTGAGATAGAGATTGAGTTTTTTATAATTATCCTTGCTTTCATATTGGTGTACTTTTAGTTCTTTTCATTGAATTTGATTGCCATCGCTTTTTACCATATCCACCCTATTTATCTTTTCAAAAGTGTCAAATGCCTAGGTTCTTCTTCTTCAAAAGGTATTTTTCCTTCTTCAATTCTTCCTTCAAATCATTGGTTGGTTCAACTTTTAATTTATTGTCATTTATTAGATTTTTCCACTTGTAAACATTGATTTGAGTATCATTAAGGATGTGGTTGGAAGGAAATTGATTGATGTTGATGGTTTGTTCTATTTGAGTATTTGGAAATTGTATTTACCAATTTTTTTATCCAAAATTATATTTTTGTGACTTGGTAATATAGGATGTTAGAATAGGCTTTCATAACATATTTATCATTTGTTAGGTATTGTGCAAGTAAAATCTTAATACATTGGTAGTAGATTCAGATCTGCATAAGACATACAATAATTAAAGAACAATAATAAATCTTGTTATTGTCGTAAACTATAGAAAGATAATGAGCCATTAGATAAAGAGAGAGGAGACATTTTATTCACTCCAAATTTCAACATACAATACAGTGAAGCTCTATTTATAGACTTGTTATAAAAAATAAAGATTACAATAATGCTCATGTAACATTTAGCATATTCATCCTTATCATTTTTGTATATTATAACACTTTCTCTTGAATACACGTCTTCAAAAACTTGGATGCTCATATGGTAACTTGAAGCTGTCCATTTTGAAACATATATGATAATTGCTCCCCCTCATTATTATCTTGCTTACAAATATCTTTTCAGTCGATATAGGTAGTCTATTGCCTCGTTAAAAACTTTCGTTTAGAAAATCTAATGGGAAAAAAGCTTGAACAAGGAAAAGAATGCAACTTGTAAAATTATAGATATCATATTAAAAATGATATTCCTTTTAAATAGTTTGATATTTCAGGATCAAAATAATGCTTCATTAAAACCTTCTAAGAAAATGGGAAAATTTTTCGTAAAGGAAAAACAGTAGACATGTTTTAATATCTTATTTCATCAAAAGAAGTTTGATATTTCTAGATTAAGATAATGCCTCGTTAAATTATTGCTAAGAAAAACCCAGTGGAAAAAATCTTAATCAAGGAAAAAGAGTACAACATAGTACAATATATTTTAATGTCTTATTGCATCAAAAGAAGTTTGATACTTCTGGATTAGGATGATGCCTCGTTAAAAACCTTAATAAGAAAAACCAGTGGGAAAAGTCTTAGTAAACGAAAAAAGAGTACAATACAATTGATATATAATAAACACCCTTTTAGCTACCTCACATGCATTTGCATGCTTCAAACATGTTTTCCTATCAAAAGAATATTTAGTTCCTTAATCGAACCATTCATCACCATCACCATTTTTAAATACGTATATGTATATGTCTTTTTTTTAATTTAGTTTTCTAAGATTATTTCTTCCAAATATGATTTTCACTTTATGCACTTCGTATGCTACTTCTATGAAAAACACTTCATGTGCTTTCATTTTGATGCTTTAAATAAGTTTTGCATATTGCAACTACCACTTCAGTGGATATCAAGAGTTTCACTACAACAATACTTAAAATCAGAAAGTAATATTCTCATCATGAATTATATCAAGATTTTCATTACAACAATACTTAAAAAAAAGTTGCAATCTACGCTCCTTGTGCTTTGTATTCTTAAAATCAACAGAGCTATATATATTGTAACGACCCGCAAATTTATCACTTTGATAAATTATATTTATTTTTAAATTTATTTAAATAAAAGATTGATAATTCAAATAATTTTTGAGTACTAAGTAATACTAATTTTATTTTGAATAAATATTTAGAAAATATTTTCCTTGAAATCTAAATCGATAAAATGGCTGAAAATTGTTTTATCAACAACCAGTTCTATAATCATAAAACGTCATGCATAGAGCTGGACACATACACTTATTTTTATAATTAAACAAGAATATGAAATAAAATTAATTGATTTTTTTGAAAGTAAATGTGTTTTTAACATTGTTAATAATGCCCTTAAATATGATAATTGATTTATTAAATTAAATTGAGATTCAATGATTAAATAATTATTTTAATTGTCCAAAATATTATTTTAAATGATGATAATTCATTTTGAATAGTTATAAAGTGATAATAAATCATTTATAATAGATTTGTAAAGAGATATAATTGATTTGAAAATATAATAAAAAATCGATATCGCTTTATCGATATAATAGTGATTTTAGTAAATAATTGTTAATATAAATTTATATGGTTTTATAAATGAAATGTGATCATTTTAATTCATCTAAAATTATAATAAAATGTTTTTCAAATTTGTTTACAAATATATGTACGTTAAAGTATAAGTGAAAATGTGACCGGGAATCGGTTCTCCGATCGGCAACGGTTTATCGAACGAAAGTTGTTCGGAATCAATGCAACATTGTTTATATGTCATGTACACATATATAACATACAAATTCATCCACTAACATGTACATGACCATATGTATACATACATATATGCTTATACACTTAAGAATACATACATAATACAAAATCAAAGGTATTTTAAGTAAGCTTCCTTCTTAAGCTTAAATAAGTCCATATATGCATACATGAGATGATGGAAGTGATGTGCACATGGGGGAGGGGCTTTGGCCGTGCATTTTGAATGGGAAGTGTGTTGGAGAAGCCTTGAAAAAGTGATGTACACATGTCTTCTTTTTTCCTATAAATACCCTACCATCTTCTCTTCATTTTCATTCATCTTCTTCCTTCTTATTAAGCTTCCTAAGAGCTTTTTTAATGGCTTCCATTGAGAATCCGCCTCTCCGGCACTTGTATCTACGGCACGTGAATACCGAGGATGTATCAGTGTCAATTTCTGGGTGTCGAAGAAATGGGTCCTCACATATATTCTTCATGAACCTGTATACTTCCATCATTTAGTATGATTTAACCAATATTTATACCTTCAGGTATTTTAAGTGTTTCAAACAATTCAATTATTTATAAAAACATCATGCCTAAGGTATTTAACATGTTGTTGACACTATATGTGCTTCGGTAATTTCAGTGGCTTTTGCCACTTTTAATATATGTTTCTAATTGCAGACTATAGGTCCACATTTCTCATTTAAGAAAGGCTTCATAATGGTCAATCAAGTTTTTCTCTAATTTAAGATCTTTAATTTTTTTTATAAATATAAGCACTATATTATTTACAAATTTATCATCGATGATTGTTTGTATCAAAATTGGGCACAACACTCGTCGGAGGTAATTGAAGAGATTAAAATGAAGAAATTAAATAAAAAGTGAGGCTAATCTAATAATCACACCAAGAAAAGTCAGCAGTAATAGAAAGAGACAAGAATTTATAGTGGTTCGGCATTGTATCCTACGTCCACTTTGAAGAGTTTGATGTTTATTGATGATTAACAACTGATTTACAATAGTATAATAGCTAGCACTCAAGTTACAATGGAGTTTCAACAGAGTACAGCGTAGGAGTTCCAAAAGTCCGCTTTTAGTTGGCGTAGGGGTGCTATTTATAGGTGTAGAGCTAGAAATATCTGCCTCAAATCTCGAAATACCCTTTCTCATACGTAGGTGGACCCACATGATTGATCTGGAGTCGTTTGGGATCGACCCCTGATCGATCCATGCATGCTTTGTATCGATCAAGAAATGGCCCAATTGAGCTGCGATCGATCATGGTATTCTTGAGTTGATATGCAAGCTCCTGTGAAAATTTCATGGCATTTAGACTTGTAGATTCTGAGTTATGATTGATCCAAGGTTGGTTTTGTAGTTGGCTGAAGCATGCGTGTCGATACCTGTTCGTATCGATACTCCTTCGTATCGATAGGCTACTTATCGATCAGTTGTTCACTGATGACATGGAGCGATAGTTCAGGAGAAATCCATATTTCATGCTGAGTGACCGCTTCTCTTGGTTGACTATGCTTTCTTCGTATCAATCTAGTGTGATTCCTTTCGCATCGATGCTTGTACGTGCCTTCGTATCGATGCATGTATGTTACCTCCTTCGTATCGATCGATGGCTGTTGGTTTCGTATCGATGCCTGTCTGATCGATACGAAATAGATGGAAGGGGATCGATACAAAGTGGGCAGCAGTTGATCAGATGGATTAGGATCGATGATACTGGCTGATGGATACGAAGGGGGTGGTTGCAAAGGGATGGATACGAACCTGATGGATATGAAGTAAACGTGCTTCTCATGAAACTTGATCAATCCATAACTTGAGCATACGAACTCCGATTGACCTGAAATTTGGAATGTTGCCTTTCATGGCTTTGTTTTTCATACCATTCTAATTGTAGCTCGATCCGGACTCGGACCAAATTTGCCAATATCCATAGTGGACCTGTGTATAACCGATCTACGGGATAGATTGTCTTTAGTTTCTAGTCTAGTCTTTGGTGTCATGGTCTTGCCAAAAGGCGGGATAATAATAATTAATTCTTTTCAGTTCTAAACATAATTTATAGAGATGTCATTATTTATCATGTTTTAGATATGTAAACCACTTCTAGGGTTATTTAATATTATGCCATGGATCTCTTCCAAAACATCATTTAGCGTTTCTCCAAGAACACTCACATCATTTATTTGGCATTTTTATTATTTACTTCAAAAATATATCAATTTGACTTCTTTACCACACTTCAAATGTGGTCTATGCCTTTTTGTTCCTTTAGGGATTTAAACCTATATAGGAGCAAGTTTGCAAGGGATATTATCGATAATTTATTCAAGTTACTTAATATTTTGCATCATTGTATATGTTAATGAATATTTAATCTCGATAATCAAAATGAACTTGTATCCGTTTTTATCCTCCCTCTCAATGTTGACAAACATTGCCACATTAAATAATAATCTTCTTTAGATTATCATTTTGATCTATTATGATATTGATATTAGCAAATACATCATATATATCAATTATTTGAGGATAACTCTTTTATCAGTTGATAATATGCGTTCATATAATATTTCTTACTTTTAGAGTTTGTAATCGTTGATCTAGCCAATTGAAGGAATTTAATTATTACATAGATCATTTGAATACACACATGACATCAGGTCGTTCAACATTTATGTTGGTTGATTTTCAAATCACTAAATGATATATGTGCATAATCTATAAGATGAGCTCATATAATTTATTTAGTCAAACAATCTTTAGGTTGTTAGTTAAATATCTACATATATGGAAATATACGTGCATCCACATATAATATAGACATATTATAGATTTTCATATTGTTTCTCATTTGAATTAGTTATCTAAAAACAAACAATTCCAAGGATCCAAACTATTAATTTTTGTTTATCAATCGATGTCAATGTGAGTACCGCATGATATTGTTCAAAACGTCTGGTTTGAAAAAATGTATGCATCAAGCTGATTATTAATAATATCTTCAAGTTAATGGATATATTATAACTTCTAGTTACTGTTGACTTATCAATAATATAGATCTTTAAGATCTAAGTATTATATTTTGTCAAATATTTATAGATTAATATCAAAGTCAAACTTTTCTATGTAATAGATATCAAACTTCTAATTTGATAATAAAATTTTCAATATTTAATATGATTTCAAGTTTCATGTTTTAATTAATCAAAATCTTTTAATAATACCTTAAAGATTTTAAACTATAAACTTCTTGTTTATTTCTAGTATCAAAATTGAGTATGATTTTAGATATTCTGAACTTTATGTTCAACTTTTTCCACTTAAAAATATGAATCTACACGGATATATAATATAATTGAGAATTTCTGCATATTTTTTATTCAAACATGCTAAAAAACAATGTCCTTCAAATTAATAATTCAAATACAACTTTATGGTTTTCAATTCAAACCATGTTGAACTTCTGGTTCAAATAAGTTATATATACAACTTCGAGTTGTTAAGGTTTATTCTTCAATTATATTTCAAATATCTCTTTTGAACAATATTTATAATTATTTAATAGAGAATAATACATTGTTCGAATTACGTATAGACATCTCTTTTGGAGAGCTCAATAAAAGAGATATATTTACAACAGAAATAAGAGTATATTTTGGACACTTGAAATGTTATAGAAATATGCAATTATATTAGTTACACATACATATCTCTTTGAGATCGAATTTATAGCTTTCGTGAAAATTATGATATAATGTATAAATTATCTATTCCGGAGAATATCAAAAAATATTTCTTTAAGAATAGTTAGGCAAATGATATTCAATTCATTGTAAATTTTGAAAAGTAATGGATCATGGATCGTTGCCTCTTAAATTTGTCTACTGGAGCTAGGAGTCCTTGACATTGGGCGATTGAATTTTGTAAATGTATTACGTACCCATTACTACCAGTTCTATTTTGGTTTACAAATTCTTTGGGTTGTTTATCGCCACATTGCCTTTTGAATTACTATAGCATAATTGAAAATATTTCATAGGCAATTCTTTTATAGTGTTATACGAGGATATAATATCTCTTCTGGAGATATTTTATAAACACCACTTTTAGATTGTGATAGTAAAATTAATATGTCAACAATCTACTTGTGGAGTATTATAGTAATACATATTTTCGTATTTAGGGACATTTTATAAAGCTCTTCTAGAGATATTTTACCATCACCGCTTCTGGAGTGCCACATATCTCTTCTGGAGATACTTTATATGCACTACTTTTGGAATGTCATATCAACATACAATATATTTTCTACATAAATTACATAATTACTACTCTAGAGTAGCATAAAATATCTCTTCTGGACATATTTACTATCAATAATTCTAAAATGGGCTTTGCACAGCAGGTCCCTATTTCTGATGTTGTTACAAGAAAAGTGCCTATAGCAATGAGTATGTAAATTAGGTCCCCGTTTTTTATAAATAAGAAAGCGTAAACTAGCTTGCAGTTTCCTGATAGAAAGTGCAAGTTAACTTGAAATTTTCAAAAATTTCAAAATCAGAAAACTGCAAGTTATCTTGCTTTTTTTGTCGGAAAAGTGCAAGGCACCTTGCGTTTTCTATTTTTCGAAAATAAGGACCAAATTTACATATTCATTTCTACAGGGGCTTTTCTTATAACAACATAAAAACAGGTACGTGTGGCTCTTTTCTTGATTCTGAAATATCTTATTAAATTTTAAATTTACCAACAAAATTAGAAGAGCTAAAGAAAATTTAGATGTGAGAGATAAAATCACTATTTTTAGAGTGCAGTATTGCTATTTGATATCTCTTTTGGAGATAATCTATTGTCACTACTTCTAGAGTTTTATATGATGTCCCTTCAGGAGATATAACATTACTTTTAAAGGAAATGCAATATAATAAAAATTTCTATAACATCTCTTAAAGAGATTAATACATATACACACACATTCATAAACATAACTAATATGTCATATGTGTTATCTCTTCCTGAGTATATTAAGATGTATTTCTTCAATAAAATGGCTAGGTGTATGTAAAAATAATTTATCAAAACATCAGGTTTTGCAACATAATGTGATTAGAAAAATCAGATCTATTAATTTTTTTTGTAGTAATCACTCAAACTTCAAGTTTGAGTTATATTAGATATATCAATATGAAAGCAACAGAGAGAATAATTAAATTGAAGCTACACGTATTGAAGTAAAATTAGACTTTGGATTGCACAAAATCTAAAAATTGACCATGCACACTATTCCATAATTAGAAGTAAATAATAGAGAAAAACCATTTAAATTAAGTAATACTATAAACTGAAATGAAATAGGAGAAATATGAATTGAAACGTCATTTGAATTCACATTTTATAAATAATGAATGTTACTTTTCGAGGATAAATTAATAGTTAATTTTCAACCCAGCGGATGTTTGAAATATCATACAACACAATATCTTCTGGATACTTGATCAATATAATATGTAAATGTAAAGATACAAAGTAAGGTCTAACTCATTTGGAGATTTTTGAAACCTATTGAATGCACTATCATTATCTTATATGATGATGTGTTTACCTCTTTTAACTTCTTGCAGAAGTACAATCTTATCATGTCACAAAGTTTCAAGAAAGATTCAAGTTTTTAATTCATGAAAAACTTCAAGTTCGTTAATTTATGATGAACTTTAGGTTCTCAAATGTTTTTGCAAAATTCTTATTTAGAAGCTTATACATTTTGGTTGACTAAAAAAATATTGATAAGATTTCAAGTTCGTAAACTTTATCAACGGATCCTTTCATAATTCAAGACTTCAGGTCTTGGACTATGAGTTTTACCACTTCTGGTTCAAAAAATTTCCCATACAACTTCAACTTGTCATTCAAACTTATTTCTTCCATTATTTCAGAAGTTGCTTGCCAAAATAAATACATCAAATAATGAACCATATGCCTATTCTTATTCCAAACATGTATAACATCATTTAATCTACTATAACCAATGCATTTAGTGCATTTATGATAAAAAGGTAATTTAATATATTACCATAACATTTGATGCATCTATGATAAAAATGAATGTAGTTAACCATTATGTGGTCAAAATTATAAATTATTGTCACAACAACATGATTTCTTTACAAATATATGAATCAACTGAACAAACCTTGCTTAAAGTAAAAAAAATTCATCTCGGACCTAGCTAAAATATTACTCAACAATTAAATCAAATCGAACACCTTAAAGAGAAACTTTATTTCTCAACAATTAAAATTTCTAAAATAACCAAAATACTTGCTTAATCAAAAACTGACTAAAATAATATAATCATAGAACCAAAATTTTATATTCTCGTACATAAATGGTTCTAAATTATGTAAATATGTCCATATCATTCATAAACATAAATAAAAATAACTTTACATCTCAGTCCAAATTATTTCTCTCATAAAAGAAATAACTCCACGATTCTTTATTAAATATATCAAAACAAACAAGTAGATCTTTAGATCAACGCAAGTTATTTCCAAAATTTAGGGAATTGAGATTGTTTCCCAAAAAATAAAATGATTTCAAAATTTAATTTTATTACATAAACCATATACAAATGATTTAGATCTTTTTTTCTACATGAAAATAGTTTTACAACTATAGTACCAGACTAAATCCAAAATTTGAACAAAAAATCTAGCATATATGTACAATGTAGATCTGTATTTTGAGTAAGATATTACATGAATTCACTGACTTATGAATAAAGTCTATTCAAAATTTACTCAAATATAAAAATAAAAAATTCCAAATGAAATCAATGATGAGTGTCTCTAATACCACTTGTTAGAAAATTTGAATCAATTCAAAATGAATTATTGATCAAATAAAAACTTTAAAAGAATAAACGATATTGATTTCAACTAGAGGAAATGTAAAATAAGTAATCTTAGAAGTAATACATGATTTCATCGATTGATTAAGAGGACGAGATGGTTCTAAATGAAAAAGGATGGATCATATCTTCTAAATTATCACAAATTTATATTTGTATTTCTTAGTTAGAGATCGTGTTTATAATGTGTTGTAAACTATAGAAAGATTACGATAATGCCCATGAAACATTTAACATATCCACCCTTATAATTTACATATATGTTATAACAGTCATTAATTTGTTACTCTCTACTTTTTCTAGCATCACAGCCTGTTATATTCTCTTTACTCCCTACCATCTTCTGAAATAAGTTCGACAATCAAGTTAGCGAGAATGATTTTTTCTACTATTGTCTTTCCTTTGTATCTTGATAACGCTATCATACTAAGCACTAGGTAAGGAAGAAGAGCAGAGGCAATCTCCATTCAGATCAATTACCTTTACTTTAAGGATAGAGCTTTCCTATGGACTAGAGTACTTATTATTATGCCTCTTGGCATATGGGTCCTGTGAAACACATTTCGTGTTTTGGATTTAGAGAATCCTTGAGATGTCATTCATGAATTCATTTTCAAAGATTGCCGTCTGGAATTGAAAGAATTAGGGTATTTGAAAGTCAATGAAGGATGATATTTTATACCTCAATGATCTTCATGAGCTGTTTGAAGATGATGGGAAGAGACCTTCATAACAGGGGGATAATGAAAAATGATATATAAGAAGGCAATTGCATCGATTCGACGGTACCTTGATGATTCATGTGGCTAGTTGTGAATCCATGAATTTTTTTAAGGTAAATTAATATCTTTGTATGAGCCAAAGAATGCTAGTAGTAAAACTTTTCTTGTTCGAAAATTGGTTCCATTGAGAAAAGATGGGTAGATGTTTGTGGTAGAGCATTTGAAGGAATTTCAAGTTATAATAAATCAATTGATCATGAATACGAATTACAAGTTCTTTTGTTAATGAGCTCACTATCAAAAAGTTGGGAAATATAAGTTATGTCACTAAGTAATTTCGATGCAAATAGAACCATTTCAATGAATATAATTCGTAGCAATATCGAGAATGTTGAACTTAAAAGGAAAATATAGGTTGTAAAAACAATTCAATATCAGTTTATAATAGCTAAAGATTGGAAGATGGATGCGAGATAGAAGAAAAAGGTCATTAATGGTAAAGGAATGTCATTTGCTTTAATTGCAATAAGAAAGGTCATTTGCTTTAATCGTAATAAGAAAGGTCATATGCACAACAACTGTGAAGCTTATAAGAGAAATTCATATGTCGGTTTTCACAAATGTAGTAATGTCAGATGTTTTTCTTTTTATAAGAAAACTATTAATATGATTAGGAAAAAAAATGAAGAAAAACTACTAATTTGTGGTATTGGATCGGTTCGGTTTTGTATGCAAGATGGTATAGTTAAAGAGGTCCCGAGAATGAAACATGTACCAACTATGTAACATTTCCCATTTTGAGACTCATAAATGAATGCTGATGAAGCTGAAGTCATCATCAGAATTACTTTTAAGCTAAAAAATAGGATTGGTTTTTTAACAATATTAAGTAAACAAAGAAGTTAAATAATTTCCATTATACAAATAATCTTTATATTTCATATCCCAATATGTGCCCACGCAAGGGTAAATATAATAATAAACATAAATAATAGTGTCATGCCCAACATATGAAGATGTCAGCATGAATACTTAACCACTAATATAACCTGGTTTTACAATAGTGAAATTCAAAATAAAACTTAGTAATCTACCGAACCTCCTACTTCATTTTTGGAGTTTTTATTCATCTTCCAAAATGTTACCGATATAATCCTATAAACTCAGCCTACTCGAATCAGTACCCGTGAGTTTATGGAGAAAATAATAATTAAAACATGGATCCTACATAAAGCCTGGTATGTGTAATTTATTTTACTAACATAACATATAATAAGACCACGTCGTCTAGTAGAACGAGTTTCCCCTCACTAATCATCAATAACAATTACATTATATCATAGCATCATATCATACTTAAGTATGCATATAAAAACCCGCACTTTAATGGGCTTAAATTTTAATAAATCAAAAACCCAACTCGACCAGGGTACGGATCATTGGTTCTGGTAACCTGTAATATACATAAGTATATCAGAGAGTTATCAACATAAACTCAGAACGGAATAGAAAATTTTAATAGAACATATATACCGACTAAGGCTTCTACCTTGGAATCAATATTATTCCTTGGATATCTAGTTGCCTTATCGTTTCCGAGCATGAATAAGAAGACATCTCCATCTACAGTTCCCGTCTTTCTCCAGTAGCCCGTCCCTTTAAAATCTATCCTATGGGTTATAATGAGGAGGGGTCAGAACAATTTTCCGGTGATTGAAAAATTACATACTTTATTCATAACATTAATTTATGCCGATTAATTTCATGTTATGTCTATTTTTCATGGCTTATCCATTTAATTCCATCTACGCGTACGATATGTCCAACTTTCTCAGAGGTATAACTATATATATATTTGTATGTATATATAAATGTTGTACTACCCAAAAGAAAACCCTGGCCACTTAATACTTCTTAAATAGAGAGGAGGCAGACCCAACAGCCATTTAATACCTCAATCCCGAAGCGGGCCCTTGGTAACGTAATCGCTAGTTAACCGACCCTTAGCTACAAAGACCGATCACCTGTCGTTATGGCTTTATAATTTAGTTTGCCTTATTGCTAACACGTCTCAAAGACTTACCTAAGGTTAATTAGCCCACCTCTGACAAACAAACAATTAATAAACTTTGAGGTCTTTGCGTATCCCATACGGATTCTGCACTAGAAGGAAGCGAAATCCATTAGGGAAAAACCTAAGTTTTTGCTAACGACCTCTAGAGACCACTGAAGTTAAAGCCTATATGCCCGACCTACTACTAAATACCAGTTTACCAACAACACTAACTTAGCCTGCATCCCATTGCCGAAATCCCACTTAAACTTACCTAATGTAAGTCAAAGAAAATGCCCATCCTAGTTATTTAATACCTCTTGTTAGAAATTAAGCAGACCCTATTTCCCTATTAGGTACCGCTGTAAGTTATTTAAGACTTTTTATATAAGGAGGAGGCGGGACCCAATGGCCATTTAATACCTTCCACCCCAAAGTAAACCCTTTGATATCCCTAAAGGTACTGAGCCATTTAATATTTTAAATCTGAGGCGAACCCTTGGTATATCTTTTGACACCTACAAATGAACTTATATCCCTTCCCCATGGGTCCCATAGTTTGAGATGTCCTACATTAGTAGTACGTGTACCCAACTGCTGGTAGCTTATAGGTAAAGGGTAGACTTCCATTGTGTAACTCTATTGACCTCGCATCCTAACTCATACTAAACCAAACCAATCATCCTAGACCTAAATATTGGGCTGGGCCCACTAATTCACGCCCATCCTAAATGTAGGCTATATAATTTTCGACTATGAAAATTATATTGTCTCCTAAGTTTATTTACTATTGTCCCCCTAATTATTTGCTACGAACCTATTTATACCTGTTTCCTGGAGATTTGACCAGGCAACTAGTGCTCGGCATCAGGTAGCACTCGGCATCAGAGAGTGTCCGGCATCTGGGAGTGATCGGCGAAGTACTTGGCATCCAGTGGGACTCGGCATCAGAGAGTGTTCGGCATCTAGGAGTACTCGGCGAAGTACTCGGCATCCATGATACTCGGCATCAGGTAGCACTCGGCATTAGAGAGTGTCCGGCATCTGGGAGTGATCGGCAAAGTACTCGGCATCTAGTGGGACTCGGCATCAGAGAGTGTTCGGCATCTAGGAGTACTCGGCGAAGTACTCGGCATCCATGATACTCGGCATCAGGTAGCACTCGGCATCAGAGAGTGTCCGGCATCTGGGAGTGATCGGCGAAGTACTCGGCATCCAGTGGGACTCGGCATCCAGTGGGACTCGGCATCAGAGAGTGTTCGACATCAAGGAGTACTCGATGAAGTACTCGTCATCCATGATACTCGGCATCAGATAGTACTCGGCGTCAGGTAGTGCTCGGCATCAGCTGGAGCTTGACGTCAATTAGTATTCGGCGCCTAGTAGAACTCGGCGACAGAAGTGCTCGGCATCCAGAAGACGTTCAGTGTGCATAACTACCCAACGTGACTGTATCGTTCGGCCTGCATGCATTGTTGGGTCAAGAGCTTCGGACAGAGATACGTTCGGCTTCAACAGCAACCATCCTGCACTTCCCACACATCAAACGTACCATTCGGCATGGAAGGGACCGTTCGGCATGGAAAGGATCGTTCGACATTATGGCGTTCGGCATGCCTGGTTCGGCAAGCAGCAACCACTGTACTCGGGCTAGAGTGTTCAGCCACCAAGCCCACTTGGGAAGTCTAGCCCATATTTGCCTATAAATAGAGGGGCAGGGTCACAGTGAAAGGGGATCCTTTTTTGGACAGAACACTGGGGAGATTCTGCCATTTTTGAGACTCATCTTCTCTACTTAACAACTTCATTCAAGCATTTGATTCACAAATTGTATTTGTAATCATCAACTAAGAAGATCAATAAAGTTTAACCTCAAAGTGGACGTAGGCAATTACGCTGAACCACTATAAATTTGGTGTTCTTACTTTCTGCATTTAAATTAGCATTGTCTTCTCTGTTTAATTTATTTTCATCACTTATATCTCTACACAATCTTTCTCTACGAGGTTAGTGACCAATTTTGGTGCTAACACTTTGGTGCTTTCACTGAGAATTGAATTCTCAGACCTCAAGGATCTGCTTTGAAGCTACTGGATTGAACAAATCCCCCAAGGAAGATCCGACTCACTGATAGGACATCCGTTTATTCTACTCAGAGTTCATACCGATAACTCTACAATGGCAGGACCACGTACCAGGTCAGATTCTCATAATGTGGATGCCCACGAGACTGCTAGCGTGCAACAAGCAGGACCTAGCAATCAACCAGCAATTCCGAGTGCAGGAATTGCCGCTCAAGACCAGACTCCAGTTGTCACCAGAATAGAGTTCAACGACTTGATGAGAGAACTTAGGGAAAGCAGGAGACAACTAGGAGAGCAGATGCAAGCTAACGCCAACCTGATGGCACAACTCACTCAACAGCAGCAACAGAATGCTGGGGGCAATCCCGCTCCCTATTCCTCATCCGACAGCTCAACTTCTTCTGATGAACCTCCCAAGCGCAGACGCCGTAAGACTGAAGCTGCACGGATGGGTGCTGCTGCCCAAACAATTGGAAACCGCGACCAAGTCGGAGCTGGGAACTTAGGAACTGGAGTACAGGTGGAAGCTAGAGGCCCAGACCATCAAAACGCTAATGATGTCGAACCTCAAGACGCACGATTGGCAGATCGCCAGGAGAGGAGGCATCAACATGGACAATCACGTAGAACGGACTCTAATCTCCCACCTTCCATACAGACACCAGACCTGACAGCCATGGTTAGGCAATTGATGAAAGAAAATCAGGGCTTGACGAATGACGATTGGGGAGTATCAAGGAGTCACACTCCGTTCACAGATGTTGTGTTACAGGCGGCGTACCCTAGAAAGTTTAGTATGCCAACTATCCCTGCGTACGAGGGAAAGACTGACCCCAGACAGCATGTCATGAGGTATGAATGGATGATGGATTCAGCTAGAGAAAATGATGCCACCAAGTGTAGATGCTTTCCAATTACTCTATCTGGGATCGCTACTATGTGGTTTACCCGACTTCCTCCGCGGTCTGTATCCAATTTCGAGGAGTTGGCAAAGAAGTTTATTGAGCAGTTTAGGATACACACTACTCGTCCGAAGGACGTAATGTCTCTGTCAAGTGTAATCCAAAGTCCCGGGGAGTCATTGAAGGAATATTTACAAAGGTTCCATGTCGCGGCAACTGAAGTCAGTAATCCCAATGATCATGCAATTCTAATGGCTGTGATGAGAGGTGTGGATCCGGAGTCTGAATTTGGAGACTGGTTGGCAGGAAAACCTCCGACTACGCTAGAGCGTTTCTACTCAAAGGCACACCAGTTCATAAGAAGAGAGGAAGCTAGGTGGGTACGACGAGATAAGGCACCAGGACCCGTCCAAGAGTCTATGAAAAGCAACATTACTGTGAAGCAGTCCGGAGATAGCTCGGGAAAGGTCCAAGTCAATGTCCAGAACAAGCCTGGGCAGCCTAAGGAGTCCGGAGGAAGGAATCAAGGGAAGAAGAGAGAAGCGGGGAAGTGGAAATCGAGAATTCCAAGCTACAGCGAGTATACTCCGCTGAACGTGCCGCTTGAGAACATCTACCTATCCACCTGCAATACTTTTCAGTACAGAAAGCCACGTCCAAAAGAATCAACCGAGGAACAGAAGCGGACCGGGAAATATTGTCGCTTCCATGAGACTTATGGGCACAATACGGAAGAGTGCAGACACCTGCACGACGCTATAGAGAAGTTGATCAGGCAAAAGAAGTTGCAAGAATTTGTGAAGGATCCACAGGAAGGAGGACAGGGAACGTCCAACCTAGGTCGTGCACCAGCTCTGCGTCATCCTGAGGAGCTTGCCCGAACCGTAGCCAGACTGGTCATAAATACAATTATCGGCGGACCTCACCCCGCAGATAAGAATTGGCAAGAGATGGAGCGATATGCAAGCTCCCTGAAGCATGCAGATTTTGAGTGCTGTTCGAACGTGGATGATGGGACCCCTGCTAAGCAACAACGCGTAATGACAGACGATATAGTGTTCAGAAACAGAGATGCTGATCAAGTAGAGGCGCCAACCATCGACCCGATGGTCATATCTATGACGATCGGACCAGCATATGTGAAAAGAATTCTGATTGATTGCGGAAGTTCAGTCAACATCATCTTCAAGAAGGCTTATGACCAAATGAAACTGGAAACAAAGGACTTGAAACCGTCCAAGGCTCGTATACACGGCTTCAACGGCGCAGCGACTGATGCCGTGGGGTATGTTGAGTTACCAGTTGAACTGGGACAAGGCGAGCGTCGGAGGGTGCGAATTCTACCCTTCGTAGTTTTGGATGTGGATTCTCCATATAATGTTTTCTTGGGCCGGCCGGCCCTGGCTGAGTTTAGGGCAGCGTTAGCCCCGTGGTGTTTAACTTTGAAGTTCCCAACTGACAAAGGAGTAGGTATTGTTCATGGCGACCAAGCAGCTGGTCGTTCCTGTTATGTGGCTGAGCTCCGAGAGGACCATCGAAGGGAGAAGGGAAAGGTTGCGGACAATCCCGTCCGCATCCTTAATACGGATAATTGACAAGTAGTGCCCGAGCCCTGGCTCGGGCATAGTTCTTGGATCTTCAGAGATATAGATTCGAGAGACGACGATGGGAAACCCAGGGAAGAGAAGGCAGCACCGGCTGAATTAACGATTGACATTTCAGTTAGCCGTGACGACCCTTCGCGAATACTGAAGATCGGATCACAGCTTGGCCCCGCGATGACTGAAGACCTTAGCGACTTCCTCCGGGCGAATCTTGATGTTTTTGCTTGGACGCATTCTGATATGTGTGGGATTTCTCCCGCCATCACGAGTCATATGTTGAACATAGACCCGAAATACGTCCCGGTTAAACAAAAAAGGAGAGGAATGGACCCGGAGAGGTCCGCTGCTCTCGGAGAGGAGGTGGACAAACTCAAAGCAAATGGGTTCGTCCGTGACGCCCTCTACCCTGAATGGGTATCCAACCCCGTGCTGGTAAAAAAGGCGAATGGGAAATGGAGGACTTGCGTAGATTATTCCGACTTGAACAAAGCATGCCCTAAGGACAGTTTCCCGTTGCCTAGGATCGATCAGTTGGTCGACTCCACCGCAGGACACGAGCTGTTATCATTCATGGATGCATACTCAGGGTACAATCAAATCTCGATGCATATTCCGGACCAAGAACACACCAGCTTCGTTACAAATGTCGGACTATATTGCTATGTAGTGATGCCCTTTGGATTGAAGAACGCAGGAGCAACTTACCAGCGTTTAGTGAATCGAATGTTCAAGGACCAACTGGGTAGAACGATGGAAGTCTATGTGGATGACATGCTCGTGAAGTCATGACGGTCAAACGACCACATTCGAGACTTGGCTGAAATGTTCGACATACTCAGGTTTTATGGGATGAAGATCAACCCTCTGAAGTGTTCCTTCGGCGTCGCATCAGGGAAGTTTTTGGGATTCATCGTCAATGCTAGAGGAATTGAAGCAAACCCAGAAAAGATCCATGCTATTCGAGATGTGCAGGTGCCCAGGACTATAAAGCAGGTACAGAGCTTGAACGGAAAAGTAGCTGCGGTGAGTCGATTCATATCCAGGGCAACCGACAAGTGCATCCCGTTCTTTGATATAATAAAGAAGGGAAAGAAGAATTTTGAATGGACGCCTAGTTGTGAGGAAGCATTCCGGAATCTGGTGAGGCATTTGGAGAGTCCACCAGTGCTATCAAAACCAATAGACCACGAGATGTTGTACGCATTCCGGAATCTGGTGAGGCATCTGGATCGAGTCCAGAAGCCGGTGTATTATGTTAGCAAGCGTTTAACGGGGGCAGAGAGTAATTACCCTAAAATCGAGAAATTGGCTTATTGCTTGGTGATTGCATCACGTAAGTTGCGCCCATACTTTCAAGCACACTCAATCAGTGTTTATACCGATCAACCCCTACGGCAAGTACTCCAACGACCAGAAACTTCTGGAAGATTGCTAAAATGGAACATCGAGTTGAGCCAATTCGATATCGCCTACTTACCATGGAGAGCCATACAAGGGCAAGCATTAGCAGACTTTATCGCTGAGTTTACCATACCGTCGAACTGGGTAATCACGACATCATTCCCCCCGTTCAATGGAAATTATACACTGATGGGGCATTAAACGACCGTTGCTCCGGCGCGGGCATAGTTCTTATAACTCCGGAAAACCGATCAATCTGTTATGCTTTGAAGCTTGATTTCCCAGCTACAAATAACGAAGCAGAATATGAAGCACTGATCGCTGGCTTGAAGCTCATCGGGGAGCTCGGGATCAAATCAATTGAAATCTTTTGTGACCCACAGTTGGTGGTTTACCAAGTACGGGGAGACTACCAAGCAAAGGGATGAAAGCTTGCTCCGTACCTTGTTCAGGTCCAAGAACTACTCTCAAATCTTGAGCGTTATGACATTTCACATGTCCCGCGCGAATTGAACAAAGAAGCCGACTTGTTGGCTAAGTTTGCGAGTACCGGCGATGCACAACAAATGGGATTGTATCTCGTTGAAGTCTTGCATGCCCCGAGCATAAACGAGATGAAAGTCGATCGCGTGTTGGAAACGGAAATCGAGAAGGAATCATGGATAACCCCATTCAAACTGTACCTGACGACTGGGGCTTTACCAGAAAAAAGGAGTGAAAGACGGCAGGTCCTTCGAAAGGCCGTGCGATACGTGATTCAGGATGGATTAATGTATCGAAGAGGATTCTCAGTCCCATTATTACGATGCATCGCTCATGACGAGACAAAGCGGGTCTTAAGAGAGGTTCACGAAGGGGAATGTGGCGACCATACTGGGGGGCAAACGCTAGCAAAGAAGATCCTCCACTATGGATATTACTGGCCAACCGTAAATCGGGACGCCGCAGAATACGCGAGAAAATGTGACAAGTGTCAAAGATATGCGAAAATCCCGAGGGCTCCATCAACGGAACTCACACAAATGATTAGTCCCTGGCCATTCGCAATCTGGGGAATCGACATAATCGGCTCTTTGCCTATATCCAAAGGTGGCACAAAATACGCGATAGTTGCAGTCGACTATTTCACAAAATGGGCTGGGGCAGAACCTTTGGCCACAATCACCTCTAAGAAGGTCATTAACTTCGTTGTACGAAACATTATATGCCGCTTTGGCCTTCCTCGCACCATCATTACGGATAACGGGACACAATTTGAAAGCAAAGAGTTCAAAGAGTTCTGTTTAGAGTATGGCATCGAGAAGAAATTCGCCGCCGTTGCACACCCGAAAGCTAACGGACAAGTCGAGGCTGTTAACAAAATAATCAAGTCCATACTGAAGAAGCGTCTAGAGAAGGTTGGAGGCAAGTGGGTAGATGAACTCCCGACAGCATTATGGGCATATAGAACTACCCACAAGTCCGCGACCGGCCACACTCCATTCGCCTTGGCATACGGCTCTGAAGCCGTTATACCCGTAGAACTTGAAGTTCCATCACACCGAGTGACATATTATGATCCCAAGGCGAACCAGGACCTCTTGTTGGAATCACTGGACTGCATCGATGAGAAACGTGAAGAAGCCGAACTAAGGGCGGCAGCGCATAGGCACCGAGTCAAACGTTACTATGATGGCAGAGTCCTCCCAAGGATTTTCAATGTGGGTGATCTCGTTCTGAAACGAGTTTTCCCAGTACCATCGCGTATGAATCCCAGCTGGGAAGGTCCGTACGCCATTGAACGGATGCTTGGAGAGGGAACATTCAAGCTAGCGACCGTTGATGGCACGACACTCCCCCGAGCATGGAACAGTGAACATCTGCGGCACTATTACAGTTAGCATGTTTTCTTTCTTGTTTTAGGCACTGTTATTTCCTGCATATTCCCTTTCAGTCATAACTTAGTTTCTTTTTAACTATGTAATCAAACAGTTTAGTTGATTTTCATTAATAAAGGCTTGAAGCCGTATTTTCCATAAATCACTAACGTTTCTATATCTCATAATTGGATGACGAATTACATTATCCTGTATGACGTACGGACTCGCATGAACAATTTCAAATCTCCGAATCCCCAGAGCGCGGATCGGAGTACTCTAAGTCCCCGGAGTGCGGACTAGAGTATAAACGATTTCAAATCTCCGAATCCCCAGAGCGCAGATCGGAGTACTCTAAGTCCCCAGAGCGCGGACTAGAGTATAAACTATTTCAAATCTTCAAGTCCCCAGAGCGCGGATCGGAGTACTCTAAGTCCCCGGAGCGCGGACTAGAGTATAAACGATTTCAAATCTTCGAGTCCCCAGAGCGCGGATCGGAGTACTCTAAGTCCCCGGAGCGCGGACTAGAGTATAAACGATTTCAAATCTTCGAGTCCCCAGAGCGCGGATCGGAGTACTCTAAGTCCCTGGAGCGCGGACTAGAGTATAAACGATTTCAAATCTTCGAGTTCCCAGAGCGCGGATCGGAGTACTCTAAGTCCCCAGAGCGCGGACTAGGGTATAAACGATTTCAAATCTCCAAATCCCCAGAGCACGGATCGGAGTACTCTAAGTCCCCAGAGCGCGGACTAGAGTATAAACGATTTCAAATCTCCAAATCCCCAGAGTGTGGATCGGAGTACTCTAAGTCCCCAGAGCGCGAACTAGAGTATAAACGATTTCAAGTCTTCGAGTCCCCAGAGCGCGGATCGGAGTACTCTAAGTCCCCGGAGCGCGGACTAGAGTATAAACGATTTCAAATCTTAGAGTCCCCAGAGCGCGGATCGGAGTACTCTAAGTCCCCAGAGCGCGGACTAGAGTATAAACGATTTCAAATCTTCGAGTCCCCAGAGCGCGGATCGCAGTACTCTAAGTCCCTAGAGTGCGGACTAGAGTATAAACGATGCGAACCTCCGAATCCCCTGAACGCGGATCAACTTACTCTAAATCCCCGGAGCGCAGATTTAGAAAAAAAAGTCCAAGTACTCGAGAGATGTAGAACAAGAAATATGCCACATCTGGAGATGTTTGAACAACACGAAAATGGACTGGGAGATAATGCGACTCATAAGAACGTGAGCTGCGACTACAGTTAATCAGCAAACAAAAGAAAAGCAAGAGAATCATTTAAACAAAAAAGAAACTAAACTTCATTCAATAGTTCAAAATGGGGTTACACAGTTACTCCTACAAAACTCAGAGTTGAGAACTTATCTATACAAGCTACAAAGATAAAAACAACTACAAGACTTAAGCAAGATGCTCGTTGAACGAGTGTATCGATTATTTCTTAGGCTTCTTCTTCTTGTCTTCCTTTGTTTTTTCCGACGACTCCTCTCCCTCACGCTTTTTCTTGGATTTCTTGCTTGCTAGAGAAGCGGAGTCAGGAGTAGGAGATGGAACTTCCAGTGGTTTGGACCTGCCCGGGAGAATGATTTTCAAAGGTCTGTTCCGAGGATCGGTGAGTTCCAGAATTTCAGGTTCAATTTTGACCTCGACCTTTTTCTTCTCCTCTGCGGCGAGGCGGTCCTTCATGCTCATCTTTGAAGTATGCTCAGAGGCACTAGTGATTTCAATCTCATCACTTCCTCCGGCAGGAGATGAAGTGTCAAGCTTATCATCATCTAGCGCCCCAATCACTTGAGCATCGGGACCAGGAATTACTCCCACGTGGACAGTGTCGCTAGTTTTCTCTGCCTCCTCCTTGGCGGCATCATTCCTCGGAGTTGGCTCGGTGTCAGAACAGCCTGCATGAAAACATAAAGAATGAACGTTAAAACGAATAACTGTTGCTGGAGAATGCCAGATCTTTCAACTTCTAGAGAAGAAGAATTTACTACCAGGTTCCGGTTGGCTATCGGTGGCGCATGGGGTTTCACCTTCCAGGATAGGGGATAGCACATGAGCACCGAGCCCGGGATCTTCAGGGTCATAACCGGCATGCTGCTCGATTGGATCAAGTGTCGGCCGACCGGCCGGTTGAGCAGCGGGAGCAGCGGCAATATGAGGAACGGTAGTCTTGGCCCCAGATGGACCAACTTCATCACTTTTCTCTTTTTGAAGGGGAGAGCCTTTGCTATAAAGCGCCAGAGCTGCGGATAGATCCGCTGGCTCATTCCCCCTAAGAAACTCCTTCACTAAGGCATCTGCATCGACCTCTTCGGAGCCCGACTTGATTTTCCTGATCTTTACCAAAGCCTCCCAGGCCTCAGCTAGGGATTCGAGATAGCCGTCACCCAAGAATGTTAAGTCGCGATGCATAAGGACGCGGGCTCTATATTCAGCAATCAACGGGTCAAACATGCATTTGACCTCTTCCCTACTGGCTTCTGCGGCCGCCTTGAGGTGAGAGTCAATCTCCTCCGCAGCTTTTCTTTTGCCCTCTTCACGGGCCTCGTCCTTCATTTTCTCAACCCCAGCAAGTTCATCATCGAGCTTCATTTTTAGGAGATGAGTAGCAATGATTTCATCACAGTATCGTTGTGATTCTTCTTGAGCAGCTACCTTGTCCTCCTTTTCCTTGGAGAGTAATTCTTTCAGCTCTCTGACTTGTATGGCGAGCGCGTCCCTTTCTTTTTGAACGAAATCTTTTTCTAGGGCAAGGGCACCGCTGCGCTGGACTGCTTCATCAAGTTCCTTCTTGTGAGCCATCTCTAAACGAGTAACTGCCTTGGCAGTATCTTTTGCGCTTTGTTCAGCGGCTTCCAGCTTTGACTTGTACGAAGCGAGCTCCTCGTCCTGATGCTTGATGATGTTCTTATCGCAGCCAGCCTCCAAATTCAGGCGATCAATCTCATATTGACGCTCAACGGACACCTCCGAGATCTTTTCAACCAAGTGTACAAACGCGTCATGTTGAACATAGACGTCGTTATTGCAGGCAATGGCACTCTGCTTCACGTGACCGGGAATATGGTGAATAGCCGGGAGAAACTTCAAACCGTCGAAGCAAATTTTCGGAAACTTGGCCTTAAGATCGACCATCTTTTCCGCGACAGTTGGATCAACCGCGGGAGTAGGGGGAGGAGGCTTTGGAAGTTCCGCTCTTTTTCGTTGCTCCCGAACTTGCCTTGTACTCGATGAACCGGAGTGTTGTTCTCGAGGAGCATCAGATTGGTAGCCCTTCTGGGAAGACTTCTCTTTATCCGGCTCAGTTGGAGGAAGAGGATCACGGGACTGTGAAGATTGAGAATATGCCTTCTTACGGTGAGACGACTCGCGAGGACGATTGTCTCTATCCTCATAATCATCTCTGTCCCTGCGTCTGCCCGAACCAGAGTCCCATCCAGAATGATGAAATATGGAAGAGCCATGAAGGCGATCAAATCCATGAGAGCGTCCCATGTCACCTGCAAAGAATAGAGATAACAACGAGTTAAGAAAAATCCGGGAAATAAGAAAGAACTTGAAGTGTATGATGGAATGCGTATGTGCGTGTGTGTCCTAGTGTTCCCCCCTACAGACCAGTTCTTTTATCTTTACTAATCGGAGTATTGTCTCCCTGGACTGGGAGTTGAACTCCCGCGTTGCCTTTAGCGGGCGAAGAAAACTTGAGGGCTTCAGGATCGTCAAACCCGTAATTAAGTATATCATCGGGAATAGACAGGTTCGACAGGCCCCTCAGGGAACTTTCCAGGTGCTGTGAGGAAGCCTCTTTCTCGGGCGGGATAGGCAAAACTTTTGAAGTACCACCAACTTTCTCTTTCCGGGTTTTGTGTTTTAACCTTTTCTTTCCCTTCGAAGGGGAGGATGACGTGTCAATGTCGTGAACTTCGACAGCCGGATCCCAAGCAGGACCCACATTCTCGTCTTGGGTCTCAGGAGCGTCATCCTCTTTGTGCTCGCCTTCTTCGTGCGCATCGGGAGTTCGACGTGATGACGACCCAACCAGTTTTTTCCCTTTACCGGATGCCGGCTTGGGAATAGAGACGCCCTCCGGAAGGCTAATCCAGCGACCAGGAGCAAGCAAGCCAAACTTCGACAATGACTCGTTTGAAATGATGGTCCGAATGTCTCGTTCCTCGGCAAGAAGAGCTCTAATGGCTTCAACGGCCTCAGAATATCCTCGGCCCTCCGGACGCGGGTTGATATCTAAAAAGATGAAACGATGAGTTAGAAAAAGCATGACTTTGATTAATCGCGAAAGATGATTCAGTGGAGAAACTTACTACCTTCAACCCATCTCCTCGCAAAACCAGGTGGGCAACGCACGTAGAACCATTCCTGTTTATACAGGGCGAATTTACTACATGCCCCTGTCAAGATCTGGCATTTGTGGTAGGGCTCAAGGAACATGAAGGAAGGGCTGTCTTTCCGCCTCTTGACCATATAGATGTATCTGATGTCGCCAGGAGTTGGAGGTCTGGAGAAGACGGCCATAAAGAGTAGGTAGGTCCCATGAAGGAACGCGTTACCATTCAGGTGCAGCTGCGACGGGGCAATGTCGATATACTGTAACACATCCTGAAGAAATAGGTTAAACAGAGGCACGCTGCCCATCCAACACATGAACTTGTTGCAAGTGGTGTATCCGACTGGGGGCAGGTGAGGGCAATCATGTCGCGAAGGGACTAACACATCAGCGATAGGAATCCCGTGGATGGAGCATATCCGTTGGAGTGCGGCTTCATTGATCTTCGAAGCCTGTGAATCGATCGGATTGTCTAGTAGAATCATTGCCTCCAGGGCATCGGGTGCTAAGTTATGAGCCGGAGAAGTCGGCGGATTAGAAGTATCAGCGGCTTCTCGCCTTGATGACGGCCCAGGCCTGTCGGATATAGTGGCGGAGCTAGACTTTCTTGACATCCTCAATAAATAACGAACCTGGCTTAGTGCTTGAGAAAACTATACTTGAAAAAAAAACGTTGAACGTTAGAATTAGCAACACGAGTTTTCCCCCTACGTGGTGTGTGAACTAGTGCAAGCAGTTGTGTACAAGCAATAAGAATCTAAAGATTTCAAAGATATAAAAATGAGCTTCGAATCGTCGCCTTCGAAGACCGTCATTGCTGACCGTCTCAAAAAGCCCGCCTTGAGGTGATTACAGTTTCAAAGTCCAGGTTTAAGTTTACTAAAGCTAGGGAGTTAATGATCCGGGTCAGTTTCGCATGATGGTGTGCTTAGATCTTTGTCCTTGTATTGATTAGGCAAGGCAATTGTTCGTTCGACATTTACAGTGTTCGGCCTAAGTATGGTTCAACATTTATCATTGGTCGGCATTTATAATTGTCCGGCATGTGCATTACTCGGCCTTGATATTGTTCGGCCTAGGTATAGTATTCGGCATGTATGTTTGTTCGGCAGGTCAGTTGTTCAAAACGTATATTGTTCGGCATTTAAAATGATGTTCAGCAATTGTATTGTTCGGCCTAAGCATGGTTCGGCATGTCAGTTGCTCAATATTTATATTGTTCGACCTTGATATTGTTCGGCCTAGGTATAGTATTCGGCATGAATGTTTGTTCGGTAGGCCAGTTATTCGAAACATATACTGTTCGGCATTTAAATGGTGTTCGGCAATTGTATTGTTCGGTCTGAGTTCTGTTCGGCATGTGTGTGTCTGTTCGGCATGTCAGTTGTTCGGCACATATACTGTTCGGCATTTGGGTAGTGTTCGGCCTTAGTTTGTTCGGCTAAAGTAGCACTCCACCCTCGATTACAGTTCCACCCTACTCCTTCTCCATCTGCACCGAACAACAAGAACAGATCGCTCGGCGAAGATTACGCCGTTCGGCACCCCATCTTTCCTTTTCTTCCAGTCTTGTTCGGCACGAAGGAACTAGGCCTAACTACCATGCACCGTTCGACAACTCCAAATATGCGAGCCATTTCTACTCGACACACATCATACAACCATAGAAATATCCAGTTTTCCACGTGACCCTCTCGGCTGCACATAAACCTAAATCTCGTGTTGAAGTAATTTGATCATGGAAGGGATAATACCTAGTTCGAAGATCGAAGCTGAGGAAAGATCGATTAGGCTTTAGATCTGATAGGCTGGCGAGAATTGCAAGTCTCTAGGGAGTGACAGAAATGAAGGTGTAAAAGGAAAATAGTGGAAGGATGCCTGGTTTTATAGGGAGAAGATAGAAGTTGAAAAGGCTATATCCGGTAGAACCGGTCAAAGTCGTAGCGTTCGGCTTCAAAGCGAAGTGTCGCTCGGCACATGAGGATTGTTCGGCTTCGAACGCATCGTTCGGCGTCCAAACCACGCTCGTCTCACACCTCCGTCACTAATATTCTCTAGAAGGCGTCTCCGAGGTAAGCTAAACTAGATTCAAAGCGCATCACGTTCAATCACATAATACACTTTGGGGGGCAAGTGTTTCCTGGAGATTTGACCAGGCAACTAGTGCTCGGCATCAGGTAGCACTCGGCATCAGAGAGTGTCCAGCATCTGGGAGTGATCGGCGAAGTACTCGACATCCAGTGGGACTCGGCATCAGAGAGTGTTTGGCATCTAGGAGTACTCGGTGAAGTACTCGGCATCCATGATACTCAGCATCGGGTAGCACTCGGCATCAGAGAGTGTCCGGCATCTGGGAGTGATCGGCGAAGTACTCAGCATCCAGTGGGACTCGGCATCAGAGAGTGTTCGGCATCTAGGAGTACTCGGCGAAGTACTCGGCATCCATGATACTCGGCATCAGATAGTACTCGGCGTTAGGTAGTGCTCGGCATCAGCTGGAGCTCGGCGTCAATTAGTATTCGGCGCCCAGTAGAACTCGGCGACAGAAGTGCTCGGCATCCAAAAGACGTTCGGTGTGCATAACTACCCAACGTGACAGTATCGTTCGGCCTGCATGCATTGTTCGGTCAAGAGCTTCGGACAGAGATACGTTCGGCTTCAACTGCAACCATCATGCACTTCCTACACATCAAACGTACCATTCGGCATGGAAGGGACCGTTCGGCATGGAAAGGATCGTTCGGCATTATGGTGTTCGGCATGCCTGGTTCGACAAGCAGCAACCACTGTACTCGGGCTAGAGTGTTCGGCCACCAAGCCCACTTGGGAAGTCCAGCCCATATTTGCCTATAAATAGAGGGGCAGGGTCACAATGAAAGGGGATCCTTTTTTGGAGAGAACACTGGGGAGATTCTGCCATTTTTGAGACTCATATTCTCTACTTAACAACTTCATTCAAGCATTTGATTCACGAATTGTATTTGTAATCATCAACTAAGAAGATCAATAAATTTTAACCTCAAAGTGGACGTAGGCAATTACGCTGAACCACTAT
Source organism: Allium fistulosum (assembly GCA_030737815.1). Lineage (NCBI taxonomy): Eukaryota > Viridiplantae > Streptophyta > Magnoliopsida > Asparagales > Amaryllidaceae > Allium > Allium fistulosum. The sequence goes on from CM060902.1 coordinate 871,502,649, forward strand.
AAATTTGGTGTTCTTACTTTCTGCATTTAAATTAGCATTGTCTTCTCTGTTTAATTTATTTTCATCACTTATATCTCTACACAATCTTTCTCTACGAGGTTAGTGACCAATTTTGGTGCTAACAATACCTTATACCCTTATTACGTATATTCTTTATTTCCCTCTTACATCCTATAAATGTCGATTGTCCATAATAAATGATCACTATTATTCAACTTGGACAATCATTAATGATATTTAATTATCCATTTCAAATTCAAATTATTATGCCTATTCCATTCTCCCATAAATTTCATATGAAGCCCTGCAATCAGTTTCTTTCAATGCATTTATGTCCCATTTAATTTCTGTAACTCCCTATTAACTGCACATTTATTTGCCCTACTAATTTTGCAATCGTTGTTCATAATTTTTAGAGTCACAACCGCTTTTCTATCACAACCTCCTAATCATATGGTTTACTACGTTATTAATATCTAGTGTTCCTAATTATGACTAATACGAGTACCATCACATATTTACTTATTATGTTTTATTCGTTACTCTATATATATTTATATTTTTAATCAATAGGCACGGTTATACATATACATACATACATACGTATTCCTATTTCTAACTCATTAATACCTATGCTTATGAATTTTAGAATATACACTTATATACATACATACATACATACGTATTCCTATTTCTAACTCATTAATACCTATGCTTATGAATTATAGAATATACACTTATATGTACATTCTATAAAGACCATTCATTTCCACATTTTAATATATTTGAGCTATCCTTCCCAAAAAGAATTACCGTTATAACTTCCCACAAATTATCTAAAAGTGAGAATTGGTCACGTTTGAAATTACAAGGAAATATCACTTTTCCTTATTTTGAAATAAACAGTGCAAACTAAAGAGAAGAACATCTGTACTTTACACATCTCTTTCACTTTGATATATTCCTTATTATTCCAAACGTCGCACGTTTTACATAGTTGTAAAATTATATTTATGTAAATTTACACGAAAGAAGATACAACCAAATTGTACCCAAAATGCTCCCAATGAATTAAAACATAAAAATTCACATTCCAAGTCAAATTAGGGCAATCCAAATTAATACTAACAATTTATAACCCAATTATCATAAATTCGAAACAAACTTTACAATCTTATCAACATTGTACTTTAATAATTTTAGGGACTGTTTTCCAAATTTTTAGATGAGGGTGTATATACAATTCCATTCTAATTACCTGACTTACAAAATATGTAAGCAAGATTTCAATTAAATCTATTCAATTTAAGTCTATAATTCAACATATCTTGCATAGGCATAATAATCAAATAAAATTCAACAATTTATATTTCAATGTTATATATAAATCATATAATTTTCCACTCACTTTCCTAGCTTTTCAAATCTCCAAATCTGAATTCATCCCTTTAATTGACACATTTTTCTTTTCCAATCCAAAAATATGTATAACAAGAAATATATAGATTATTCGGCAGATATATCATATATGTGTGATACACCATGCACTTGTACACGATTGGCTGCAAAATTGGTTGTACACTAATTGGTTGGATAGTTTAGAGTGGTTGCACACTATGTTACATGATTCAATCCTTGAAGTATTTTGAGGATGAAATTCTTTTAAAGGGGGAAAATGTAACACCCTGTAAAATAAACGGTAATTAATAAATAATTTTTAGGGCTCAAAAATGGAATTTGAGGAAATGTTGAAATTTGGCTATGAAACTTGCACCATTATGTTTGAGACTATTTTTGAGCCACTTTTATACTAGTTCAAACGAAGAAGTTATTGGCATTTGAAGTTTTTGAATAAAACATAATTAAAAAGGAATAAAATGGAAATAAATAATATTAACCGTGCGAGCCCCACAGATCGACCCCATCCTTGGGATGATCGATCAACTATAGGGTAGTGGTCGAGCGATTAAAGCATTGGCTACTAAGGTTGAACCTCGGCTTAATGGCTCAGATTTAATTAATTTAATCTAACGGATATAATTAATTTGAGCACCTATAAATATAGGCCTAGCCCTTCACTTTTCTTCTCGTATTTTTTGATCAGAGTGGCAGAGTTCTGTCATTTGTCCTTCTCCACTATTTCTAAAATTTATAAAATATTATATATATATATATAACGGAGAAGGGAAAAAAATAAAATAGAAGAAGAGAAGGAGGGCGTCGATTCCACGAAAGGTAAAATTTTATAATTATAAATTTATATTCCACTAATTTCAAATCTCTTTTCAGAGCTATAATTCTAATGGATATCGCCGCCTCCTGTATGGTTGCGTTCTTTTAAAATCATTTTGAAAATATGATCCAAACAACCTCTATATACTTGTACTTTTATATGTATGCAAGTTTTTAAAAACCAAAATCTTTGTTTCCACACAACAAATTCCACACCCCTATGAATAACTGTATGGTTCAACCAATTTTGCATCCGATCCCTATCATCCAGTACATAACACACAATTTCTAACATCCAAAATTTAGAAAATCCATTTTTCAAAATTATACTCCTATGCCGGAAATGGAATTTAGATGGAGAATTTTACATTTCCACCCTTCTTTTGGATACCTATTCCGTTGCACCTTAAAACCTTATCTTTTGCCTCCAAATCTTTTCCAACTTTTTCAATACAATCTGAATAAGGAGGTTTATTTTTGGATGTTAAAACGGAATTATATTAAATGAAAGTTTTTTTCACTATCAACAAGGTATAGAGATAGAAATTCCAAAGCTAAAACAGTTTTTTCCCTTGTTGTTATCTATGTTTGGTATACTGTCACCCTTGCTGAACAGTAAAAGTCATATTCATTAACACATCGACCCTCCCTATGCTAAGCATTTGACATTTGAAAATTAGAAATTTTCTCATTTTCCGTTAAAAACCATTTTCCCCTTTCAATCAAACTTGCAAAATAGTTTGAAAATTAATTTTTCCAAAAGAATTTAAACATAATTTTTCAAAAGCATTTGAACGCAACTTTTCAAAAGCGTTTAAACGCAGCTTTTCAATAGCATTTGAACGCAATTTTTAAAAGCATTTGCCTTTTTGTCCTTAAAACAAATCAAGCTACATCTTAACGTAACCTAGATTCAGTCAATGAGTTAATGCATATGATTGATCCTAACATTACACAGGTAATCTTAGATTTTGAAAACCTTTAGCATATTTATAAATTTTAGCTTCCAAGGCATAACGATAGTGACTCGTGGTTTCACAACAACCTTTCTCTGTCCTCCGCTAGCTAAAATTTATTTTTTTCAAAATTCTAAAGTTTTAGGGATTAAAGCATTCTTTATTTCTAGTTGCTAATTTAATTTCCTAATTTATTTTATAAACTTCTAGCTTTAATTAGATTCATCGCTAGTTATGTGTCCTTATTAGATTTTCTTATTTACACTGTTTCCCAATATATATATATATATATAGCGGTCAAAGCTCATTTAGAAAATCAACATAATAATAAAATAGGAACATATCTCATATAATATCGTACGCTTTTTTAATACCCTAAGGGAGACAACTAGCGATTACAACCCAAATATCCTAAAAAGAAACAATTGTTGGAAGCTGCCCTTCAACATTAACTAGTCTTGATGATGTTGTGGCCCTATCACTTCTTACTCAATTAAGATGGATATTTCTGTATGTCATTCTACTATAACCCACATAGTTTAACTTACCCAGGCTTTTAAATCTCCCCGAGATGGCCGAGATGAAAAATCCGAGATATCAGCCAAAATCCGAGATTTGGCAGCCTATTTAGTTATAAGTGTTTTAAATATCGCCCGAGATAGCCGAGATATTTTCCCGAGATATTGGCCAAAATTCGAGATTTAAAACACTGAACTTACCTCCTTGCTTCTAAGGTCCATCCACTGCTTCAATTATTTCACCTAATTATGGGATAAATTGTGTATTCCCACACTATAGTGGGTAAGAAATATAAAATATGCACATTTATAATAGTGGAAATTAGCCACAAGGGCCTCTTTAGCAAGTGCAATTATTTTCTAGGACACACAACTGAAATAATTACTTTTAAAGACAAAATGCAAAATAATTAGTTTCTAAGGCCTAAAAACCTATGAAATTATGTCCCTGAAAGTAATTGGACTGCTGACTTTGTCCTTAAAAGTAATTATTCTGCTGACTTTGGCCTTGAAATTAATTTCTGTGGATGTGTGTCCTAGAAATTAATTGGACTGCAAAGTTTGTACTTCTAGTGAAATGCCCCTTTATAATAACTCATCGAAAAATTGGCTTGGTGGAACAACTATCCTACCACCTATCTTGCCGTCTTAACCTTGAGTCAACCAACATCCTTTATTTGTGTTTGCCATCTCATTACCCTATTCTCTAATTATACTACTATCTTCTTTCAATCAAAATCTCTTGATAGTATTCTCAAACTTTGGTATTTACTTTCTTTATCCTTGATATTTCATGCGAGTATGCCTTAAGACTGACAAAAGTGTACTTTGATACCATTCTCCATTCCTTTGAGGGTCCTTCTTATGGCTTCCACACATGTCTAATCAAACATACTTTGGTTCATAGCAATATTCCTTATATTCAACGGGGATTCCTTGTTGCTACCCTACGAGCATTCGTAGCATTTTATTCATAGCCTTGACATTTACCCCGTCTTACCTAGGTAGTCATCCCTATCTACTCCATATCAAAAAGTGGTTTGGTTTTCAACACCTTTTATAAAATTAAAACTTCACAGTCAATAAATACTTCATCCAAAACTTTTGACTTTGAAAATATAAACTTAGAAACCTTTTTATTAAATTCAAAAATTGCTACGTTTCCAAATGGAACCATGAATTTTTTCCATTCTAATCAACTTTCCCCTTTTAAGGGCTTTCTACAATAGAGACTTACTTCTTTAAAAGTATGATTTTTAACTCAAAACATTTTTGTGCATTTAAAACTTAATCGTCGTACCAAACCATTTTTCAAAAATATCTTATATAACTTTAAACAATGAAAACTGAAGTAGACAATGATAACTTCCACCCAATTATTTTCCTACCTTTAATGTTATTTCTGCATTCAACCTTAACAGAGATTCTAATAGCACATAAGGGGGACTTTTAAGAGATATGCGTAATCACTAAACATATTTATGGAAACTACCAATTTCTCCTATCTTATTCCTATTGTTTTTCTCCTCTATTATTTCTTATTAGATTATTAATCCTATTTTAATATAAATTCTTAATTTTTTTTCTATTCAAATTTCCTAATACTGCTACTATTAAAATTTATCCTATCAAAATTACCTTCAAATGGCTTCTCCTTACATAGCTCTTTTCCTCTTTTATTATTTTTCCTATTGACTTGTTGGAGTGCTTTCGCCTACTGCTTTAGTTATTGGGCTTTTCTTCTTTAATACAAAAAAAGGATATGTATAAATCTATTTCGGTTGTTTTTTCCGTACGGGGATATTCTTCCAATCCTCACTATCGGGTAATCTTACCCTTCTGTTCCCTTTACCACATTTCAATCAAGTACTGTAGCGACCCAGAAATTCAAACACGTCGTCATCGAATATTGTAACGTTTTGAAATATAGTCAAGTGTTATAAATATGATTTTATAACCATGTTAAACATCTTTTAATTAAGGAAAAATAATAAGAAACTTATTGTTAAATTTTGTTTACAAAAACATATTCTTCGAAGAAATATCGATAATGTGACCGAAAATTGGTTTATCGGTAAATAGCTTTTTGATCGACATAAGTTCTTAGAACTCTTTTACACTTAGGTAATGAACATATGAAGACAATAGGAACTAATTAACACAACTATCTTCATGAAGTAATTAGAAAATTCCAGAAGCTTCTAATGCATAAGAGATATTGAATGAAAGGGGTAGTTTAGTCATTTACTAAAGGTTAGAGGTGTAATGGAGAAGTGATGGCCATGTAAAGGGGTGAGCATGGCATGATGGGGGTGAGACCAAGGTTAAAGAACACCTTATGAAGCCTATAAAAGGAGGGTCATACCCCTCAATCTATTTCACAATTTTTACACAAAATGTTGTCGCTCCTTTACTATTTCTCTTCATAAAATTTCCTAAAGAAAGAAATTTCAAAACAACTTCAAATCAACTCAAACTTTGCCAAAAGCCTTAGGAAAATATAAAAACACCTTCTACCAACTTGGATTTGGAAAAATCAAAGAACATCTCCCCCTATCATCATAAGCCGTGAGCAAAACGAAGGGAATATTGCCTTAAAATCAAGTGCAAAAGTAAGGAAGTGGTAGGAAGTTAGTGTTAGCAAGGAAGAGGTAGGAAGTGGTTGCATAGACTTTCTTGTTCACTTGCTTAAGGGTGATCTAACTCACCACCTTGAATGAAAATATATTGTATGTATTTACGTGTGATTAATTTTTGCTTTGTGATTGAATGGATGAATATATGCTGTAATATTGATTTATATATTTGTAATATTCTTTCAATTCTAAGTTTGAAAGAAAATGACATATGTAATCCATATGTATATCATAGCCTTGAAATAAAGCACATAGGTTGTAGTTGAACATAGGTTTGAATTGGACTTGGATTTGGAAGTGCTCTTATAGCGATAAATGCTATAGATGCACTTAGGAATTGCCTTGTGTTCAACAATTTCTAATGAACATTGTAGAGAGATCCTTATGGATTTCTCATCATATTTGTGATGTTTTATGTGTATGCTTGCTTCTATAAAAGTTTAAATGTTAAAAAATTGAGTAACATATCGAAAAGTGGCCAAACTTACACTTGTGCAAAACCGCTCCGTTTTAGCCTTTTTTGGACTTTAAAGGTTTGAAAAGATATTTAAATTTAAGTATTTTGTTTCATTCTTTTCACAAGTATTTACTAACTCATATTAGGGTGTTTTAAAGTGGTTTGAATTTTTAAGTATTTTAAAGAATTAGTTATGAACTTTTAAAGAAGAGGGTTTACTTTTAAAATATAAGGAAAACATGGTTTTCCAAGTTTCAAAGTGTTTTATAAACTTGTTATCTTAAAGTAATATTTTGAGAAAATGTTTTGAAACCTATTATATGTATTTTAAAAGCATTTTTAAAAAGTATAAATACATTATTTCAAAATGGGGTTAGAAATTTCTTAGTAGTTAAAGTGGTTATTTGTTTAATTACTTGTTTGAAAAGTAATTAACTATGTTTAACACTAAAAGCCAATGAGATAGACTTCTCTATTTGTGAGAGTTAAAAATTGATGTTTGAGTAGGGATAAAATAATAGTGTTCTAACTTATCGACTTCCTTCTTGATCGAGGAATAGTTAAGCTAGAATATTGAAAACGTGTTAATCTTGTTGATTATTTACTCGTTTATAGAAGTCATCAATATTATACTTAACACTAAAAGCTGACGAGGTAGGCTTGTTAGTTTGTGAGAGTCAAGAATGATATGTGTTTAGGCAAGGCTTTGATATGAAACCAGTGCTCTAACTTACTTGGGTTCACTCTTGACCGAGAGATAGTATAATTTGGAATGTCGTAAATGTGTTAAGTATATGAACATTAATTTCTATAAGCGATCGTTTTTGACTAGATAGTCAATTAGAATACTATCGAACTTGAACAATTATAACTTAACAAGCATCTAAAAGCTTTGCGAATTCATACCCTTTGAGAACCCCTTGGGAGGAGCATTGGTATGAAACGTCTCTAGATTTAAGAACTTATATATATATAAGATCCCCCGGAGAGGACTCTTCTTTATATAGTTCGCTTACTTTCAAAAGAACAGAAATCAAGTTTATTGGAAATTCATCTATTAGTTTTGGAGAATCCAGGACTGGTATGTGTTTTACTTACCGAATACCACTTCAAAACTCGTATACAGGTTCTATGTTTTGGAAGCGGTTGTGAAGTGGAATGATATAGAGTTGAACTGTCCATCCTAAGGTTAAGTCCAAGGAAGAGGTTAACGTTAGAATTTGTCAAACAGGCTTATGCTAGGATCTTTATCGAGATCCGTGGGCTATTCGAGATGTTGTGATCCTTGTGGAGATCCATGTTCTGTTCGAGTGATGAAGACTTATGTGAGAGATGCCGAACGTGACCTAGACATTGAATATGACATAAAATAGAGTAGGCGAATAGCCAACGGGGTTTACCTAACCCATAGGGTATACCAACTCCATATCTAGAGTATGCTTATCGATGTTGTTAGTGGGAGTTGATGTTATCTGGTGTCATGAGTGTTTGTCCGTGGACCAGCTATGTTTACCTTAATGGTATATTTTACTTGGTGATATACGACACTCGAAAGGTAGTTTCCGACCCTTATCAGGAGCCTGGCCTTAGTTATTCTGGGGATGTCATCAACAGAAAATCCATACGCAAACGTACTTTAGCGGTTTTGGCTGTACCCTAAATATTGTTGTGATGCGATCAATGTAAGTTTCACCACAATTTGATATGATTTAAATTCTACACTATAGACATTATCTATTATATCACTATATTAACTTAATGAATGGTTGGTTTATTTTGAGAGGAAAACCATTACGGTGATCCGTACGGTCCCATTTGCTAATGCTATATTTATTCATGTATTTCAAGTTTTCTCATACCCAACTTATTTCTGACGCATGGCTTTTTCCCCTAAATTCCTTACGTACTCTTTCGAGTAGGCTGAGTAAAGCAGGTTTTACTTTGGATACTTCAGAGTTCAAGAGATGAGCTGGAGACTTATGTTATCTATCTATTTCTTTTTTATTTCTGTTGCACTGTATTATATATGTATATATCAGTATTGTAAGGACAGGTAGTTATAACTGTCCAAACTGATACTTTGGTTTTATAACTTTTAAATTTCTATATTCGGAGTAACCCTTTGTACTATTCTTTTGATATTATGTATCATCGTTCCGCTGTGAGATTCTTATGTTGTGTTCTTTCTTTCTTGTTCCATTTTTTACCCTAACTCTCTATCTTTCTGGCACCTGGGTACATGACACATGAATATCGTGAATGTATTTAATGTCGACATTCAAGGGTCAAAAAGTTAGGTTGTTACATGACACATGGACACCTTGGCTTTGGTTGGATATGACTCATTAGATATAAGTTACACGACACCCTAGAATGAGTCGAGTGTATCAACATATTTGTATTTTTCTATAAACCTATATCCTTTTCTGCTTTTCCTTAGAAATAAACTCTTTCTTTTAAATGACTCTATCCTTTCGTATCCTAAATATATTTTTCTATGTTCAGGTAGTACAAACCATGAGTACTACAGCTGCCAATGCTTGATGAGGTAGAGGTGGTCTCTGTAATACTGTCACGAATGGCGGGGGTCGAGCACCATGGAATGTTGCTCCTGTTGAGGAACCAAGGGTGGATATTGTAGAGGAGGTTGTGCAGGTCAGGCCTCAGATGAATTTTGCTTTTCTTTGTGGTGATTACAAGCAGTTGAGGGGTAAAAGGTATAATGGCCTGGAGGTGATTATAGAGGTTCAGTCTTTGCTCAGATTGCGTGACCGTATATTCAAGGATATAGAGCTAGATGCCACGATGAAGCGTCGTCTAGCGTCGCGACATTTGATGGACACAGCTATGGATTAGTGGGGTTCAATTACAGCCGATGTCCAAGAGAACACCTTATCTTGGGCCCAATTTAAGGAGGTTTTTGAGATGAATTTTGTCCTAAAATCCAAGAAGACTCTGTTGTTTAGGAACTTCTTGGATTTGAAGCAGGGGGCTATGACTGTGGCGGAGTATGAGAACCGATTCATTGCTTTATCTCAGTTTGGGTTGGGGTTAGTTGACACTCCTTTGAAGAAGAATGAGATGTTTGTGGCAGGTATGCGTCTCGAGTTTCAGAAGGACATGAATAGTCATCTTATGGAGTTGTTTGTGGATGTGGTGAACATGGGTTGAGGTTTGAGAGATTAACACCGAAGCCGTCTATTTCTGCACCAACGGGGAACAATATGCAAGTTCCAGCCACAAAAGGATATTTCTAGTATAGTTTGCCGTAATTTTATGCAGAAAGGGCACTATGCTTAGAATTGTTGGTCGGGGAAAGTATAGAAAGTAGAGAAAGCACCGATTTCAAAGGTTCCAAAGATAGAGCCATAATCAGCTAAAGCACGGTTTGTTCTGAGGCAGGGTTGTTATAACTGTCATAAGTTGGGTAATTTTGCTAGGGAGTGTCTAATACTCCAAAAGGGGTAGTAGATCGAGCTTTTTCACTGGCTTTAACACCTTCTACTTCTGCCGCTGTAAGGGGGAAGTAGGTTTTGGAAGGTATTCGATTTATTTCTGGTATTCCCGTTTGTGTCTTATTTGATATTGGTGCTTCTCTTAGTTTCATATCTCATATTCTTATTTATAGACTGAAACTCAAACCAGGTATAGCTTTAAATTTTTATTTGTGTGTCGAACCCTACGGGAGGTTCGGCCAATCTTAGCATGTTCTGTCGAGGAGTTCCTATTACTTGTTATGATAAACGCCTTCTATGTGGCATGTATATTCTTGGCTTTTTGGGGTTCGATGTTATAATTGAATGGTTATCCCAGAATCATGCTATCTTAGATTGTGATAAGCAAACTATATTGCTGGTGTATGAAGGAAGGATTCGTGTGATGTCATATGAATAATCTAGCTCGCTTATGACTAGTTTTCTTTATTCTCTTGATGTGGTGGAGGAGTAGTTTGGTTCGATCTCTATTGTTTGGGAATTTGAGGATGTCTTTGAAGAGGTGTCAGGTTTACACCTCACTGGGAGATAGAATTTCACATTGATTTGGTTAAGGATGCAAAACCTATCATATTTCTTGTTCGTAGACTTGCACTGAAGGAGAAGTTAGAGCTCTCTAATCATGTTAGCGATTTGTTGCAGAAGGGCTTGATCCGACCAAGTTGTTCAAGTTGGGAAGCGCCCATGGTCTTTTCTATAAAAGTGGATGGTTATCTAAGACTGTATGTAGACTATTGTGAGCTCAACAAGCGGACCGTTAGGAACAAGTATCCTTTGCCTAGGATAGATAACTTATTTGATCAACTTCATGGAGCTCGAGTGTTTTCTCAACTTGATCTTGCTACGGGGTTCCATCAGTTAAGAGTGGTAGAGGAGAGTGTACCCTTGACAGCTTTTAGATCCGATCAGTCGTATGAGTGGTTTGTTATGCCGTTCGGTCTAACTAATGCTCCAATATATTTCGTGGACCTAATGAATCGGGTTTTCCGAGACGTGTTGAATAAATTTGTCCTTGTATTTATCGATGATATTCTGGTCTACTCCAAGACTTATAAGGAACATTAGTGCCATCTGAGGATTGTACTAGAAACACTAAGAGAGTATGTGTTGAAGGCCAAGTTCTCAAAGTGTCACTTTTGGCATTTCGAAGTTAGGTTCTTCGGTCATGTTGTTTCAGCGGAGGGTATTTCTGTTGATCCCATTATGGTTGCGGCCATTCAGGACTGGAAGAGGCCGGCAAGCACAACTGATAGTAGAAGCTTCCTGGGTCTAGCAGGTTATTAAATGAGATTAATACAGGATTTCTCAAAGACTGTCTCTCGCTTAATGAATTTAAGGAAGAAAAATGTCAAATTTGTATAGACTGATAAATGGGAGCAAGCATTCTTAAAGTTGAAAGTAAAGATGACTAGTGCTCTTGTTCTTACAATGCCAGAAGGAGGTAAGGGTTTGACTATTTATACCGATGCATGTGGAACAGATTTAGGTGCTATGTTGATGCAACATGGAAGGGTTATCGCTTATGCGAGTCAGCAGCTCAAACCGCATGAAGTGAGGTATGCAACTCATGACTTGGAGTTGTTAGCAGTGGTATTTGCATTAAAAATGTGAAGACATGAGGCATCAAAGTTGGTTGGAGTTTCTTATGGCCTATGATCTAGATATATTATACACATCGGGGAAAGCTAATGGCGTAGCTGATGGGCTCAGTGGGAGGTATGTAGTTGTAGCCAACATTCAGGTTCATCCAACTCTTCCTAGACCTATTGAGAGTAACCGGTAAAGGGATGTTTATCTCGCTCGTATAGCTAAAGCCATTAATGAGAATGTTGCCCTAGCGAAGTAGCTAGGATTTGGGGTAGTTGACCTCCTTTTATTTTTCTTTTTCTTCTTTGCTTTTATTTTATTTTCATGCTTATTTTCATTTATATGCTCTTTTTTCCTTTCATGTTAGTAGCTTAGATTTATTTTATACAAGTAGATTAATTCTCTTTTTATCAGCTCTTAGTTTGCTTGTTATTTTCTATGTTGGAATTTACAAGTGTTGAAATGATAACACAAATGAGTAGCTAAACCCCTCCAATTTAGGGGTGATGAAGCTCTTTAAAATTATGTAAATTCAACATATTATATGATCTATGATCTCTTTTTATGCTTCATGGAAGGTTGGATGATGATGTAAGTTTATTAGGGAATTTGATAGCCTATGTTGTAATCACAAATGGGCTATGCTTAATCCAACATAAACACAATTTACATCACCATCTAACTAATTGATTTTGGTCATGGAATTAAAGGAGAAACAAAATTTAATGATTTATGTTACTAAACAAAATAGTAAATAAATCATACTTAAAATAAATTTTTCTTTGATTTCATGTTCATTTTCATTATAATGGATAAGTGGTTTTAGTTGTTGTATTATAGTTTGATGGTTTAAGTTTTGTTCATTAATAACATAAATAGACCATAATTATGATAAATACATCACTAATTCCACTTAAGATTAAAATGAGAGGTCATAGATTGATTTTGTTTATTTATGTAAAAATATGAGAGTGGCTTTGCCTCTAAATTATTTTCTAATCTCATACTTTCAATCACTTTTGTTCTACCTAATTTTACATTTTTCTTAGCTTAAAACAATCTCAAGTTTGGTTTAATTTGATTGAGCAGAATTTTTAAATCATTTCAATTCCCTGCGGATCGACCCATACTCGCCACGTACTAGAATTGTACGCCGTGCGCATGCGGTTATTTTTATCGTAAAATTTTTCGGCGGTTTTCTAACCAATAGAAAATTCGTCGATTAACAAGTTTTTAGCGTTGTTGCCGGGGAGTTGCAATTTGATTTTATTTCTATTCTTCGAATTATTATTTTTGATTTTATTATGTGTTAATCTTGTGTGTTGTGCTGCATTTAAAAAACAAAAACAAATTGTTGTGTGTAATTTTTGTTTTCATTTTGTTTGTGTGTTTATTGTTTTTCTATTTGCATTTCTATTTTAAAAAAACACACACAATTTAAAAAATATATTTTATTTCATTTTCATAACAATTTTACATTGTTTTTGATTTACAAAAGAGTTCTGCCAAAACTGTGCACATTGCTATGAACATCATTACAACCTCCTCTTACCTCTTCAACCTACTGCAAACTGTGCATTTCTCCATACCTGCCCAGTAGTAACCACCTTCTGTCCACCAAACCAAACACCTTGCATCACATCAAACACCCTACACCGTCAACCTTACACACATACATCTTGTTGCATATTCCATCCATCCGCCTCCCAAACAAAAAGTCACCATATCACCAGCCAACGTATCCTCACAACATCTAGCAACAAATTCACAGCCATCTACAACTTAAATTATCCCCTTACAAACACAACCTGACCAGCCACCTACATTCACCTCTACCTTACATATTTCTGCCATCTACCTGAAACAAGCCACTGCACTTACAATACTTGTAACGACCCACCGTTTTGACCATCGAAAGTCGATGCCAAACACTATCACTGTGTTCAAATGTCACGCATCAATTCGACAAAAGGGCAGATTATTGGGTAAATAAAAAGAAAAGAACAGAGAATAGAGAAAAACATAATCTCACCACGGAATTGACAACATATAATATAACAAGGACTGTAGAACCGCACTCCAAACATACAGAGTATATCAGAGTTAAAAACAAACCTTATCAATTGGACAGTTATAAAATTCTAACCTTACAAATGCCAAAAGTATACTATATAGTACAACGGAAAATAAAATAGTATGACATGTGAATCTTCAGCTCCCCTCCATGAATCCCGTAACACCAAAGCCAACCTGGGAAAATACTCGGTCTGACCCGATCATTATAAATAAATAACATCCGATCAGTCTGGAAATACCAGCATGAGATAACCCGAATAATGGGGAACATATATGAAAATTCTATGAGACCACGCCACTAACGCGGAATAGGTTTTTACCTCACAAGAATAACATCCATACAGGCAAGAGTAGAAATAAATATGAGGAAACAAATCCAAATGTGATTGAGCATAATTAATATTAAACCAGACTTGAAAGAATGGAAATAAACCGAGTAACATCCAAACTGGATAGAATGGATAGAACAAGGAAAACAATCCAACTTGATAGAATGGACTAAATAAGGTAACAGTCCAAACTCGATAGAATGGGCTAAAATAAAGTAACAGTCCAAACTCGATAGAATGGGCTAAATAAAGTAACAGTCCAAACTCGATAGAATGGACTAAATAAACACTTAAATGCCGTGACAAGGAGTTGGCTCTACTCGTGGAAATTTAAAGCTAAAACAGATTCAGGGTTTTCGAATCAAATAAGGAAAGGAAATTTTTCAACGAATGACTAGGAGGGTGCTCCCCCCTCACTGAAAGTATACCTCTAGAAATATACTTGAGAACTCTGATGGCTCTCGGACACGTCCAAGCCGAACCCTGCCAACGGTTACCGAGAATCCATGTATTTCACATCTCAATGCACAAAACAACCGATTCCAATCTAGAGTGGATGTGAAAATACACTAATGGCAGCAACCCCACATAGCTTGGCTTCCACTCGCTCTTTGGGTTTAGTCATTTCTGAAAAAGGATAACAAAGCTCGATTGAGCAACAAATCATTTTTAAGGTGAGGTGCACCATGAAGAAAGCTGAATCCGATAATTAATAAATCAACCATTGGGATAATTAAAATGATCGTATATGGAAATTAAATTTAATATATTTAGCCACTACTCGTTGATTCCAGACAAGTCCTATCTCTTGGCTGAAAATGAAGCCGAGCAAGTTGAGGTAGTTTTACATCTAGGCATCACCTTAACGACATTTTTAACATTCGAGATAGAAATGAGTCCAAGCCTTAATGTTTAGCGTTAAATGCATGACTAGATCTTTTCCATATAAGCGATATCGATTACGGAACTATTGTTCTATAACCGAAATCGAACTTTCACTTTTAAAGGAACCGAACTTGTACTTGACTTCCATATTTCCACATTGGTGAAACACTTTTAGAATTAGTTCATGATTGTTAAAACATTGAGAGAATAATTTTTTCTAAGTGCACGACCCCGAAGGCCTAAACCAACATCAGACCGAACACCTTGAAGATTATCCAACTTATCATCCCAATAATCGAGTTCCAATTCATTTTTATACTTTAAAAAACAATATTAATTATCCTAAAAGATAATTAATTACATTTAAAATCCCTTTAAATAAACAATTCATTATCTATAATAAAATAGATAATTATTTCCGAACACTTTTATAACATTGGTAAATTAACTTTAAAATCTTCGTTAAATTAGTTTATTAACATTAAATCGGTTTATTAAAGCAATTTTTATTATATTAGTTAATTTACTTTAATCACTTTTATTAAATCAATTAATTAAAAATTTTATTAAATTCAAATAGTCATTAATTAAATGAATAATTAATCTCAAACATCATTAATTAAAATGATAAGTGATTTTAAATTCCATTCATTAAGACAATTAATGAAGTTTAAAATAATCATAAATTAATCTGATTAATTAAATTCAAACCCCATTAGCTAAAACCATTAATTAAAACATCATTTGTTAAAATGATTTATTTTATTATAAAACATCATTAATTAAGCCGATTTAACAAAATTCTAAAAATCATTGATTAAAACAATTAATTAAATTTAAAAACAATCATTAATTAAAATGATTAATTAAATTCAAATATCATTATTTAATATGATTAATTACTTTTAAATATCATTAATTAAGATGATTATTAATTTCAATTATCATTAATTGAAACAATTAATTTAGTCCCATCATCATTAATTAAAATAATTAATTAAATTCAATAAATTAATTAAACTCCATTATCCTTAATTAAAGAATTAGTTGAACTCAAATAATCATTAGTTAAAACGATTAGTTAAGTGTAAAACGCCATTAACAAAAATGATTAATTAAATCTAAAGATAAACCAATTTTAATTATCATTTATTAAATAGGTTAATTAATCTCAAATTAATTAATTTAAAAGATTAATTAATTTAAATTATCATTAATCAAAATGATTAATAAATTTTCAATATTCTTTTTAGCGGAAACACAAGCTCAAGTTCATACGATAGGGTTTTGGGGATGAAATTTAATAAACGACGGTATAGCGAAAATCGCTATAACGACATTTAAACCATTAAATGGAATATTAGAAATTAATTTTAATTAAATCTCAATATTACAACATAATGATATAAATAAATAATTTATGGTCGGGAAACCCCTTTGGGTCTCCCTACAGATTTTCCCTGCAAAACAATGGTTATCGATAATATATAGATAATCATATGGGTTTATAATGATCAAATTAATATGTCAACCATTTTCCAAACGGAAATTCAACTAAACAAGAAATCAAACAATTTTAACTAACATCCAAACAATCAATAAACATTTATAACATCATCGATATGGTATAATAAATTTAAATGTGAGTTAAACTCACATTGATTCCAGTTTTTGCCGAAGCGTTCCGGTTTGGACTAAAATCGAACAGGCGTTTGATTTTAGCTTGAAATTCTACAAGCCCCAATCTCCTTCAATTCTATTCTAAGACGTTAACATCGTCATTATGAACACAACGTGACTGGCCACCTTTGATTTGGACATAGTATGAACAAGTTATTGATTTAACAAGATCCTAGAATTAAATAATATATCTAGTTCCTTAGTCACAATGATTACTAACTAATTACCATGCTTAGCCAACCCTAATCACTAGCAAAACAATCTAGGCCGTTAATTTTCCTTGTTGCAAATCAGGTCGCCTCAACATCTCTTCATCACAAACGCGTAACCCACGACAACCCAATAACAACCACGTTCCATCGACGTTCGCTGTCGTCACGGAGTATCTCCGATCGCCGTGCTGCCATAGATGGAAGCCCACGTCCTAAGTGACCCCATGCCTCCACAGCCACCTTCTAATGCGACCCCAAATCGAATCCCAGAATCTCGAAACGCCGACGCCTTCACGGCCAAATCCAGGTCAACTCCGGCTAACTTGTGACAAATCGACCATTGGATGTGCTCGTCTCCTCACCCTCAACATCTTCCTAGTTGAAGCTTTCCTAAAAAACGGCCTTGAGTTTGGATTATTGGATGATGCTATCCTAAATGGCAGCTAGGGTTATGTAATAAGGGTTTTGGAATTATTTTGTGAACAAATGGGAGAGGTTGGTCCTTATATAGATTTTCTAACTGAAACTATTCACGTCTAAAAATTAACGAACACCAAACGAGGTGTGCTTGCTGGTGTTCCTAGCAAAATACCCATATTTCGAAGATAATGGAATAGGTATTGAAAGCTAATTCCATCATATTCAAAAAATAGCTTTTCAAAAACAATTTATTTTAATTAAAGTTCTGAAAATAATTCTATGCGTTTCAAGCTCGCACGACCAAACAATAAGTCTGATCGCTACAAAACATGAAACCCTATAATAATTCACTATTACGGATCTGATGAAACTGGTTTGGTCGAAATCCGAGACTATGCCCGAATGGCTAATTTCATAGATTTAAATATTCAATTATCAATATTTATCCGGTCTATTTACATTTGTAAATAAATCTACAAATTGAATTCACCAATATTATTTATTAATTAAAAGGAGTTAGATAAAATTATTAAATCAATTTAACTAACATTTGATTCACAATTCAAATATTTAAACATTCCCTATATTTGAATTTTAAGTTATTAAATTCTAAAATCCAATTATTTAAATATTTAAAATAATTTAAACATTTAAAATCAAATGACCTAAATTTTTGGGTTGTTACATTCTCCCCCCTTAATTGAATTTCGTCCCCGAAATTCCTAAGGAGGAAAATGTTTCCAAACTCTTAAGTTTAAATCTATTAATTAAAATGAGTTATTAAACTTATTAACTTTTCAAAATAAATTCGTTGGAATAGATTCCAAAATTTTCAAATCTTTTAAATCCATTCATCTATAACAACTAATCCCCTTACATTCATTTCAAGATATAATTTGAAAGTCAAATTTTAGTTAACAAAAATTTCCCAAAATCTTTAAACAAAATTCTAACTCTTAAATTTTCAGAAAATTTCGCTAGCGTCTCCTTTGCGAGGCTCGATCAGTATAACTACAAATCGCCTCAACGGGCTCCAAACCAGTCAAAGAAAACGAAAGCCAAGTGGCCTCCCATATCTGGGGCATAGAATCATCAACCGAACCAAATTTTCTAAATTTATTACGTACCTT
This sequence comes from Allium fistulosum, assembly GCA_030737815.1. NCBI lineage: Eukaryota > Viridiplantae > Streptophyta > Magnoliopsida > Asparagales > Amaryllidaceae > Allium > Allium fistulosum. The sequence goes on from CM060902.1 coordinate 871,521,261, forward strand.
TTTGCATTTGATTTATATTTTGGCAGGTAATTTATTATCTTCAATGTAACTGCAGGTGCATAAGAATCAAATGGCCCTCTTGCACACATGTACTTACAAGAATCTAAAAGAAAATCAGGCTAACAAAAGCAATGTGATGTAACTCTGCATGCAAAACTAATCTGATATAAATATACATGAAACAAACAACCATATCTTAATCATATGCAACAAAATACAGAGAATATTCTGTAAATTATTGATATGCAATCAATAATTTGCAAATGATAAATTTAGATCTAAATAACCCGGATTTTCAAATTCAAAAATTTTATTTTCAAATTTCTCAAACAAGAAAATCAAAAACCAAAATCAACGTGCAAAGGAGGAAATTCCTCTAAATAAATCATGGTGAAACTCTAGGATCAAAACAACATAGAGCGTCTAGTGGTATTCCGGTTCCTTTGAAAACATCAACTAGAGTGATTAAATATCATTCCTTTCCTAAAATCTACAAAAATCTCATTTTCAAAATCATCGGGATTTAGGTCTTAATAACAACAATTCAAAATCCCTTGTTTATAAATTTAAACTTTATAAACAATGGTATACAAAATTACACAACCAATCTATTTAATTCAATCAAATCAAATCAATCAAATTCCGTGAAGGAATAAATTAACACTAATAGTCAATCAAATTCCATAAGGGAAAACTTACCACTTTACATTGTTTCAAAATGTCAAATGATTAACAAACAAATTTTTAACTTAGGTTCAAAACTTTCTTGATTGTCCAAAAATATAGATAATTATCTAAGTGTACCGTTTTGCTCATTAGCCATTTGTTATTGCTTAGAAGATTATCCAAGTTAACTTGGACAAAATGGAAAGTTATACTCTATATTTTATTAGTTTTCTTAATTATATTAATTTCTAATTCACTTATAATTTCACTTAGTATTTTATTCAATACTAAAATTATTTATGAGTTATCTCATAATTTCTCACCCAAGTTTTAAAATACCTTATAAAGTTATTTCTTTATAAAACATCAAATCATAACTTATTCCCTTTATTTACTTATAAAATATTCTTTTATATCCTAAGAGTACATATAAATTTTATTTTTAACCTTTTCAAAGATCCAGATCGAGGTCAAATCAATTTATGATTTCTTAAAACCAAGTCAACCTATTAACCTTTTTAACATATAGTGTTAAAATGAATAATATTTATGGCTTGACCCAATCAACAAGTAGTTCACACTACTTAGATGTTTCAAACAATTATATGGTTTTAATAAAAACAATGTTTATCTAAACCTTCTTTATTAATTTTAAACCAATTTACTCGTTTCTAATTTATCCCTTATCTTATCTAAAGGGAAAATCTTATTTATCCAGACAATCTCTTATAAGAATTACCTTTTATTTTGAAACCAATTCCACTTTAGGATACTTAAAAATTAGATACCCGGGTTTAATTTAAAACTTACCTTTGAAAGCATACCCTATATATTTTTATATATATAACTTCAAACAATTTATTTATTAAAACTCACTTTGGGTTTATTTGGATTTGAACTCATTTCGATCACACAATGATAACGAGAATAATTTACTAAGTATTCCCCAAGTTTGCCTAAGCAAACATCTGATCGTCACTTAGAAGATTATTTAGATTATCCCAAAACTAATCGAAACAATTTCCTCCTAATTATCCTAAAGAAAATGCATTCCACTTCAAATTTTACTTCCTAATCTATTTTCTATTTTTTAAATATTTTCAAAAGTATAGCTATTTCATTTTTCAAAAATTCCTCTGTAATTATTTTCAAAAACTCCGGGATTTAGATTAAAAATCCTTTTTAAACATATTTTTAAAACTAAATTTATATAAAACTTTCTTTATATAAAATCATTTCATAATATAATAATCCTTCTTTATTATAATAGAATTATCTTCAATGTTTATTCTCTAAATATCTTTTTCCACTATTTAGATTATATTACAACTTTTTATAAAGTTTAATTATTAACTCACCATTATTAAACAGTGAATTCTTACTTTAATCATATTCTTCAAATACCTTATAGTCAAATTGTGAAAATTAATTCACAGAGGGTTCATTTTAAATCAAGCGATAAATGCTCCTAAATAAATCGATCATAATTTATCAATCAACACATAATATTCTATGCTTTTCATTTAAGTTAAGCATAACCGACAAACCATAGTGATAATAAATAAATATTATCACATTTAAACCAACTCACTTTATAACTATATAAAGTTTTGAAAATTATTCCTTTATATATTTGAAATATAATCCTAAGCAAAATATCTAATTTGCCAAATTTTCAAAAATTCAGCACCATGTCCGTTGGCCTTGGTCAAGTGTTTAGAAACCCCTATCGATACCGTGGCGTCCTACGTCTCGACCAGAATTCATAAAAATTCAATAGACCAATTAACATAATACGCTTTTATAACATTAACAAATAAGCTCTTGTATATATAATACTCTCAAACTTATTCTAGGTTATCGCTTACCATATCTCTAATGAGCCAAACCCTACCAAAGCCAAGGTTCTCGCTTAACCTCGCGCTCTGATACCAAATGTAAAGACCCGTCTTTTTGACCATCGAAAGTCGACGCCAAACACTATCACTGTTTTCAAATGTCGCGCATCGAATCGACAAAAGGGCAGATTGTTAGGTTAAATAAAAAGAAAAGGACAGAGAATAGAGAAAAATAGAATCTCACCACAAAATCGACAACATATAATATAACAAGGATAGTAGAACTGTCACTCCTAACATACAGAGTATATCAGAGTTAAAAATAAACCTTATCAGCTGGACAGTTATAAAATCTTGACCTTACAAATGCCAATAGGTATACCATATAATACAGCAGAAAATAAAATACTACGATAGGTGAATCTTCAGCTCCTCTCCATGAATCCCATAACACCAAAGCCAACCTAGGAAAATACTCGGTCTGACCCGAGAATTATAAATAATAACATCTGGATCAGTCTGGAAATACCAGCGTGAGATAATCGAATAATGGGGAACATATATAAAAATTCTGTAAGACCACGCCGCTAACGCGGAACATGTTTTTACCTCACAAGAATAACATCCACACAGGCAAGAGCAGAAATAAATATTAGGAAATAAATCCAAATATGATGGAGCATAAATGTAAAAACCCGCTTTTTGGACTATTTGCATCCACACATGTCGGACTTGAGTAATTCAAAATACCGAATTGTTAATTTAAATTTGGCAAAACTGAACATATACAGTAAATAAATAATCACAGATCACAGACACAGAGTAATAAATGCAGCGGAAACAAAAGATAGTAGTTCATGAAGCTACTATATACATATCAGAGTAAAATAAGGTACAATATGAGTCTTGAATACAATAGTCAAATACAATATCAGAATACATCACTGGAATCAACTGAATATTTGAAAGCTGGATAGATAGCTGGATCTCCAAGCGAAGCTCCAACTCCAAAGGTGAGTCTCGAATACTGGTACACTCAGTCTGACCCGAGCGTAAAGCAAAACACAAAACACTCGAGTCAAGATTAACATTCTTATATCAATAAATCCAACTCAAGTGAAATAACAACCGAAATACAAGTAACTCAAAGGATGTTTGGAATAACCATCCTTTAAGGATCCGTTAAACTATCTACTATGTAGAAGTGTATGGTAAATAGATAATGCCTATCAGTAATATAAAGTATCAAAATAGTGTTAAGGCGTTACCATTATCCCCCTTAACATATTTTATATAAGCGTTATAGTCTATACAACACTGTAAACTCCACCGTAAACTAGTGGGATATCAGGGAGTACTCCATAGGTATAACACAAAACAAATTCGTAGTGGTCGCGTATATAGGGATACAAGTATGACAAGGCACATGAGGCAATACCCAAGGTAGTGAAACTACCATTTTCCTGATCCGGACTGGTGAGAATGCATCGCAGCAGCGATCGCAACACCGCGAAACAACACTCCCAAATCAAGGGTGCTCACCAATAAAAAACAAGTAATGAGTAGTTTACGAAGAAGTGTGTTCGCTCGAGGTAGCTAACCCCATTTGGTCCGGCACGGCTCCTGTTTTAGTCATTTTCAATTTGACCCAAGTGTCAAGGCTATCCATTATCGTTCTCTTTCTTCAGTCATCACGTACATCAATCTAACCACTTCATTCTAGATCACACTCCGCGTATAGTTATTAAAGTGGTTTTCGGTTTAGACAGAGAGTATGTCCTTAACCGATTCTGGTCTCTTTAATAACTTTGGTAATTATTACACCGATTGGTCGTTTAATATATTTCAAAACCAAATCAAATTCAGTTTCAAATAGAATTTGTAAACCAACATTTCATTTGTCTTTCTAAATCAATTTCCATAATTTACGTTCAAAACTTCCAAATTACCATTTCAAAATCTTATAATTCAATTTCTATTTTTATGTAAAACAATTCAAATATTTATTCAAGTTCGTATATAAGTTTCATTCTGAAATCATTTAAATTAATTTAATTTAACATTCAAATCAATTTAAATTCATTGATTGAATTTATTCAATACTCATTTAAGTAAATTTGTCATTCACAACAATTTCTATTTAATTTCCAATTCATTAAATCAATTACTTAAGTTCAACTTCATTATATCAAAACATCAAATTGAATTAAATTATATTCGTCAAATCAATTTTTTATATAAAAATTACAAGTCTTACATTAATTCCAATAAATCACATTTTATTTCTTGTTAAAGAAATCCAATTTCACTTATTTATTTACTTGGTTACAATTTCAAAACTCAATTAATAAAGAACTTAATTTCTCTAATTCAAGAGGTTAAATTTTATTTAACTATTAAATAATTCAATTTTATTTAATTATTAAATAATTTCAAAACTTAATTATTAAATAATTTCAACTTAATTATTAAATAATTTCAACTTAATTATTAAATAATTTCAAACTTAATTATTAATAATTCCAAATTTAAAACAACATTCTTTCAACAACTACTATGTTAATATTTTGATTCAGATTATTAAATATTAACATTTTCCTTTCATTAAAGTTCAAATTCCAACTTCATTTCAAAACCTCATTATTTATTCAAATAAAATCTTTATTTTATTTTTAAATCAAATTATTGACCAATCGGATTTTATTTAATTCTCTATCCTAAGTCAAAGTTTATTTGGGTATTTATCATTTCAACCCGATTCCATTTCAATTCAAGAATCAAAGCATAGCAAAGGGAACTTGCTGTATGATAACTAGGATGGTGTAAAAGTAAATAAACAAGCAATAACAACAATCGATAACAATCCAATAATCAATTCAAATAATCCCGAAATAACCGTATTAATTCACATTGTTGTTTTTGCAAATTCATATGATTATTTCTAGAATCTACACTATCATTTCATGTAGATTAAAGATTATTGCACTAATATTTTGTGCGGTTCTTCACTTGGTATCTATTATTCAATTCATACTACATCAATTTATACAAAATACATTCAAATGGTTCAAGGTGTAATTAACCATATTACTACGTGTCATGTAATTAAACATTTAAAGGGGTCATATTATGCAATTGTCATCAAATCAAATTTAACACATATATCAAATCTAACTATCCTACGTCAATTTCAAATTATTTATCACTTACAAGATTAAAAATTTAACGTCCAATGTCAACATCAAACAATCAATCATTTATCAACCAAACTGGATTATCATTGTATAAATAATAGATAATGGTGTCAGATGTCACAGGTGAACTGATATAGGTAATAACATATATATTACGGTGTAAATAACTAACAGTCGCATATTTCAATTTTCGTTTCAATTGAAATCAAATTTAATAAATAAAAGAACATTAATCGTGAGTGATTGTTCACCTTTCGTGGCTAGAGATGATAGACACTGAGATTTGGTTACGAATGCAAGCACGACTTCCAAACAAGCTAGATTGGTACGAATTGACGAGCGAAGCTGATAAATCAGAATTGACGAAATCAAATCAGAGCTGGATCAACGATGATAATGGTATAAGCGAACTTTTTATATAATTATATATAATATCATAATTTAAATCCAAACACATTTATTAATATCAACATATATACATTATATTATTATTATTTTTAATACCAAAACTTAAAACCAAGCAAATATTCACGTTTAACAAGACACGTACACAAGACATATATATATCATAACAAAACATGTACAACAGTATATATGCATAAAGTAAACTATCGTAAATATAAGCCAGTAAAACAATATTTATTATAAACAATACAAACTTATATAACTGTCTGTATAAACATATATATAGTTAATATAAAATTTACTCATCATAACTTATATAATAAAATATACAACCGATACTTATATAAATAGATAACCATAACACATTGTTATAACCTTATAGCAATAAATCATATATATAGACAATATACAAATGCAGATGGAAAGAAAACTGTATGCACGCAAATTGTGTATGCGAACCCATGAAAATATGCAGACTTTATATTTTTGAACAACTTTAAGTAAACATGTCTTCTGATACAACCCTTATATAATCATCTGCATCATTACTACAATATATAAGACTGACATAAAATTAACATTCGCATAATATATATACATATCTTAAAATTTGTATACTTTACATAAACATAACCATTTACTTACATAAACTAATATAATAACTACATAATATTATGAACTTAAGGGGCATACTGTCTACAGAATCAATAAAGTAAACCTATACTAATACATCTTCAATAAAAAAAATAAAAATAAAGTAAACCAACTTATATATAACAGAGCATATATATAGATATGTCTGTACCTCAACATAAGAAGGAACGCCCGGCTATTGGTGGTTCAAGGAGCAAGTGACGGTGGCGTTCATGCATATGTATCGAAGTGGCACGTATGGTGGAAGGGAAGATGGAGGTTTGCTGTGGAGCTGGGTAGATTTTGGGAGGTGATGATGCGGCATAGAGTGGAGACGATGGGGTTTCGGGCTGCGATGGCCATGGCGGTGTTGCAACACGCCTCGACATGGGTGGTGGAAGGTGGTAGTGGTGGGTGTGGATTCGTGTGGAGGCGTGTGTGTATGGAGGGCCAAGGGAGGATGCATTCAGGTGGAGGAGCACGGCCGAACGTGGAGGTGGTGAAGCGGGACGTGGTTAGCACTTGGCGGTGGAGAACAGAACTTTGAGAGGCTTTCGGAAGGTGGCGAATTTTGAAGCCAGGGCGGTGATGTGGGGTTGCGACCATGGTTGCGTACATGCTCAAGTGGAAGGCTAAGGTTTGGCGGTCTGTGCTTGTGGCTTCGGTGAGGAAAGAAGGGAAGGGGTAAGGTGCTTGGAAAGGTGAGGAAGAGGGCTAGTGGAGAATGCACACTGCATATATTCATTTTTTATTTCATTCATTTTTTTAGTATAACAGAGAGGAGAGCAACGGTTAATGAAACCAAAGAATGGAGGAGAAAAAGTGATGACAGAAACTGGAACGAAGGGGCATAACTCTATATTGGAACAAGTAATAATAAATTTTGTTACGGGAATAGAGAAAGTTAAACATTTAATTTTTTTTTGGAACCATAATTACTAGTGGCTAATGGTATTACACGGTGGGAATTGTAGAGACGTAGGAACCAAAAAGGCTTGAATGCGTAACCGGTGCGACTAAATATTACATAGACTTCGCCACGTACCAGATTACAAAACACAGAAGTGCATATACCGTAGAGATCAGCACGACAAGACGATCAAAACGGCATATAGATATCAATGGTATGATTGGATTATAAAAATTCGAATTTTCTACTAGCGGAAAATGCAGCAAAAACGCAGAAAAATAAGATCGACGGAGCTAAAGAAGTCCGAATTTGGAAAAACGAAAAATGACGTCTTGCTCAGAAGATGATTTAGAATTTTTCTATATAAGAATATTTTGGTTTCGAAAACATTTTATATTCATCAATTCCTAACTGATTAAATTGAAATAAAATTACACACGAAATTAAACTTCCATATTTTTGGATGAAAATTTACAGTTTACTATGTTTAATTAGACGCATTTCAAATATTATGTTTTTTTTCTTTTCAAAATTTTATTGTTTGCAATTTCACGAAAATTCAATTAATCATATTATCAAAACGGTTAAAATTTACGGGTCGTTACACTCTCCCCTACTCAAAACTTTTCGTCCCCGAAAAGGAAGGAGGTAGGAGAATAGAAACAACCGAAAGAAAATAGATTGAGAAATAAAATAAACAATTAGTTCAAACCATATGAATTTCAATTTAAATAAACTTATATTCAACAATTGATTTTAAACTAAAGGAATTTCATTATCTTGGTTTATTTTCAATTTATCATTGTTTGTTACATAATTTACTTCAAACAACAATTTATTTATTAATTCATTTATTATTCGACTAACTTAGTATTCTATTAAACATTTTACAATTAAACTTTAAGTGTATAACATTTTTATACGCACTCAAATTTTATTTATAAAGACAATTTATATTGTATACTATCCAATTACATAGTTAACATTTTGAGCAATTTAGGTAAGTTATTTTGGATGCAATCGAGTATTATACAGGTAAATTTCTAATTCAATTCTCTTAAATTTAAATATTAATTCAAAATTTTGGTTTCATTTATAATTGAAATCATTCTTTAAGAAGATTTAAGAATTTAAATTTCCGATTATCTTCAAACAATTTAGAGATAATTATATACATACAATATATCCAAGTCAAATCTAAATCAAATACTAATATATATATTTTAAATCAAGTCATACTTTAGAAATTCAAATCAAATTCATTTCAAAACAAAAGTATAGCAAGCTACTGATGGTCTCTCCTCTTTGAAACTCGAAAATAAATGTCGATGATGCGGCCGTCATTACTAAAATTATTTTCCAGCGACAAAACAAGATAGCACTGGTTTAAAACTTTAAAATTTCTTTGAAATTATTTATATTCGAAAATAATATACCTTCTAAAACTTAAAAACCAAGTTTAAATCATCGAAAATTTAAATTCTCAAATTCTTGATTTAAATACATTTCAAATTTCAAATCAAATTATAGCCAAGTTTATAAATTCATTTGTATTGATATTGTAATAGTCAATTGTTTACAAAACAATAAATGATAATCAAATATTATCATTCCAACAATCAATTTATTAACAGTTTGTTAAAGAAAATTCATACTTATATATATGGTAAAATCATACAAACTTTATTTTATTTTCCAAATTTGAAAACAATATTGTGTCAGCTTGCTCTACTCAAGTGTTTTGGAAATCCTATCGATAGCGTTGATCAGACGAATCGATCGGAAACCCAAATCAACATCAACAACTCAAACAACACAGCATATATTAAAACATTTATATATTAGTTTACAAATACATTTCTTTGCTCGACGATACAGGAATGAATTTTCAAAATAAGGATAGGGTTTCAAATTTGATGGACTCAAATCAAAGAGAATTTTGATTCGAAGATAAGTTCGAAACAAAGATATGATGATTAAATAACAAAGTAGGAAGATTGATAAGTTTTTATAAATCGCGGCCAACCTTAACCGGGTCAACCGTGACTTTAAGGATAAGATCAATGCAGAATTTCGAGGCAAATCTACATTTGATCTCAAGAAATAGAATTCACGTATAGCAGGAGATATATAGCATTGTAAACCGAGGATACAGAAATCTCTGGTAAATCAATGCCTATTGTAAAGGAGTTTCACCCATTTACAAAATTTCGAAGATTGGCGAGACCGCCGATTCATTATAAAGGTCATTCAAAGTGGAGTTATGGGATACTCCGGAATTAGAAGACGAATAGTGAGGGACACGAATGGATTTTGGAACCACAGGGAATGTTCCAAAAATTCAAAGGAATCGAGTCAAAAGAAAGAGATTCAAACTCGAATGAAAGTGTTTCTGTAAATACATTTACCCTATTGCTGAGTTTTGCCTAGAGCTACCAAAGCTCTGATACCAACTGTAACAACCCGCTATTTTGGACTATTCACATCCGCACATGTCGGACTTGAGTAATTCAAAATACCGAATTGTTAATTTAAATTTGGCAAAACTGAACATATACAGCAAATAAATAATCACAGATCACAGACATAGAGTAATAAATGCAGCGGAAACAAAAGATAGTAGTTCATGAAGCTACTATATACATATCAGAGTAAAATAAGGTACAATAGGAGTCTCGAATACAATAGTCAAATACAATATCAGAATACACCACTGGAATCAACTGAATATCTGAAAGCTGGATAGATAGCTGGATCTTGAAGCGAAGCTCCAACTCCAAAGGTGAGTCTCGAATACTGGTACACTCAGTCTGACCCGAGCGTAAAGCAAAACACAAAACACTCGAGTCAGGATTAACATTCTTATATCAATAAATCCAACTCAAGTGAAATAACAACCGAAATACAAGTAACTCAAAGGATGTTTGGAATAACCATCCTTTAAGGATCCATTAAACTATCTATTATGTAGTAGTGTACGGTAAATAGATAATGCCTATCAGTAATATAAAGTATCAAAATAGTGTTAAGGCGTTACCATTATCCCCCTTAACACATTTTATATAAGCGTTATAGTCTATACAGCACTGTAAACTCCACCGTAAACTAGTGGGATATCAGGGAGTACTCCATTGGTATAACACAAAACAAATTCGTAGTGGTCGCGTATATAGGGATACAAGTATGACAAGGCACATGAGGCAATACCCAAGGTAGTGAAACTACCGTTTTCCTGATCCGGACTGGTGAGAACGCATCGCCGCAGCGATCGCAACACCGCGAAACAACACTCCCAAATAAAGGGTGCGCATCAATCAAAAACAAGTAATGAGTAGTTTATAAAGAAGTGTGTTCGCTCGAGGTAGCTAACCCCATTTGGTCCGGCACGGCTCCTGTTTTAGTCATTTCCAATTTGACACAAGTGTCAAGGCTATCCATTATCGTTCTCTTTCTTCAGTCATCACGTACATCAATCTAACCACTTCATTTTGGACACACTCCGCGTATAGTTATTAAAGTGGTTTTCGGTTTAGACAGAGAGTATGTCCTTAACCGATTCCGGTCTCTTTAATAACTTTGGTAACTATTACACCGATTGGTCGTTTAATATATTTCATAACCAAATCAAATTCAATTTCAAATAGAATTTGTAAACCAACATTTCATTTGTCTTTCTAAATCAATTTCCATAATTTACGTTCAAAACTTCCAAATTACCATTTCAAAATCTTATAATTCAATTTCAATTTTTATGTAAAACAATTCAAATATTGATTCAAGTTCGTATATAAGTTTCATTCTGAAATCATTTAAATTAATTTAATTTAACATTCAAATCAATTTAAATTCATTGATTGAATTTATTCAATACTCATTAAGTAAATTTGTCATTCACAACAATTTCTATTTAATTTCCAATTCATTAAATCAATTACTTAAGTTCAACTTCATTATATCAAAACATCAAATTGAATTAAATTATATTAGTCAAATCAATTTTTTATATAAAAATTACAAGTCTTACATTAATTCCAATAAATCACATTTTATTTCTTGTTAAAGAAATCCAATTTCACTTATTTATTTACTTGGTTACAATTTCAAAACTCAATTAATAAAGAACTTAATTTCTCTAATTCAAGAGGTTAAATTTTATTTAACTATTAAATAATTCAATTTTATTTAATTATTAAATAATTTCAAAACTTAATTATTAAATAATTTCAAACTTAATTATTAATAAGTGGAAATTAGCCACAAGGGCCTCTTTAGCAAGTGGAATTAGTTTCTAGGACACACAACTGAAATAATTATTTTCAAGGACAAAACGTAAAATAATTAGTTTCTTGGGCCTAAAAACCTATGAAATTATGTCCTTGAAAGTATTTGGACTGCTGACTTTGTCCTTAAAAGTAATTATTCTGCTGATTTTGGCCTTGAAAGTAATTTCTTTGAATGTGTGTCCTAGAAACTAATTGGACTACAAAGTTTGTCCTTCTGGTGAAATGCCCCTATTAATAATTCCAAATTTAAAACATCATTCTTTCATCAACTACTATGTTAATATTTTGATTCAGATTATTAAATATTAACATTTTCCTTTCATTAAAGTTCAAATTCCAACTTCATTTCAAAACCTCATTATTTATTCAAATAAAATCTTTATTTTATTTTTAAATCAAATTATTGACCAATTGGGTTTTATTTAATTCTCTATCCTAAGTCAAAGTTTATTTGGGTATTTATCATTTCAACCCGATTCCATTTCAATTCAAGAATCAAAGCATAGCAAAGGGAACTTGCAGTGTGATAACTGGGATGGTGTCAAAGTAAATAAACAAGCAATAACAACAATCGAAAACAATCTAATAATCAATTCAAATAATCCCGAAATAACCGTATTAATTCACATTGTTGTTTGTGCAAATTAATATAATTATTTCTAGAATCTACACTATCATTTCATGTAGATTAAAGATTATTGCACTAATATTTTATGCGGTTCTTCACTTGGTATCTATTATTCAATTCATACTACATCAATTTATATAACATACATTCAAATGGTTCAAGGTGTAATTAACCATATTACTACGTGTTAAGTAATTAAACATTTAAAGGGGTCATATTATGCAAATGTCATCAAATCAAATTTAACACATATATCAAATCTAACTATCCTACGTCAATTTCAATTTCAAATTATTTATCACTTACAACATTAAAAATTTAACGTCCAATGTCAACATCAAAAAATTAATCATTTATCAACCAAACTGATTATTATTGTATAAATAATAGATAATGGTGTCAGATGTCATAGGTGAACTGATACAGGTAATAACATATATATAACGGTGTAAATAACTAATAGTCGCATATTTCAATTGTCGTTTCAATTGAAATCAAATTTAATAAATAAAAGAACATTAATCGTGAGTGATTGCTCACCTTTCGTGGCTAGAGATGATAGACACTAAGATTTGGTTACGAATGCAAGCACGACTTCCAAACAAGCTAGAGTGGTACGAATTGACGAGCGAAGCTGATAAATCAGAATTGACGAAATCAAATCAGAGCTGGATCAATGATGATAACGGTATAAGCGAACTTTTTATATAATTATATATAATATCATAATTTAAATCCAAACACATTTATTAATATCAACATATATACATTATATTATTATTATTTTTAATACCAAAACTTAAAACGAAGCAAATATGCACATTTAACAAGACACGTACACAAGACATATATATATCATAACAAAACACGTACAACAATATATATGCATAGAGTAAACTATCGTAAATATAAGCCAGTAAAACAATATTTATTATCAACAATACAAACTTATATAACTGTCTGTATAAACATATATATAGTTAATATAAAATTTACTCATCATAACTTATATAATAAAATATACAACCGATACTTATATAAATAGATAACCATAACACATTATTATAACCTTATAGCAATAAATCATATATATAGACAATATACAAATGCAGATGGAAAGAAAACTGTATGCACGCAAAATGTGTATGCGAACCCATGAAAATATGCAGACCTTATATTTTTGAACAAATTTAAGTAAACACGTCTTCTGATACAACCCTTATATAATCATCTACATCATTACTACAATATATAAGACTGACATAAAATTAACATTCGCATAATATATATACAGATCTTAAAATTTGTATACTTTACATAAACATAACCATTTACTTACATAAACTAATATAATAATGTGGTGACCCTCACTCTATAACACATAGATTTTATTTTTTTAAACTTTCAAGAGGAATTCACCACTAAACCCCAATTCTTCTTATATTTGAATATTTATATAATTTCCAAATATTTTTCCCAAGACCCTGGTTTTACCAATATAATCATATCAGTGTACAAACGAATTAAGTCAATTGTATATTTGATGATATACAATTGTTTCCTTATTATTATTTTTTTATCAGAGGGAATTTAAATCAAATAGAAATCAAAATACCATACAAGCTATTGACATAGTCACTTGTCTCTTTCCTAAGTCTTGTTCTACTACCAGAGGTATACTTTGGCAAATTATAACACTTATATATATTTATCTACCTAGATAATTCTATTATCAATAAAATAGCATTTACTTAATCTCAAGATAGTTATCAAAGTCAATAATAATTAATAACAATAAGTCGGATCGACAAAAATCGATAAATCTTGGAAATTTACTCGAAAATAGGCAAACTAGGCAAAATCAGCAGTTCAGACGTCTAAGTTTTTATGACAGACGTCTAAACTTGATCTCAGACGTCTAAATTTTTATGACAGACATCTCAGAGGTTTAAAATTGAAACAGAGAGTAAAAAACATTTTGAACTAAATTCAGACATCTCAATTTTTTGTAACAGACGTCTAAATTCGATCTTAGACGTCTAAATTTTTACGAAAGACGTCTAAATTTGATCTCAGACGTCTAAATTTTTATGACAGACGGCTCAGAGATCTAAAATTGAAACAGAGAGTAAAAAACATTTTAAACTAAATTCAGACATCTCAAATTTTTGTAACAGACGTCTAAATTCGATCTCAGACGTCTAAATTTTTATGACAGACGTCTCAAAGGTTTAAAAATTGAAATTTAAATACTCAATTACATACAAACTTCCAGAATTCATGCACATGCCAGTATCATCTACCTGCCATGCACAAATTCATTTCACTTGAACATTCTACTAAAATCTTAAGAGTTTATTTCAAAAAAAATCAATCCCCTTAGCTGTTTAATTTCCATAAGGCAAAATATAGGCAATAAAAATCAGTGATCAAATATATATATGCACATATCATATGTATATGATATGTCTATCTCCTTATTTTCTCCAAACCAGACATTCATAAAATAAATTAGTAGTTAACCAAACATCATCAATGATCACTCACAACAGGTTTTGCTTAAGTACATATTTTCAACCCCAAATACTTAGAAAGTTTCCTACAAGTAACTTCAATTACAGAAAATAGAATTTGTCTAGTAATTTCATTACAATGCAACTGCAAATTTTAAAACAAGTCTCTCTTATTTATACTAGCAGCCAATGCCTTCTTTACTCATCAAGCCAACTTCAATTTCCTGCAAGCAAATCATTTAGCTGCCCCAAAGAATTTTTGAGACACCCAGATGATTGCAAGGGCAACCAAAAGGGTCAGTTTACACTGGTATGAGCATTTATCAATTTTGTATACATATTCATAATTTTAGTAATCTTGCAATGCCTTCTTAGTTTAACAGGTTTTATACTTAGCATGTTTTGGTTCATACAAAGAGATACAAAATCACTTTCAACAAATTAAACAATACACAGCAAACAGTTAAAATAATCATGTGTACAATTCTTAAATCATCCTCACCAAATCTTAGATAAGTAAATTCAGGTTTTATACTCCAGATTTCACCCAGCAATTAATCAATGAACAATGTTTATCTTGACTAAATCTAACACCATATCTGAATATTTATAACCCAGATTTTTAAACCCCTGTCCCCATTTATTTTATGGTCTTTAACTCCTTGTCAAATGAACACTATGTATGCATTGTGAAGGAAACTCCCAGGTTACTTAATTTATTCCAACACACAAAGGCCTCAGGGTGCAGTTGCACCATGCATATACTTGCTCCCACCTGAAGTAAGCAGATCATTGACTAACTCCCAAATGACCAATTTAGTTTTTCTTTCATTCATATTTCAGAAAGATATAACTACTTGTATATTTTCTGGTTCAACCCCATGTTCCCCTATTTAATCTATATCCATGTTTAATGATGATAAGATAGAACAAGAATGCTCAAAACATGTTAACTCTAAAAGCCCACTTACAGATTAATGCTCCAATCAAAAATGCACAAGCAAACATCCATATCACCCATAACAAATCATTTCAGAGATTTAAATGACTCATAATATTTTAGGCTGCCTGCAATAGGACTTAATGCCATTGCATACAAAGGATAAATACTCACATTATGTTTTTCCTTTCACTGCCTTAATTTCTTAGAACAGTAAATCCCCCAAAGCCTCAAGCTAGTGTTTCTCCTTGCTTATTTTATTTTTGTTTTGATCTCGAGAGAGTGATGGTTTTGGCTATGTGCAGTTATTTATAATTCCATTCTAGGGTTTAAGAAAATGGGTAATTCCCCTGATACCCTTAGATGTTTATTTACACATCACATTCCTATGTGGTCCTAAGTTGGAAATGCACACATTAGGTTGCTTTAATTAGTTATTTCAGGGATCATGCATTTTTAACACTGCATGCTATTTTCATGTCTCCATTTTATTCATGCCATATGCATGTGATCCTTTATTCATTTCTTTTTATAAGTTTAAGGAATCTGAAAATCTCCTTTGTATTTTCTACCTATCTATTATCTCCATTCAATCATGCATACTATCATACTTTATTATGTAATGTAAAAATCATTCACCCATATTATTTTCTTGAAATAAATATAAGATAATCAAATTTTTATTTGATTCTGTATGTATATATATTTCTGCCTCTTTGTAAAAATCAGTAACTCCTTCTATTTTTAAATAAAAATCACACATATTATATTAATTATTTCCAGCATAATTATAAGACATTTACCACAATTTTTTATTAAACTTCATTTTATTCTATCTTTATATAAAACAGCAAATACCCCATATATATTAAATGTATATATATTTACATAATTCTTTGAACATAAAGCTATATTTATTTTGAGTTCCAATTTTTCTTCTAATCACCTTAATTCCTTGCATTTTATCAAACAGAAGCTCCCATGTAAATTTTATTTATTGCCAAATTATTTTCTGTTTTAATGCAATATATATTTATATATCTCAGAATTTCCTAATATAAATATATATTATTTTATTTTATTTTATTTTATTTTAGGGTCATTACATACCCTCCCCCTTATAGGAATTATGTCCCCATAATTTCACCTAATTTCTCCAATTAAAGCACTAATCCATAGCCTGTTTTAACTCCATAACCCCATACCCATATTTTATGAAAACAAACAATATATAAATATATTTAGAAAAATCATTTTAGGCTGCTTAAACATACCTCTCCATCAGTAAACAAATTAGGGTATTTAGCCCTCATTTTATCTTCAACCTCCCATGTACAATCATTAGTGTCCAAGCTCCATTGGATTTTCACCAGTTTGATCACCTTATTCCTCAACTTTTTCTCTTCCTTGGCAACTATCCCTACTGGTTCATTTGTATAAACCAAATTCTTCTGGACTTGAACTTGAGTAGGTGACTCCAGAATTGCTCCTTCATCATGCACCCATTTTCTCAATTGAGAAACATGAAATACAGGATGCACACCACTCAACTCCTCAGGTAACTTAAGTCTGTAGGCCATAGCACCAATTCTCTGCATAATTTCATATGGTCCTACAAATCTTGGTGATAGTTTACCAGATTTTCCAAACCTGAACACTTTCTTCATTGGTGATACTTTCAGAAAAACATGCTCTCCTACTTCAAACTCCATTGGCTTTCTCTTTCTATCTGCATAAGACTTCTGTCTTGATTGTGCTGCCTTCATTCTATGTCTAACCAATTCAATCATGTTGGTGGTTTCTTTAACATGATCTGGCCCTAATAGTACACCTTCTCCTGCTTCCAACCAACAGGTAGGAGACATGCAGGGTCTCCCATACAAGGCTTCAAAGGGAGCCATTCCTATGGTTGATTGATAGCTATTGTTGTAAGTGAATTCTGCCAAATGAATATGATCCTCCCAATTACCCCCAAAATCAAGCACACATGCTCTAAGTAAATCTTCCAATATTTTATTCACTATCTCTGTTTGCCCATCACTTTGAGGATGGTAGGCAGTGCTTAAACAAAGTTGTGTTCCCATTGCTTCTTGGAAGCTTTACCAAAATCTTGAGGTGAACAAAGTGTCTCTATCACTTACAATGGTCTTCGGTATACCATGTAGCCTCACCACTTCCTTAATAAACAATTGTGCAAGCTTAGATGCATTTCTATCTGACCTGACAGGGACAAAGTGAGCTGATTTGGTTAGTCTATCAACAATTACCCATATACTATCATTGCCTTTCTTAGTTCTAGGCAAACCATCCACAAAATCCATGGAAATACTTTTCCATTTCCACTGAGGTACCTCCAAAGGTTGCAACATGCCAGAAGGCTTTTGGTGGTCTGCTTTAATTTGTTCACATGTGGAACATTTTGCCACATATCTTGCCACTGCTTGCTTCATCCCTGGCCACCAGTAGCTTCTTTTTAAATCATGATACATTTTAGTACTACCAGGGTGTATGGTGTACCTGATCTTGTGATGCTCATTCATGATTTCTTCCTTCAACTCTGCAATGTTTGGTACACAAAGCTTATCATTTTTCCTCAAATAACCTTGGGAATCTATTTTAAAATTCTCTGACTCAATGTTATTTAACAACATTTCTTTCTTCTCCTTTAGACTTTGATCTTGATCTTGCATGCTACCAACTTTCTCCACCAGATTAGACTTCACTGTGATTATTCCCAGTGTGCCATACTCCACCATATCGCCATGTTCTTTAAAATTCACTGCATCCTTGCTGTATATATCTGCCTACCCAAGCACTGCAAGATTTTTAAACTCATCAATCATCAGACTGGCTAATCTAACATGATTTCTGCTCAAAGCATCTGCCACTCTATTAGCTTTTCCAGGAGTGTACAATATATCTAAATCATATGCAGCTAGAAACTCCAACCACCTTGCTTGCCTCATATTTAAATCTTTTTGAGAAAATAAATATTTCAATGCTTGATGATCTGTGAATAATTCAAACTTTGCCCCAAGCAAATAATGCCTCCATAGTTTTAGTGCAAACACTATTGCAGCTAATTCTAGATCATGAGTTGCATATTTGGTCTCATTAGGTTTAAGCTGTCTTGATGCATATGCCACTACCTTGCCATGTTGAATAAGCACTGCACCTAACCCAGACCCACTAGCATCAGTGTATACAACCATTCCTTCATTTGCTTCTAGGATTTGTAGGACATGAGCTTCCACCAATGCTTGCTTCAATTTCTCAAAAGCTTGTTCACACTGCTCAGTCCACACATATGGTTGGTTCTTCTTGGTTAGTTTGGTCATTGGTGCAACTATTCTTGAAAAATCCTTGATGAACCTCCTATAATACCCTGCCAAACCTAAGAATGACCTCACCTCAGTCACTGTCTTGGGTCTACCCCATGTTTGAACTGTAATGACCTTGCTTGGATCTACACTTACTCCCTGCTGTGACACTATGTGTCCTAAGAATTTTACTTCATGTTGCCAAAATATACACTTTGAATACTTGGCTTTTAATTCATGTTCTCTAAGTCTGGATAATACTAAATGTAGGTGCATGGCATGATCATTTTCTGTCTTTGAATAAATTAATATGTCATCTATAAATACCAAGACAAACTTATCCAAAAAGTCTCTAAAAATTCTATTCATCAAGTCTACAAAATAGGAGGGAGCATTGGTCAAGCCAAATGGCATTACTAGAAATTCATAAACGCCATACCTTGTATTGAAGGCTGTGTACTCAATGCTTTCCTCTGCAACTTTCATTTGATGAAATCCAGAGGCTAAGTCTAGCCTTGAAAATATTTTAGCTCCATGCAATTGATCAAATAGATCATCTATTCTAGGCAGTGGGTACTTATTTTTGATAGTTACCTTGTTTAAATCCCTATAGTCTACATACAACCTCATTGTTCCATCATGTTTCTTAACAAAAAGCACTGGGGAACCCCAACTGGAACTACTTGATCTTATGAATCCTTTCTCTTCTAATTCTTCTAGTTGATGTTTTAATTCTACCAACTCTTTTGGACCCATTCTATAAGGCTTCTTAATGATTGGATTTGTTCCTGGGATTAATTTTATTCTAAATTCAACTGGTCTGTTTTGAGGAATTCCCTTCACTTCTCCAAACACATCGATATATCCATTGACTACTGGGATTTCCTCTATTTTTAATTCCTTTTGAACTTCATTAATACTCCAGATTTTATTAAAACATGTATTCTTTGCTATTTCACTTAAGATGGTGATTCTTTTGCCTTCATTTGTTTCCAAAGAAATAGTGAGGTTTTCTAAATTTAAAATTGCTTTATTTCTCATTAACCAATCTACCCCCAAAATAATCCCAATACCAGGATAATTTAAGGTATATAAGTCTGAATTAAATTCATAACCCCCTATAATTAATTTCAGACCCATACACTTCATCCCCAACATACAATGACTCCCTATGGGACTGTGTACAACCAAGGGCTGATCAATGGAAACACATGCAAGTGTTAACTTCTTTACAATTTCCAAAGATATTAGTGAATGTGAGGCACCAGTGTCATATATTACTGATATTGGTTGGGTATGAATAAAAATTATACCTTCAAGTTGCCCAACATTCCCAGTGTTACCTGCTGCCAAAGCTCCTACCCTTGCTGTTCCTCTATTGGTTTCTGGGCAATCCTTCTTGAGATGACCCATCTTTCCACAATTATAGCAGCCTCCTCTGGGTATCTTGGGGTCAGGGCATTGGTTACTATAATGTCCAGCTTTTCCACAATTAAAACAATGAATGAATTTCTTGTTTTCAAGTGCTGTTGCTCCTTCCCCTTTCTTAACTCCTTTACTTGCATTTCTCTTGTCATAAGGTTGCACTTTGTTCTGACCACCCTTCTTCTTATTGAGCTTCATATTCCTGAATTTCTCTCTTGCAGTGTCATGTTGCTCAAATGAGAGAGTTAGATCAATTACTTGATCAAAGGTTTTGTCCTTGTATGGCAACATCGCCCTTGACAAACTAGGGTTCAAGCCTTGAATGTACCTTGCATTCTTTGCTTCTGCATTCCCTATTAACACCAGTCCATACTTGGATAATGCTTCAAACTTCTGAGTGTATTCATTCACACTCATGCTTCCTTGCCTTAATCTAATAAAGTCTTCAAGCAGTGTGGCCTTGGCAGATGCTGGGACAAATCTGGCCTCAAGCATGTCCTTGAAATCATTCCAAGTGATAGTATCCTCTTGTCTTCCTGCTGTCACAACTTCCCACCAATCCAGTGCAACCCCCTTCAATTTCCTTGAAGCTATATGTCTCTTCCTCTGGTCATTGATTTGCATATCTGTGAAGACCCTCTCCATAGTTCTTATCCAAGTTTGAACACCTATAGCTCCTTCAGTACCTTCAAAATCCTTTCCTCCCAAAGTGGTACATGTCTTTAGCAGTTTGGAGAGTTCTTCATGAGGATTGTCTTGCCTTGGTGCCATTCCATCCCTTAAAGTTCTCACAAAATCCTCCATGCTCATCACAGGTGGCTCTCATGATGATCCTGCACCTGTGTAATGCCTTGGTCCTACCATAATGCTATAAATATGATTTTTACATTAGTTTATTTACCCCTATCATTTTTGGTGTCTTTACTTGGTTCATTTTTATTTCTGTGCACACTGTGCATGTATCACATGTACACATGTATATATATTTTTATATTTTTTTTATTCATAAAACAAAAGCATTCAACATCCATAATTCAAACAATGCATTCAAACATCCATATGCATACAATAATATTTACTATGTTGTTCAAAACATAGCTTTGATACCAACTGTGGTGACCCTCACTCTATAACACATAGATTTTTTTTTTTAACTTTCAAGAGGAATTCACCACTAAACCCCAATTCTTCTTATATTTGAATATTTATATAATTTCCAAATATTTTTCCCAAGACCCTGGTTTTACCAATATAATCATATCAGTGTACAAACGAATTAAGTCAATTGTATATTTGATGATATACAATTGTTTCTTTATTATTATTTTTTTTATCAGAGGGAATTTAAATCAAATAGAAATCAAAATACCATACAAGCTATTGACATAGTCACTTGTCTCTTTCCTAAGTCTTGTTCTACTACCAGAGGTATACTTTGGCAAATTATAACACTTATATATATTTATCTACCTAGATAATTCTATTATCAATAAAATAGCATTTACTTAATCTCATGATAGTTATCAAAGTCAATAATAATTAATAACAATAAGTCGGATCGACAAAAATCGATAAATCTTGGAAATTTACTCGAAAATAGGCAAACTAGGCAAAATCAGCAGTTCAGACGTCTAAGTTTTTATGACAGACGTCTAAACTTGATCTCAGACGTCTAAATTTTTATGACAGACATCTCAGAGGTTTAAAATTGAAACAGAGAGTAAAAAACATTTTGAACTAAATTCAGACATCTCAATTTTTTGTAACAGACGTCTAAATTCGATCTTAGACGTCTAAATTTTTACGACAGACGTCTAAATTTGATCTCAAACGTCTAAATTTTTATGACAGACGGCTCAGAGATCTAAAATTGAAACAGAGAGTAAAAAACATTTTAAACTAAATTCAGACATCTCAAATTTTTGTAACAGACGTCTAAATTCGATCTCAGACGTCTAAATTTTTATAACAGACGTCTCAAAGGTTTAAAAATTGAAATTTAAATACTCAATTACATACAAACTTCCAGAATTCATGCACATGCCAGTATCATCTACCTACCATGCACAAATTCATTTCACTTGAACATTCTACTAAAATCTTAAGAGTTTATTTCAAAAAAAATCAATCCCCTTAGCTGTTTAATTTCCATAAGGCAAAATATAGGCAATAAAAATCAGTGATCAAATATATATATGCACATATCATATGTATATGATATGTCTATCTCCTTATTTTCTCCAAACCAGACATTCATAAAATAAATTAGTAGTTAACCAAACATCATCAATGATCACTCACAACAGGTTTTGCTTAAGTACATATTTTCAACCCCAAATACTTAGAAAGTTTCCTACAAGTAACTTCAATTATAGAAAATAGAATTTGTCTAGTAATTTCATTACAATGCAACTGCAAATTTTAAAACAAGTCTCTCTTATTTATACTAGCAGCCAATGCCTTCTTTACTCATCAAGCCAACTTCAATTTCCTGCAAGCAAATCATTTAGCTGCCCCAAAGAATTTTTGAGACACCCAGATGATTGCAAGGGCAACCAAAAGGGTCAGTTTACACTGGTATGAGCATTTATCAATTTTGTATACATATTCATAATTTTAGTAATCTTGCAATGCCTTCTTAGTTTAACAGGTTTTATACTTAGCATGTTTTGGTTCATACAAAGAGATACAAAATCACTTTCAACAAATTAAACAATACACAGCAAACAGTTAAAATAATCATGTGTACAATTCTTAAATCATCCTCACCAAATCTTAGATAAGTAAATTCAGGTTTTATACTCCAGATTTCACCCAGCAATTAATCAATGAACAATGTTTATCTTGACTAAATCTAACACCATATCTGAATATTTATAACCTAGATTTTTAAACCCCTGTCCCCATTTATTTTATGGTCTTTAACTCCTTGTCAAATGAACACTATGTATGCATTGTGAAGGAAACTCCCAGGTTACTTAATTTATTCCAACACACAAAGGCCTCAGGGTGCAATTGCACCATGCATATACTTGCTCACACCTGAAGTAAGCAGATCATTGACTAACTCCCAAGTGACCAATTTAGTTTTTCTTTCATTCATATTTCAGAAAGATATAACTACTTGTATATTTTCTGGTTCAACCCCATGTTCCCCTATTTAATCTATATCCATGTTTAATGATGATAAGATAGAACAAGAATGCTCAAAACATGTTAACTCTAAAAGCCCACTTACAGATTAATGCTCCAATCAAAAATGCACAAGCAAACATCCATATCACCCATAACAAATCATTTCAGAGATTTAAATGACTCATAATATTTTAGGCTGCCTGCAATAGGACTTAATGCCATTGCATACAAAGGATAAATACTCACATTATGTTTTTCCTTTCACTGCCTTAATTTCTTAGAACAGTAAATCCCCCAAAGCCTCAAGCTAGTGTTTCTCCTTGCTTATTTTATTTTTGTTTTGATCTCGAGAGAGTGATGGTTTTGGCTATGTGTAGTTATTTATAATTCCATTCTAGGGTTTAAGAAAATGGGTAATTCCCCTGATACCCTTAGATGTTTATTTACACATCACATTCCTGTGTGGTCCTAAGTTGGAAATGCACACATTAGGTTGCTTTAATTAGTTATTTCTAGGATCATGCATTTTTAACACTGCATGCTATTTTCATGTCTCCATTTTATTCATGCCATATGCATGTGATCCTTTATTCATTTCTTTTTATAAGTTTAAGGAATCTGAAAATCTCCTTTGTATTTTCTATCTATCTATTATCTCCATTCAATCATGCATACTATCATACTTTATTATGTAATGTAAAAATCATTCAACCATATTATTTTCTTGAAATAAATATAAGATAATCAAATTTTTATTTGATTCTGTATGTATATATATTTCTGCCTCTTTGTACAAATCAGTAACTCCTTCTATTTTTAAATAAAAATCACACATATTATATTAATTATTTCCAGCATAATTATAAGACATTTACCACAATTTTTTATTAAACTTCATTTTATTCTATCTTTATATAAAACAGCAAATACCCCATATATATTAAATGTATATATATTTACATAATTCTTTGAACATAAAGCTATATTTATTTTGAGTTCCAATTTTTCTTCTAATCACCTTAATTCCTTGCATTTTATCAAACAGAAGCACCCATGCAAATTTTATTTATTGCCAAATTCTTTTCTGTTTTAATGCAATATATATATATATTTATATATCTCAGAATTTCCTAATATAAATATATATTATTTTATTTTATTTTATTTTAGGGTCATTACAAATAACTACATAATATTATGAACTTAAGGGGCATACTGTCTATAGAATCAATAAAGTAAACCTATACTAATACATCTTCAAAAAAAAGTAAACAAACTTATATATAACAGAGCATATATATAGATATGTATGTACCTCAACATAAGAAGGAACGCCCGGCTATTGGTGGTTCAAGGAGCAAGTGGCGGTGGCGTTCGTGCGTATGTATGGAAGTGGCACGTATGGTGGAAGGGAAGAGGGAGGTTTGCTGTGGAGCTGGGTAGATTTTGGGAGGTGATGATGCGGCATAGAGTGGAGACGATGGGGTTTCGGGCTGCGCTGGCCATGGCGGCGTTGCAACACGCCTCGGCATGGGTGGTGGAAGGTGGTAGTGGTGGGTTTGGATTCGTGTGGAGGCGTGTGTGTTTGGAGGGCCAAGGGAGGATGCAGTCAGGTGGAGGAGCACGGCCGAACGTGGAGGTGGTGAAGCGGGACGTGGTTAGCACTTGATGGTGGAGAACAGAACTTTGAGAGGCTTTCGAAAGGTGGCGAATTTTGAAGCCAGGGCGGTGATGCGGGGTTGCGGCCATGGTTGCGTATGTGCTCAGGTGGAAGGCTAAGGTTTGGCGGTCTGTGCTTGTGGCTTCGATGAGGAAAGAAGGGAAGGGGTAAGGTGCCTGGAAAGGTGAGGAAGAGGGCTGGTGGAGAATGCACACTGCATATATTCATTCTTTATTTCATTCATTTTTTTAGTATAACAGAGAGGAGAGCAACGGTTAATGAAACCAAAGAATGGAGGAGAAAAAGTGATGATAGAAACTGGAACGAAGGGGCATAACTCTATATTGGAACAAGTAATAATAAATTTTGTTACGGGAATAGAGAAAGTTAAACATTTAATTAATTTTTTGGAACCATAATTACTAGTGGCTAATGGTATTACACGGTGGGAATTGTAGAGACGTAGGAACCAAAAAGGCTTGAATGCGTAACCGGTGCGACTAAATATTACACAGACTTCGCCACGTACCGGATTACGAAACACAGAAGTGCATATACCGTAGAGATCAGCACGACAAGATGATCAAAACGGCATATAGATATCAATGGTATGATTGGATTATAAAAATTTGAATTTTCTACTAGCGGAAAATGCAGCAAAAACGCAGAAAAATAAGATCGACGGAGCTAATGAAGTCCGAATTTGGAAAAACGAAAAATGACGTCTTGCTTAGAAGATGATTTAGAATTTTTCTATATAAGAATATTTAGGTTTCGAAAACATTTTATTTTCATCAATTCCTAACTGATTAAATTGAAATAAAATTACATACGAAATTAAACTTCCATATTTTTGGATGAAAATTTATAGTTTACTATGTTTAATTAGACGCATTTCAAAAATTAATTTTTTTTTTCATTTCAAAATTTTATTGTTTGCAATTTCACGAAAATTCAATTAATCATATTATCAAAACGGTTAAAATTTACGGGTCATTATAATAAATAATATTAAACCAGACTTGAAAGAATGGAAATAAACCGCCGAACTGTACAGAATGTATAGAATAAGGAAAATAGTCCAACTTAATAGAATGGACTAAATAAGGTAACAGTCCAAACTCGATAGAATAGGCTAAATAAACCAACTATCCAAACTCGATAGAATGGGCTAAATAAAGTAACAGTCCAAACTCGATAGAATAGACTAAATAAACACTTAAATGCCGTAATGAGGAGTTGGCTCTACTCGTGGCAATTTAAAGCTAAAACAAATTCAGGGTTTTCGAATCAAATAAGGAAAGGAAATTTTCCAACAAATGACTAGGAGGGTGCGCCCCCCTCATCGAAAGTATACTTCTAGAAATATACTTGAGAACTCCGATGACTCTCGGACACGTCCAAGCCGGACCCCGCCAACGGTCAACGAGAATCCGATTATTTCACATCTCAATGCATAAAACAACCGATTCCAATCTAGAGTGGATGTGAAAATACCCTAATGGGAGCTACCCCACATAGCTTGGTTTCCACTCGCTTTTGGGTTTAGTCATTTTCGACAAAGAATAACAAAGCTTGATTGAGCAGCAAATCGTTTTTAAGGTGACTGTACACCATGAAGATAGCTGAATCCTATAATTAATAAATCAACTGTCGGGATAATTAAAATGATCGTATATGGAAATTAAATTTCATATATTTTGCCACTACTCGTTGATTCCAGACAAGTCCTATCTCTTGGTTGAAAATAAAGCCAGGCAAGTTGAGGTAGTTTTACATCTAGGCATCACCTTGACGACATTTTTAACCTTCGAGATAGAAACGATTCCAAGCCTAAAACACGCCACACCCCTTAGTATACCCAAAAAGGGCACACTAAAAGATATGGTGCGTTATAGGTATAGCTAAAGCATCACAAAGACTAAGATTCACAAGACGAATAAATATAAATAGCGGAAACATTTAAATGGTAACTCATTATTAAAAATAAAACTTCATAAATAAGTCTGAAAGACATCACATGTCTCAAATACCAAATACACATGTCTTATGCAAAATACATCTCAGTCTCATAAAATCAGAGTACAATAAAATAATCATCCCTCTCATAAGTACCAGTACATCAAAACCAAATGAAAAGAAACTGAAAAGAAGAAGAATACATGAAGAACTCCAGGAATATATCTCCAAGAAATCTGAATCTACTGTCCTTGCCTCTGCTTGCCTATGGGGGAAACGGAGAAATAGAGGAGTCGGTCAGACTATAAGTCTGGTGAGTGAAAGTAATTACTACTATTTTTAAGCAAGAAAAAGATAATAACCTTAGCAATAGTTCTAGTATAAAAGGAAATAAAGGAAAGATAAAACTGGGATAAAATAATGTTTAACTGTTTTCTTTGATTGTGATTGTTTGCACTTGTCTTAGATAGCTGCTCTGATTAGGCTGAAATCCTAATCCTATTTTAATTAGGCTGAAATCCTAATTTTACCCATTGATCGGCCTTCTATCTCTGTTGTGCCATTGTGAGCTAGTCCCATCCCGTGGGTTCCACATCAAAAGACACCTGTTTAGCGCTTGGAATGCAGTAGCGAACCCTAATCAATGTCGCACGCTGGGTCACCATTGGTACACACTCACTATCGCCCCCTCTTGTGACCTCTTACTCTCTCGTTAGCATAAGCGTGCCCAGCCTCACCTAATCTATTGTGAGACCATCAGCCATAGCCTGAAAGGGTCCTGCCCAGCCTCACTTAAGTGTTTTGTGAGACCATCAGTACTAGTCTGAAAGGGAATGCTGTTGGTATGGGTCCTAACAAACAAAACCTAATTGCGCCCCTTGCCCAAATCCCCCGATTTGAGCTTCTATCTATTGGCCACTTATTTACCCTGTGTCCCAGCCTCACCTAACTATTGTGAGACCATCAGTCCTAGTCTCAAAGGGTCCTGCCCAGCCTCAACTAATCTATTGTGAGACCAGCATTCCTAGTCTGAAAGGGAATGCTATTGGTACGGGCCCTATTTCTGTTCTTGCTTATTAATTTAGTGTAAGTTCTTAAAATAAGCCTCTTCTGTTATTTCTGCTCTATTTTCTTATTAACTTAATCTAAGTCTTTAAAATAAGCATTTTCTGTTATCTCTAATCATAGCCTATGTTATAATTTGCTTATTAACTTAGTCAAAGTTTTAAAATAAGCCTCTTCTATTATTTCTGCTATATTTTCTTATTAACTAATCTAAGTCTTAAAATAAGACTTTTCTGTTATCTCTGCTATATTTTCTTATTAACTTAATTGTAAGTTTTAAAATAAGCCTTTACTGTTCTTTCTGGTTAATTATAACCTACGTTATAGTTGTTATTCTTCTTTTCTATCTTTTTAGTTATAACCACTAGTTATAAACAAGCTTGCAGATGTCTCAAATTTGCCTATTTCAGTATATCTTCTTTTTATTACAGTTTTTCTTATTTTACATCTGATTTCTGTAAATTTAATGTTTTCTATTTTAATCCATATTTACGAATTATTCTCTTTTTTAATATTCTTATATTTTATTCGCGCAAAACGGAATAAAAAGAAACTAAAATTTACAGGCTAAATTCTAACTTAAAACATATGTAAATAAATGCAAATAACTGCAAATAACTGAATAAAATAGCTAAATAAAAATATCTGAATAAAATAGACTGAGAAGAACTTTAAAAATAAACTGTAAATAACTTATATAAAAACTGTCTCAAAATTGCAGAAAAACTACAACTATTGAGAACCCTATTATTTTAAATTACTTAAAAATCTAAAATAATTACTAAACAGTCACCTATGGTCCATAGCTCCAGTCCTTGGTCTTCCTTGATCCACTTCTAGAGCATAGAATATTTTTATCAAAAGGATTTCCTCTTTAGAAAAATATTCTATTCAGGGTCCAACCTCAGGCAATGAACCCAAATAGGAGAAAATTTGAATGAGAAAAATAGCTAGGCCTAGGGTCTTATTTATAGTGTGGTTTAGGGATCTCAGACTGTTGGATTTGAAGATTACATCTGGTGCAACCACGTCATAAGCTCGCTGGGAACCGTCAGATGGGAGTTTGGACACATAGGATTTGAAAAAATGGAAAAACACATCATCGTTTAAAACTGGAAGAAACAACGTCCAAATACAGGGGCGGGTCGACCTGCATGTCGACCCATATACGTGTAAGGTCAACCTATAGGTCGACCTATGCACATTGGATCGCCATGTCATGATTTAAATAAAATCAAAGTGAAGTATCCACATAGATGCTCCATGGTATATTCAAGTCAAGAGAATCATGTAACATCGTCATTCTGAGATTTCCTATTTGACGTAGTTGTTATTAACCAACAGGAAATTGTCGGGCGAGTCGTTCCATACGTATTAAATAACTATCACTACGTAACCCCTTGATGCCTCCAGCAGCCATGAGTAATACTCTACCTAACATTTGGCGAGCTTACGTACTCTGGTCTCAACGGATGTATCGATATCCTTTCTCGAAACATCTCGAGATAGAATATTTAAAATAAAATGTTATTTTATATTATGATCAGTTACTCTCGATTGTAACTATTTGGTACTACTATCACATGATATTTCATTCAAGGATTTTCTCATTTATATACTTTAATTTAATTACTTAATTGATTATATCACTATGTAACAAAGTATATATAATTGAAAATAAATGTCTTTATTATGAACAAAATTAGTCACAGTGTCAGATGTGTGTAGAAAATAACATTATTGCCCCTACAGTCCTAGCCCTTACTCTCTCAATCTCCCACTTGCACTTGAGGTCAATTATGGAATCTTATTTCCCGTTTCTCCATTTAGTTTTCTTACAACCGATCGAGCTAGACCCTTAATGAATATATATGTTATATTGTCTTAATTATCTACTTTCTCAATTAACTCTCTTTGATGCTAATAAACTGCCTTTATCATGTGGAACTTTTCAAAGTATGTTTCTCGACTTCTATTGAGCATTATCACATAATAATGGTATGGGATTTTCAACATTTGGAATTCTCCAAGCTCGGTTATAAATTTGTGCATTATATATATATATATATATACATACACACATATATATATAGCTTTTGTTGTGGTGCTATTCAAGGCAATGTACTTAGCCTTTTTTTGTTGTATCAGCATCAACCTTGATGTTTGGAACATTTTCAACTTAAAGCTCCTTAAATAGGTTTGAACATGAATTTAGGATTGACATACTATACTTGATATCACTTACGAAGTTTGAGTCCAGGTACTCCTTCACAAGGAGTTCATTATTTTTATAAACATTCTCTAATATTTCATAATACTTGAGAATAAATTTAAATATCGTTTAGTGATCTTAATTCAGATTTGATACTTACTCACTCTGCCAAATTACATAAGCAAATTGCGATATAGTAGACAACTTAGCAAATATGAGAATTCCTATTGCTGATGCATATGGAATCCAATGCATATGCTCCATACCAAATATTTTAATATAGTTCTATGTATATCGCTTGGGACAATCTCAACGTCCTTTTATACCGTTTGTAAAAGATGTCATCTTCAAGTCCAATATCGAATTTTAAACAATCAAACTAAAATAATTTTAACATGGGTACATCATCAACAATCACAAGTTTATATCATTTACTTATACTTTTAGAATTATATTAGTACGTTTAACGTTTTTCTCATAAACACATAGTTTCTCTGCATTTTGACTAAAATCAAACTATTTGATTTCTTTGTTAAAATATTTGCTCAATTCCAATGCTCATCGAACGATACTTCTATACCAGTTCTCGGATCATATTTGACTTCGAGATACTTTGGTAGTATATGCGTACAGTCTATTATAAATCGTTATTTTGAACTTTGTTTCAACACAAATGTACCTAAATTCAAAATCATAATAGAGATAATTTTTACGAAAACTAACTTAAGCATGTTGGATGACGAATCTATTACGTTAATTTTGACAACTGAAATTTATAAGTTATTCTTATCAACGTTGTTTACTATATTCCATCTACATTGGTCTTTTTCTCGAAGATACATTTGCGTCCAATGGATTATATCCCTTCGAGTACAAGTATCAAAATCATTTTTTGATACTATACTTGGAATCTATTCAAAACTTAGGCATCATACCATATGGCAGAGCTAATACTCTTAATAGCTTATTGAAAATGATTAAATTCTATTCTCGACATTGATAAGAAAATCATAGTTTCTCTTTAATATACGAGAATTCTTATTTAACATTCTAACGTGTTGTATTTATTTAGGTTTGGTTAATTTCATTCCATCCTTCATAATCAGTTTTATCTTTGGATCGTATCCAAATCCATTTTACTACCAATAATTTCTAAAAGAAATTCCTTTTTCATACAATTGGTGTTTCTTGAAACAACAATTGTTTTTCAGTATAAGGAAATAGGTATTCATAAACATTTTATGAACTACCTTTTATATGTATAAAACTAATTTAGTTACTAGTTTACAAAACTTATGTTCATAAAAAAACATTAGTCAACCAATATTGGTCGGTCCCAAACTCCTTTAGGGTAATCTACATAAGATACCTCATGAGCAAGTATTGTGTGCAGCCTCTTGACTTACACAACCTACCAACTCCTCAACCTAGGATATGTTGGGGTTTGATATAAACTCTTATCTAACATAACCTCGTAAACTTTTCTTTAGAGGACATTAATTTTAGCCGTATGTACTCACTCTTAACTGCATGACCTTACAGAAAGAAGGTAACTCAACTTCACTCATCATCAATCGTATTTTGTCCAATAAAGTCTTATTACTCTTTATCGATATATAATTATGTATCATAGGGTGAGTGAATTCTGAGGTTGAATCTTATTCATTTTTAGATACTTTTGGAACCCTTTCTAATACACTCACCTCTTCGATCAAATCGAATTTTTAATTTCTTTGTATGTTATGTCTTTCTACTTTCATTTTATATTCAATGAACTTATCATAAATACACTGCTTATGTATCAAATACATATATTTATTTTGATATTCCATTTGTCAATTTAACGAAGTAAGTGGATCTGTTTTGGTATCATTAGAGTTTGTACTATATATATCTATCTGTATCAATCCGAAAAGTTCATTAACCCTTTCATTGCTTCCATTGAATGGGTGCTTTACCCTTTGTCTTTTGAAATACAATTCACTAGTACCATATGACTCACAAATGTATAATTAGACAATTATTTATTAAAGATACGGCTTAGTGTATAATTCTAAAATAATTATAAAAAATTTCTTTACTTTTGTATTTTCTAATGCTCCGCTTTTGTTATGAAAAAAATACCATCATTACAAATTTATCTTTTATTGAATATTCATAATATTTATACTTAAATAAAACTATATCTATTTTCAGTAAATATTAAAAATAGTGATTTATTCATAAATAATACTTGGCATATTTACGAAAATAATCTTTCATAACTTGATGCGTACGCTTATTGTTTGGACCAAAAATGGGACAAACACCCAATCAAGTATAAAATATAAAATATAAAAAGAAAGAGAATAAAAGAAGAAAAAACACATAATTTTTATAGTGGTTCGGTGAATACTACGGCCTACGTCCATTTTATCTTTTTTTTATTGATTGTACTTTGTTCCTACAAAGTATATTTTACAAGTCAGTAACACTTAACGGGTATAAGTTTTACATAGTTTAATTTTAAAGTGTATTTCTCTACTCATTGTAATTCAGAGTCTAGATAGAAGATCTCATTTATGTGCATCTGCTTATCTATTTATAGATAAAGATTAGCCAATTAGGCTCCAAAATTCACTATATGCATTCTCCATGTCTAGCACGAAGTCTAGGCAAAAGATCGTAGTCTAACTCAATCAATGTTTTCAACTTGGTAGGGATCCAAGGGTTTTAACTCGGTAGGGATCCAAGAGTCAACTCGGTAGGGATCCAAGGGGGGCCAAGTTGTGATTTTGGTCCAATTTTGGTTATCTCATTTATGCTCCATTTTACCATCTTGTTATGTTTTCCAAGTCTCTAGGTCCATTTCTTTATCCTTCTTTAGTCCAATTCAGTCGTTCGAGTTTTTTCGAAGACTGTGGAAAATTTGGCCGTAACAATTGCCTCCCAAAGTACACCTTGTGAATATAATTTGTGCTTTGCCGAAGAACAAGTATTAAAAGTGATCAATCATCGGTAGTTGTGCTCTCTGTCTATCTACTGGACAAATCGTGGAGAATCGTCTGATTTTTTTGGATTCGCCTACAAATCAAAGGTCGTACTAGACATATCGTAGCTAAGGACCCGAGTTCTTACTTAAGTGTTAGTCATAAATCACAATCATTCTGCATTTCTTGGAATTTAATATATTACACATCAAAAACCAACGTCATCCCGAGTTTGCCTGGGGTTAAATTATCGTATATCGGTATCAATATTATCCTATGTTGTGCTAGGATTTAACTATCATAAGTAAATTATATATTAGGTGATCATAAATCATCAATTATAGAACTACACTGCCACCGATTGAAGTACCACTCATAAATTATTTAGCATCCCATCATAAGCTTGTCTAATCGAATCGAGGTGATGACATAATCTGGTAATCGTTATCAAATTGTTTTAAAGTCAAGAGGCATTCAAATCTCCAAGCCAATGTCTGATCTGTCCAGATCTTGTATTCATATATTCGGTTTGATTTTTGACCTCTTCGAATCACATAATTATATATCCAATCTAGTTTTCAACCTCTCTGGATCACATAATCAGTATCCACTTCAATTTTTGATCACATAATCATATCATCCAAATTGAACCCAATTTGCTCGCTCTTAGACAAGGGGACCCAATTTACGAGTGCATCCATTCGCTCACTCTTCGATGAGGGGACTCACTATCTAAATGCATCCATTCACTTACACTCCCGTAATGGGACTTGCTATCCAGTGTGAGTCCATCCACTTGCTCTCCAACAAGGGGACTCTTTATTCGAGCGGATCCATCCACTTACTCTAAGTAAAGGGACCGCTAACCTATATAAGTTCATCCACTTGCTATTCGGCAAGAAGACTTTCACATTACGGTTCATCGCCCCATCTCTTTGGTCGGAGGAACCATGTCCTATCATTTTATATGTTCGGTTTAAGGAATAACCAAGTTCTGTTGGTATCCGGTCATAATAAAAATATGTTATCATGTTCAAATGATTTTTAAGTCCATATATCCATCAGTCATTCACTTATTGAGTCAAATCAAACATATAAAGAAAACATCAAAAAATCCAATCCTATCAAGGATTACCTCCATACTTTTAACCTAGAGTGTGCCTTAGGATCAATCAAGGTCTTATGCATGTATAAGTGGCCTGGTAGTGATCGTTAATTGATTATTTAAAGCAAAACCAATATGCATGAAAAAATCCCATACCATCCATCCCAATCATGGGTAGGGGCGGCAATTAGACCCGACCCGGTGGGTCTTGGTTCTTAGCGGGTCAGGTTTTATCGGGTCTAAACCATACATTTCAAAACCTAGACATGGCCCAAGCTTCAGTTCGGGTTGGGTCAGGTCGGTTCGTGGCTGGTTGGGTAATAACACTAAAAATGCATATATTTAATGTTTTTTGGTCGGTTTTTTGGGTCAGGTCGGTTCGGGTCGGTTCGGATCGGGTTTGATCGGGTCTTTATTGTATTTTCATCTCTTATACTAGACCCAAGACCCATTGGGTTTAGGTCTTTTCCGATCGGTTCAGTTCGGTTTTGCGGTTCTCAGTTCTAATTGCCAGCCTTAATCATGGGATTACGAAGCTTGGCCCAGATCCATGGCTGGGACCGGGAATACTTGTCTCATGTGTTGATCACTCCTATGGCACCATCGTGTTTTGTTCCCTCACATTTTGCTATAAGAAATTACTCCAAACCTGCTTCTCTGTCAAGTTTCGCAGATGCCTGTATTCATTCGTTTTGTGCCCATCCTGCTCATGGAATTTGATAAATTTTCCAGATCTTCTATTCCAATCCATAGGCTCTCTCTTGGTAGGATTATTGTAGTGAATATGCCCCTTAGTATCCAAGTAAATCCTCTCTGGGGTTTTAGTCAAGTCTGTATAGGTGGAAAACTTTGGCTCCTTCCATTGTTGCTTCGATCCAAAGCGATCGTTAGCTTTCTACTTTCCGTTGTCCTTTCAATATACTGT
Source organism: Allium fistulosum (assembly GCA_030737815.1). NCBI lineage: Eukaryota > Viridiplantae > Streptophyta > Magnoliopsida > Asparagales > Amaryllidaceae > Allium > Allium fistulosum. Next base: position 871,557,046 of record CM060902.1, read on the forward strand.
TTTGGATGGTCCTCCATCATCCACAACATTAACTTAAACATTCTCTGCCTTTGCATCTTCTTGGCGCAAATACCTCTCAGCTATGTAGTAGAAGTCCGTAAGATCCAATTGGAGATCCCTACCTAAAGCTATTTTTGAAATCAGTTTTACTTGCAATTACAGAATCCACTACCATCAGGTCTATTGATGGGTCTGGTTTCTACACTATAGTGGCTACTGCATTAAATCTGGTTAAGTACTGTAAGCTCTCTCCAAGCCCCTGTTTCATATTTGAAAGTGTCATCACATTCTTTGGTCACATTATATGAACCCTGAACCAGTTCACAATCATTTCCACTAATCCAGTCACATGCTAATGGGTTCGTTCTCCAGCCGTCGAAACCACATTGCTGCTAAATTTGTCAAGTATAGTAAGAAACACCTCCCCATTACCTCCTCTGAAGCACCCAATACCCCCATAGCCTCGAAACACAAAGCTGATAGCTTTATCGAGAGGGCTCGTATTGTGGGTATGTTGGGTATATCTCATTAGATGTATTATTAGATTCGTCCTTCCAACATACGGCTCCAAGATAGGTAGTTTGAAATCTGGTGGATTTCTAGCAAACCGGATGTTTAGGGTGAAAGGATTTCTATTCACATCCTCCATACACCAACCCGGAGTTCCACCTAGGACTATTTGTCTTATCAACTTCGCTAGATGATCATCCTTATTCATCAGCGATCTCTGAGGCTCCATGTGCCTTTGATTCAGTTCTTCATCATGCCCCCCGTCTTCATGGGGACCGTGTGGCTCCAAATTCTGGTTCTATACATTCGTGTTCTAATTTTCATTCCATGGCTCTACATCATTCCTTAGATGTCCTTTGCCCGGTCCAAGCAAACCATGCCACCTGGACCTCTTGACTTGGTACCGAATTGACTTCTCAAGTCAATATCGGGTTTAGGTGCCTTTGTGGGGTTGCTCCAATTTGTTCGATTTTGTTCCAGGTGCATTCATTCCGTTTCTAGCCTCTTATTCTAGTTTCTATCTACTCCGGCTGTTTTGTATTGCTTCATTCTTCTGAAGAATCCATTAAGAATTTCCTCATTTTGAGCTACCATCCTATTTTGCATTTCTTTCATCACTCTTTCCAACTCTTCTCTAGTCACGTAGATTGATGGATTTGAATTTGAGGACACCTCTTGACTGCCCCCATGTCTATGTTCACTTCCTTCAGCAATAGCACTTCTTATTGATGGTCTCTTCATCTTTTCCAAATCAAGTTTCAAGTTCTTAAATCCAAGTTCCTTCTCGATGGAAGCAGCAAAATATTTGGACCAGAAATGGCACAAACACCTAATCAAGTATTAGATATACAAAGAAGGAGAATAAAAGAAGAAAAAATACACAATTTTTATAGTGGTTCGGTGAATACTCCGGCCTACGTCCACCTTATCTTTTTTTATCGATTGTACTTTGCTCCTACAAATTATATTTTACGAGTCTGTATCTCTAAACTCAGCTATGAGTTGTACAGAGTTTAATTCCGAAGTATATTTCTTAATACATTGTAATTCAAAGTCCAGAAAGAAGATCCCATATATGTGCATCTCCTCCTCTATTTGTAGACAAAGATTAACGAATCAGGCTCCGAAATTCAATACATACATTCTTCACATCCAACATGAAGTCCAAGAAAAAGATTGAGGTCTGACCCAGTCAGTGTTTCCCAACTTGGCATGGATCCAAGGGCTTCAACTTGGTAGGGATCCAAGGGGGGTTGAAATGTGATTTTGGTCCAATTTTGGCTATATCATTTGTGCTCCATTTTACCATCATGTGATATTTTCCAAGGCACTAGTCCATTTCTTTATCGTTCTTTAGTCTAGTTCAATCGTTCAAGTATGTTCGAAGACTGTGGAAAATTTAGCAGTAACACTAATAAATATCAAATGGTATGCACCTAATATTTCTTCCATTACTGTACTAACATATGAAATATGAAGCTCTATTCAGCCTCTTATTTAGGACTTTATTTTATCCATTGCAACTAGTTTACAATCGAGAGTTTCAGATCAAATAACTTGAACTCAAAGAAATAACTTTCATAGAAAACAATTTTCGATGTGAAAATACATTTGAAATAGAAATCACATTTCTTATTCCATATTAAGTATTTACTAGTATTTTATACAATTCTTATTTCCGATGTTTCTTCATGAAGTAGAGGTGACCATTGACTCTCTTTATCCCAACCGAGCCTATCTTACATCTACTCTCAGATATTAGATTTCCCTTTAAATGGTCAAACCATTAAAGGAAACTCTTATTACAAGATCACATCAAACTCTTTACAAAAGTACATTTGGTCATCCTTAACATTTAAGGATATCAAGCAAGTTGCACCTTATGTAAACCGATCAAACTGACATTTCCATGATTGAATTCTTACTTCAACCTTGTAGCTCTTGTTCTGGTACTACATTTAACACAAGTTCCTTATTATAATCAATCATAAGTAATACATGATCTCACATCAAGGTCCACTTACTCATTTCAATTGAACTAATTTCATTGAGGTTTCATATATTACGAATCATGACTGTTCACCATATAACATTTATATACTATCCAATATGGACCAAATATCCATACTCTTGTATTTCTTTTGGAGTTCAAAACTCATAAAAGGCAATACACAGTCTTGGAAAAATAAATGCTTTAGTGACCAAGGTATGAATGTATTTAGGAGTTGTATAATTTGGCTCTTGCAAGGATTTTGAATTGACAACATGCCAAAAGATTTGTTGGTAAATATATTTTATATTTCAATATTAATCTTAATTATGTTCATTTGTTTTAACTAACAAACAATTTATCAATTATATTGGTTGCACAAATTTATCGAAGTAGATTATTTTAATTTTATATAAGATATATTATTAAAATATTAAAAAGGTTAAATGTATTTATTTCACTTTTCTAATAAGGCTCCTAATAGATTTTTATACTCCTCAAAATGCTAAGAAAAATATAGAAATCATTCGATTTCTCTAGTGGACGTTCAGATCTGCTTGCATTGGGATTCTGACCTTGAGTTTGCTCAACAAATCATAGGCCATAAGCGATGGATATCCATTTATCGGTTGTAATATATACAACTCCTAACACATGGTCTTTGTGCTAATCTCATTTCAAGCTTGAGTTTGCTCAACAAATCAAAAGAGATCATTCACTCGTACCAACCATTTCATGACAACCTAAGTATAATGCACGTACCTTGAATATGCTCAATAAATACATGCATGTATCTTACCTTGTTTAGTTAATATATTAATAGTACTACACATAACATAACTAGCTTGAGTTTGCTCAACGACTAAAGAGTATGCAAGTAATCTATTAATGTAAAAATGGTAGATGACAACATTATATATTATAGATTCATAATCTTTAATATATATTTATATTAAGTGATATCGATTTAGGGAATAATCTATTTCTTATGAAATACTATCGTGGTTCAAGTGTTAGACACATCTGAAATCACGGTATACATACAATACGTATGTATTTTTTCTTACGCGTAAGTTGGGTTTCTTACAACTACACTTATATTATACATTTATATTATGTAAGTTTAGTTTATTTATAACTATTTATAATTTAATTAACTTATATAATATTCATATGTATACCATTAATTAAATCATATTTAATTAATTTTAATTTCCTAATTTAACTAACAAATTAATTAAATTATTTTGAAATTTCAAAAACAAAATTATTTATCCTAAAAAATTTAAGTTGAATATTAACTATAACATTTATAGTTTTATATACATATATCGATTTATTTATATATACACATACATATTAAGTAAAATGATTGCTCATCTTTAGAAGGAGAGCACTCATGTAATTTTATTCTATACTTTGAAAAGTAGTAGCCAAAAAGCCTGACAGGTAGTAAAAACCATCCCGACATAATAAAAGAAAAAGAATAAAAAAAACTTTCCCTAATCTATTACCTAGAGATGCCAAATAGCACATTGATCGATCCATCTACATTAAGTGAAATATAGAAGCTTATCATGGGAAGCAAGATAATAGAAGCACCGCCTCACCAGAATGGAACAACCATAAACAAGCTCTTGGCAAGTCATCAATAGGTAGACAATAGCATCAATCAACATCAATAAGCCAATCAAAAGAGCTGCCATACCAAAAGAAATCGAAATCAGAGTAACACTTAAAACCGAAAAGTTTGGAAAAGGTGTAAGAACATCACATACTCACTCACACACGCACACAGAAACACATACACATATTTAAGATTTTGATATACATATATGTGTGATAAAAGGGAAATGTAATCAAAATGTAAGACAAAATTAGTTTTCGATTAAAAGTATATCATTTAAGCTTAATCATTAATTGTGTCAGTTAGGCTGGTGGTTAATGCCTTGTTGTTTCTACTATTATTATTATATATATATATATATATATAAAATTTACCTTTAGGACGTCAATGCGAGTTTTTACTTGGTTAATATTTTCCTTAAATTGAACATCTTTATCCTAGCTACTATTTGCAACCCAATTATAATAGAATTGCACAATGGCATAAATCAAGTTATCAGAAGGACTGTTAACATTATTAAACATTCTTTGGTTTCTTTCGAACCATTAATACAAATGAGTAATAGTGAAGATGGTGTCAAGTAAAATTATGTAACCTTTGGCATATTGAAGTGTGAAGTTATTCCAGTAGTAACCACAGTAAAAGTTAGTATTAGTCACGCTAAAGCCAAAAATATTAATAGTGTTGACAATATAGAGTTAGTTAAGGGAGAGTTGTAATATAGGCGAGCTACATTTTCTATGCCTACATTGCAAAAAATACACAGAGACACACACACACACACACACGCATATGTCTATATATATATATTGATATTTGTATATTTATAACTATAAGTGTTATAGTTCAATATATATATATATATATATCTTAAACTATTTAAGGTAAATTAAAATAATATTTCAAATTTATTCAGATATCTAGTCAAAATTTTTTTAATTAAATAAAATAACATTTAATTAATATATTTATAAATAAATATTTTATTCTATTAAAACAATTTTAGCCGGATATTCCTAATAATTTTGAAATATTATTTTAATTTACCTTATATAGTTTAAGATAAATAAATATATATTGAACTATAACACTTATAGTTACACACACATAGATACACACACACACACACACATACATATACACACACACATATATATATATATATATCAATATATGTATTTTATTTTAATTAATTAACTTTTAACCTATTATTTTTTAGTTAATCCAATTAAATAATATTAAATAATTTTCGAAAATATTAAATTAATTTTCAAAACAATTTTGAAAAATATTTTACAACTTTTATAAAATTTTAATTTATATTTAAATTTAACTTTTAAATTTAAAATATATTTTAAAGTTTCAAACTGAATTTTTAAAATTAACCTAAGGCCCAAATAAATTTGGGCCTTTACAATTAAGTCAACCTTTTAAATTTACTCCACCATTGGGCTAAGCTAAGAGCCGAGGAGGGGAGTGAAGGAACTGGGTCGGGTCGTAGTGGACGAAATGGGTGAATTTCATATTTTCCATTTTGGACCTCTATTGGGCCTGTGAAGTCTAATTGATCTCAAATCCAATCTAAAATTATTTTAAATAAAATCTTATTTATTTAGTTACTTTAATTTGTTTAAAAAGGAGCTTTTATTAATTAAAATTAAGTATATTATTTTGAGTGTATCAAATACAATCATATATGTGTAGTACATGTGCAACATGTGAATGGTATACATGGTTAATGTGCACATATGTATCGGGATTTACACCGCAATGGGCACATTCACCCTTTATATATGACTTTTGTTCTCTATAGATTTTATTTAAAGTTATATATATATATAACTAGAAATAATTTCAAAATTATTATAGTAATAGTGATTAATATATATTTTGATTATAATTAATTTTGACAAATTAAATATATTTTAAACTTAAAATTAATATCTTAAATTTTATTTTTGACTTAGAAAATTCAAAATCTAACCTATAATTTTTTAACGAAATATCCATTTACAAATTTTAAATAAAATTATACATTATACATACATACATACATACATACATACATACATACATATATATATATATATATTCATGAAAATTTATTTATATTCGAAATTATATACATGTACCTACATTTAATTTTTTATAAAAATAGGTTTATTAATCAAATTTATAATATTTATAAAATAATTATAACTAATGTGTATGTGTGATGTATATTCAATGATTTATATTCCGCCTTAGGTTAAAAAAATTTTAGTCCATACATAATTTTATTTTTCACAACATATATGTGTGTGTGTCTATATATATATTTGAAATGATTTTAAAATTACTTATTAATTATATATTTATGGAAATACTTCATAATTTTTTTTAAACTAAAAGCATGTATGTTGATTACATAATTTAAACAAATTAATATATGTAGTGTACGTATATTTATGTATTTAATATTTTATAAAACCATTTTAGCTATAAGTAGTTTTAAAAATTCAAAAATTTATTAATTATAAATCATGGTCGAAAATAATTTTCACTATAATGTTATTTTGGATTTATCAATTTCTAAAACAATTAGCATGCAATAAATTAGACAACACGGGCATATGTAAACTCATTATATAATATAAGGGGTCAAAAATTACCATCATGATGTAATATATAATAAAAATTGGGATTAGTAAATATTCGAAGAAGTGGCAGAAGATGCATACCTTGAATGAGTGAATGACTCCGAGATTGGATTAAATCAGCTTTCAGATTTTGCTACAATCTAGAGACAAACAACACCTTTTATTTTTTGATTTATTTTTATGTTTTGGTCTACAATTTTTAGCTATCTCACCATGAAACTCAGGGCCAAGCTTGGCAAAAGAAATGAGAAAAAAGTGATGTGTAGTGAGTGGTCTAAGTGGCATTAATAAAAGGTAAAAGAGGAGAAAATATCTCCTTCTTTTACGCCTTCTATGCTTACCATTTCAAAACTAATTTTGAACTCCTAAACTCCCTCTCCCATGCACTTTATGGCCCGCCATTTTTGGGCCTAGTTGGGCCTTCAAAAAGTCCCAAGTATATTTAGTAAATAATTGTTTTAAATCAAATTTAAAATTCTATTGATATTGTGTATCGATATGTTCATATATAACTTTTATACACACATTCAACTAATTGCCAATGGCTTCCAAAAGTAAAATATAATTTAATAATTATACTTCATAAATACTAATTAAATGAATTAATTTACAATAATTATAAGCTAACTAAATCGTGTGGTATTTTAGAGTATTCATCATCACGGTTGTGCGATTAGTAGGGGTAAATTTAGTCAGCGATTAGTATCGAATAATTCAAATATTAACGTTCACATGTCACCGTAGCTAGTGGTGTGATAGTTTGGTCAATGTTATCGCTTACACATCTTTTCAATAAAATCATGTTTTACTATTTTAAGCGGTAGCCAGTAGTAATGATTATTTACACCTACTTCCTTCATCGAAACTATATCACTTTAGGACTTATGGAATTTGGTTTTGATCAAAATTCTGATATCGTCAACATTCAACTCGGTTAGTCTAAACACAAAGTCCTTGGTTCAATAATAATTATTATTATTAATTATATTGTTGTGGCCAGAGACCTTGACATTGAGTTGACCAAAATTGACCATCATAGTAACCTCACTTCTAATGCTTCAACTCAAACCCAACTATAGTTGCTTGATGATCGCCATGTCATGATTTAACTAAAATCACAAGGTGGAGTTTCCTCATTGAAGTTCAACAATATTCTTAAGTCAAAAGAATTGTGTAATATCGTCACTTCGAGATTCTTTGTTTGACCTTAGTTATATTATCCAATAGAAAACTCCTTGGTGTCCTAACAACCATGGGTAATACACTACCCAACATTTAAGAAGTGCTACAACTTTAGTCTTAACGGATGTATCAATATCCTGCCTCGAAACATCTTGACTAGGAATATTTAAAATAATATGTTATTTTTAATGTAATAAATTTCTCATTATTACAACATATTATAATTACTATTACACATCATATCATTAAGAATTTTGTATTTAGTATACTTAAATTAAATAATCAATCAACGTATCATAATATGAAAAGTATACAAAAGAAAGAAAAACACCTTTTATTTCAAACGAGATTTTATTACAATGTCAATAATTTACAATAAATTACATAATTACCCCAGGGCATACCCCTAACTCTATCGATCTCTCACTTGCACTTGGACCAATTTTTGAATCTCACTCCTATCACTTCGATCGGTTTTTTCAGAAATAGTCGAGTTAGTCTCTTCATGAATGGATACGCAATGTTGTCCTTAGTATCTACTCTATCAATAACGACTTCTTTACTAGTGACGAACTCTCTAATAAGGTTGGAATTTCGAAGAATATGCCTTGGCTTCTTATGAGCTCCTTGTTCCTTTACAATCTGCATCACATTATTACTGTCACAAAATAATGTCATTGGATTCTCAATGAATGGAATCACCCTTAGCTCAGTCATAAATTTGCGCATCCAGATCGCTTCTTTAGTTGCTTCGATAAGGGAAAATATTTGGCCTCCATCTTTGACTCGGGAACTCTTTCCTATTTAGAACTTTTCTAACTAATAGCCCCACTATTAAATTAAAAACATAACCAGATACATACCTGTTGTCATCGATATCGCTTTGAAAGCTGGAATCTATATATCCCTTCATAAGGAGGTCTCCATTCCTATGTATGAGGAATAAGTCCATAGTATTTCTCAAATACTTAGAATATGTTTTACAGGTGTCTAAGGTTTCTCACCAGGATTAGGCTGGTATCAGCTTACGTATCCGTATGTGCAAGCCAATTCCATTCTGGCAAATAGCATAGCATACATTATGGAACCGATTGTCAATGCATATGGTATCCTCTTAATATGCTCATTCTCCTTATCGGTATAAGGAGCATCCTTCTTATAAAGGAAGATTCTAGATTGCATCGGAATATTTGCGCACGTGGAATTCTCCACATTGAATCTTTTTATTATGGCATCTACGTATAGGGATTAAGACAATCCCAGCAACCTCTTAAATTTGTCTTTGTAGATCCTAATGCCAAGTATTTAGGCCATTTCTCCCAAATCCTTCAGGAGAAATTTTTGGATAACCACGCTATCACCGACTAGAATAATAGGATGTCATTGCCAATCAGGAGGAGGTCATTGATGTACAAGACTATGAACACTATAACACTTCCTTATTCTTTCCAATATATGCACACTTCCTCCGTATTCTAATAAAAATTAAACTATTTGATTTTTTTTATCAAAACACTTATTCCAACTCCTTGAAGCTTGCTAAAGACCATAAATGGAACTTAATAATTTGCATACCTTTCATTCGCTCCCACTGAACATGAAACCCTCAGTCCGCGATATGTAAATGACCTCTTCTAAATCACCACTCATAAATGTCATTTTCATGTCTTTTTTCCATATTTCATAGTCATAGATTGTGGTAGTGGAAAGCATTACCCGGATGGACTTAAGCATAGCTACGGGCAAAAACTTTTCACCATAACCAACACCTTGAATTTGATGAAATTCTATTTCAACTAGCCTTGCCTTATATGTCTCTACCTATCCATCTGCATTTAACTTTTTCTTAAAAAACTGCTTGTAGTCGATGGGTATTATTCCTTCTGGTATGTCAGCCAAAGTACAAACTTTGTTTTCATACATGGAACCCCTTTTGTATTTCATAGCTTCAAGCCAAAGTGCAAAGTCCTTACTTTACAGTGCTTGTTGGAATGAGAAAGGAGTATCATCTTTTGAGATGCAGTCCTCCTTCTTACCACCCACGATAAAACCATAGTATCTCTCTAGTGCACGAGGTTGCTAATTAGACCTAATAATAGGTTGCATGTTTTTGTATAATGGTGAATTTTATTCTCCCACTAACTCAACCCCTATGTTAATTTCTCGGATTTCGTCCAAGTGTACAATCTAGTTGTTAATTCCGTTCCTAAGAAATTTCCTTTTCAAAAAGACGACATGTTGAGAAAAAATAACCTTTTTTCCTCAGAATTGTAGAAAATATATCATATTGAATTCTTAGGATATCCAATAAATTTACACAATGCTGATGTTGCCTTATATTTATTGGGGCCAATGTTCTTAAGATAGGTTGGACAACCCCACACCATAAAATACTTGAGTTGGGGTCTCTTCCCACACCACATCTCTATGGGATGTTAGGTATAAATTTAATAGGCATCAAACTCAACATATGCATCATGATCTCCAGTGCATATTCCCAATAGGAAAGAGGTAACTTGGCTTTACTCATCATGGAATGAACCATATATAATAGAGTTTGGTTCCTTTTTTTCAAAGCACCATTATGTTATGGAGTATAGGGTGGAGCAACATACGAGATTAATCCCATTATCTTTTAAGTATTGTTGGTGTTCTTGTCAAACATATTCACCTCCCCGATCAGATTGAAGTATTTTAATCTTATGGTTCATTTGATTTTCAAACTCATTCTTATACTACTTGAATTTCTCTTAGATGTTGGATTTATTCTTCATAAGATGTACATATGCCGATCTTGAGAAATCATCAGTAAAAGATAGAAAGTAAGAGGAATTATCTTTGGTAACCATAGGCATTAGGCCGCATACATCAGTATGTAGGAGACCCAAGATTTCATGAACTCTAGCCATACTAAAAGGTGCTCGGACATTTTTCCTTTTAGACATAACTCACAAGTATCAAATTATTCAGACATATGATGGTAGAAACCTTAGGTTTTCAGTTTGTGCAACTGTTTGTCACTGATATGACCTAGTCTATAATACCTATTAATGCTAACATTATAAGAATTATTAATAACATAATTTGATTAAGATTAAGTAAATAAATATCATTATTCAAAACATCATCACATATATTATTTCCACCAAACATAATATTCATAATATTGTTAAAACAATGAAAACCATAACTAGCTTTCAAAAAATGTTGAAATAGATATAATACTACAAATAAAGTTTCTGACATAATAGCAATTATTCAAAACCACTATACAAAAGTAAATGGTATTCTCCAACTGTAGTTGCATCTATAATAGATCCATTAACAACGTGAAGTCTCATTTTATCTTTTGTCACATGTCGTCTGCTCCTAAGTCCCTATAACGAATTATAGATATGAATCCCAGATCCAGTATCTAAAACCCAAGGTAATTTATTAATTGCAAACAATTTTTAATCATAAATATACCAGTAGGAGCGGTTGAACTATTTTTTCCTTCACTTTGACAAGTGTCGATTAGTTTGGAAATTTTTGCTTCCAACGTCTCTTCTTAAGATAATGGTGACATTGACCCTTGTCACTAGGAGCATTCTTCTTACTCTTCTTGTTAACATGCTTTCTCTTCTTCGAACCATTCGAACATGATGCCTTTTCCTTTCTAGCGAGCTATGCCTTAATCTTTGGATGAGCACTCGGTTGATCTCAACATATTGAGTTGCTCCACGAGGCTCACATTCATTTGGTTCATACTGTAGTTCAATATCAACGACTCAAAATAAGTGAGCATAAGATCAAGTCCACTTGTATCTCATCGCTTATAGTAACATTAAGCCATGAAATTCTATCAATTTAGCATTTCTTCATTATAATATAGTCCTATACACAAGTGCCCCTCAACATCTTTGAATTCAATAGTTTCTTAGTAATCTTGTACCTTGGTGAATGAGATTGCTCCCCAAACAAAACTTTAAAGCTAGTTAAGATTCGATGGACAATCATGATTTCATGTTGTCATTGCAACGGTTTGTCTTTAGCAGACATCATGTAAACTTTGGCTATTTCACAATCTGCTACCCATTTTGTTATAAGCAATAATTGATTCGGAAGTCGCATCTTCAGCGGGTTTTTGTTTTAGAGATTATAGCATAAATGACCATAATCGTTCATAAGTGAGCGCTATATTGGTCGCTCTTAGCCAGTCGATGTAATTTGGTCCGGTGAGCTTGTCATTTTCTAAAACTAACTTTGGTGTGGACGTTTTCTGCAAATTTAATTTAAGTAGATTAAGAAAATTTATATATTGCAATTGTTCTTAAATTATTAGTAAGATTATAAACATTCATTTTGTTTTACTAATAAGCATCCACTAGATTTTTATATTTTTCGAAATCCAAAGAGAAATATTAAAGCATTTCGACTTCTCCATTGGGTGTTCGGAATTCGCTTGCAAGCGATAGATAACACATTATCCGTTATGTTATATACAACTCATAACCCGTGATCTTTGTCCTAGTGTCATCTCGAACTTGAGTTTGCTTAAAAATCAAAAGAGATCAGTCACTCATACCAAACAATTTGCGATGACCTAACGATATTGGGTTTGCTCAAAAAATACAAACAATTATCTTACCACTTCTAGTTAATATATTAATAGTACTACACATAACATCCTTAGCTTGAGTTTGCTTAACAACCAAGGAGTTTGCAAGTAATCTACTACTATATAAATGGTAAAGAACAACATGTAATATATATATATATATATATATATATTTCAGATCCATAATCTTTAATATATATTCATTGAGAATGATATAGATTTAAGGAATAATGTATCTCTTAAGAAATACCCTCATGATTCAAGTGTCGAACACATTTGAAATCACGATATACGTACAATGCATATGTATTTATTCCTTAACCTAAGTTGGGTTTCTTATAGTTCCACTCTACTTAATTAATAATATTTAATTTAATTCTACTTTTATTAACTAAATCATATTTAATTAATTTAAATAATCATTTAATCAACTCTTTAATTAATTTAATTTTAATTTTAACCATTGAATTTTTTATTCATCCTAAACAATTTGAAGATGAATATTGACTATAACTTTTATAGTAATTATATGCATATATCATTATACAGGTATATCATTTATTAATTAATCTTTAATCAAAGCAATTTTTAAGTAAAATAATATTTATTAAATTCGAAAGTTCTATCATTACCAACCTTAAACATTTTAAGATAAAAACAAATATATCAATGTATGTGCTTTAATATAATTATTAGTTAATTATTTATCTAATTAATCCAATTAATTAAATAATTATGATAACACTTTTAAAAATTAATTTATTGAATTTCAAAACAATTTTTGAAAAATATTTTATAACATCATAACATTTTCTTTTATATTTTAAACTTAACTTTTTAATTTAAAATATAATTTAAATTTTCAAAATAGCCCAATAATCTAAATTAATTCGAGCCTTTACATTTGGGATAACCTTCGGGGTTATATCATCTTTCGGGCCAAACTAGTAGCATGTAAGAGTAGAGTACTTGATTACCCAATTCCAACCTTAGACATTACCTTTTTGGATACCCAATGAATGGGCAGGCTTTAAATAGTTTCCGGCTAATGGGGTCTAATACTATTGAAGGAACTGCGCTAGGTTGCAACGGGTTAAATGAGTGAATTTCAAAAAAAGTTCCATTTTGGATCTTTGTTGGGCCTATGAAGTCTAATTGATTTTAGATCCAATCCAAAATTGTTTTAAATAAAATATTATTTTATTTACTATTTTACTTTGTTTAAAAGGGAATTTCATTTGATTCAAATTAAGTATATTATTTTAAGCATATTAAATACAGTCATACGTGTATAGTGCACGTTCAACATGTAAATGGTGTACCTGGTTAATGTGTACATTTATAGTTGTTGGGATTTACCTCGTAACAGACACATTCGCCTTTTTTATATGCATTTTGTTATCCATGGATTTTATTTAAAATTATATATAAATATATATTTAACTATAAACAATTTTGAAATAATAAATAATAGTGATTATACATATATATTTTAATTATATTTAATTTTGACTGACTAAATATATTTTGAATTTGAAATTAATATCTTAAAATCTAGTTTTGACTTAGAAAATTAAAAATCAAATCAACAATTTTTTAACAAAATATCTATTTACAAATTTTAAATAAAATTTTACATTATACATATATATTCAAGAAAATTAATTTTATATTCAAAATTATATATATGTACTTATATTTAATTTTTATAAAAATTGGTTTCTAAATAATTTTTTTAAATAATTTTTGTTAATAAATATATATATAAATATATAAGTATTTAAAATATTTTTAAATATATATATTCGCCCTTAGGTTAAATTATTATTTGTAAATTTCATACAGATATTTCCTTTCTTTTATTTTAAAACATATACGTATTTATAGATATAATGATTTTACAATTACTTATTAATTATTTATTTACATAAATAATTTATAAAATATTTGAAAAACCGAAGCATGTATGTTGATAAAATAATTTTAAACAAATCAATATGTAGTTTACATATATTTATGTACTTAAATATTTTATAAAATAATATTAGCTAGTTAAAAATAGTTTGAAAAATTCGAAGTTTTATATTTACTAATTTAAATCATGGTTGGAAATAATTTTCATTATAATGTTATTTTGGATAAATATTTTTAAACCATCTAAAAGAACTAGCATGCAATAAATTGGACAACATAGGCATATACAAATTCATTATACAATATAAGGGATTCGAACTATACTACTATTATGTAATATATTATCAAATTTCGGATTAATTAATCACTTGAAGAAGTGGCCTAAGATATACAATTTGAATCAACGAATGACTCTGAGAATGGATTAAATCAGCATTCAGATTTTGCTACAATCTAGAGAACAATACCACCTTTTATTTCTTTGATTTTTTTATTATTTTTTGCTCTATAATTTTCGGCTATCTCACCATGAAACTCTTGGCCAAGTTTGACAAAAGGAATAACCAAAAAGTAATGTGTAGTGAGTGGTTTAAGTTGCATTAAGAAGAGGTAAAAGAGAAGAAAATATCACCTTATTTTCCATTTCAAAACTATTTTTGAACTCTTAAAATCTCTCTCCCATGCACTTTATGGCCGTCCATCTTTGGGTCTAGTTGGGCCTTTAAAAATTCCAAATCCCATTTAGTAAATAATTGTTTTAAATCAAAATTAAATTTTTATCGATATCATATATCGATAAGCACATATATAACTGTTATATGCACATTTAATTAATTACCAATGGCTTAAAAATTCAAATAAAATTTAGTTCTTTTGATAGTAAGAGTGGTCTTTATTCAACAAGAATAGTCATTTTGATGTATCGGGGGTTTGAACCCATGACCTTTAGAACTTTAGCCTACAACACCATCTCACTTACCACTTGAGCAAGTGGTCTTGACAAAATCAAATAAAATTTAATAAAATTAATTTACAAAATTATAATTAATTATATTATGTGGTATTTCAAAGTATTCATTATTACGGTTGTGTGACTTGTAGGTGTAAATTCAGTCAACGATTAATATCAAATAATTAGAATATTAACGTTTACACATCACCTTTGCTAGTGGTGTGACAGTTTGGTCAAATTTATGCTTGCATGTCTTTTTGATAAAATCCAGCTTTACTATTTTAAACGGTACCCAGTAGTGACTATTATTTACAGCAATTTTCTTCATCAAAACTGTATCACTTTAAGACTTATGGGATTTGGTTTTGGTCACCATTCTAATATCTTCCATATTTAACTCGGTTAGTCCAAATATAAAGTCCTTAGTTTAATAATAATAGTTACTGTTAATTTTACTGCTCTAGTCAGAGGCTTTAACTTTGTGTTTACTACGGTTGACTGAGATACTAACCTCATATAACCGAGGAGACAAATTCTCTATTGAATAGTGTTTCACTTCTAGTGCATCAACTCAAACCCAACTAATAGGCGTTCGATGGATGCCATACCACGATTGAACTATAATCAAAGTATAGTGTCCACATTAAAGTTTAACAGTATTCTCAAGCCAAGAGAACCATCTAATATCATCACTTTGAGATTCTCTATTTAACCATAGTTATATTAACCAACAAAAAACTCTCAAAAACTATCAATACATAACCCCTTAGTGCCTTCAACAGCAATGAGTAATACACTACATAATAGTTGAAGAGCACTATGTACTCTAGTCTTAAGGGTGTATCGATATCCCACCTTGAAACATCTTGACTAGAAATATTTAAAATAATATATTATTTTTAATGTGATAAATTTCTCATGATTATAACACACTGTATTTACTATCATATAACTTATCATTTAAGTATTTTAATATACTTAAATTAAATAAATAATTAACATATCATAAGTAACAAGTATATAAATGAAAGAAAAACAACTTTTATTTCGAACGAGATTTTATTACAGAGCTAATAATTTATAATAAATTATAGGATTGCCTATAGGGCATACCCCTAACTCTATAAGAGAGTAATACCTGAAATCACTATTTGAGATACCAAAATGATTGATAGGCCTTATTAGTTAGTCCTAAAATTGCTAACTTTGACTGTATAGACTATTTGGGCTCTAATACCGTTGATGGAACCGGACCACTCTATAGTGGATGAAATAAGTGGATTTTAAAAAAAATTCATATTTTGGATCATAATGGACTATGAAGTATAATTTATTGTACTAGATCCAATCTAGTTAATTTAATAAAATCTAATTTTACTTAATTTTCAAGTATATAATTAATGAATTTAACTAGGATTAATTGTATAATGTTTTTGAGTATAGCATTATATACTCATATGTGTATATTGTCATATACAACATAATAATGTACATGTAGTTAATGTATACTTATATAGATTTTGGGATTTGCATCCACAACGTAAGCATCGGGCATTTATATACACATTGGTTGTCTAATATATAAATACACACACACACAATTAAATTTCAAAATTTATTATTATATTAAATATAATAATTTTTCTTTTTCAATATCTATATGTTTTGAATTAGTTAATAAGATTTGAATTCAAATTAATGTCCAATACTTTGACTTAATATATAATTTGAATTCCAAATTTAAATCCATAAAGAAAAATACATTACCCTTTAATTATTCAATATATATATATATATATTTATTTAAAATAATTTTACAACCAATTTTTTTTTAAAATTTTATGATAAAATAAAATATGCATTTATATAATATTTAAATAAATATGGAATATACAAATAACGTGTAAAATATTTTTCGACCATAAAATAATTTCTATTTTTAATTATTAAATCCAAAATCATTTTTAATTTTATAATATATTTATGTGTGTGTGTGTATATATATATATATATAAATGTTTATCGAAAAAACATTTTTTATTAGATCCAAAATCATTTTTAATTTTGTAATATGTTTAAATATTTAAATATATATTTTTATTTTTTTTTGAAAATGATATATATATATATATAAGTATTAATTTAAACATTAAATATAACTATGTTAAAAATATATATCAGAAATTTTTTCTTAAATCCAAATACATTATATATATTGTTATCCGACATTTTGACCCGGCTATATCCAAACTGACTTGACAAGTTAGACTTGACTGTCATCAAGGCTAGTAACCCAGAGAGATGCTTATTTGGCTCAGAGATCAAGCGCATGTAATGATATGAAGTGACGATCAACTGAGGCCAAGAGATAGACTCTCCAAAATATTCTAAGTACGAATTAGTTCCTCCCCCAGGCAGGGGATCGGGTGCATATCCCTTCCCCCATGGGATCGGTACATATCCTCGATTTTTGTCCCAAACTAGGGGAGATCGATATAGAGTGACAAGGAAGGCCCCATAAGGCTACATTTCAAACCTCAAGTTATTTGGAGTTTGTATGTTCAAGTTATGGGAAAATTACTTCAGTTAAGAAAGAGATCGTATAAAAGGGATCGTGTAAAAGGGATCGAATAAAAGGGATCGTATACAAGGGATTAGATCGTATTCAGCCCAACAATGCAACTCAATGAAAAACGATTAATATCTCAAAATCCAGAAGTCCAATACACTTGAAACTTTGGGATCGAGAAGAGAGAGCCCTAAGGAGTCCACCCTAGGGATCATACCTCAAGATGAAGAAGTAAGAGGGATTGGCCCTCTTCCCTCTAGAGGGATCGGCCTAAATCAAACAACATCATATGTTGCAACAAAGATTGATCAATAACTCAAGTTTTACTAATTAAATTGGCATGAAACTTGGAGGCCAAGCATAATACAACATGGAGAAGCTACCATAAGGATTGCACCCCTAAAATCATCAATCATAAGGATCGGCCCCGATCCTTATTTCTTGGCATTTGGGCCATGCGATCCCTCATGTGGGCCCTTATGAATCTGGAGAGCCTTCTGCCGAATTTTCAGGGAGATGTTTCACCATCTACCTCTATAAATACAGGCTTGGTTGTTCATTTTCAGGACCTTTACACTACTTTTTGCTTTGTATTATTTCATAATTAAGGATTTTCATCTGATCCCTATTGTACTCAGTTTACAAAGTGATTAAAAAAGCTATCTCTTCAAAGTGGACGTAGACAAACAATGCCAAACCACTATAAACTATTGTGTCTCTATTATTTGCTTATTTCTTATTGTTTTATTGCTGTATTCTCTTTGTTTTTATTTAATATTCTTCATTTGTTTTTCTATAGAAATCTCTATTGGGTGTTTGTGCCAATTTTTGATGCAAAAATATATGTATATATATATATATAATTAACTGGTAGACCTGCATCCTTTATTAATGCACAATTGGAACTTCATCATAACTTAGATCAAGCACCATATGGTAGGATTATGGTCTTGTCTAATTCTTTTAACTTTAAATTTAACCCTATTTTATTTCACAAGCAGTTCATGCGTTTTCATGCTCTACATCTCCCCACTTCAACTTCTTTTTACATCACCTTTGTGTATGGTGACAATCATCTTTTTCCTAAGTAGTCTCTTCTTGATTACTTGCCTCACTTGAGTCAGGACTACCATCCAAGGATAGTGTTAAGTGATTTCAACTGTATGTTGAGAGCATCTGACCGAAATGGTGTTATCCCTCTCTTGCTCAAGGACATTGCTCCTCTCAATGAAGCTCTAAACTTATCTAGCCTATAAGAAGTGCAATCTACTGATCCACCTACTCTTAGAATAACAAAAGTAGATCAAAGTATTAGAACTATGAGTAGGATTGACCATGTTTTCATCAATTCCCCTACTCTAGCCATACGGCCTAACCTTAAATCCTATGTCCATCTTCCTCTACTACTAGATCGTTCCCCCATCACCATGTCTTGTGGGGACAAAGCCTTTGAAAAAATTCAAATTCAATTTTTTTTTTTAACTTTTGGGTTGAGGATTTGATTTTATTAATTTAGTTTAAGCTAATTGGTCGATTTTTTTTCATGGTAATTATATGTATATATATTTCAGCAGAAGCTCAAAGCTACAAGGAATGCTCTTAGATCTTGGGCTAAAGGAAAGTATAAAGATGGTGATGGATTGAGAGAGCCTTTAACTGAACAGCTGAAGGAGGTGCAACTTAAGATGTTGAAGCAACCTAGCAAATCTTCTTTCTCTGATCAAGAGCATGCCTTGACTAATTAGTTTTTAAAAGCTCTTACTTTGGAAGTGGATATAAAGAAGAAGAAAAAATGATAAAAGAGTGGGACTTATAGAGTGATATGAATTCTAAACGCTTTCATGACTCTTTAAAGATTAAATAGTCTCAAAATAATATATATCAAATATCCGATGAGCAGTGAATTATGCATGATACACCTACTTAAGTTGACAATGCTTTTATAGACCATTATTCTACATTATTAAGTATGCCAGAACCTCATGAACCTGTCTTCAATGAGTTATCAACCACCCATCTGCCTATGTTGAATAATCATGATATTGGAGTTCTATCTGCTTAATTAATTGATGAGGATGTTAAGCTTGCTACTTTTTAGTACGAATAAAAATTCTTATGGGGGACCAGATGGTTTCAATGCTTATTTCTACACTCATTGTTAGAGTATTATTGCTTCTTATCTTCTTAGGGCAGTACTTGACTTTTTCAATCATAGTAAGATGTTAAGGGGTATCGATGCAACTAATCTAGCTCTAGTTCCTAAATCTAAAGACGTCAACTTAGTTAAAAACTTTAAACCAGTAGTCTGCTACGATATAATATATAAATGTATATCCAAGGTTATTGCTTCAAGACTGAAGTTAATGCTACCTTCCTTAATATCCAAATCAGGTTGCCTTTTTGCCTAATGGGAGTATTTTGGATCATGTATTGTTAGTTCATGAGCTGATGAATGGCTATAATAGGTCCTAATTTCTCCTAGAGCTATGATGAAGCTTGATATTAAAAAAGCCTATGTTTCCTTGAAGTGGAAGGCTATTGTTGTTGTTATGGCAAGAATGAATTTCCCTCTTCATTTTGTTAGTTGGATATATAGTTGCATTTTGACTATAACATATTCTCTAGGTTTTAATGGAAAAACAGTGGGGTACTTTATTGATACTCAAGGAATTAGGCAAGGGGACCCTATATCCTTATATTTATTCATCCTAGTTATGCAGCTCCTCACTCAGCTGTTTAATAAAGCTATTGACAATAAGGAATTTGCTTTGCATCCTAAATGTAAAGACTACCGAATTTGAACTCTAGTGGTTGTAGATGATTTAATTATTTTGACCAAACCTACTAGAGAAACTCCGCTATGCATTACTAAGGTCCTGAAATCTTTTTTCACCATTACTGGTCTGTAGATTAATTTTCAGATATCTAGCTTATATGTTGCAGGTGTTTCTTCTCAACATAGTAATAACTTGCATGCCTTAACTACTCTACCTTCTATGATGAATAACATGTCTTACTTGGGTATCGCTCTATCTTCTAGAAAGATTGGGTACTCTCATCATCTTCCTTTATTTGAAAAAATAACAAGAACTATGAATAGTTGGGTGAATAGATTCATTACTCAAGGTGGAAGACTGATTATAATCAAGGCCATAATTCATGCCATGCTGGTTTATTGGTGTAGAGCTTTTTTATCATATGTCAAATAATTAATCAAGTGAGGCAAGCCATGAATCACTTCTTGTGGACAGGTAATATGCACTAAAAAAAATTAGTTCCTCTTGCTTTTAATAAAGTTAAAAGAACTAAAAGTTATGGTGGTTTTGGAATTAAAAATATAAGGCTTTGGAAGAAGGTTGCTTTCTCGAAGTATTTTGATAATTTATAAATAATAAAGATAATTTATGGGTGAGGTTGGCTAGGAAGCATCAACTTGGAAACAAAAAAATTTGGACCATGGAACCTTCTTCTTTATGTGGTTGAGTTTGGAGAAGTATTATGTAGCTCAAACATTTGTTTTTGCCTCATTTGCAATTAATTTTGTCACCCTTCGAAAAAACTAAGGGCATGTTTGGTTTCGTTTTTAGTTTTGCGTTTTGTGTTTTCAACATACAATACAGAATACAAGAAAATGAGGGAAATCCTTTTAGAATTCTTAGTCATTACGACGATCGACGGGAAATGGAGGGGATGAATTGTTTTCTGTCCTTTTGTTATGCCTTAAAACACGAAAAATCAAATAAACTTGTTTTCTATTTTCTATGTTAATTTCATTTTTCAAAATTGCGTGTTTTCCAACAATGTATAAGAAATGCGTATTTTTGTTTAGACGAAAACACAAAACTAAAAACAGCCAACCAAACGGGGCCTAAGTTTTGGTATGATCCTTAGGCAGTGCAAGGTGTATTATTAGTTAAAGAGCTCACTTGTGAAGAATGGTGTAGAACCGGTATTCCTAATGAAGCTAAAGCATGTGATTACATTCAGGAAGGGGTAATTTCTTTACCTTACACCGGTAATGAGAGAATAATAAATGTCTGGTCCAAATTTCGAAGTACAAGACTCAGAGTTGGTAATGATAATTATGTTTGGTCTGCCTAGCATGAACATCGCTCTATATCTAATGTTTACAAGGCTCCGACAGTCTCTGTTGAAGAAAGAAAGTTCATGTGGAACAAGAGGATTTGGAACACTTATAGCTTGGAGAAATTAAACTTTATGCTTTGGAAAGTGATCAGAAATGCGTTGCATGCTTTGTCTAATCTACAAAGTAGGGGAGTGACAGTGGTTAATTAATGTTTATTTTGTAAAAATCATGAGAATGATATTATACATCTTTTCTTTGATTGCCAGCATATTTATGATATATGGTGCTTGATTTTGAAGAAAGGAAAAATGAACCGGCCTATATGGGATAGTAAAGTTGAGTGGTGTGACGATCCACATTTCGGAAGGTTTAAATCAACAATAATCCACACATGTCCGACTTAAACAATCCGGAACATAGATAATCAATGGGGTTAATTAAGAAAAATAAGAAAAGAAGAAAAAAACAAACACAGAATCTCGCAGCGGAATGATAAAATATAATAATCAAATAAACAGTTCATGAAGTTGTTTATACCATACATTTGATTATAATCTATACAACATTTATCATAGTTATATATACATCAGGGATAAATAAATAATGCAGCATACAACATGATGCAGGAATACTAATAGTAATAATATACCAAATCTTTGTCTTCATCCTCTATAATAAATCTTCAATAAGATGAAAAACTCAGGACTGACCCGAGCGTAATGAAAAGACAAAACACTCGAGTCAAGACTAAAATATCCTTATGTGAGTCAAATCAATATCGCATAACATGAGTGTAATAGAGTCAGAGATGTTTATGGGATTTCACATCTCCTATCCAGTGTATAACATGCGTGCAATAACTCAAGAGATGTTACAGATTTTCCATCTCTTAAGGATCGGTCAAAATATTTATATTAGTAGAATATGCTATATATATAATGTCTAATCAATAAAATAAATATTTTTCTTAGCGTTAAGGCTTTACATTAATCCCCCTTAATGCGTTTTTAAGCATTGTCGTACAGTTTGCATATAAAACACCAGTAAACCGTCGGTGGATAGGGATGCGCCGTGATACGACAACACTAAACCAAAATCGTAGGGGTCTCGTATAAGGATAAAAGTATGACAAGGCACGTGAGGCAATGCCCAAGGTAGGATACTACCAGTTTACCCTTCCCGACCAGTGGTAACGCATTATAGCCATGATCGCCCACCACGTCCAACAGTCCCAAAATACGAAGGTGCACACCAATCAATCACAATGTAAATGATGGTAATACGAAGAAGTGTGTCCGCTCGGGGTAGCTAGCGCGCTTAACCGGTACAGCTCCTATTTTAGTCATTTCAAATTGACACAAGTGTCAGGCCAATTGTAACGATTTTCGATTTTCGACGCTCGAAAATCGACATTAATAGGTCCACTGTATCAACTGCCGAGCAATCGAATGCCGGAAAACCGAATTGTTATGGTTAAAAAAAGAGGTAGAAGAAGACAGAAAGAAAGAAAGAAGAAACAACAGAAACAATATCAGAATCTCACATATCGCAGCGGAACAACATATAATTGGACAGTTATACAAACTTGTCCTCATACAGAATACACAGTGGAATAAATAATATCATATACGAGTGATACATCTCGTCATCCAACTCGCCACTTGAGCTCCACAGCATCTCCTGAATCCAAAATGACCCGATAACCTGACTCTAGACTGCCCGTGTGGAAATTGGTGGGCACCCAGAGTTTAGGAAAGGAACAATAAACTCCAGGTCAGTCATGGGACTGGTGTGAGAACTAAAAATAGTTTATCTATCTTTAAAACGACAACAAAGGAAGTAAAAGACATCCGCGATGTTTTTGGAAAATGAAACTACCATAAGACCTCCCGCCACACACACAATGCAAACACAGAATTGGAGGAGATTTCTTCTTATGATAGTCAAACATGCTTACTACGCAAAATCATTCGATATTATTGCTAGTGCATAGTGGAAAACATTTCGAAAGTATAATATTAATCTTAGCCAACATACAACCATTATTGTATGCCTACTATAGCTACTAGGTTCAATAGCAGGTTACCGCAAAATTCCATAGCAGGTTGTACAACTAAAACCGTACAAGGTTCGTATTGTTTCTTTGGATTTTCCAACAAATGGTCAGGCAAAGGAACTTCCTTACACCGAAATGGAAATGCCTCTGGAAAGATGCCCCGAGAACCTAACCGGATCTCTGCAAAACACAAGACCGATGCTACCTCACGCTGTACAGCTATAACTAGGTAGCTAACACACGAGCTATGCCATCCCCCGGTCGTTACCGACCTTTATCCGAGGATCTTCAACCAGAAAGCAACAACCACAAAGTATAATAAATTTGCAGCATCAACATAGGTAAAATATCCGGGCACCA
Organism: Allium fistulosum; assembly: GCA_030737815.1. Classification (NCBI taxonomy): domain Eukaryota; kingdom Viridiplantae; phylum Streptophyta; class Magnoliopsida; order Asparagales; family Amaryllidaceae; genus Allium; species Allium fistulosum. The sequence continues at coordinate 871,581,532 of CM060902.1, forward strand.
TACCATGATATCACCTTTTATCTAGAAGGAAATGACATACCTTAGGGGCGCGACCCCTAAACACCTTGCCGCAACATTCCTGTTTCGACCATTACCGGGTTGTAAGGCTCGACGAAGTCTCGTCCACAAAGCTACGCTTTTTCACAAAGCCACGCTTTTTCACAAAGCCACGCTTTTTCACAAAGCCATGCTTTTTCACAAAGCCACTCTTTTTCACAAAGCCACGCTTTTTCATAAAGCCACGCTTTGATCAACAAATGGTCAACAGCACTTCGTATGCCACATTACCAAATTGGGAATGTATCACTAGTAACCATCAACTACATAACCTCTGAGCTCGTACGTCTCAGAGAAGGGTGTTAAGCTAAGAGAATAAATTCTCCGCCACCAACAGAAATGTATTTGATAGAAACCAGCTTTACATCTCAAAGTGTAACGTCAGACACACATCCATACAAGTCCGTTCCGGGTTCGAACAGAACCGAAGGCACTTCCAAAGAAGCCCTTGCAATCCGGGTATTCACTAATCACGTCCGGACTTCCCATCACAAGAAGAGTGATATAAATCTCTATACCGGAGCAACTCGGTGCAGAGACATTCGACAGGTTGTCCTTTCATTTTCGAAAATACCCGGTCTTCACCACCGGTCTTCAATACGATCCATATCGTCGTATCACTAATTCGGAATGGGTTATATGACACAAAGGTCTTTTCCCGGCTAACCCGAATAGTGAGCACAATATTTAAAAACATACGGATATTGGGATTTCAATTAAGTCACAACTTTTTACCCAAATCCTTTCCTTTAAATGGTTTAAACAAATTACCATTTTAAAACTTTAAACACAAAGATTTACTTCACAAAGTTTACCCAGGTTCACAAAGATCCATTCATGGATTTCAAAACAATTTCCATTTTAATTGAATAGGTTTACTCGTTAAATCTTTAAATCAAGATTTAACTTATGGCTTTCAAAACTCATTTCCAAAGATTCATTCATAGTCTTTCAAAACATTTCAATTCCATTTCAAACTTGAAACCTTTCAACACAATTTAGAAATCCTTTCTTAAAATGAAAGCTATTATTATTTGAAAACAAGTAGTTTTCGTTTCGGAAAAATCCAGTTATATTTACACGAGTTAAAACCCTTGAATTAAATTCAAATTCTTAAATCAATACCTTTAAACTGGTTTAACCCATATATAACTTGTACAGCATCTTTAATCCCTAGTTTCAAATTATAGAATTCAATTTCAAACTTGAATTCAAATTTAAATCAAATTATTTAAATTCCAAAACTTAATCAAGTTATTCGAAAATACGCTTTATCTTTGAAATTCTATTTCAAAAGCTTTTCACTTTAAACCCAAATTTCAAATTTCAAAATCAATTGAAATTAAAATTTCAATTTCAAACACATCAAATTTAAATCATTTGTGACTTAATCGATTTCCACGTGAAATCCACATTTGTGTGTGTATTGTGTAGTCCACGGTTTAACACAATAGTGCAACAACATTCAACCATCACAAATCAAATATAACAATATAATTTGATAAGCGGTATAACTATAACGCTTATCTTTTCATTCACAGATCACATATATATGTATATCACAGATAAACAAATCACAGATCACAACACAAAACATGATATATCACAAAGCATCACATATTTGGGATATCAAACAATTCAACATCCAATATAATCCAACATCCATAGATAGGATTAATTTAATTATCTAATAAATTTAAATCAGATAAATTTAATGTCAGATTCATTTCTAAACACCAAATCAAATTTCCAATTAATTTCCAAATTATTTCCTTTTTAAATAAATTTCTTTATCTCTTCAAATCTATTTAAAAATCTAAATTTTAAATAAATTTTCAACTTATAAATAATATTTCCCGAAATCCATTTATTAAGGCTTTTTCCCAAAATTTGGAATTTAATTCAATATAGTCCAAAAATAAACTTTTATCTTTTTAAAACTCCTTTTAAATTTATCCAATTCTCAAAAATAAATTTCACAATAAATTTTCAACTTGAATTTCAAAAATCCAATTTTATTTATTTTTGGTATCCAACGATACCAAAAATATATTCGGCTAAATTTTAGCCTTCAACAATTCCAATTCACAAATATAATCACACGGAGATTATAAATAAATCAACACACAACATATGAAACAAATTCAAATGTTTGAGGAATCCAGTTGGATCCCTCCAACCTGTTTCCCTGCATCCACAGATGTTAACACAATACCAATTCCACTTCAATGTGGAATATCGCGATATATGAGATTTATAAAATACTATCCACTATTATGCGGCGCAATAGGGTCTCATCCGCTATATAATGCAGGAAATCAACTCCAAATACATATATAATACCAATTCCACTTCACGGTGGAATTATCGCGGTATATGTTTTAAATAAATAACCTCCGCTTAATATACGGCGTATAGGGTCTATTTAACACAATAAATAACAATTTATCATCCAATTCACACAATCAAGCAATTTTAAATTCAACTATTTAAAATTTAAATCAAAACAATTTCGATTGAGTGAGGAGTTCTCACCTCGCTTTCAATAACGGTTGCAGTATTTTATTTCGAATAAAATTAAACGCACGTTTAATTTTACTCAAAATTATCACTGGCTCCAATCGACTCCAATCCAGTTCCATTGCAAAGAGCTCGACAAAACGAACCCGACACAATTCGTTTTGTGCGAAACGGACCTCGTATGACAAAGATACGATATTTTAAAGTTTATACGATTTATAATATAATAATAAATCAATTTCTTTTTCTTTTATTTAAATTTTAACCTTCACAGATCTGGGCCGTTCATTGAAGAACGCGGGCCCCTAGCCTCCAATCCGCTTCACAAACTTGATCATCACCATATGGATTTAAAGGTCTCACCTATATCTACAACATTGTAGTTGAAAGTATTTGATAATTCTTCACGGATTGAGAGAGATTAAGGGAAGATGGAGAGTGATTTCTGGCCATTGTTTATAGAAGGTGGCGGCTGGAACAAAACCCTAGGGTTTGTGTGCAAATGGGAAAATATAGGTCCTTTTATAGAAAATTGCCCAAAACACTATTCATCCGAGATTTTCCGAACTCCAAACGAAGCATGCCGGCTGGCGTTTCTATGGTTTTACCCATGTTTCGAACACAATGGAACGTGTTTCGGGAGCTAATTCGGTCATATGTGCGAGTTACAGAATTAAACGATCAATTTAAAATTAAATCGATTAAACCGATTTCTATGCGTTTTGGCTTGCCCTGGACAAACGGTTCATCCGATCGACACGAAATTTGAAATCTTACAATAATTTCACATTACACATCCGATGAAACTGGTTTCATCGAAATCCAAGATTGTTTGAAAAATGACTATTTTCATTCGTCAATTACATATTAAAATATTCAATTTTCACAAATTAACTTTTAATTCGATTTTTAAAGTTTACAAACATCATTCTAACTCCAATATGATTTGATATAACTTTATAAATTATTTTTATTCACATTAAACCCAATTTCCAATTATTTCTGGAATTTCAAATATTAAATTATCGATTTAATTACCCAATTAAATTCAGATATTCAAAATTTAAGTTACTCAGCTTGTTAAATTTACTTGTTAATATTTAAAATTAATTAAATATACGAATTTCAAATGACAAAAATTCTAGGTCGTTACAAACTTCCCCCCTTGAAAGAATTTCGTCCTCGAAATTGCAAAGTAAGAAAAAGTCACAAAATCCATTAACTTTTCAAAATCACTTAAGTGTACAAATTCCCCAAAATCCAATAGTTAAACTCTTTCAAAAACTTTACTAAGTTTTTCAAATCTATACTTAGTTATACTTTTCGAAACAAACTATATCGTTTAACTTTTAACTCCAAATCCAAAATTTTGTTTTCACAAATTTTCCAAAATTTCCCGAAAATTTTCTAACGCCTTAAATTTTCAGATAAATTCGCCATTGCCTCCTTTGCGTGGTTCGATCGTAGTAGGATCACAATAGACATAAATATATATACATCGACCTACACGGTCGGAAAAGCAGAAAAACAGTTCATATTTCCTATTTTTATTGCGTAGGCGTACCTTTTTAGCATTTTTAAGCAAAGCAGTTATTTATTAAGCATTTTAGCACAACCAAATCCCGCCAACGGTAGCTACGGTGCCTGTACTTACTCAGTTTAAACACGTAAGTGACATATATATAAAGTTTTTAACAATTTACTCTTTTAAATAACTACAACATATGCATATTAAAAGAAATGCATACTAAACAAGGTTTATAAACAACTTATATGTAACGACCCGTATTTTTACGGATCGAAAAGTTCGTTCAAATCTGGAATTTTCAACATTTTAGATTGTTTCAGATTTTGGGAAGAATTTTTGGTTAAGTCCTAAGTCGTAGCCGACTTATGGGTTCTGGACGAGTTAGTGATGAGTCTGGGTGAGTTAAGGACTTAAGGGGTGAGTCGGTGACGACCTAAGGAGATAAGTCATAGCTGGGCTAGGTTAGTAGGTTGAGGTTAACTCGGCAAGTATTAAGTCGTGGGTTGTAAGTCGTTGCCGAGTTAAGAGATTGACCGACTTATGATTTTGTAGACGACTTAAGATTTTGAGTTAAGTGTTAAGTCGGCTGACGAGTTAAGGTAGTGGTCGACTTAAGGACTGGACGAGTTGAGGGATGAGTCGTATACTTACTAAGTCGTAAGTCGTAAGCCTAGTTGAGTCGTCTGACCAGTTATTTGTTAAGTCATTGCCGAGTTAAGGATTGGTCTGATGAGTCGTAGACGACTTAGTAGTTGGGTCGTCTGACTAAGTAAGACGCGTGTGTGTTGAGTCGTATACTTGATAAGTCGTAGCCGAGTTAACCGTTAAGTCGTACGGGATCTGGGTTCTTTTGATGAGTCGTACCTTCTGGTGAGTCGTAGGTGCCTGTGATGAGTCGGAAGGAGCTATAAGTCGGAGACGACTTAGGAGATAGCTGTTAAGTCTTGAGTCGTAGGGGGGTCTGCGTGTTGAGTCGGAATTAGGCTTAAGTCGGAGACCGTTGAGTCGTGGTGATCTGATGAGTCGTAGACGACTCATGGAGGCAGTCGAGTCATGGATTTCAACTATAAATAGGAGAGCTTCTCTTCATTTTTGGGATCCGGATTTTGAAGCGACGAAGTGCTGCCATTTTGAGAGCTCGACTTCTACACTTCTTCACTTCTTTTCTCCACTCTAATCTAGTGCTTACATCCATCCAAGTTGAAGATCAAGATTGAAGATTCAAGAGCTAAAGTTGAAGATCTACATCTTTTCAAGAGAGATTTCTTCGTTCGAAGCGGATTCGTGATAGATCAAGCTTGATCCTTCGCTGTCCAGATCTGAAGCGTGTTAATTTGAGGTTGTTTAGGTGATTTGGTGAGTGGTGATTATCTCTCACACGGATCCAAAGGAGTATATCGGATTGTTGGCTCGATTTGGTGTTAAAATAGTGATTTCCATGCATTTTCTTCATCCTATGTGTAGATCCATATAGATCCATTGTTCATGATGATGTTACATCCATTTTATCATATGTTAGCCTATGCAAGTTCATTCATCAAGTTTGTAGAGATATAATCCATGTTTTCATGCTTATTGGACTTTCAACTCTTTAATTACGAAAATGCCATTATTGTTATAATTGTCTACTTAGATCATATTTGAATGCTTGATTGTTTGGATTGATGTTTGATTTGATTGGTGGTTATGAACTAGATGATTGATGATTAGATTTAGACCGAAGACGATTCAAAAGCTAAGGGAAAGGCTCTTAAATTGGGAAAGCTGCTCGTGGCATATGTAGCGGAATGATGAAGCTCTTATGCATAGATTCGATGATGTGATGTTGAGATGAGGCTTTGCGAGGATGTAATGAAGCGAGGCAATCATGTGATGAAGACTTGGTCTAATCCAGACGGGATCATTCCAAGCATGTTGATAACTCGGTGATATGATTCGAGTTGAGGATAATGAATGGATATGAGAATAGTCGTCGAGGAGGATGACTAGGAGGCTTGGATGGCATCGTTGTTGAAGGTTCTAGCATGCTCTAAGCAAGAGTACGTTTGGGCAGATTCGATAGTCCCAACGGCCAACTGTTGATGGTCGAGTACTCTGGGCAGATTCGATAGTCCTAGGCACGGGCTGCGACGACGTGCGGGAGTTATGTCTAGAACCGGGGTTTTCATTAGCCCTTGACGGACGGCTGAAAGAATGTGCCGGTCATTCAATTCACGGTGATATCGAAGCAATGATAACAGTGATAGCCAGAGTCATGGATGTTTGGTTGTATCGTCATCCAGACTCAAGAGCTGTATTTTCTGGGTGCTTATCTGATTTAGGCCTTGGTACTTGGAAAACATCGCCCTTGACTCGAGTGATAGTAGCTTTATTTTAAATTGTATGCTCTGCTATGTTTGCTTCTGCTTAGTGTGTGTCTGGGGGCTATCACTGTAGAATGAGGTTGGAGTGGGAGGGTTGTATTCCTATTCCTTTTCCTTTATGCTCTTTTGGTATGTTGTTAGTTAATTTACTGTTCACTAAGACTGTTGTCTGACTCAAGGCTTTATGTTTTTTAATTCTTATTGCCTTGGGCTGTTCGTCCATTTTTGGGACGGGCAGACTAGGTAGCAGGTGACAGGTGCCGTTCTCTTCTCACGATGCTGATATCGAAAACGAGCTGGAGGGTTGCTTATTATCTTCTTATATGTACTGGATATTCCGCTGTTTTGTATTCTCTGAGAGATATGTAGTGAGGCTTGATGTATTGACTATTTGGATGCTTGTATTCAACTATTATGAAGTTTTTATATGATGTCATTTTGTTCTGTAAAGCTTCACTATACATATGTTCTATTGTATTTTGTCCATGCGCTGTGAGTAATACGATAGATTCTGTTGTTTTATTTTACCTTGACAATCGTCCATGGTCGCCTGGCACACTTTACAGCGCTCTATCTCTAGATTCGGTGCAGGGGTCATGGGCGGTCGTCACATTTGGTATCAGATCGTTGGTTAATCGATTTTACCCAACGCTCGCTGAAGTAACCCCGTATGAGAGACGTAATTGTATTTTGATGGATGATTACTATATATAATATAGTAGCTTAGTAGGATTTGAGTCCTTTATGCAGTTGTTTCTCTAGATGTTCTAATCATTCCTTTTTATAGATATTGAGAATGAGTCGAAGAGGGAGACCAGCTGCTAGGGAAGGCCGTGCTACTGAAGAGACTGCTGATTATGCAGCCATGTTCGAAGCTATGATGACTTCGATCATGAGGAGAATACCGGTTCCGGGGGCGGCAGTTGATGTTGGAGTTCAAGTCCAAACTCCGAAACCAGTGGATTTTGCTAAGCTATGCAAGGATTATACTGCTCTTGGAGGGAAGGTTTTCTTGGGAACATAATCTACCATTGAGGTCCAGAGGTGGATAGATGCTTGTAGAAGGATCTTTGGTGATTTGGGAATTGATGATGCAACTAAGAGGAAGTTGGCATCAAGGCAGCTTCAAGGGAGAGCTTCTGATTGGTGGAACTCTATTACCATCACTACTCCGGAAGAAGAGATTACTTGGGAGCAATTCCAAGTCAGATTTGAAGCTAAGTTCATTTCTACGGATCAGAAGTCCGTTCTGTTCAAGAAGTTTGTAGAGCTCAAGCAGGGTGGAAGATCTGTTCTTGAGTATGTTTCTGAGTTTGAAGCTTTGTCCAAGTATGCCCGGTCATATATTGAGTCTGCTTACCAGAAGAATGAGAAGTTCGTGACCGGCTTGGATAGTTATCTTGGGAGACAGTTGGTGGATCATTTGGACGATTCATTTGAGAAGCTTATGGAGAAAGCTCTTAGGCATGAGAGTCTGTTTCCTAAGGAAGGATCTGTTGTTGCTGTGACCAAGGGAGAATCTAAACCACAGCAGGGTGGAAACCAGAAGAGGAAGCAGCAGCAGCAGAAGGGTAAGGATGGCCAGAAGAAGCCGAAAGGCGAGGTGACTTGCTACAATTGTCAACAGAAGGGCCATTTCTCTAAGGATTGTAAGAATCCGAAGGCACCGATGAAGTGTCACAACTGTGACAAGCCGGGACATTTCAGGAAGAATTGTCCAGAACCGAGAAGAGATAAGCAGATTGTGCAAGCTTATGCTTTGGGAGCTGTTCCATCGTCTTCAAAAGCTCCTACTGCTGAAGAGAAAGGAAAGAGTGTGGTTGTTCAAGGTACTCTTTTCCTATGTGGTGTTCCAGTTAGAGTTCTGTTTGATACTGGAGCGTCGCATTCATTTGTTTGTAATGAACTCGTAAGCCGGTTAGGTTTGGAACCGGATATTGTTGATAGGCCATTGGTTGTGACTAATCCAGTTGGGGGTTCGTCTTGTTTGTGTATGTTATGCCGTGGTCTAGTTGTATCGAGTCATGGTTGCTCTTTTGTTTGTGATTGTTTTGTTCTGAACTTTGCGGGGTTCGGAATTATTTTCGGTATGGACTGGCTTAGGAAGTATGCGGCTAAGGTTGATTGCGAAAGGTTGGAAGTGACAGTCGAGAATGTGGAGGGGCGAAAGATTGTGATACGATGTAAGCATGAGGAAGGCGTCTTCATGAGCTTCATGTATTCGCTAGTTGTTCCACGGGATGGACTGTCTTTAGTGCCAATCGCAAATGGATTCGAGGATGTCTTTGACGAAGTCAAAGGGTTGCCGCCGCATAGAGAGATCGAGTTTCGTATAGATCTAGTTGAAGGAGCCAGACCTGTTGTGATGCCTCTTAGGCGGATGGCGCCTAGGGAACAGCAGGAGTTGAGGGTGCAAGTTGATGATCTTTTACAGAAAGGATTCATTCGGCGTAGTGTGTCCGAGTGGGGTGCACCAGTTGTGTTCGCAACCAAGGCAGATGGATCATTGAGATTGTGTGTGGATTATCGTGAACTGAATAAGGTGACAAAGAAGAACAAGTATCCATTGCCGAGAATAGATGACTTGTTTGATCAGCTTCACGAGGCTAAGGTGTTTTCTCAGATGGATTTGGCAACGGGATTTCACCAGTTGAGAGTGGCTAAGGATAGTGTGCCGAAGACTGCTTTTCGGACACCATCTGGTTTCTTTGAGTGGCTGGTAATGCCGTTTGGATTGACTAACGCGCCAGCATATTTTGTGGATCTTATGAATAGAGTGTTCAGAGATCAGTTGAACAAGTTCGTACTTGTGTTCGTGGATGATATTCTGATTTATTCCAGAACGGAAGAAGAGCACAAGACGCACTTGCGTATTGTTTTGGAGATCTTACGGAAACATCAGCTGAAGGCTAAGTTTTCGAAGTGTCACTTCTGGAAGAGTGAAGTGAGGTTCTTAGGCCATGTGATTTCTGGAAGTGGAATAGCAGTTGATCCCGCTAAGGTGGCAGCAATCTAGGATTGGGTTAGACCTAAGAATGCATCTGATGTGAGAAATTTTCTTGGATTAGCAGGATATTATCGACGGTTTATCAAAGACTTCTCCAAGGTAGCTGCACCGTTAACAGGATTGACGAAAAAGAACCAAGTGTTCAGTTGGGATGCTAAGTGTGAGCAAGCTTTCGGAATCCTGAAAGAGCGATTGACGAGTGCTCCTGTTTTGACTATTCCTAGTGGGAATGATGAGATGGTGGTTTACACCGACGCATGTGGTACTGGACTTGGAGCAGTGCTGATGCAGAAGGATAAAGTTGTTGCGTATGCCAGTCGACAACTGAAGCCGCATGAAAGGAATTACCCAACTCATGATTTGGAATTAGCGGCGATTGTATTTGCTCTGAAGATGTGGAGGCATTATCTGTTGGGAGTTCGATTCGAGTTGTTTACGGATCACAAGTCGTTGAAGTATCTTTTCTCCCAAAAGGATTTGAATCTTCGGCAGCAGCGTTGGCTAGAGTTTTTGGCATCATATGATTTTGGTATAGCTTATACTCCGGGAAAAGGTAACGCAGTGGCAGATGCGTTAAGTCGAAGACATGCAGGATTGGGAGCCATGTTGTCTGAATGGAAGAATCTCGAGTATTTAGCTGGATTTGACTTCAGGCCTAGATGCGAATTGGAACCTGAGATGTTGGCAAACTTATCAATAAGACCCACTCTTGTGGAAAGGATTGGTGAGAGCCAAAAGCGAGATGATAAGCTTGTCAAGATTATCCGTGAATTGGAATCTGGATTGGATCCAGAAAAGGATAAAGGATTCGAGGTCGATCGAGAGGGTTGGCTTCGGAAGCAAGGACGACTAGTTGTTCCCGATATAGATGAATTGAGGAGTGAAGTTCTGAAGGAAAGTCATCACTCGAAGTTGACAATTCATCCAGGAGGAAATAAGATGTATCGGGATATGAAGAGAACCTACTACTGGGAAGGTATGAAGAAGGATGTTGGAAATTTTATTTCCAAGTGTATGAACTGCCAGCTGGTAAAAGCCGAACAGAAGAAGCCAAGTGGATTGCTTCAGCCATTAGAAGTTCCTACATGGAAGTGGGAACAAGTGTCGATGGATTTTATCGATGGATTGCCTAGAACCAGAACAGGAAATGAAGGGATTTGGGTCATTGTGGATCGTCTGACTAAGAGTGCACGATTCATTCCTGTTCGATCGACTAGGACTGCATCAAAGTTGGTTGAGTTGTATGTTAAGTGGATAGTTCGATTCCATGGTATTCCGAAGAATATAGTGAGCGATCGAGACCCATTGTTCACTAGTGGATTTTAGAAGAGCTTCCAGGAAGTTTTGGGAACCAAGTTGTGTTTGAGTACAGCTTATCACCCTCAAACAGATGGTCAGACCGAGAGAGTCAACCGAGTTTTGGAAGATCTTCTAAGAGCATGTGTTTTGGATTTCGGAGGATCATGGGAAGATCACCTTCATTTGGTGGAGTTTTCATACAACAACAGTTACCAGTCAAGCATTGGTATGGCACCGTATGAGGCATTGTATGGAAGACCGTGTAACTCTCCGACATGTTGGTTAGAGACTGGAGAAAAGTTGATACTTGGGCCAGAGATGATTCGACAGACTTCAGATTGCATAGAGATCATTCGGCAACGAATGAAGGCAGCCCAAGACCGTCAGAAGAGTTATGCCGATAAGCGTCGAAAGGATTTGGAATTCGACGTAGGAGATATGGTTTTTGTGAAGATTTCTCCACTGAAGAATGTTATTCGATTCGGGAAGAAAGGAAAATTGACTCCAAGATTTGTTGGACCATTCGCGATCATCGAGCGAATTGGAAAGCTCGCCTACAGATTGGAGTTACCGGAGAAGATGTCGGGTGTGCACAATGTTTTTCATGTATCATATCTACGGAAGTATGTGCACGACTCGAATACCGTAGTTTCTGCTGATAGCTGTGAAGATTTCGAAGTTGATCCAGTTGATAGAAGACCTCGTAAGCCGCTTCGTGTTGTTGAAACCGACACGAAACAACTTAGGAGGAAGGTAGTTAAGTTGCTCAAGATACAATGGAGTGACGATGATAACGACTGTACGTGGGAGGTGGAAGAGAGGATGAAGGCAGCTCATCCTGAACTCTTCAAGGTATGGCCCTAAGGTGTCGTGTCATCTCGCGATATTGTAACTTGTCCTAATTTTAGAATTCTGTACGCTAAGTTAGAATTGGATGCATGGTCTGTTGATTGCTATGGATGGTAGGCGTACAGAATAGTTTTTGATTGCTTGGAATTTCGGGGGCGAAATTCCTAAGGGGGAGAGAATGTAACGACCCGTATTTTTACGGATCGAAAAGTTCGTTCAAATCTGGAATTTTCAACATTTTAGATTGTTTCAGATTTTGGGAAGAATTTTTGGTTAAGTCCTAAGTCGTAGCCGACTTATGGGTTCTGGACGAGTTAGTGATGAGTCTGGGTGAGTTAAGGACTTAAGGGGTGAGTCGGCGACGACCTAAGGAGATAAGTCGTAGCTGGGCTAGGTTAGTAGGTTGAGGTTAACTCGGCAAGTATTAAGTCGTGGGTTGTAAGTCGTTGCCGAGTTAAGAGATTGACCGACTTATGATTTTGTAGACGACTTAAGATTTTGAGTTAAGTGTTAAGTCGGCTGACGAGTTAAGGTAGTGGTCGACTTAAGGACTGGACGAGTTGAGGGATGAGTCGTATACTTACTAAGTCGTAAGTCGTAAGCCTAGTTGAGTCGTCTGACCAGTTATTTGTTAAGTCATTGCCGAGTTAAGGATTGGTCTGATGAGTCGTAGACGACTTAGTAGTTGGGTCGTCTGACCAAGTAAGACGCGTGTGTGTTGAGTCGTATACTTGATAAGTCGTAGCCGAGTAAACCGTTAAGTCGTACGGGATCTGGGTTCTTTTGATGAGTCGTACCTTCTGGTGAGTCGTAGGTGCCTGTGATGAGTCGGAAGGAGCTATAAGTCGGAGACGACTTAGGAGATAGCTGTTAAGTCTTGAGTCGTAGGGGGGTCTACGTGTTGAGTCGGAATTAGGCTTAAGTCGGAGACCGTTGAGTCATGGTGATCTGATGAGTCGTAGACGACTCATGGAGGCAGTCGAGTCATGGATTTCAGCTATAAATAGGAGAGCTTCTCTTCATTTTTGGGATCCGGATTTTGAAGCGACGAAGTGCTGCCATTTTGAGAGCTCGACTTCTACACTTCTTCACTTCTTTTCTCCACTCTAATCTAGTGCTTACATCCATCCAAGTTGAAGATCAAGATTGAAGATTCAAGAGCTAAAGTTGAAGATCTTCATCTTTTCAAGAGAGATTTCTTCGTTCGAAGCGGATTCGTGATAGATCAAGCTTGATCCTTCGCTGTCCAGATCTGAAGCGTGTTAATTTGAGGTTGTTTAGGTGATTTGGTGAGTGGTGATTATCTCTCACACGGATCCAAAGGAGTATATCGGATTGTTGGCTCGATTTGGTGTTAAAATAGTGATTTCCATGCATTTTCTTCATCCTATGTGTAGATCCATATAGATCCATTGTTCATGATGATGTTACATCCATTTTATCATATGTTAGCCTATGCAAGTTCATTCATCAAGTTTGTAGAGATATAATCCATGTTTTCATGCTTATTGGACTTTCAACTCTTTAATTACGAAAATGCCATTATTGTTATAATTGTCTACTTAGATCATATTTGAATGCTTGATTGTTTGGATTGATGTTTGATTTGATTGGTGGTTATGAACTAGATGATTGATGATTAGATTTAGACCGAAGACGATTCAAAAGCTAAGGGAAAGGCTCTTGAATTGGGAAAGCTGCTCGTGGCATATGTAGCGGAATGATGAAGCTCTTATGCATAGATTCGATGATGTGATGTTGAGATGAGGATTTGCGAGGATGTAATGAAGCGAGGCAATCATGTGATGAAGACTTGGTCTAATCCAGACGGGATCATTCCAAGCATGTTGATAACTCGGTGATATGATTCGAGTTGAGGATAATGAATGGATATGAGAATAGTCGTCGAGGAGGATGACTAGGAGGCTTGGATGGCATCGTTGTTGAAGGTTCTAGCATGCTCTAAGCAAGAGTACGTTTGGGCAGATTCGATAGTCCCAACGGCCAACTGTTGATGGTCGAGTACTCTGGGCAGATTCGATAGTCCTAGGCACGGGCTGCGACGACGTGCGGGAGTTATGTCTAGAACCGGGGTTTTCATTAGCCCTTGACGGACGGCTGAAAGAATGTGCCGGTCATTCAATTCACGGTGATATCGAAGCAATGATAACAGTGATAGCCAGAGTCATGGATGTTTGGTTGTATCGTCATTCAGACTCAAGAGCGGTATTTTCTGGGTGCTTATCTGATTTAGGCCTTGGTACTTGGAAAACATCGCCCTTGACTCGAGTGATAGTAGCTTTATTTTAAATTGTATGCTCTGCTATGTTTGCTTCTGCTTAGTGTGTGTCTGGGGGCTATCACTGTAGAATGAGGTTGGAGTGGGAGGGTTGTATTCCTATTCCTTTTCCTTTATGCTCTTTTGGTATGTTGTTAGTTAATTTACTGTTCACTAAGACTGTTGTCTGACTCAAGGCTTTATGTTTTTTAATTCTTATTGCCTTGGGCTGTTCGTCCATTTTTGGGACGGGCAGACTAGGTAGCAGGTGACAGGTGCCGTTCTCTTCTCACGATGCTGATATCGAAGACGAGCTGGAGGGTTGCTTATTATCTTCTTATATGTACTGGATATTCCGCTGTTTTGTATTCTCTGAGAGATATGTAGTGAGGCTTGATGTATTGACTATTTGGATGCTTGTATTCAACTATTATGAAGTTTTTATATGATGTCATTTTGTTCTGTAAAGCTTCACTATACATATGTTCTATTGTATTTTGTCCATGCGCTGTGAGTAATACGATAGATTCTGTTGTTTTATTTTACCTTGACAATCGTCCATGGTCGCCTGGCACACTTTACAGCGCTCTATCTCTAGATTCGGTGCAGGGGTCATGGGCGGTCGTCACATTATATAATTTCGACATCACTTGCAATTGTTTACAACCAATTTATATACAACGACATTCATTTCTTCATTTTCAATAAGTTTACATTCACTAATTTAAATTCAAGTTATTCACTTTCAATTTAAATTCAATCACATAGCTTTCAATTTTATTCATTCCATTGCACATGAATTCCTATTTAATCAATTAATAACAATCTAACAACATATGTATAACCAACACAACCAAATTAATTTACTTTGTTTACCTTCAATTTGGTTTAACAGTTTTAATTCCAATTGGTTTAATATTAAATTGACTTCCATTCAGTTCCCAATTTATTAGTTTTATGAATTAACATTTATATCCATATCAATTTATTTAACCTTCCTTTAGTTAAATTCACATCATATATTTACTATGCTAACCCAATTCTTTAACTTTACCAAAGCTAAAATCTTTATTTCATATTATAAGTCTAAAACTCGTTTCACTTATATTCATTAATTTCAACTTGGATTTTTAATTTCAAATTTGTTTATCACAACAAAACTTCAATTTTCAATTTACTATGGTAGCAAATCCATCACACAGAAACTCGAAAATGATACTGATGATGCTGCAGTCATCACCCTTATTATTTCCCAGCAACACTAGTGAATTCATCGCTTTAAATTCTTTCAATATTTCCTTTATTTATAAATCACATTTATAAATCCTTTTTCTCATATAATTTCACTATTTAACTTTACTCATACAAGATTATTTCACAATAGTAAATCATTTTAATTATAATTCCATACTTATACAATTGTTGCTTTTATATATTTTATTCAAACAACTTTTATTAACTTATATATATTCTTACATTTTCAACAACCAAACAATTAATTTTATATACACTCAACAATTTTTGAAAATTTATTTCCTTATATACAAAATATAATCGAGGTAAAATTATTTCATTTACCCAATTTAAAACCATACCATGTCGGATTATCTCGTTCAAGAGTTTAGAAACCCCTATCGATTACAGTTAGCTAGACTGCACCGACCAGAATCTATAAACACTCAACCGATAAGTCAAAACAGTACAAAACAATTTCATATTCACTAACAAATACGCACTCGTGTCTATTATTACACTCACACTCATTCTAGAGTACTACTGACTCTATCTCTAATGAGTAACACCCAACAGAGCCAAGGTTATCGCTTAACCATATGCTCTGATACCACATGTAACGATTCTAGATTTTCGACGCTCGAAAATCGACATTAATACGTCCACTGTATCAACTGCCGAGTAATCGAATGCCGGAAAACCGAATTGTTATGGTTAAAAAGAAGAGGTAGAAGAAGACAGAAAGAAAGAAAGAAGAAACAACAGAAACAATATCAGAATCTCACATATCGCAGTGGAACAACATATAATAGATAAATGAATAATCTTTAAATCAAAGAACTATACATTTTATACATTGCATCATCATCAGAGTCAATATACAACACAATACATCAATGGACAGTTATACAAACTTGTCCTCATACAGAATACATAGCGGAATAAATAATATCATATACGAGTGATACGTCTCGTCATCCAGCTCGCCACTTGAGCTCCACAGCATCTCCTGAATCCAGAATGACCCGATAACCTGACTCTAGACTGCTCGTGTGGAAATTGGTGGGCACCCAGAGTTTAGGAAAGGAACAATAAACTCCAGGTCAGTCATGGGACTGGTGTGAGAACTAAAATAAGTTTATCTATCTTTAAAACGACAATAAAGGAAGTAAAAGACATCCGCGATGTTTTTGGAAAATGAAACTACCATAAGACCTCCCGCCACACACACAATACAAACGCAGAATTGGAGGAGATTTCTTCTTATGATAGTCAAACATGCTTACTACGCAAAATCATTCGATATTATTACTAGTGCATAGTGGAAAACATTTCGAAAGTATAATATTAATCTTAGCCAACATACAACCATTATTGTATGCCTACTATAGCTACTATGTTCAATAGCAGGTTACCGCCACATTCCATAGCAGGTTGTACAACTAAAACCGTACAAGGTTCGTATTGTTTCTTTGGATTTTCCAACAAATGGTTAGGCAAAGGAACTTCCTTACACCGAAATGGAAACGCCTCTGGAAAGACACCCCGAGAACCTAACCGGATCTCTGCAAAACACAAGGCCGACGCTACCTCACGCTGTACAGCTGTAACTAGGTAGCTAACACACGAGCTATGCCATCCCCCGGTCGTTACCGACCTTTATCCGAGGATCCTCAAACACAAAGCAACAACCACAAAGTATAATAAATTTGCAGCATCAACATAGGTAAAATATCTGGGCTCCATACCATGATATCACCTTTTATCCAGAAGGAAATGACATACCCTAGGGGCGCGACCCCTAAACACCTTGCCGCAACATTCCTGTCTCGACCATTACCGGGTTGTGAGGCTCGATAAAGTCTCGTCCACAAAGCTACGCTTTTTCACAAAGCCACGCTTTTTCACAAAGCCACGCTTTGATCAACAAATGATCAATAACACTTCGTATGCGACATTACCAAATTGGGAATGTATCACTAGTAACCATCAACTACATAACCTCTGAGCTCGTACGTCTCAGAGAAGGGTGTTAAGCTAAGAGAATAAATTCTCCTCCACCAACAGAAATGTATTTGATAGAAACCAGCTTTACATCTCAAAGTGTAACGTCAGACACACATCCATACAAGTCCGTTCCGGGTTCGAACAGAACCGAAGGCACTTCCAAAGAAGCCCTTGCAATCCGGGTATTCACTAATCACGTCCGGACTTCCCATCACAAGAAGAGTGATATAAATCTCTATACCGGAGCAACTCGGTGCAGAGACATTCGACAGGTTGTCCTTTCATTTTCGAAAATACCCGATCTTCACCACCGGTCTTCAATACGATCCATATCGTTGTATCACTAATTCGGAATGGGTTATATGACACAAAGGTCTTTTCCCGGCTAACCCGAATAGTGAGCACAATATTTAAAAACATACAGATATTGGGATTTTAATTAAGTCACAACTTATTACCCAAATCCTTTCCTTTAAATGGTTTAAACAAATTACCATTTTAAATCTTTAAACACAAAGATTTACTTCACAAAGTTTACCCAATTTCACAATGATCCATTCATGGATTTTAAAACAATTTCCATTTTAATTGAATAGGTTTACTCCTTAAATCTTTAAATCAAGATTTAACTTATAGCTTTCAAAACTCGTTTCCAAAGATTCATTCATAGTCTTTCAAAACATTTCAATTCCATTTCAAACTTGAAACCTTTCAACACAATTTAGAAATCCTTTCTTAAAATGAAAGCTATTATTATTGGAAAACAAGTAGTTTTCGTTTTGGAAAAATCCAGTTATATTTACACGAGTTAAAACCCTTGAATTAAATTTAAATTCCCAAATCAATACCTTTAAAATGGTTTAACCCATATATAACTTGTACAGCATCTTTAATCCCTAGTTTCAAATCATAGAATTCAATTTCAAACTTGAATTCAAATTTAAATCAAATTATTTAAATTCCAAAACTTAATCAAGTTATTCGAAAATACGCTTTATCTTTGAAATTCTATTTCAAAAGCTTTTCACTTTAAACCCAAATTTCCAATTTCAAAATCAATTGAAATTAAAATTTCAATTTCAAAAACATCAAATTTAAATCATCTGTGAATTAACCGATTTCCACGTGAAATCCACATTTGTGTGTGTATTGTGTAGTCCACGGTTTAACACAATAGTGCAACAACATTCAACCATCACAGATCAAATATAACAATATAATTTGATAAACGGTATAACTATAACGCTTATCTTTTCATTCATAGATCACAGATATATGTATATCACAGATAAACAAATCACATATCACAACACAAAACATGATATATCACAAAGCATCACATATTTGGGATATCAAACAATTCAACATCCAATATAATCCAAAATCCATAGATAGGATTAATTTAATTATCTGATAAATTTAAATCAGATAAATTTAAAGTCAGATTCATTTCTAAACACCAAATCAAATTTCCAATTAATTTCCAAATTATTACCTTTTTAAAATAAATTTCTTTACCTCTTCAAATCTATTTAAAAATCCAAATTTTAAATAAATTTTCAACTTATAAATAATATTTCCCGAAATCCATTTATTAAGGCTTTTTCCCAAAATTTGGAATTTAATTCAATATAGTCCAAAAATAAACTTTTATCATTTTAAAACTCCTTTTAAATTTATCCAATTCTCAAAAATAAATTTCACAATAAATTTTCAACTTGAATTTTAAAAATCTAATTTTATTTATTTCTGGTATCCAATGATACCAAAAATATATTCGGCTAAATTTTAGCCTTCAACAGTTCCAATTCACAAATATAATCACACGGAGATTATAAATAAATCAACACACAACATATGAAACAAATTCAAATGTTTGAGGAATCCAGTTGGATCCCTCCAACTTGTTTCCCTGCATCCACAAATGTTAGCACAATACCAATTCCACTTCAATGTGGAATATCGCGGTATATGGGATTTATAAAATACTATCTGCTATTATGCGGCGCAATAGGGTCTCATCCGCTATATAATGCGGGAAATCAACTCCAAATACATATATAATACCAATTCCACTTCACGGTGGAATTATCGCGGTATATGTTTTTAATAAATAACCTCCGCTTAATATATGATGTATAGGGTCTATTTAACACAATAAATAACAATTTATCATCCAATTCACACAATCAAGCAATTTTAAATTCAACTATTTAAAATTTAAATCGAAACAATTTCGATTGAGTGAGGAGTTCTCAAATCGCTTTCAATAACGGTTGCAGTATTTTATTTTGAATAAAATTAAACGCACGTTTAATTTTACTCAAAATTATCACTGGCTCCAATCGACTCCAATCTAGTTCCATTGCGAAGAGCTCGACAAAATGAACCCAATGCAATTCGTTTCGTGCGAAACGGACCTCGTATGACGAAGATACGATATTTTAAACTTTATACGATTTATAATATAATAATAAATCAATTTCTTTTTATTTTATTTAAATTTTAACCTTCACAGATCTGGGCCATTCATTTCCATACCCTAGAATCTGGCCCGCCCCTACTTTCATCTTCCCCCTACGTACATCCCAGGTTAGCACGCGCAAAAATGAACCCATAGCCGCCGTTCTACATCCCATTGCCACGACCTCCTCACTTGATTCGAACACGATCAAACGCTGCCATTTTGAAGCCCTATACGAGCACCCCATTCGGCTACAATATCAAGGAGCTCGGCCACCTCCATACATAGATAAATGCACCCAAACACTTGAAGAGTGCGAGCCCCTAGCCTCCAATCCGCTTCACTAAACTTGATCATCACCATATGGATTTAAAGGTCTCACCTAAATCTACAACATTGTAGTTGAAAGTATTTGATAATTCTTCACGGATTGAGAGAGATTAAGGGAAGATGGAGAGCGATTTCTGGCCATTGTTTATAGAAGGTGGTGGCTGGAACAAAACCCTAGGGTTTGTGTGCAAATGGGAAAATATAGGTCGTTTTATAGAAAATTGCCCAAAACACTATTCATCCGAGATTTTCCGAACTCCAAACGAAGCGTGCCGGCTGGCATTTCTAGGGTTTTACCCGTGTTCCGAACACAATGGAACGTGTTTTGGGAGCTAATTCGGTCATATGTGCGAGTTACGGAATTAAACGATCAATTTAAAATTAAATCGATTAAACCGATTTCTATGCGTTTTGGCTTGCCCCGGACAAACGGTAAATCCGATCGACACGAAATTTGAAATCATACAATAATTTCACATTACGGATCCGATGAAACTAGTTTCGTCGAAATCCGAGATTGTTTGAAAAATGACTATTTTCACTCGTCAATTAAATATTAAAATATTCAATTTTCACAAATTAACTTTTAATTCGATTTTTAAAGTTTACAAACATCATTCTAACTCCAATATGATTTGATATAACTTTATAAATCATTTTTATTCACATTAAACTCAATTTCCAATTATTTCTGGAATTTCAAATATTAAATTATCGATTTAATTACCCAATTAAATTCAGATATTCAAAATTTAAGTTACTAAGCTTATTAAATTTACTTGTTAATATTTAAAATCAATTAAATATACGAATTTCAAATGGCTGAAATTATGGGTCGTTACACCAATCTATCATCATTCTCTTTCTTCAAATCCAGCAAACGTACGCCAAATCCAACCACTTCGTTTTGGATCATCACTCCACGTACACAGTTGTTAAAGTGCTTTCAATATTGACAAAGAGTATGCCAATAAGAGGCCCTAGTCTCTTTAACAACCAAACATTGTTTTACACACCAGTTGGTACTTTTACATTTCGAAAATAGTTCGTACTTGATATCAAAATATCATATTCGCTTCAAAATCAAATTCATTTCGAAATATCATATTTACTTAAAATATACTATTTCAATTCAAATTCATGTTCGTCTTAATGTCTCGATTTCAGTTCCAATTCAACATTGCTTCAAATTTTCATTTAGGTTATAACTTCAATTTAACCCAATTCATATTTAAATTCATGATTTGAATATAAACCTTCCAGCCTTTGACCAATTTGAATTTTAGAAAAATAGTTTGAAAATTTAAATTGTTTAAAAATATTTTAAATAATTAAAATAGTTTGATATAAAATGATTTAAGTTTTAAAATGTATTATAAGGTAAAATGGTTTGGAAATAAAAATAATTTGAATATGTTAAAAGATAGATTTTTAAGTAGTTTATATTAAAATAATTTATTTGAAATAGTTTTAAAGTCAAACCGATTCAATTTCAATTCAAATAAATCCGATTTCGATTTCGAATTAATTCAATTTCACTTTCAATTCTAATTGATTTCAATTCCAACTTGAATAAATTTCAATTCAATTCTCAAATTTAAACCATTTCAATTTATATAAATTCAAGTTCGATTTTCAAAATATCGATTTAAATCGCTTAAATTAAATTTAACTTCAATACTCAATTTAAGATTCAAATCTTTAAAATAATTCAATTCCGAGCTCAATTATTGGAATATCGATTTAATTTACTTTTACTTAGCAATATTTCGAAGTTCGAATAAAAGTCCAAACCTTTAAAACTGCCTAATTTCCAAAATTCAAATCATACTTCAAACATAACTTCAAAATCTCTACTTCGATTATTTAAACCATTTTGTTAACAAATTTAAATTTCTACATTTCGAGCTCACGTTAAAAAATAATTCAATTTTCTACAAATCTGATTTTTATTTCTTTAAATAAAAATCATTTAAATAAATTTCAAATCAAAAATTTTAAAATCCTTTAATTTAACCAATCCGGTGCCCGCATATAATTTTCTATCTTATAGCCAAGTGATCAGTTATTTCAATTTAATTTTAGGGATGGATATATATCATTTCAATCCAAATCACAGTGTCAAAGGTATATATCATTTCAACCAATTTCCTAATTTATTTGAAATAATTTACAACAATTCCATAGCTATTCATATCAGGTATTTTACTGGCAATTAAATTCCAATTTCAAACTTATTAACTGTCAATTTTAATTTTTTACATTTAATTCGAATGACAATTAAATTTATCAAACAACGATTAATAAATTTATATCACTTCATAATTTCAAATTTAACTAGTATAAAAATATCCTAGTACTTCTGAGCATCGTAAAACACTCACCTTCATTTTCTGTTGTCGCCGAGGCGTTCCAGTTTGGAACTAAAACCGAACAACGTCCTATTTTCGCCCAAATTTCAACATTCTCCAAATGCATCCAAACTAGTTTCATTACGAAGCTCTTGACATTATGATCGCAATACAAAATGTTTCATCCTAAACGGACCTCGTATGTAGGAGTTATGCATTTTAGAAGTTATCGAACATTTAAATTAAATAATACAAACTAAACTAATTATAAGTTAAGGATAATTACATTACTGCCATCGACTCTTCTTCCCCAAACTTGCCCTGCACACGAACATAGTAAACACGCATGCATGCTGGATTGTGCTACGGAGCAACGCCGCTCTGTTTTGCAAACCGTCTTCGATGATGAACTCCCCTCGTCAATCTCGCCTTGCCTAAATCCAAAAATCACAGCACCCCTCAACCACTCGAAACGCGATTTGGACACATCAAGCACTGTAGCTCGAGGTTGCATCTACCAATCAGGCATTGCACTCCACTATCCTTCGGCCACATCTGCTATTCGTCAAGACGAACACGATGCAAGCAACGGTGAGGCCCCACGACCCCTCAACTTCAAGAAACCCATAGCCTTAATTCAAACTGCCGTTCGTTTTCACAATCAAGATCACCAAATCTCGATCGCACCCTACAAATAGCATACCCAATCGAAGCACTCTACAGATCTTGATTTTTGCAACTGGTTTCAGAATCTTTAATCGAGTAGAATTTGAGAATTTAATTTCTGAAATTTTCTTTTCTATTTCTTTTTATTTTTTCTTTGTTCTGAGCATTTAGAATTGACGAGAGGGGGGGCGTACATGATTTTTAAATCGAGGAAGAAAGCAGCTCGTACATAGGATGGCTTGTCTCAGTATAGAGTAGGCTGAAGGGATGTTATAATGGCTATAATTAATTTTATTTGAAATATATTAATTAAAATTCGAAAATATCCAGATATTTTATTCGAACTCCAATCGAGGCATGCCACCAGACATTCATAATGTTATACCCTTATTTCGAACGCAATGGAACAAGTTTCGAGTCCAAATTCGATCGTATGGAGAAGATAGCTTTTTGGACCCAATTATTATATTGAATTTTCGATATTAATTTCAGCACGTTTCTATCTTGTACGACCAATCCATAACGCTAAACGCTACGAAATTTTAAATCCGATAATAATACACTATTACGGATCCAATGGATCTAGTTTCGTCAAAATCCGAGACTATGCCCCGGAAGGCTATTTTTTGTGTTAATTTAAACGAGTTATTTTTAAAATCGAGTAAATCACTTTTAAATTCAATTTAAAATTTTATTTTTAACCATTTTTATTCAATAATCATATTAAATTTAATAATTTAAATTATTTAAAAGTACGGGTCGTGAATTTTCAAAGCTACTAGATGGAAAAGCAATGATACTAAAGTCCTCTTATTGGTCTTAAAGATTTTCATTCCTGAAGCGTGGTTTGAAAGAAATACAAGGCCTCTTGAGCATAAGGGAAAAGTTAGTATGGTTCTTTATCAATCTACACTGCATGAAATAAAAATGGTCTTAAGCAATTCAGGAATATATACCGAGGATATAGTTCATCAGATGTGGGACGGAAGGCCTTGTTTGTATCCTGCTGCTTTTGGGATGCTCTGTGTTTTTGTTTTCTTTTTCTCCCTTTTTCCTCTTTTTCCTATCTATTTTTTTTCCTATATGTTTACCCTTGTGTTGTATTTTTGTTTGTATTTCATGGGTATAAGCTTGTTTATGCTCGTTTTAATTTTTTTTGTTTTTAATAATCTGGAAAGGGCACAATCAATCCTGCTACCTTTGCTAAAAATAAATTAAAACAAGTTAAAATTATATTATACTTATATAATTGGTTTTTAATAAGAAATAATTGTAAATAATTAAAAATTGATATCAATGTTTAAAATAAAATTTATATATGTATAAATAAAGTATGGCCGAAGAAAAGCATATTTTTTTTAAAAAAGATAACAATATTGATTGTCATACTCAAGTAGTGATATTAGAACACATATAAAATAAAGGGTAGATAATGTATGTATAAATTTATGATATATACTAACTTTTGCATGACAAGAATATTGAATAATGTAAACCAGATATCTACCTTTGATGATGCTGCTTTTGAACACACGTTAGATGATGGGGTCCCCTAGATTCACCTTACATCGACCTTTGAACGTTGCAATAGCCTGGAGTACCATGATTTTTATTTATTTTAATGTGTTTGGCTTTACGTATTTGCGACCAAGTGGGGGTAGGGTAGGAATTGCTAATGGTTAAGGGAGTGTATGAGTTCAAGAGGAAAAATGAAGGGGGTATGATTGTTTAAATAATGGACGGGAGGAGACAAATTAGACTACTTTTACTAATTTTAGATCCAAATCTAGAATTCGAAAAGAAAATATCCCCTCCCTTTCACCAAGTCTTGGCCAACTATAATATAGTCAAGATGGGCCAATAAGATTCTCCAACTCATTAACTAATTGATACTGTTTAAATAATATTTAAATGCACATCGATATTGTATATCGATACTTACATATGTAACTTTTATATATACTCCAAATTATTTACCAATGACACCCATAAAATACAAAAGCACTCATACATCAAATGAATAATTCATTAATATTTCATAAATACTAATTAATTTAATTAATTTATAATACTTATAAATTAATTAAATCGTGTGGTATTTTGGAGAAATCATCAACACGATTGTGCAACTCGTAGGTGTAAATTCAATCAGTGATTAATTTTAAGCTATTCTAATGTTAACATTCACTCCTTATCTTAGCTAGTGGAGCGACAGTTTGGCCGAATTTATCACTTATACATCATTATTGTAAAATCTAATTTTACAATTTAAGCGGTACCTATTAGTAATGATTATTTACAACAATTATGTTCGTGTACACTGTATCACTATAGGATTTATGGAATCTAGATTTGGTCAAAATTCCAATATCATCCATATACAACTCTGTTAGTCCATAAACAAAGTCTTTAGTTCAATAATAACATTTATTATTAATAGTACTACACTTACCAGAGATTTTGACTTTGAGTTGACTATAGTTGACCGTGATACTGGCCTCATACAGTTGAGGGGATGAATTTTTTATTGAATAGTGTTTCGCTTTGTATACTTCTACTCAGACCCAACTATAGTTTCTCGACGGATCACCATGCCAATATTTAACTATAATCAAAGTGGAGTATCCACATAGAAGTTCCACAGTATTCCTAAGTCGAGAGAACTGTGTAACATCGTCACTTCGAGGTTTCCTTATTGACCTTGTTTTTTTTAACCACTAGGAAAAATTCTCAAGTGAGTCATTTCATAGGAATCCAATAACTATCAATACATAAACTCTTTGTCCCCCTAGCAGCCATGAGTAATACATTGCCCAATATTTGGTGAGCGTTATGTAGTCTGCCCTCAATGGATGTATCGATATCCTTTCTCATAACATCTTGATCAGAAATATTTAAAATAAAATGTTATTTTATATTATGATCAATTACTCACAATTGCAACTATTTGCAACAACAATCACATAACATTTAATTTAAGTATTTTCTCATTTATATCTTAAATAATTATATCACTATATAACAAAGTATATATAATTAGGAAAGGATTTTCTCAACATGGAAAGAGCTTCAATTCACCCAAACTATGTTATACCAGAACCTTTTTGACGGTTCTCTATCTGAAAAAGAACATCAACTAAGCAAAGAATTGGATCAAGCACTCAACTATGAAGGTAAAGCTTCTATACACAATGTACCTATTTGAGGGAGACCATTGGTGATAAGAACACTAATTTTTTCACCAATCCCTTATGGCGAAGCAATTCAGAAGCTCTATTAGACTGATTGAAGATATGAATGGTCAAACACATGAAACCGGTTCTGGTATCTCTAATGCTTTCATTCAATATTTTACAAGTATTTTTGGTTCACCTAACCAAATGCAGGTAGACATTGAATTCCTTCATACTCTAAGCCTGCCTAGAATCACTATGAATGAAAACTAAGCTCTGATTCAGCAAATCTCTAGCAGTGAAATAAAAGATGCTCTCTTCAGTTTGAATTCTAAAAGCTGTGGAGGACCTGATAGGTATAACACTTTTTTCTTCACCAAATGTTGGAACTCCATTTCTAAAGATTTCCTTAGAGCAATCCATCACTTCTTTAATTCAGGTATTTTGTTAGGAGGAATAAATGCAATAAACTTAGCTTTGGTTCCTAAAATATCTAATCCTTCCAGTATTGCTGATTTTTTGGCCTATTAGTTGTTGAAATGTTATTTATAAATGCATTACCAAAGTTCTTAATACTAGACTGAAACACGTCCTGACAAATCTGATCTCTTCAAACCAATCCACAATCTGATCTCTTCAAACCAATCTGCATTCCTTGCCTCTCGTAACATCAATGTTAACATAATCTTAACTCAAGAGATTATTAAAGAATATGATATGCTCAATATCTCTCCTAGATGTATGGTGAAATTGGAAATTCATAAGGCATTTGATTCTATTCAATGGCATGCTATAATTGCTATTATGTCTACGATAAACTTTCCTAAGCCATTCCTTGCTTGGTCATATGCTTGTATGTCAACACCATCCTATTCTGTATGTACTATTGGAAGTGTGTGTGGTTACTTTAAGGGGAAGCAAGGTATTAGGCAGGGTGATCTGCTCTCTGCTTACCTCTTTGTCACTGTTATGGAAGTCTTAAATCAAATGTTACATCATGCCATTTCAGCTAAAACTCTAGAACTACAACCTATGTGCAAAAATCCTACTATTCCATGTCTTACCATTGCAGATGATTTAGTCTGCTTCACCAAACCTGCTAAAGACTCTATGGACACCCTTCTTCAGATTCTAAACAACTTTAAGTCCATATCAGACGGACCTTAGTCTCCTCAATTGCCACTGCAATGACAACTTTTTGGTCTACTCATTTTGTTCTACCGTAATGATTGTTAAGGATGATTAAAAGTGCTTTCAATCATTTCATCTGTCATGGTAACCCTAACTCCAAAAGGCTAATCGGTGCCTATTTCAGTAAACTGCAATGCCTAAAGATTAATGGAGGCCTCGGGTTAATTGATATTTGTACATGGAGCAAAGTTGTGGTCTCCAAATACATTAATCAAATTCTCCAGGCTAGAGTCTCTCTTTTAATCAAATAGTAAAAGGAGCACTACATTAAAAGGAAACGATTCTAGAAGCTTGGTGTTCCTCAAAATTCAAGCAAGATTTGGAGGAATATTATTAACCTAAAGACCGGTTTTTCTTCCTCACATACAAGTTTTTCCTTCCCTCGCTTATCCTCAATCTTTCTGGTATGCTCTCTGGTCTAAAAAGGGACTCATCCTCAATGATGTGCTATCTCATAGCCTTAAGGTTCAGACCGGTATCCATGAAAAAGCTCTTTCCTTTTATTATACATCCCATGGTCAATTAAATCTTCCTTACTCCAATTCTCTGTTTCAATAAGGAATCTCCGGAACCTTATAACTAGTTCATCTATGTTCATTGGGATTTGTCAAAAGGGAAGCACTCGGTTTTTGGTGTGTATAAACTGATGATGGGCTCTGATCAAGCACCTTTGTTTCCTTAGTCTAGAAGGATTTAAAATAAGCTTGATGCCCTAAGAGATAACTTACTCGTTTGGAAAGTCATGGTAAATGGTATTAACACTTTGAACAAACTAAAAGGTGCTGGAATAATTAGCAACGACAGCTGTGTTTTGTGTAGAAGTGGTATGGAGTCAAATACCCACCTGTTCTTCGAATGTTCTTATTCTCTCAATGTTTGGACAAGAATTAATCTATGTGCTGGCTTTGATAGACCTAAGCATGATAGTCAGGAGTGGTTTAGATTATATCATACAACTAGATGGAGAACGTCTACTACTATGGTGCAAATATCCTTGTTGAAGAAAATGATTGCTGCTATTTGGAATAAGAGAAACTCTAGGCTATTCAAAGGGTACCTCTACATCACTTTTTTTATAAAATCAATGAAGTTATGAAGATTAAAGTCAGGGGTTTTACGGCGAATAACCACCATAATTCAAATTTGTTGATTAATTGGTTATTTATCTAGTAGCCCTTGGGCTTGATGTGCTTTAGATATTTTCACCCTCTCTGTGTTGTGTTCTCTCATGTGCTCTTTCATTGTACCCTCTTTCTATCTGGTCTCTTTGTAATCTCTAGATTTTAATTTAATAAAATCCTATTAAGGGTCCAATTAACCCCACTTGCCTTGGAAAAAAACAAGTATATATAATAGAAAATAAACACCTTTATTACAAACAAGTTTGGCCATAGAGCTAGATATATGTAAATAATTATATAATTACACCCGAGACATACCCCTAACTCTCTCACACTCATCCACAATGGGAGCCATCCTTACTAAAGCTATCCCGACTCTCCTAGGAGGTAGAATGTAAGCACTCTGAATACATTCAAATAAACATCCTTACTAAGTGTCAATAGCCCCTTATAGTCCTAAAAACACTTTCGTTTCATGTTGCCGATTCATTTTATTAACTACATCCATTTTGATGTTATTACTCACACTAGAATTAAAATTTCTAAATTGAACCCATTAGACTATCTGGGAACTCTACTATATACCAATTGAATTTAGACTTCACTAAGCCTTAGCACCCCGCTATTCAATATTTCCAAGAGTGAGCATATTTCAAGGCCTTGACTTCAATCCATTTTATTTGCTTAATAGTCGTGTACCTTACATGTTTCATAGATCTTAATATTTAGATCAAAAATCTTTCAATTCTTCAAATTAAACATTATCTTTCTTTTTAAATGATATAACTTATCATTTCTTAGCATACCATATGCTTAGCCATTTCCATCTTCATATACGTTATTACCCTTAACTTATCATTCCACTTTTATAATTTCATGTGTCATGCAATTCAAATTTAACGACTTGGAAACTAGCTTCCAAAATACTTCCGATAATTCACATATTTTAATTAACTAACTTATTACCATTTGCTATCGCATGTATAGCTATCATATATCTAAGCTATTGAACTTCTAAGGTTAGCTATCGAGCTTCTAAGCTATCGAGCTTCTAAGATTAGCTATCACATACCTAAATTACCAAGTATATAAGGTTAGCTATCACATATCTAAGCTATCGAGCTCTTAAGATAACGATGACGTAAAATATAATATTGAAGATAAAGCTATCAAGCTTCTAAAATAAGCTATCAAAGTTGTAAGCTTTCAAAGATCTAAGCTATCGATGGATGATCTAAGCTATCGAAGATCTAAGATATCAAACCTCTAGGATACGCTATCGAAGATTTAAGCTATCGAGCTTCTCGAATAGGCTATCGAAAATTTAGCTATCAAGCTTCTAAAACATGCTATCAAATATGTAGCTTTTAGCTTCTAAAACGGGTTATCCGAGATGTAACTTACACTATCAAATATGAAATTATTGAGCTTCTAGAATAAGGCTATCGCAAATTTAAGATAGAAAATCTGTAATTAAATAGGAAACTGATATTTGCCTAAACAAATTAATTACTTTTAACCAATTATTTATGCATGTCATTTGCTTATTCATTACTTTACATATCTAAGCAATGATCTGTGATTTACTCTCCTAATTATGCATAATTAATCCATTTACTTAATTATTTCATTGATTATGAATATTTTCTGTTTTTTCGTTTATTTCATATAAATTCAAAAACCATGAAAAAATTCCCTAAAATTCATCGAAAATGAAAAAAACTTTACTTTACATTATGTAAAATTTTCAGACCAAATTATTAAATTTATATATTTCTAAATATTAATTTACAGCCAAAATTTCCTATTTTCATTTTTGAAAATTCATAATAAATTATTTTATCATCTAAAAATTATGAAATTAAAAACCATCTCTATTTTAGTGTTATAAACATCATATTAAAATTTTAGTCCATTTTGAGACGATTAACTCATGTTTTACTCTTAAACGTATCCTAAACAATGTCATTTAACTCCCAAACTTATATATGATTAAACTATTGTGACGACCCGTCTCCTCGACCCTCCGAAATTGACATTGATACATCCATGGTATTCACATGCTGTAAATCCAAGTGCCGGGGAGGCAGATTATCATGGGGCGAAGAAAAATAAAGATAGAAGACAAGACAATAATAGAATCTCATATCGTGTTCAACACATAATTATACATATGAAAAGTACATGCCATAACTCTAAATTGCTCTATTAGAGTTCAAGTAGGTACTAAACCAGTTGGGATAGTTATAATGACCTATCCGTACAAGTTTTGGTAGCTACATAATACATAACACAGCGGAATAATATAGGTAGATATCCACATAAGGTACTTCAGCTCCATGATCCAAAAATCCTCCAAAATACTTTCCCAAAATGCTCCAAGGTGATCCTGACTACTTGGTTGTCGGGAAAAATAGAGCACCCAGATTTTAAGGGAAAAGAAAATAAACTCCATGTCAGTCATGGGACTGGTATGAGAACTCAAAATACGATATTTGAAAACAAAAGGTATCTCATAAGACCACGCCACAAATAAACACGGAACAGATTTTTACCTTATGATACCCAAAATCTTCATTACATAAAATTTAGGGATATTATCTTTAATGACATTCCTTTGAAAAACATTTGCAAATAAACTTATTAATCTTAGCCGAAATTGTTACCATTATTAAATTCCAACATACTAGGCTCTACAAACAAAATCTCAAGCTCGTATTGGAGAATGGATTTCCAACAAATGACTAGGTGAAGGGACTACCTTCTGACAGTACATCTCTACAGAAATGTCCTGAGAACCACACATGGATCCTCTACCAACACAAGACCAGTCTACCTCTAACTAGATAGGACCGAATACATTATTCCCCGGTCGTTACCGACATATCCAAGTACTCGTTTAGCATACACTACATAATTTAAACCCGAACATTATAGCGGGTAGAAATATATCTAGAAGGAGATGATCATACCCTAATGGTTGCGAACCACATAGCCTTGTTGCATCTACGCTGTATTGGTCATTTCCAAGTGTGAGGTTTGAGGCAACGATTACCTTTCACATAGCAAGTCATCTTTCCTCTTTGAACGCCACATCACCATTTCATAATCACACAACTGATTCCTACAAATGTGTCGCCTCTGAGCTCGTATGTCTCAGAAAAGGGTGTTAAGCTAAGAGAAGTTGCCTTCTCCACCACCAAGTAGATGATACATTTTATAGAGATCAATCAATGTGATCTAAAATGCAATGTCAGACATTTGTCCATACAAGTTTCCCAGGAACAGGACAAACCGAAGGCACTACTCCTACCACATCCTATTTTAGGAATCATCCTAGGATCTGTAACGATTAGTCCTCGTAAATCGAAGATTTTCATAACGGATCACTACTGCCAAATATATGATATGGTAAATTTCACCTCGAGAGACTAATGGCGAGTAGCACTTCATCATGGATATCTTCACCTTCAAATGATCTTATCTTCAACATGTTTTACGTCGAAACATAAATTGGTTCGAAGTGGTTTCGGATAGGAATCACTTAAATCCGACCCCGGTTTTTTCGGAATCCAATTATCGATAAAATGTGAATATGGGTATACATGATTGATTAAGCCTCTTTTCTCTTTAATTCTTTAGTTAATTATAACCCCTTTTTAAATTATCCAAATCACTTCTCTTTTTCTTAGGGAAAATATTTCCAATTATTCATTAATCTTAATCAAAGATTTTATAACTTTTAAATGGGTCAAATGATGTTACTTAAGACATCCTTTATTATAAACCCAATTCAATTAAGGTTGAGTAAAAGAAGGAATCCATAGAAATTATACTAATTATACTCAATACTAATTTTTGCATTCAACAAGTACTGTGGGAAGAATAACGGTGAAATCACCTTTTAAATTCCCCGAATAATACAAGTTTCCTCCTTAGAGTTTAACACCAAGTATAAGAAGATTATTTCCTCCGACAAGCTAGTCTGGATAGCCAGAGAGAGTAGGAAACTGGTTTTCCAAACTCAAGCCTAGACACTATCTCTCTGTTACTCATAAAGCGGTCAAGTTATTTGATCGACTCTAAACCTTAATAATTCTCATTTATAAAAAAATTCAAATCATCATTGAAACACTTAATTATTTTTTTTAAAAGAATTTATAAATGATTTAGGAAAGAATCGTTAAGTTTAAATCTTCATTTCTAAAGTTATTAAAACAACTGTAGAAAAGTGATGCGAAAAGTGTTTTTAAAAGCTTATTTAATCAAAATGATTTTTCTAACATTTGGAAATTCATATTTATAGCTCAAATCTCCTTTAAAACATTTTTACATATACATCAAATTTATTTCATATTTTTAAACATTTAAAAATATCCATTTTAAAGGATTTTACACTTTGGTCACTTTACTGTAAAAGCGCGATTTTTTTGAAAATTTGAATTGAACATATTTTAAAATTTACAAGATGAAATCTTGATTTTCTTTCTTTATTTATAAGTTATGGATAAATAGTTTGGAAAATTCTTATCTCGAAGAATTCTAAGCTATATTCCACTTCGTATACTCATTTGAATTCTTCGGCGCGAAATCGCGAACTACCGTGACGTAGTTCGCGATTTCATGCCTAGTTTTGACTTGTTTTTCAATATTGGCCTCAAATTCTTCCAATTAAATTTCTATTACTTAAAAACATTTATAAACTATTTTCAATCAATATTCTATTATTTGGTTTATTAAAAATCCATTTCCACTTTATTTCCAAATATTTCATATTATATTACTTTAATATTCAAACTCCCATTTTTTTAACTATTTATTTTCCATTTCTTCTTTTCCAACTTAAGAATATTTTAAAAGTTATAGATTTCTACTTCTAACACATTTACTTCCATTTTTAAAATATTTCCAACTTTTAGCTTTAAATTTTTGTTTTCAAATCAATTTCTATAGTTAATTCGAAAAGAGGCTTAACTAAGCCAAGTATATCGTATATAATTCTAAACAAATGTGGTCACAAATCAACTATTATAAATCATGACAAATGAAGTAGTTATAACTAACTTTATTTAAAGTATTGATAAAATCAACATTAACAAATCATCCATTCATCCAATATTCATACATATAACCAAATCTATTCTAACATCCTTATTTTCAACCAGTAGTGTCAAATAAACATATTATCATTGGATATAAGCATGAGTATCATAACAACAATCAAAATAGCATTTCAATATATAAAGAGCTTACTCACCTTCATTTTGCAAATCCTTTTAACTATGAACTAAAGTAGCCTTTCTTTGCACCATCACTACATAACGACACATACGAATGAAGATGTAGCTTGCTTAAAGAGGTGGAGTGCTTGGACTAGGGGGGTGGGCCTTAGGTGATTGGGTTTGTGGGGTGTACGACTTTGGTGGAGGGTATGGGTGCGTGTGGACTTGAGTGCATGGGATATAGGCTTGGTTGGAGGTGGTGAGATGGGTACGGCTTTGGTGTGGGGGTGTTTGTGAGGGGTACGGCTCGGGTGGAGAGGGTGCGTGGGTTTGGTGCTTGGGTGGAAGTGGGTACGTGGGTATGGCTCGGGTGTGGGGGTGTAGGAGCATGTACGACTCAGGTGGTAGTGTTTGGGTGCTCGGGCGAAGGTAGAGAGGGAGGGTGGGGGTGTGGATGTGGTGTGTGGGTGCATGTGTGGTGGTTGTGGGCTCGGGTGGAGAGTGTAAGTGATTTTGGAGTGGGGTTTTGTTTTTTTTTAAATTAAAAGAAGAGAAGAGTGGTGACTTTAAGTGAAGTGAATGGCCATGGTGATGATGGAAAGAAGATAAAGAAATGTGTAGAATAAGTTGTGAAGGAAGTGAAGAGAAGGTGTAATGTTTATACATGAAGTTCCATCTCTAAAATGACTATTCTATCGTAACAACCCAATATTTTTGCAAATATTTTTAAATTATTTTAAATTAAATTTCATTTCAAATTTTATTTTTTAAAACATTTTAAAAGTGTAGTTGAAATTTTTCCAATACTAGTTGTATTTTTTTTACAATTTTTAATTCTAGTTTCCATAAAATATACTATTTTCTTTATTTATTTTCTATTTTTCCTGAGACATTATCTATTTTTATTTCCACTTTATTTTGTTTTATCTTTTATTTTATTTATTTGATTTATATTTGTTTATATTGAAGTAAAAAGAAAGTGGAAATTCAAAGAGACAAAAAGCTTTAAAACTTGTGACTTTTCAATGCTAGTCTTTTCAATTTCTTTGGCCTTTCATTTTCTCTTGTTTAGCCATGCATTTCATTTGTTAATCATGTGAAAAACCTTCTCATCCCTTCATTCTTTCAACCATTCTATTTTCTGAAAATATTTTGGTAAGTCATGGCTTCCTCTTTTTCTACCTTTTCTCTTCTTTTTGCTTGATTTTTGCCTTGTTCATCTACATTTTTGCTCGGCCACCACCTATATTCTCCTCCACCGACCACCACCATCACCATCACCTCATCATCCATGGCCAACAACCCTCCTACCCTTCTGACCAAACCTGGCCGTGACCACCCTATGAGACCATCACCTCAAAACTTTGCTAAACCCTTGAAACACTACATAGCTGAACCACTTGTTCACCATCCCCTTCATTTCTAGCTTCGGCCATCAACCCTAGAACCACCACCACCTACTGACTTCACCTCTGGCCATCAATTCAGATCTGACCTGACCTGTAGAAGACCATGACCGAGCCAATATTGCTTTAGGCCGAGCCTATGATGCACCAAAACTCCACTTTTTTCCTTGTCCCTTTGTATTCCATGCTTACAAACTCCAACCTCTTCATATTCTCTTGCCTAGTCATGTGTTAGTGAGCCAAACCCGAGCCTTACCATCAATTATAACATGTTGTGGCCGAGCATATGTTGAGTCATGGTCAAGCAAAATTGATTGAAAAGCTTGGTGATGTCTTTTGTTAATTCTATTTCCACTTTGTTTCAATTTATCTTTGTATTTGAAATATATGTTTATATTGCTTTGTTTTATTGTTGTATACAAGATTTATATCTTGGCTCTCTCTCCACTTGAATCAAAAATCATGCTATCGTGTTTTCTAGATTTGTTTGTGTGTTTAGATTTGGATCTCTAGCTTTAAAAAGGTGAGTATTCACACATGACATTTATACTTATAGAATTTGTGAAGTGACAACAAGTGAATGTGTAGAAACTGTTATATCATGTTATACCTGCCTGTGATATGTATTTTATGATGTTAAACTCTGTTATAAACTTGTCACATCATCTGATATGTTATATTCTGTTATATTGTTTATTTATTTCTGTTTCTCACACTACAAGTTCCCTGTAGAATAGAATCACTATGGATTGAAATGATACATACCCGAACGGACTTTAGAATAGGGAAAAATCGTTATGGGCTGAAATGATAGGCCTGAGCGATTTTTATTTATTTTTATTTACTTGGGATTGCGGGTTTGAAATGATAGAACCCGGATTTTTCTTTGTAAATTATGGATTGAAATGATATATTATCCGTATCACTTGACCTAGGTTAGAAAATATTATATAGACCCGTGGTTATTTTATATTTTTTTCTGGAAAATTTTAAGTATTTTAAAATGTAAAAATATGATAATTTGATTTAAATTGAATTTAAAATGATTTAATAAAGTGATAATGATTTTTCTATGTATTAAAAGGGTTAAATAAATGAATGGAAAAATTGTGATTTAAAACATAACTTAATTTGTAAATTTGTGATTTGATTTTTAAATGGAAGTTTAAGTTAATTAAATAAAAATGGAAATTAAGTTTTATTTATGAAATGGAAATTTAAATTTAAGTGTTAAAGTAAATTGTTAAAAATGCAAAGAATGGGAAAATGGTACACTTGAATTTAATAAGTGAAATTATTGGAAAATTTGATTTTATTGTAAAATTTTTCTTTATAAAATTAGAAGTTAAAGGGTATTTAAATGAACATTTTTGAAGTGGAAAAATATGATTTTTATAAGATAAAATGGTTAAAATTGAAGTTTAATTGTTTCTGGAATTTTGGTATAAATATGGAAATTCTTTTAGTAGCACTTCAGAAATGCGATCGTTTTTGGAATTAACTTAAAATCTGAAGTAAAGGATACTGCAGCACTTTGTAAGTGCGGTGGTTGATGCAAATGAACTAAAGGCTAAATTAACTAAGGGCTACTGCAGCACTTGGTAAGTGCTGTGGTTGCCGAATTAAAACTAAAACCTGAAACTAATAAAAGAGCTACAGTAGAACTTGATAAGTGCTGCAGTTTGCTGAATTGAGATTTTTCAATTGAACCTGAACTACTATAGGAGTTTATAAATGCTGTCTTTGCTGAATTTAACTTGTTTTCAAATGAAACTGAACTACTACAGCAGTTTATAAATGTTGTCTTTGCTGAATTTAACTTGTTTTCAAATGAAACTGAACTACTACAGCAGTTTATAAATGTTGTCTTTGCTGAATTTAACTTGTTTTCAAATGAAACTAAACTACTACAACAGTTTATAAATGTTGTCTTTGTTGAATTAAATTGTTTTCAAATATAACTTACCGCAGCATTTTCTAAGTGCTTCTAATGCTGAAATCTTAAATGTTTTAAAGTATTTAAGTAAATAAACAAGCTTCAAAAGTGCTAAATTTTTGGGAATTGAATATTTGATTTAAAAGAATAATGACTTCACTTTTAAATGGTTTAAATGAAGTATTTTGATTTGAAATATAAACTATTTTTGAAATTTATAACCACGGGTTATAATAACGATTGGTTGTTAAAGAGACCGGGATCGGATATGGACATACTCTGTCGATACCGAAAACCACTTTAACAACCGTGTACGCGGTGGAGTTTCCAGAATGAAGTAGGATGGTGGCGACGATCCTAAAGGTATATTTACGTGGACCCAATTCCCGTAAGTTGGCATAAGGTGGCTAATACAGGAGCGATTCTCGGGCCAATGAGGTAGCACCTCTGATCGGACGCATTTCTTCGATACATTTCTATTACTTTGTGATTGATTTGGTGGCCACCCTTCGATTTTTGATTTGGGAGTGTGTTCCGAGGTGGGCGGTAGTGGTTGTTATGCATTTCCACCAGCCCGGATGCGTAATTGGTATATCTACCCTGGCATTGCCATGTTGTGCCGTGTCACCTACCATATCGAGCTTTACTACGAGTTTGGATTTGTGCCGTAGCCTGTGGAGTATTGAGGGTAGCCCCCGATCTGGGAGTATGCTAATACTGGATAGACTACTGGGACTATTACATGTTAAGGGGAATATTGGGTCACTCCTTAATGCTATTTTAAAGTAAGTTTATTTTATTATTAGACATTATTATAATAGCGAATATTACAACATAGTAGATAGTTTAACGGATCCTTAAAGAATGGGCGATCCCAATCATTCTTTAAGTTATTCGTACCTTTTATTACAGTTCACTTGAGTTGGTTTACATTGAATAAGTATGTATGTCCTGACTCGAGTGTTTGTGTTTTTATTTACGCTTGGGTCAGCCTGAGTATCAGCCTTGGATTTCATCTTCTGGAGCTAGGTTGGCTGGAGATCATCTTTTATCTAGTTGCTATCTATTTCCATTCAGTATTTCTATGTCAGTTTTGTATTAGAGACATATGTATTTGGGATTTCTACTATGCTTATGTATTCAGACTTCGGTTGTATCTGTTTTTCAGACTATGTATTTTGAAATCTGTTTTGAGACTTTGTAATTGTAGTGGCTTCATGAACCACTATTTATTTTATTTTCCGCTGCGAGTTATTCTGATATTCTATGTCTGTGATTGGTTTTATTTGCTCCAAATTTTATTACAATCTGTTATTTTGCATTATTCAAGTCCGACATGTGTGGATTATTTTCGATTTGAATGGTCCAAAATAGTGGGTCATTACATTTGGTATCAGAGCCACGTTTTTAGGTAAACCTTTGCCTAAGGAGCAAAAAACTCATTAGAGATAGGGTAGAAATACCCTAGAATGAGTGAAATCAACCTCATATTCATTTCTTTGTTAGAGAACGTATTTTCAAAGTATTAAATAATTTTAAGATGATTTTTCAAAGGATTTTTCAAAGATTATTTTGATATAAAATTTTCTTGTTTCAAAAGCAAATTTTTAAACTTCATTCTTTTCGTGTCTACCTTGTTAGTATCTTCTTTCTTTAGGGTATTCGTCCAAGTGAATTTATCTTGTCTTATCTTATCTTTGTCTTCTCGTTACCTTTGTCCTAAAAATTCATTCTTGATTTTTCAGGATGAATCGTCCAGAGGTAGCGGTCGTGGTATTGCCCCAGCTCCTCAACCTGCTGCACCTGTTAGGTTTACTGTTCTCTATAAGGAATTCTCTCAACTTGGTGGTACCAAGTTTACAGGTTCAGAGAGCATTATTGAAGCCTAGAAATGGTTGCGGAGTTTAGAGAGGACCTTTACCAGTCTCGAGATTTTTGATGCCCAGAAGTGTCAGTTAGCAGCTTGGCAGCTGCAAGAGTCAGCCTTGGATTGGTGGGAGTCTGTTACAGCTCACACTAACGAGGGTGACATTTCGTGGGAGCAGTTTAGGTATCCTTTGTATTATCTTGAATTTTGTCCCATTTCCATTCTTTTGAATCTATCTTAAGTTTTGTTTCTGTATCTTCTTTCCAGGGAGGCTTTTGTGGAAAAATGGATGCCCGAAGCCGAGAAATCTCAGCTTTATCGTGAGTTTATGGATCTCAAGCATGGTACCATGTCCTTTTCTGAGTATGGGCGGAAGTTCAACGAACTTTCCAAATTTGGTCCTGGCCTTATTGACACCCAACTTAAGAAGAATGAAAAGTTCATAGCTGGAGCTCGCCCAGAGTTCTATGACCGTCTCATTTCTCATGTTCATGGCACTTTCACCGAGCTTATGGATATGGCTATTCGTTATGAGAACCCTACTTCCAAGGGTCCTGCTGTTGTTGGTGATCCTGCATCTCAGTCTTTCTCTGCTAACTCTAAGAAGAGAAAGCCAAATTTCCATCAGCAGAAGAAGAATTGGCTCAAGCATCCAAGATTGTGATCTTCATCTTCTCCTTCTCAGAGGCACCCTATCGACCTATCTACCATTACCTGTTTCAACTGTGATCAGATGGGACACTATGCTAATAGTTTCCCTACTTCAGTTGGTGCTACTGTTCCTCCACCTTAGAATACCAGGAACAATCTCTGTCATGTCTGTCTTCAGCATGGTCATTTCAAGTATGATTGTCCTTTGTATCAGAAGGGCAAGCCATCTGGTATTTTTGCTGTTACCTCTGCTTCTTCACCTGCTCCATCTGCACCTACTCCTACTCCTAGTGATGATCAAGGTACTCTTCAGGGCACCTTTTCTTTATTTAAGCATTCCGTTCGTGTTTTATTTGATACTGGAGCTTCACATAGTTTTATTTCTCTGGCTATTTGTGATAAGTTTGAGCATCGCCTTTCTCCTGAGTATGCTTCTGTTCCTCTATGGGTTTCTAATCCTATTGGGGATCCCGCGAACCTTAGTAGGATTTGTAGAGGAGTGAAACTTCTCCATTCTGATCATCGCTTTATTTGCGATTTCTATGTTCTTGGTTTGATACTTTTGATTTATTGCTTGGAGATGATTGGCTTAAGAGGCATGATGCTCATATCTCTTGTAAATCCCGAATTGTTTCTCTTGTTGATGATAGGGGAAATTCTTTGGTTATTCAGTGTCGTATGCCTCATGATTATGCTGGTAGCTTTATTTATTCTTTGGATTCTTATCATGTTGATCTTCAGTCGACTCATGTGGTCAAACTTTATCCTGATGTATTTGGTGAAGTCACTGCTTTACCCCCTAAGCAGGAAATCGATTTCCGTATTGATCTTATTCCTGGAGCTCGACCTGTAGTTCTTCCTCCTAGAAGAATGGCACCCCGCGAGAAGGTTGAGTTGGGAAAGCAAATTGAGGACTTGTTCTCTAAAGGTCTATTCAGACCTAGCCATTCAGAATGGGGAGCAGCGGTGGTTTTCGTCACTAAGTCCGATGGTTCTTCCAGATGTGTGTTGATTGTAGGGAGCTAAACAAGCTCACTATGAAAAACAGATATCCAATGCCTCGCATCAATGATATGTTTGATCAGCTTTATGGTGCCACTGTTTTCTCTCAGCTTGATCTTGCCACAGGTTTCCACCAGCTCAGAGTTACTGAGGAAAGTATTCCCAAGACTGCTTTCCGTACTGAGAATTGGTTTTTTGAATGGTTAGTGATGCCTTTCGGTTTGACTAATGCTCCTGCTTTCTTTATTGATTTGATGAATCGTGTTTTTCTTGATGTGCTTAATAAATTTGTTCTAGTCTTTATTGTTGGGCGTGTTTTCACTAGACCAGTATTACCGAACCAAGATGAGGGAAGCCACCACCGAACCAACTCCACTTCCCTGCATAGCCGAACCAACTCTACTTCCACCATTGCCGAACCAATCATCACTCCACCTACAACCGAACCAACTCCACTTCCCTGCATAGCCGAACCAACTCTGCTTCCACCATTGCCGAACCAATCATCGCTCCACCTAAAGCCGAACCAACTCCACTTCCCTGCATAGCCAAACCAACTCTGCTTCCACCATGGCGAACCAATCATCGCTCCACCTACAGCCGAACCAACTCCAAAATAGGACTACCGAACCAAAACCAATCTCACTCACCACCGAACCAAGTTCCACCGAACCAAGGCATTCCGAACCAACATTGCCAGGCCAGATTGGAGCAGCCCAGGCCCGACAACAGCTATATACATCCAAGACCCCTACCCCCAGCCTCACTCTATAAATAGAGGGGCAGGGGAACAACAATGGCGGACAAGTTTGAGAGCTCAAGCACGGATAGGACTTTCAAACAACTTTCATATACTTGTATCAAAGCTTTGTACTTGTAATCTGAACAGTAAAGGAGAATAACATATAAAGTGGACATAGGCACATGTTGGCCGAACCACTATAAATCTGTGTGTCTTTTACATTTTAGTCCCTGCTTTTCATATATTTGCATAAATCACCCAAATCACTAAAAACAGCATAAAATCAACTAAATCATACGACTTGGAGGTGTTTGCCCATTTTTTGTGCAAACATTTTTGGTGCATTCACTGAGAAGGGGAGCTCGAAGCTTCAGCTCCTCCCACTTAACCTTCTTCCTAACAGCGTCGTTCATTGCTTGGAAAACATGCCTCCCAAGCAGAAAAAAGACGTTAACAAAGGAAAGAACATCGCAACTAGCAGTGTTCCAGATCCAATGGTCACAGACCAAGTAAATCATCCTATTCCAACAGCAGTACCAAATGAAGGTCAGGCAAATCCGATAACCCCTGCCACGGCATAGCCGGTAGCAATTACTAGGGCAGATCTAGACAGGGTTGTGGCTGAAGTGACTAACCGCTTCACATCCCAACAGGAAGCCTTGGTGGACCAACTCATGTCACGCTTAAGGGATGCTGAAGAGTCCAACCGCAACACTGAATCATGGGGTGAGTCCCAGTCTGGAGGATCTCAGAGGCAACAAAGATTTTCCTTCTTCGAAGAAGCCAACGACAGAAGCGGCCGTGGTAGGAGCCGAGACCGAACTCAGTCCGAACGCCGACCCGAGGAAATGCTTGGAACCGAACCCAACGGGGGAGGTACCAGGCATAGGTCAACTGTAGCCGAGCCTGTCATGCTGCCTAACCATGGAAACACCAATGAATGGGGCCGAGCTAGAGTCCAGCCCGAAATTGGACCCGAGGAAGTGCTTAGATCAGAACCCAGCAGGGGAAGATCAAGGCAAGGGCCAACTGTAGCTGACCCTAGCATGCTCCCAGAAGAACAAAGACAGCCACTGGAAAATATTAGGAACAATAGACGATACCATCCCTACAGGTCATCTGGACGGAATCAATCCCACAGAGAAGAACCGAACTCATTTTTATCTGCTCCAAATTTTGATGAAAGGAT
This sequence comes from Allium fistulosum, assembly GCA_030737815.1. NCBI lineage: Eukaryota > Viridiplantae > Streptophyta > Magnoliopsida > Asparagales > Amaryllidaceae > Allium > Allium fistulosum. The sequence goes on from CM060902.1 coordinate 871,623,984, forward strand.
GGCACGCTTGTTCAGAGAGTGTGTCCAACGGGATCAAAGAGACCGAGGGATAGGCACTAGGGTAACCAGCCCTTTCGCCCGCAATATCAAAATTGCCATCACCCCTCGAGAATGGAAAATGCCAACAATGGAACCTTACAAGGGAACCTCTGACCCAGTTGTACACTTACAGAGATACACACAGCATATGCTCATGAGCGGAGCAACAGAAGGAGTGCTGTGCAAATGCTTTCCACTATTCTTATCAGATCTAGCTACCTCCTGGTTCTGCCATCTACCCCAAGGATCCATCAGCTCATGGGAGATGTTGAAAGAAAAGTTCATCAGCCAGTTCTGCATTCATGTGGAGCAACCCAAGGCTTATTCCTTATCCAGTATCAAACAGAAACCTGGAGAGAAGGTGTAGCAATATCTAACCCGATTCAATGCCGCAGCGGCCGCAGTCCAAGATGCCGATGAGAAGCTTATCTTAATGGCCCTCTGTAGTGGTGTGCATCCGGATACTAAATTTTCTAGAAGATTGACAAAAGAAAAACCAGCTACTTTACCCGATTTCTTCCATGAAGCTGGGAAATATATGAGACTTGAAGACGCTGCCACTGAGAGGCACACAGGGCAACAAAATAAGGCAGCTCATGGCAACATGCCCGGTGTAGCAAAGGACGTTCAAAGAAATGATTCTAGAGACAACGCTGGGGCAAGAAGGGAGAAAAGCGTCTATATCGGCCATGACCGAGATTTGACGCTTACACCCCGTTGAATGAAACGATCGAAAACATCTTCCTGGCCACTCAAGGCGAAGTTAAATACAAACGCCCCCCGCACAAGAAAGAATCAGATAACGCAATTAAGTTTGGAAAATTCTGCCGCTTCCACGAATCCCATGGGCATGATACCAACGAATGCCATCATCTCTGGGACTTGATTGAAGAACACATCAGAAGAAGAAGACTAGAACGCTATGTAAAAGGCCAGAACAGGACTCCAGTTCCTGCCAATGAGAACCCAAGGATACCCTCCCCAGAAATAGGCAGAGGAAATCGCAACACCGGTGGCTCTAGTCAAGAGAAGATAGTGGTCCATACCATCTCGGGAGAGCCACACATCGCCGACGGAAGCTGGGCAGAGATGGAAAGGTACGGAAAGTCACTTAGAAACAATGAAGAATGTGTTAATTCTATGATAGAAGAACGCCACCCGAAGCGGATAGAGAATGGTGACATCACATTCAGTAGGCGTGACCTGGAGAGAAGGCAGTACCCTCACACGGATCCCATGGTTATCTCTGCCCGGCTCGGTCCAGCCGAGGTTTTCCGAATTCTAGTAGACACTGGAAGCTCAGTGAATATCCTATTCAAGCATGCCTTTGAAAAAATGAAGCTGTCATTAAAGGATGTTCTTCCCTGCAATAAACCACTACACGGTTTCACAGGAAATGCGAAGATGCCCCTCGGGCGACTGGACCTCTTTGTTGAAATTGGAAGTCATCCCCGCTCCATTGTGCGGAAACAGACATTTGTGCTGATAGAAAACCACTCGGCCTACAACGCCTTCTTAGGAAGGCCAGCCTTATCTAACTTCCAAATTGTCCTGGCCCCATGGTGCCTGAAGATGAAATTTCCAACGGACAATGGAGTAGGGGAAGTAGAGGGAGACCAGGACATTGCTCGAGACTGCTATGTAACTGAACTTTGCAATAACCACAGGAAGGATAAAGGGAAGAGTGTAGAGATTGCCCTATGCACAAAAGGTTTGGAAGCATAGCAACTAAAGAAAGCCCCTCCTCTTCGATATACCAGCGACCCTTTCAATGAATTAGACCCCAGGGACAAAGAGGAGGAGGCCACCGCCAAGCCTGCAGAGGCTATGGAATTTGTATCTGTAGACAGACATGACTCGAGTAGACTATTGAAAGTTAGGTCCCAACTAAAAGCAGAGTTGAAGGAACAACTCATTGATTTTCTCCACCACAATTTGGATGTATTTGCATGGTCACACGCTGACATGACCGGGATCTCCCCTGACATAGCATGCCACGTACTAAACATTGATCCTACCAAGGCGCCAGTAAAAAAGAAAAAGAGAAGTATGGGGGCCAGAGCGATCAGCAGCCCTCGATGAAGAAGTAAAGAACCTACTTGCCAATGACTTCATACGAGAAGCCATCTACCCAGAGTGGATCGCCAACCCGGTGCTGGTAAAGAAGGATAATGGGAAGTGGCGAACATGCATTGACTTCTCCAACTTAAATGATGCCTGCCCGAAGGATTGCTTCCCACTTCCCCGAATCGATCAGCTTGTAGACAGCACAGCCGGGCACGAACTCTTATCTTTTTTGGACGCATACTCAGGATATAACCAAATTCCTATGCATGCTCTCGATCAAGACCACTCTAGTTTTATCACTGACCGGGGATTGTACTGCTACAAGGTAATGCCTTTCGGACTTAAAAACGCAGGATCCACCTATCAGCGCCTCGTCAACAAGATGTTTGCGGGGCTAATAGGACAAACTATGGAAGTTTATGTGGATGACATGCTGGTAAAGTCAAGGGAAGCCGACGATCACGTAAGCCACCTGGATGAAATGTTTCAAGTACTTCGCCAATATGGAATGAAGCTGAATCCTCTAAAGTGCTCCTTCGGAGTATCATCAGGAAAGTTTCTAGGATTCATCGTCCATGCCAGAGGAATTGAAGCAAACCCTAAACAAGTCCGAGCTCTGAAAGATATCAGGATACCTTCTACCCGAAAGGAAATGCAAAGCCTAAATGGGAAGGTGGCCGCCCTGAGCAGATTCATCTCTAAAGCAACTGACAAATGCATCCCCTTCTTCGAAGCCCTAAAGAAAGAGAGAGGAAAATTCGAATGGACTGACGAATGCTTAACAGCTTTCCTTAACTTAATCGAACACCTCCAGAGACCACCAGTACTCTAAACTCCGAACAAAGGGAAGAGCTATACCTATACCTTGCTGTGTCATCTCATGCTCTAAGCGCCGCATTGGTGAGAGAAGACAAACGCACGCAGCGGCCAGTATACTTTGTAAGCAAGAGGTTTACAGGGGCGGAAGCAAGATATCCTAAACTTGGGAAACTAGCGTACTGTTTACTAATCACATCACGGAAACTACGTCACTATTTCCAGTCACATTCCATCAGAGTTCTGACCGATCAACCACTAAGGCAGGTACTCCATCGTCCCGACACTTCTGGGCGGCTACTTAAATGGTGCATTGAACTAAGTCAATATGATATCACCTACCATCCTCGCACCGCCATCAAGGGACAAGCCATGGCCGATTTCATTGCCGAATTCACTACCGACGAAGGTAAGGAGCAATCGGAAATAGCAGAAGACATCAAGTGGAATCTCTTTGTGGATGGTGCGTCAAACGAACAAGGCTCGGGGGCAGGTGTGGTAATAATCACTCCCAGGGGAAATAAGCTACACTATGCTATACGGTTGGAATTCGCTGCCACCAACAACGATGCAGAGTACAAAGTAGTGATAGTTGGATTAGAACTTGCCTTAGAAATCGGAGCCAATTCTTTGTGTCTTCATAGAGATTCTCAACTTATTGTAAATCAAATACTAGGAGAATTCCAGACTCGAGAAGAACGACTCATATCATATTTAAAGAAGACCAAGTTGCTTCAATCGATTGGATCACTATTTAATCAAACACATCCCTCCGAAAGAGAACCAAGAGGCCGACGAATTGGCCAAGCAGGCTAGCATGAGAGACGGCACTATTTTCGGAGCAATAGCCATCTCAAAGCAACTGACCCCAAGTTTTGAGCAAGTGAATCTGATAGCTGCAACCGAAGAAGCAACTTGGATGACTCCCATCCGAGACTACTTACAAAGTGGCACACTGCCTAGCGGGCGTAACGAAGTCAAGAAAATCTTGAGGAAAGCTTCCCACTACACAATACAAGAGGGCACCCTCTATCGGCGCGGCTTCTCTAACCCCTTATTAAGGTGTGTCGCTGGAAGGGAAGCCAAGGAAATCTTATCCAACATCCATCAAGGAAGCTGCGAAGATCACACTGAAGGGCAGACTTTGGCAAAAAAGATACTCTGATATGGATATTTCTGGCCCACCTTAAGCAAGGATGCCTTAGATTTCGTCAGAAAATGTGACAGATGTCAGAAGTTTGCTAAGATTCCGCGGCTACCAACAACTGAGATTACTCAAATGACCAGCCCTTGGCCCTTTGCAGTATGGGGAATTGACTTGATTGGCGAACTGCCAATGGGCCGAGGCGGGGCCAAATATGCTATAGTGGTAGTCGACTATTTCACCAAATGGGTGGAAGCAGAACTCCTAAATAAAGTATCTTCAACAAAAGTTATTAACTTCTTGATCAAAATGTTCTATGCAGGTACGGAGTCCCATTCAAAATCATATCGGACAATGGACTTCAGTTTGACAACGAGGAGTTCGCCAACTGGTGCCAAGGGCATGGAATTCACAAAAGCTTCTCATCCGTAGCTTATCCCCAGGCAAACGGACAAATCGAAGCCGTCAACAAAATTCTCAAAACTCTAATAAAAAAGAAACTCGAAAAGTCAAAAGGCGCTTGGGTGGATGAACTTCCTACGGCACTGTGGGCCTATCGCACATCTTTCAGAACATCAACGGGGCATACTCCTTTCTTTTTGGCATACGGATCGAAGGCTATGCTCCCAGTTGAAACTATAGTGCCTTCCCACCGTAGGATCCACTATAACCCTGAAGAGAACGAAGAGCTCCTCCACATGTCTTTGGATCTAATTGAGGAAAGAAGAAATGATGCAGCCCTCAAAGCAGCAGCTCACAAGCAAAAAGTGGCAACGCAATACAACTCCAAAGTCAAGCATCGTAGCTTACAAAAAGGAGATCTTGTCCTCAAGCGAATCTTCCCGCGCCCCGGAGCGCTAGATCCAATCTGGGACGGACCATATGTAATTCATAAAGATCTCCACAATGGAGCTTATATTTTGTCAACAGTGGACGGGGAGGTGTTCCAGAGGGCATGGAACATCCAACACCTTCGTCGATACTTTTCTTAACTTGTACTGCCCATATGAAGTGAATTAACAAAGAGAATCAGTGGACGTAGGCATTTTCATGCCGAACCACTTTAAAAAACTTATCTCTTTTTAACTTGTTCCTTTATATCTTGGCTGCTTGTTGACTTTATCTTTTTCTATTGAACAAAATCATGTGTAATGACATTCCCATTCAAGACACATCACGGCGCAACCTCACCTGGACAAGACTTAACAGGTACTATGCGAATCTATGCCCTCACCAATGAGACACTTTTGCTCCAGCATCCCTCTGCTGCGAGTTAACTCATTTCTCGCGATCGGCCCTTAAAGCCAACAGTAATGAGCCGATTATAAGCCACCTAGAAGGCCGACTATAGCCAAGGCAGCTCATTACGGCGTTCGGCTCACTGGCAACTGTGAACCTACTTTAAGCCCCAACATAAGGTGTGGCCAGCCAGGAGTAGTTCACGGTTGACGATCGGCACCCACGCTAGCCGGCCACAATAAATCGAATAATACCCACGATTACGGGCCATAATGGCCCGGGTAGTTACTGTGCGAGATCTCAGCTCCGATGTGTCTTAAGTACGGCTGTGGTAAAAAAGATTAACTCCCCGCGGAGGCGTAAGATGGGTAACAAATGTCTCCAAGACCCACAGCTAGGGAAAGTGACTACAAAGCCCGTTTGCCATGAACTTAAGCACATCGAAGGCCTTCCGTGATTGGAAGTTTTACTATTTCTCAGATTTCAATTTTATTTAAAAAAAACTTTCCTCCTATCCTCTATAACGATCCCTAAAGTACATGACACAGAATAGGAGACATTCGCTAATGGGAGTGGGAACTCACAATGGGACACTAGGCCGCATTCCATACTCAGTCACACAAGACATTCAAAGCTGCCATCTACAAGTAAAATATGAAGGGCGGTATTTTCTTCTTTCGTGTATAAATACGTGGCTATAATTTATTCACACATCACACTGACATTGCAAGACATGAAATTATGTTTTAAGCAAGAACTTGACATCAAACACAACTGAATTACAAGCATATGCATAGCTATATTTCTCATACAACATGTCAAAATAATAAAAGCATTCAAATACGACAGAATCAGCTTAAGTTAAAAAATTACATGCCAAAAATAATGTTGTTTATTACAAGTAACATAATTACAACCTAAAAGTTACGTTACTATTTTGAGACTAACATATACAACAATGTTCAGTAAGCAAAAAGATATCCAGGTCAAGTCAAGGAGCCGGCTGCATCGGAGCTTTACCCTTGTCCTATTGACCGCCTGTCCGATCAAGGAAAGAATTCATTAGTGATAAGCAACCATGTTATCGGAAAGACTAAAGGGGAGGACTTACCAGCATCTGCTCCTTGATCATCTTGATCATCATCCTCTACTTGCACACCTACCTCCTCAGCAGCAAGCAGCCGCATGCCCTCCTTCACCGCCACCTTCTCCTCCTTGGTGAATTGAGCAGTAACCACATCCATTCTGAAGACCTCGCCACCCTCCTTATACGCATCCGCCTTGGCCTCCTCCAGAGCCCTGAGATAAATCCTGGCCATGACTCGGGGATAATCATCCATCCAGGATAAGTTACCCTGTTTCCAAGTACGGAAGTACATATCCTGGGGCATCTCATCCATCATCCCCTCGTTCTCCTCGAACTCCCTCATTCGGACCTCAGAAGCCAATAGCTTTGCAACGGCAGCATCCCTCTCCGATCGGTATCGCGAGCGGTCAGCCTGAAGGGATTTCCTCATCGCCTCCATCTCATCCTTTAGCTTGGTTTGAGCCAGCTCTACAGCTTCAAGCCTCCCGGATAACCCCTCTACCCGCTCGAGATCCGCTTTCTGAACCTCATCCACCGTTGCAATAGCCATATCGATCCGTTCCTTACAAGCGGCCTCCATTTTCTACAACTCTGCCCTGCTGACCTCTTTCATAGCCTTCTTTAATTGCCTAGATGCAGCCTCATGCTGAGAAATCTGGATGGCTTGATCAACAAGTTGTTTAGCCTGGTCAGAAACCATTAACCGCAGTCGGATATTGGCGCTCCCGATTTCCTCCCCAGCCTTGACCAGTCGGGCATGATGCCCCATCAGCTTCTTGGTTTCCACGGCGACCCGGTCGATGTTCGCCTTAGCTTCATCCCCCAGAGTTACAACCCGAGTGGTAAGCAAATCACAGCCCAGGGACTTAGCCTCATCAAGCACCCGTATCATAGGATTGCGAGGGAGAAGGTGTTCACCAGTAGCCTCGTCGAAGGAGATATCATGAGAGGCCGAGTCCAGATCTGGATGACCCGCAAACGTATTACGAGCCAAGCCAGGGTGATCTATCGGGGTAACGGTAGGATTTTCAGACGGTTGCGGAGAAGGTATGAACTCAGTATCCCCCTCCGTGATATCGTGAAGAGGCTGGAGTGGGGGCTGAGGACCCGGTGAAGGTTCGAACAAGGAGTGGCTCCTCTTCTTCTTCTTCTGAATACCCTCTTCAATGACCCTAAGAAGAGGATGGTAGCCGACTACATCCCCAGAGCGGTTGGTCGGAGGCTTCGGTTTAGTAGAAGCTTTGAGGAACTTATATTGTTCGAGGCGGTGCTGAACATCTGAGGTCTTGGCCTCTTTGCCCGCTCCTGGAATGAAAACCAAGTGTCACAAGCATGCATTGAACCGTAATTCAAGAAATATATCAAGTTAAGAAGAGTAAAAAAAAAATTTCACCTTGAATCGCAGAAGTTGCCTCAACTGAAGCACTCCTGGAAGATAAATCGGCGCTAGTCCCGGCCTTACCAGCTTTCTTGGGCTCCTCCGCCAAAGCTGGTCCTTCCTCCAACCCTTCGAAGGCTTGGCGGAGAGCGTCATCTGTCCACTCTTGAATCACGCCTGCTTTGCCCAGGAGGTAAAGCCCCGGTGCCATCACCGCTCTGTCCTTCACCACCATCATTGCCGTGACGATCACCATCACCTTCTCTACCACTTCCACTCTCCGCCTCACCTCCTTCATTCTCGCCTCTTTCCTCCTCCACATTTTCCTCCTCCGGAACATCTGGACATGTGCTGGGGGAGGGTCCATCGGACTTCTTGAGTTTCTTTCCCCTGGCGACTGAATGTATCGAGAAGGGTCTCCTTTTGCTGCTCTTCGCCGTAGCCCCTCCTTTGGCGTTGGCAGCCCTCTCCTCCGCCGTGTCTCTCTGCTTGACCACGGACTGATGTGTTAGAATCAGGTTGTGCCCCAGAAGTGTAGTGTTCCTAATGAAGTAAGAAGCCGACCTATCCCTTCCCGAAATGGCTTCTATTTCCGCAGCCATCTGAACCAGGCGATCGTTTTCCACGACCGGAAAGCCACCTGTCGCTAGCAAGAAATAAAAACACATAAGAAGAAGCATTGCAGTCAGAACGGAAATTATAAATAAGCTTCAACTTACAGCCGGAGGTGAAGCGACGGATAGAAACATAGTCATCCTTGACGAAAAACCATTCCTTTTTGAACATGCTGAACTTTGAATATAAATCCAGGACTGGCTTGAAGGACACGACCGACTCCAAGCTAATATATGGAGACCCCTTCTTGTAGCCACTTAAGTTGTACAGATACCGGATTTCCCGGTTGGAAGGAGGATGCCCGTGTCTCCTCTGGAAGATAACAAACAGGCTCACCGAGATGGCATAGGAGTTAGGCTGAAGCTGGAATGGAGCCACCTTCAAGTAGGTGATGAAGCTGACTATCCAAGCACTGATCGGGGGAATGGCCCCACACATACAATGGTACCTACTATAAGCGAAAAATCCTTCGGGGGGATTATAGGGCATCACTCCTTCCCCCGGCAACAACATATGCGCTCTGTCAATCCCAAAAGAGCGAGAAATAACATCAAGCTGCTCATCTTTGAGGGAGCTGGGAAAGCAATCAGGTGGTGAGTTCAGGAGCTCTTGAGGACCATACCCATCTACTAGCGATCTCGGGGTTGGTCCCTATCGTTCTGGTAATGCCTGAACTGGGGGCACTATGGAGGACTCTCCTCGGTCCTTGGACTTCTTCTTGTCAGAACGAGTTTCGACTTTATGAGACATTATCTGCAACACGAGAAAACACATTGTTAGACTAAGGATGTAAAGATATAAACGAGCAAGTGTATGTTGTCTAGAGTTTCACTTGTAATTCAACACATAAACTCATTCGGTATAACAAGGTTAAAACTTCATTCGGCACTCAAGCCCATTCGGTAGTTCAAGGCATGAAGATTCATTCGGCACTCGCACTCCACGGGTTCGTTCGGTAGTTCGAAACATGAGAGTCATTCGGCAATCACCTGATTCGGTAGTAAAGCGTGATTCGGCAATATGATTGATTCGGCAGAAAAATCTGATTCGGCTATCTCACTTGGTAGGGAATAACGAGAGCATAATGCCCATACTTATAGGCAAATAGAAACGACCGGACCAACTGGTTCGGCACACAGGACCGGATGAGAATGTCCAAGCTAAAACAAAGCGCGTCATATGCAGGCATACGCCTCGCTTTGGGGGGCAAGTGTTGGGCGTGTTTTCACTAGACCGGTATTACCAAACCAAGATGAGGGAAGCCACCACCAAACCAACTCCACTTCCCTGCATAGCCGAACCAACTCTGCTTCCACCATTGCCGAACCAATCATCGCTCCACCTACAGCCGAACCAACTCCACTTCCCTGCATAGCCGAACCAACTCTGCTTCCACCATTGCCGAACCAATCATTGCTCCACCTACAGCCGAACCAACTCCACTTCCCTGCATAGCCGAACCAACTCTACTTCCACCATGGCCGAACCAATCATCGCTCCACCTATAGCCGAACCAACTCCAAAATAGCACTACCGAACCAAAACCAATCTCACTCACCACCGGACCAAGTTCCACCGGACCAAGGCATTCCGAACCAACATTGCCAGGCCAGATTGCAGTAGCCCAGGCCCGACAGCAGCTATATACATCCAAGAGCCTTACCCCCAGCCTCACTCTATAAATAGAGGGGTAGGGGTACAACAATGGCGGACAAGTTTGAGAGCTCAAGCATGGATAGGACTTTCAAACAACTTTCATATACTTGTATCAAAGCTTTGTCCTTGTAATCTGAACAGTAAAGGAGAATATAACATATAAAGTGGACGTAGGCAAATTCTGGCCGAACCACTATAAATCTATGTGTCTTTTACAGTTTAGTCCCTGCTTTTCATATATTTGCATAAATCACCCAAATCACTAAAAACATCATAAAATCAACTAAATCATACGACTTGGAGGTGTTTGCCCATTTTTTGTGCAAACATTTGTTGATGATATTCTCATTTTCTCTAAGTCTGAGGAAGAGCACGAGTCACATTTAAAATCAGTTCTTGAGACTCTTAGAAATCATCAGTTGAAGGCTAAATTTTCTAAATGCCATTTCTGGAAGGATGAAGTCCGATTCCTCAGGCATATTGTTTCTGGTAATGGAGTTTCTGTTGATCAAGTCAAGATCACTTCGATCAATGTAAGTCTTTCTTTCCTTCTCTTTCCTTATTTCCTTCAATTTATTATATCTTTCCAGTTGTCCTTATTTATCCCTATTCTGTGCAGGATTGGGAAACTCCTAGGACTCCAACTGATATCCGTAGTTTTCTGGGCCTTGCCGGTTAATACTGGAGATTCATTGAGAATTTTGCTCAGATTATTGCACCTCTCACTGCTTTGACTCGAAAGAATGCTAAGTTTATTTGGAGTGATGAGTGTAAAGCTGCATTTAGTGAGTTAAGCACAAGCTTACTTCCGCACCAGTTCTTACCGTTCCAAATGGAAATGAGGGATTAACGGTATACACTGATGCTTGTCGTGAAGGATTGGGAGCTGTTCTGATGCAGGATGGGAAGGTGATTACTTATGCTAGTCGTCAGTTGAAGACCCATGAAGCCAATGTTTATGCTCATGATTTGGAGTTGCTTGCTGTTTTCTTTGCTTTGAAGCTTTGGAGGCATCATCTCTTGGGTACTAAGTTTGAGCTCTTCACCGATCATTAGTCTTTGAGGAATATTTTCACTCAGAAGGATTTGAATCAGAGACAAGTTAGGTGGTTGGAGTTTCTTGCTTCTTATGACCTCGACATCAACTATACCCCTGGAAAGCTAATGTTGTGGCAGATGCTTTGAGTCGAAAGAAGGCTATGTTGTGTCAGCTTGTTGTTTCTTCTCCTCTTTTGGATCGTATCATGGCTAAGCAGGATGAGCATGAGATGCTTAGATTGATGAAGGAGAATGTTCATAGTAGAGTTGGTAGTAGTAGTCTTGATGGTAGTGGAGCCCAGATCGATGATAGAGGTATTTTGAGGATTAATAATAGGATTTGTGTCCTGAATGTTGATGGATTGAGACAGGAGTTACTTCGGGAAAATCATCGGTCCAGACTTTCTATTCATCCAGGAGTGACCAAGATGTATCAGGATATGAAGAAGTTGTATTGGTGGGGAGGTATGAGGCGAGATATCTCCATTTTTGTTAGTAGGTGTGCGACTTGTCAGCAAGTCAAGGCCGATCATCAGAAGACCCCTGGTTTGTTGCAGCCCCTTGAGGTTCCCAATTGGAAATGGGAACAAGTTTCTATGGATTTTATTGATGGATTACCGAGGACTAGGAGGGGTAATGGGAGTATTTTGGTTATTGTGGATAGATTGACCAAGTCAGCTCATTTCATTCCGGTCAAGTCTACCCATTCCGCTTCTAGCTTGTCTGAGATCTACATGAGGGAGATTGTTCATCTCCATGGTGTTCCTCTCAGTATTGTTTATGATCGTGATCCTATCTTTACTAGTCAGTTTTGGAAAGCTTTCCAGGAATCTTTGGGTACTCATCTGAATCTGAGCACTGCTTACCATCCACAGAACAACGGTCAAACGGAAAGGGTGAATCAGATTCTAGAGGATCTTCTTCGTGCTTGTGTGCTTGATTATGGAGGATCTTGGGAAGATCATCGCCATCTTGTCGAATTTACCTATAACAATAGTTATCAGGTAAAATTTCTATCTTTTGTTTTGATATTGTCTTAATCTTTTACCTATCTCATTTCTATCTTTGAATTCAGGCTAGCATTAAGATGTCTCCGTTTGCTGCTCTTTACGGACGACCTTGTAGATCCTCATCTTGCTGGATTGAATCTGGTAATCGTTTAGTTCTTGGTCCTGAATGATTTTAGAGGCTTCTGAGAGAGTTGAGGAGAATATCAGGGAGATGAGGATTGCATAGGAGAGGCAGAAGAAGTATGCTGATCAGTGTAGGAGGAGTTTGGAGTTTGCTGTTGGTGATTTGGTTTTCCTTAAGGTCTCTCCCTTAAGGAATGTTATTCGATTTGGTCGTAGAGGGAAGCTTTCTCCTAGGTTATTTGGTCCTTTCCGCATTGTGGAGAGAATTGGTTCTTTAGCTTATCGTCTGGATTTGCCTAAGAAATTTTCTAGGGTGCATAATGTATTCCACGTTTCCCATCTTCGTCGCTATCTGCATGACCCATCTCTTATTGTCTAGCCTTCTGCTCTTGATAGTTTGGATATTGAGCCTAATCTGACTGTCGAGAGGAAGCCACTTCGTATTGTCGATAGAGGTACGAAGCAGATAAGAAGGAAATATGTTAGTCTGGTCAAAGTACAGTGGAGTACTGATGATCGAGACTGTACCTGGGAGATGGAGGAGAGCATTCGTGCTTCGAATCCGGAATTGTTTGTTTTAGGTATTATTTGCTTTTCTATCTTGTTTTTCCTTATTTCCTTGTTTCGTTCTTTTCAAGGACGAAAAGATTTGAGTGGGGGAGAGGGTAACAACCCAATATTTTTGCAAATATTTTTAAATTATTTTAAATTAAATTTCATTTCAAATTTTATTTTTATAACATTTTAAAAGTGTAGTTGAAATTTTTCCAACACTAGTTGTGTTTTATTTACAATTTTTAATTCTAGTTTCCATAAAATATACTATTTTCTTTATTTATTTTCTATTTATCCTAAGACATTATTTATTTTTATTTCCACTTTATTTTGTTTTTTCTTTTATTTTATTTATTTGATTTTTATTTGTTTATATTGAAGTAAAAAGAAAGTGGAAATTCAAAGAGACAAAAAAGCTTTAAAACTTGTGACTTTTCAATTGCTAGTCTTTTCAATTTCTTTGGCCTTTCATTTTCTCTTGTTTAGCCATGCATTTCATTTGTTAATCACGTGAAAAACCTTCTCATCCCTTCATTCTTTTGGCCATTCTATTTTCTGAAAATATTTTGGTAAGTCATGGCTTCCTTGTTTTCTACTTTTTCTCTTTTTTGCTTGATTTTTGCCTTGTTCATCTACATGTTTGCTCGGCCACCACCTATATTCTCCTCCACCGACCACCACCATCACCATCCCCTCATCATCCATGGCCAACAACCCTCCTACACCTCTGACCAAACCAGGCCGTGACCACCCTATGAGACCATCACCTCAAAACTTTGCTAAACCCTTGAAACACTACATAGCCGAACCACTTGTTCACCATCCCCTTCATTTCTAGCTTCGACCATCACCCCTAGAACCACCACCACCTACTGACTTCACCTCTGGCCATCAATTCAGATCTGACCTGACCTGTAGAAGACCATGACCGAGCCAATATTGCCTTAGGTCGAGTCTATGATGCACCAAAACTCCACTTTTTGCCTTGTCCCTTTGTATTCCATGCTTACTGTTGAGCAAATCTGGACCGGACCAACTCCTTCCCCTACACACCGGACCAGATCCCACCGAACCATGTTCGCCTGCCAAACCAAACCATCCACCGAACCAACTCCTTCCACTCCATCCACCGAACCAGCTACTTCCAAACCATCCACCGGACCAACATACTCCCGGACCAGAACCACCACCAGACCAACATACTCCCGGACCAGGGCCACCGCCGAACCAATCCACTTCCTAAGAACTGCCGAACCAACTCACAACCAGTCCAACTCCACTCACAACCGGACCAACTCCACTCACACCCGAACCAAAGCCACTCCAACCATCTCTGAACCAAGGCATTGCCGAACCAACCTGGCAGGCCAGATTACATCAGCCCAAGCCCACCAGCAGCTATATACATCCAAGACCCCTACCCCCAACCTCATTCTATAAATAGAGGGGCGGCGGTACAACAATGGGGACAAGTTTGAGAGCTCAAGCACGGATAGAACTTTCAAACAACTTTCATATACTTGTATCAAAGCTTTGTACTTGTAATTTGAATAGAAAAGGAGAATAACATATAAAGTGGACGTAGGCACATTCTGGCCGAACCACTATAAATCTGCGTGTCTTTTACAGTTTAGTCCCTGCTTTTCATATATTTGCATAAATCGCCCAAATCACTAAGAACAACGTAAAATCAACTAAGTCATACAACTTGGAGGTGTTTGTCCATTTTTTGTGCAAACATTTTTGGTGCTTCCACTGAGAAGAAGAAGCTCGAAGCTTCAGCTTCTCCCACTTAACCTTCTTCCTGACAGCGTCGTTCATTGCTTGGAAAACATGCCTCCTAAGCAGAAGAAAGATGTTAACAAAGGAAAGAACATCGCAACCAGCAGTCTTCCAGATCCAGTGGTCACAAATCAAGTAAGTCGTCCCCTTCCAACAGTAGTACCAAATGAAGGTCAGGCAAATCCGACAACTCCTGCCACAGAACAGCCTGCAGCAATTACTAGGGCAGATCTAGACAGGGTTGTGGCTGAAGTGACTAATCGCTTCACATCCCAGCAGGAAGCCTTGGTGGACCATCTCATGTCACGCTTAAGGGATGCTGAAGAGTCTAACCGCAACACTGAATCATGGGGAAAGTCCCAGTCTGGAGGATCTCAGAGACAAAAATATCTTCCTTCTTCGAAGGAACTAACGACAGAAGCGACCATGGTAGGAGCCGAGACCGAGCACAACCCGAAGTTAGGCCTGAGGAAACGCTTGGAACCGAACCCAACGGGGGAGGTACCGGACGGAGGTTAACTGTGGCTGAGCCTGTCATACTGCCTAACCATGGAAACACCAATGAACGGGGCCGAGCTAGAGTCCAGCCCGAAGTTGGACCCAAGGAAGTGCTTAGATCAGAACCCAGCAGGGGAAGATCAAGGCAAGGGCCAACTGTAGCTGACCCTAACATGCTCCCAGAAGACCAAAGGCAGCCACTGGAAAATATTAGGAATGATAGACGATACCATCCCTACAGGTCATCTGGACGAAATCAATCCCACAGAACAGAACCGAACTCATTTCTATCTGCTCCAAATTCTGATGAAAGAATGGCATGCTTGTTCAGAGAGTGTGTCCAACATGATCAAAGAGATTGAGGGATAGGCGCTAGGGTAACCAGCCCTTTCGCCCGCAATATCGAAATCGCCATCACCCCTCGAGAATGGAAAATGCCAACAATGGAACCTTACAAAGGAACCTCCGACCCCGTTGTACACTTACAGAGATACACACAGCATATGCTCATGAGTGGAGCAACAGAAGGAGTGCTGTGAAAATGCTTTCCGCTATCCTTGGCAGATCTAGCTACCTCCTGGTTTTGCCATCTACCCCAAGGATCCATGAGGGGCAGTCAGGGCAACAAAATAAGGCAGCCCACGGCAACACGCCCGCTGCAGCAAAGGACGTTCGAAGAAATGATTCTAGAGACAATGCTGGGGGCAAGAAGGGAGAAAAGCGCCTATATCGGCCCGGACCGAGATTCGACACTTACACTCCTTTGAATGAAACCATCAAAAACATCTTCCTTGCCACCCTAGACGAAGTTAGATACAAACGCCCACCGTACAAGAAGGAATCAGATAACGCGCAGAAATTTGGAAAGTTCTGCCACTTCCACGAATCTCACGGGCATGATACCAATGAATGCCATCATCTCCGGGACTTGATTGAAGAACACATCAGAAGGTAGAGACTGGAACGCTATGTGAAAGGTCAGAACAGGACTGCAGCTCCTGCCAATGAGAACCCAAGGCTACCCTCACCAGAGATAGGCAGAAGAAATCACAACACTAGCGAATCCAGTCAAGAGAAGATAGTGGTCCATACCATCTCGGGAGGACCGCACATCGCCGACAGAAGCTGGGCAGAGATGGAAAGATATGGAAAGTCGCTTAGAAACAATGAAGACTGTGTTAATTCTGTTATAGGAGAACGCCACCCAAAGCGGAAAGAGAGTGATGACATCACATTTAGTAGGCGTGACCTAGAGGGAAGGCAGTACCCTCACATGGATCCCATGGTTATCTCTGCCCGGCTCGGTCCAGTCGAAGTTTTTCAAATTCTAGTAGACACTGGAAGCTCAGTAAATATCTTATTCAAGCATGCATTCGACAAAATGAAACTATCAATAAAGGACGTTTCTCCCTGCAATAAACCACTACACGGTTTCACTGGAGATGCGAAGATGCCCCTCGGGCAACTGGTCCTCTTTGTTGAAATTGGAAGTCATCCCCGCTCCGTTGTACGGAAACAAACATTTGTGCTAATAGAAAACCACTCGGCCTATAACGCCTTCTTAGGAAGGCCAGCCTTGTCTGACTTCCAAATCGTCCTGGCTCCATGGTGCCTAAAAATGAAATTTCCAACGGACAATGGAGTAGGGGAAGTAGAGGGAGACCAGGACGTTGCTCGAGACTGCTATGTAACTGAACTTCGCAACAACCACATGAAGGATAAAGGGAAGAGTGTAGAGGTTGCCCTCTGCACAAAAAGTTTAGAAGCATAGCAACTAAAGAAAACCCCTCCTCTTCGATATACCAGCGACCCTTTCAATGAATTAGACCCTAGGGACAAAGAGGAGGAGGCCACCGCCGAGCCTATAGAAGATATGGAATTTGTATCTGTAGACAAACATGACTCGAGTAGACTATTGAAAATCGGGTCCCAACTAAAAGCAGGGTTGAAGGAACAACTCATTGACTTTCTCCGCCACAACTTGGATGTATTTGCATGGTCACATGCTGACATGACCGGAATCTCCCCTGACATAGCATGCCACGTACTAAACATTGATCCTACCAAGGCGCCCGTAAAACAAAGAAAGAGAAGTATGGGGGCAGAACGATCAGCAGCCCTCGATGAAGAAGTAAAGAATCTACTTGCCAATGACTTCATACGAGAAGCCATCTACCCAGAGTGGATCGCCAACCTGGTACTGGTAAAGAAGGCTAATGGGAAGTGGCGAACATGCATTGACTTCTCCAACTTAAATGACGCCTGCCCGAAGGATTGCTTCCCACTTCCCCGAATCGATCAGCTTGTAGACATCACAGCCGGGCACGAACTCTTATCTTTTATGGACGCATACTCAGGATACAACCAAATTCCCATGCATGCTCCCGATCAAGACCACACTAGTTTCATCACTGACCGGGGATTGTACTGCTACAAGGTAATGCCTTTCGGACTTAAAAACGCAGGAGCCACCTACCAGCGCCTCGTCAACAAGATGTTTGCGGGGCTAATAGGACAAACTATGGAAGTGTATGTGGATGACATGCTGGTAAAGTCAAGAAAAGCCGACGATCACGTAAGCCACCTGGACGATATGTTTCGAGTACTTCGCCAATATGGAATGAAACTTAATCCTCTAAAATGCTCCTTCGGAGTGTCATCAGGAAAGTTCTTGGGATTCATCGTCCATGCTAGAGGGATTGAAGCAAACCCTGAACAAGTCCGAGCTCTAAAAGATATCAAAATACCTTCCACTCGAAAGGAGATGCAAAGCCTGAATGGGAAAGTGGCCGCCCTAAGCCGGTTCATCTCCAAAGCAACGGACAAGTGCGTCCCCTTCTTCGAAGCTCTAAAGAAAGATAAAGGAAAGTTCGAATGGACTGACGAATGCTTAACAACCTTCCTTAACTTAATCGAACACCTCCAGAAACCGCCGGTACTCTCGACTCCAAACGAAGGCGAAGAGTTATACCTATACCTTGCTGTATCATCTCAGGCTCTAAGCGCTGCTTTGGTAAGAGAAGACAACCGCACGCATCGGCCAGTATATTTCGTAAGTAAGAGGTTTACAGGGGCAGAAGTCAAATATCCTAAACTTGAGAAGCTAGCATACTGTCTACTAATCGCATCACGAAAACTGCGGCACTATTTTCAATCCCATTCCATCAGAGTTTTGACCGATCAACCATTGAGGCAGGTACTCCATCGTCCCGACACTTTTGGGCGACTACTTAAATGGTGCATTGAACTAAGTCAATATGATATTACCTACCATCCTCGCACCGCCATCAGGGGGCAAGCCATGGCCGATTTCATTGCCGAATTCACTACCAGCGAAGGTGAGGAGCAATCAGCAATAGCAGAAGACATCAAGTGGAACCTCTTTGTGGATGGCGCATCAAACGAACAAGGCTCGGGGGCAGGTGTGGTAATAATTACTCCCAGGGGAAATAAGCTGCACCATGCTATAAGGTTGGAATTCACTGCCACTAACAATGATGCAGAGTATGAAGCAGTGATAGCTGGGTTAGAACTTGCCTTAGAAATCAGAGCCAATTCTTTGTGTCTTCATAGCGATTCTCAACTTATTGTAAATCAAATACTAGGAGAATTCCAGGCTCGAGAAGAACGACTCATAGCATATTTAAAGAAGACCAAGTTACTTCTCAGTCGATTGGACCACTATTTAGTCAAACACATCCCTCGGGAAGAGAACCAAGAGGCCGACGAATTGGCGAAGCAAGCTAGCATGAGAGACGGCGCTATTTCTGGAGCAGTAGCCATCTCAAAGCAACTGACCCCAAGTTTTGAGCAAGTAAATCTGATAGCTGCAACCGAAGAAGCAACTTGGATGACTCCCATCCGAAACTACTTACAAAGTGGCACACTACCCGACGGGCGTAACGAAGTCAAGAAAATCTTGAGGAAAGCTTCCCGCTACACAATACACGAGAACACCCTCTATCGGCGCGGCTTCTCTAACCCCTTATTAAGGTGTGTTGCTGGAAGGGAAGCCAAGGAAATCTTATCCAACATTCATCAAGGAAGATGCGGAGATCACACCGGAGGGCAGACTTTAGCAAAAAAGTTACTCCGATATGGATATTTCTGGCCCACCTTAAGCAAGGACGCCTTAGATTTCGTCAGAAAATGTGACAGATGCCAGAAGTTTGCTAAGATCCCACGGCTACCAACCACTGAGATTACTCAAATGACCAGCCCTTGGCCCTTTGCAGTATGGGGAATTGACTTAATCAGCGAACTGCCAATGGGTCGAGGCGGGGCCAAATATGCTATAGTGGCAGTCGACTATTTCACCAAATGGGTGGAAGCAGAACCCCTAAATAAAGTATCATCAGCGAAAGTTATTAACTTCTTGATAAAAAATGTTCTATGCAGGTACGGAGTCCCATTCAAAAGTATATCGGACAATGGACTTCAGTTTGACAGCGAGGAGTTCGCCAACTGGTGCCAAGAGCACGGAATTCACAAGAGCTTCTCATCCGTAGCTTATCCCCAAGCAAACGGACAAGTCGAAGCCGTCAACAAAATTATGAAAACTCTAATCAAAAAGAAGCTTGAAAAGTCAAAGGGCGCTTGGGTGGATGAACTCCCTACGGCACTGTGGGCCTATCGCACATCTTTTAGAACATCAACAGGGCATACCCCTTTCTCTTTGGCATACAGATCGGAGGCTATGCTCCTAGTTGAAACCATTGTGCCGTCCCATCATAGGATCCACTGTAACCCAGAAGAGAATGAAGAACTCCTTCACATGTCTTTGGATCTAATTGAGGAGAGAAGGAATGATACAGCCCTCAAAGCAGCAGCCCACAAGCAAAAAGTGGCAGCACACTACAACTCCAAAGTCAAGCATCATACCTTACAAGAAGGAGATCTTGTCCTCAAGCGAATCTTCCCTCGCACTGGAACACTAGATCCAATCTGGGATGGACCATATGTAATTCATAAAGATCTCCACAATGGAGCTTATATTTTGTCAACAGTGGACGGAGAGGTGTTCCAGAGGGCATGGAACATCCAACACCTTCGTCGATACTTTTCTTAGCTTGTACTTCCCGTATGAAATGAATTAACAAAGAGAATTAGTGGACGTAGGCATTTTCGTGCCGAACCACTTTAAAAACCTTGTCTCTTTTTTAACTTGTTCCTATATATCTTGGCTGCTTGTTAACTTTATCCTTTTCTGTTGAACAAAATACTGTGCATATAGAATTTCCATTCAAGGCGCTCCACAGTGCGACTTCTCCTGGACAAGACCTAACAGGTACTATACGAATCTATGCCCTTGCCAATGAGACACTTTTGCTCCGGCATCCCTCTGCTGTGGGTTAACTCATTGCTCGCGACGGCCCTCAAAGCCAACTGTAATGAGCCGATTATAAGCCACCAAGAAGGCCGACTATACCCAAGGCAGCTCATTACGGCGTTCGGCTCGCCGGCAACTGTGAACCTACTTTAAGCCCCAACATAAGGTGTGGCCAGCCAGGGGCAGTTCACGGTTGACGATCGGCACCCACGCTAGCCGGCCACAGTAAATCGAATAATACCCACGATTACGGGCCATAATGGCCCAGGTAGTTCTTGTGCGTGATCTCGGCTCCGATGTGTCTTAAGTACGGCTGTGGTAAAAAAGATTAACTCCCCACGGAGGCGTAAGATGGGTGACAAATGTCTCCAAGACCCACAACTAGGGAAAGTAACTACAAAGCCCATTTGCCACGAACTTAAGCACATCGAAGGCCTTCCGTGATTGGAAGTTTTACTATTTCTCATATTTCAATTTTATTTAAAAAACTTTTCTCCTATCCTCTGTAACAATCCCTAAAGTACAGGACACAGAATAGGAGACATTCGCTAATGGAAGCGGATACTCACAACAAGACACTGGACTGCATTCCACACTCAGTCACGTAAGACATTCACAGCTGCCATCTACAAGTGAAATATGAAGGGCGGTATTTTCTTCTTTCATTTATAAACATGTGGCTATAATTTATTCACACATCACACTAACATTGCAAGACATGAAATTATGTTTTAAGCAAGAACTTGACATCAAACACAATTGAATTACAAGCATATGCATAGCTATATTTCTCATACAACATGTCAAAATGGCAAAAACACTCAAAAACGACAGAATCAGCTTAAGTTAAAAAATTACACGTCAAGAATAATGTTGTTTATTACAAGTAACATAATTATAGCCTAAGAGTTACGTACTGTTCTAAGACTAACATACACAACAATGTCAAGTTCACAAAAGGATATCCATGTCAAATCAAGGAGCCGGCTGCGTCGGAGTTTTATCCTTATCCTATTGCCCACCTGTCCGGTCAAAGAAAGAATTCATTAATGATAAGCAACTGTAACGACCCGCCATTTTGGACCATTTGCATCCATTATAAGTGTATAGGTAGACACTCATGCCGGAGTTGAATTGCTCAAAATACCGCGTTGTTAATTTAAATTTGGCAAAACTGAACATATACAGTAAATAAATAATCACAGACACAGAGTAATAAGTGCAGCGGAAATAAAAGAGATAGTAGTTCATAAAGCTACTATATGAATATATAAAATACATCAGAGTTTACAACAGAAGAGTAATACGATACATCAGATACAAATCAGAATACATCACTGGAATCATCGAATACTGAAAGCAGAATAGATGGCTGGATCTTCAAGCAAAGCTCCAACTCCAAAGGTGAGTCTCGAATACTGGTACACTCAGTCTGACCCGAGCGTAAAGCAAAACACAAGACACTCGAGTCAGGATTAACATTCTTATATTAATAAATCCAACTCAAGTGAAATAGCAATTGAAATACAAGTAACTCAAAGGATGTTTGGAATAACCATCCTTTAAGGATCCGTTAAACTATCTACTATGTAGTAGTGTACGATAAGTAGATAATGTCTATCAATAATAATAAGATATCAAAATAGTGTTAAGTCATGGCCCATTCCACCCTTAACACATTTTTATTCCCAAAAGCATATACAAGACCGTAGTTTCCCCAAAACCGGAAGTCACCAGAGGGCAATCCATATACTAAAGGTACAAAACAAATTTGTAGTGGTCGCGTATAAATGGAATACAAGTATGACAAGGCACATGAGGCAATACCCAAGGTAGTGATACTACCGTTCGCCTGATCCGGACTGGTGAGAACGCAACGCCGCAGCGCCCGCAACACCGTGAAACAACACTCCCAAAATCAAGGGTGCACCAATCGACAACAAATATAAGTAGTTCGAAGAAGTGTGTCCACTTGAGGTAGCTAATCCTCCATTGGCCCGGCACAGCTCCTGTTTTAGTCATTTCCAATTTGACACAAGTGTCAAGGCTATCCATTATCATTCTCTTTCTTCAGTCATCACGTACATCATTCCAACCACTTCATTCTGGATCATCACTCCGCGTATAGTTATTAAAGTGGTTTTCGGTTTAGACAGAGAGTATATCCATAACCGAATTCCGGTCTCTTTAATAACTTCCGTAATTATTTCACCGATTGGTCATTTATTTATTTCAAAACTTCCAAATTATACATTCAAAGTCTTACAATTCAATTTAAATTTTATTTAAAACAATTCAAATATTGATTCAACTTCGAATATAAGTTTCATTCCAAATCACTTAAATAAATTTAATTTAACATTTAAATCAATTTAAATTCATTTATCAATTTCATTCAATATTTATTAAGTTAGTTTGCCATTCAAAATAATTTCTATTAAATTTCCAATTCATTAAATCCATTATTTAAATTCAACTTACAAATTAAATTATATTCATCAAACCAAATTCTTTAAATTTCAAGTCTTACATTAATTTCAATAAATCACATTTTATTTCTTGTTAAAGAAATTCAATCTCACTTATTTACTTACTTAAATAATTTTCCAAAACTTAATTAATAAAGAAACTCAATTTCAATTATTTACGAAGTAAAATTCACTTATTCAAAAATTCAATTTCACTTATTAAAGAATTCAATTCAATTTAATCATTAAATAATTCAATCTTATTTAATTATTAAATAATTCAAAACTTAATTATTAAATAATTTCAAATTTTAATAATTTCAAACTTAATTATAATTTCAAACTTAATTATTAAATCATTTCAAAGTGTAATAATTTCAAACTTAATTCAATCATTTCTCAAATTAAACAACATTCTTTCAACAATTACATTGTTAATATTTTGTTTCAGATTTATTAAATATTAACATTTTCCTTTCATTAAAAATTCAAAATTCAACTTCATTTCAAAACCATATTATGTATTCAAATAAAATCTTTATTTATTTTTAAATCAAATTATTGACCAATCGGGTTTTTATTTAATTTCCTATCCTAGGTCAAAGTTCAATTTGGGTATTTATCATTTCAACCCGATTCCAATTCAATTCAAAAATCAAAACATAGCAAAGGGAACTTGCAGTGTGATAACAGGGATGGTGTCAAAGTAAATAAACAAGCAATAACAACAATCAATAACAATCCAATAATCAATTCAAATAATCCCGAAATAACCGTATTAATTCGTATTGTCATTTGTACGAATTAATATAATTATTTCTAGAATCTACACTATCATTTCATGTAGATTAAAGATTATTACATTACGGTTTTTCACTTGTCATCTATTTACAATTTCATACATCATCAATTTAACAACATACATTCAGTGGTTCAAAGTGTAATTAAACAAATCCTACGTGTCAATAAAGTTAACAGTTAAAGGGGTCATAATTGTCATTTAATCAAATTTAACATTTAACTATTCTATATCCATTTAAATTTGCATACCATTTATCATTTTAACATTAACAATTTAACGTCCAATATAAACATCAACAATCAATCAATTATCAGCCAAACTGTATTATCATCGCATAAATAATTAACAGATAATGGTGTCAGATGTCACAAGTGAACTGATACAGGTAATAGCATATATAACAGTGTAATTAACTAACAACAGTATATTTCAATTGTCGTTTCAATTGAAATTAGATTTAATAAATAAAAGAACATTAATCGTGAGTGAGTGCTCACCTTTCGAGGCTGGAGATGCACGAGAGGATGACACAGATACGCATACTGATACAGACATAGAAATTGAATTACAGATCCAAGCAAAGCAAATCGGCACGAATTCAACGATCAAAGCTGAATAACAGAAATCGATTGAACACATCAGAACGGGATCGATGAAGAAAATTGGTATACGTGAACACATATGTATAACTATACACATAGTAATATATACAAAATTTCAACATATAATAAATTAGATATATATGCATTTAAAAATACATTTTTTTTCAAAATTAGTAACAATTTGTTCATGTATGCGGACCTTACATAAAATATTTATATATATGTACAACAAACAACTATAGGTACAAATGGCCTGCTATTTCATATGTGCAGACTTTATATAAACACTGTACATATCTCTTTAAGTAAAATAACATAATATGTGGCTTACATTTAAACAATATCAATTTTATATTCTCTTTATTACTAGACCATGTACAGCACTATCCTTAAACCCAAAATGCAACTATCGAAAACTATATATATATGTACTAAAATCATATTTGTACTCTAACATATATATATAAACAACACCACTTAAATAATATATTATCCTTAAAATAAAATATCATTTGTACTTATACAATACAATAGAAAACAACAAACGAACATATGTGTATATATAGCATATCTTGATAAAATAAACTAGCCAAAACAGTGTAATCTATTATATATAATATACTGCTTTTATATCTAACGAATCATATACCCAGATATATAACTATATATATATATACTTAAATAGAAACTAAACTGTTAGTCATATGTGTTTAGTAAACATATTAATATAAATGTAACCAATGTACAAACTTCCAAACCTTAGATATCTATGTACGCAAGCAATATACTACTCTCGCCCACTTGACGCACATAGGTAGGAGGACGAAGACTAAGGCGATGTTTGCGGGCTGCTTTGGCGAGATGGTGCTCAAGTGGTTCACGGCTGGATGGGTGAAGGGAAGGGGTGGTGCAGCATGGAGGTAGTGGCGGGTCTCGGTGCTTGGTTGCTCGAGCATGAGGAGGGTGGAGGACTGGTGCGTGGTCGGAGGATAGCTAAGCACGATCTAGAGGGGTGTCAGGCTCGGGTTGAACGGCGGAGGGTAGAGAGGGAGAACGCGCGTGCGTTCTTGGTGACGAGTCGATGGTTTGGCGAGGCTGGGTGTTGTATCGGTGAGGTGGGCGAATTGGAGCTCGCAAACTGCCGAGACGTTGAAGCAGGCGGCACGGGTCTAGGGAGACGGGTCAGGGTGGCGATTTGCATGAGGTCAGTGGATCTCAGCCTTGACTCGGTGGGCCGAAGTTGGAGGAGGGGAGGAAGTGGCGAGACCGGAGGTGCTGCTCGCGTTGGTGGCTCATGAGTGGACGGTGGAGGAAGGTGTCGGTTGTGATGGATGTTGTGATGGAAGGGCGAGGCTGGCCCAGGGCGAAAGCATGCAGAGGGGATGGGTGGCCGAGGCGAGTCAGGTGGGTGTGGATCTGATGGTGGGTAGGGGTCTCACGTGGTGGGGCTTGCATGGGAAGAAGGTTGAAAGGGGAGGAGGTGGGTGGAAGACTGAGCGGTGAGGAGTTGCCTGTGTGGGAATGGTTTATTGCATCGTTCATCTGTAATGAGATGATCTGGGAACACCTGAGCTCTATGTTTTGGTTATGGAAAAATAAAAGAGAATGACAGAGGTTTCAAAATAAGCATTCCATTTGAAATGTTGTATGAGCTTTGTCCATTTTTTATTCTGGAAGAATTAACAGGCTACTCATAAATATAGGTTACGTTTAATTTGTAACAGAGAGAAGCATGTTCTCTGTCACTGCCTTATATAAACAATAAATGTATATACTTTTAATTATCACTTTATAGACTAGCACAGAAGAAAATGAAACAGTGGGAAGAGAATGGTAATGACAAATGAAATGGCACGACGGTTGAACAAATAAAAATAAATGAAAAGTGTAAAGTCACGAGAATGCACGGGTAACCGGAAGAGGAAACGTGTCCGCTAATTATTCAATTGAAACTAGGGAATAGTGACATGCAACTATTGAATTCAGAGATTAACAAATGTAAATAGCTGTTGGGTTTGTGCAGTTGGAAAAATAAAGGCACAAAGAAACCAAAAGTCTCACGCAACGTACCGATACAGTTCAATGTTTATAGATTTCGCCGTCTACCAGATGTCGAAACATACGTACAAATACACTGCGGAGATCAGCCCGACGAGATGATCAAAACGGTATACAGATATCAGTGGTACGATTGAATTATAAAAATTCGAATTTTTCTACTAGCGGAAAATGCAAGAAAAACACTAAAAAATAAGATCGACGGAGCCAAAGATGTCCGAATTTGGAAAAACGACAAACTGACATCTTGCTCAGAAGATGGTTTAGAATTTTTCTATGTAAAAATATTTAGGTTTCAGAAACATTTTATTTTCATCGCTTTTTAACTGATTAAATTGAAGTGAATTTACGTGCGAAATAAACTTCCATATTTTCGGACGAAAATTTACCAGTTGCTATGTTTAACTAGACGTATTCCAAATATCAAATTTTTATTTCAAAATTTTATCGTTTAAAATTTCACAAAATTTCAACTAATCACGTTATTAAAACAGTTGAAATTTACGGGTCGTTACAGCAACCAAGTTAACAGAAAGACTAGAAAGGAAGACTTACCAGCATCTGCTCCTTGATCATATTGATCATCATCCTCTACTTGCATACCTGCCTCCTCAGCTGCAAGCAACCGCATGCCCTCCTTCACCGCCACCTTCTCCTCCTTGGTAAACTAGGCAGTAACCACATCCATCCCGAAGGCCACGCCACCCTCCTTATCCGCCTCAGCCTTGGCCTCCTCTAGAGCACTGAGATACATCCTAGCCATAACCCGGGGGTAATCATCCATCCAGGACTAGTTACTCTGCCTCCAAGTATGGAAGTATATATCCTGGAGCATCTCATCCATCATCCCCTCGTTCTCCACAAACTCCCTCATTCAGACCTCAGAAGCCCGCAGCTTTGCCACGACAACATCCCTCTCCGATCGGTACCATAAACGGTCAGCCTGAAGGGACCTCCTCATCGCCTCCATCTCCTCCTTCAACTTGGCCTGAGCAAGCTCCGCGGCCTCAAGTCTCCCCGATAGTTCCTCTACCCGCTCGAGGTCCGCTCGCCGAACCTCATCCACCATGGCAATGGCCATGTCAATCCGCTCCTTACAGACGGCCTCCATCTTCCGCAACTCTGCCCTGCTGGCCTCTTCCATAGTCTTCCTCAATTGTCTGGATGCGGCCTCATGCTGAGAGATTTGAATGGCTTGGTCGGCAAGTTGTTTAGCCTGGTCGGAAACCATCAACCGTAGCCGAATGTTGGCGCTCCCTATCTCTTCCCCAGCCTTGACCAATCGGGCGTGGTGCCCCATCAATTTCCTGGTCTCCTCAGCAACCCGGTCAATATTTGCCTTAGCCTCATCCCCTAGAGTTACAACCCGGGTAGTAAGCAAATCAAGGTCCAGGGACTTAGCTTCGTCAAGCACCCATACCATAGGATTACGAGTGAGAAGATGCTCACCAGTAACCTCATCGAAGGAGATGTCATGAGATGCCGGGTCCATGTCCGGATGACCCGCAAACGGATTGCGAACTAAGCCAGGGTGATCTATCGGGGTGACGGTTGGATTCTCAGACAGATGTGGGGAAGGTATAAACTCGGTGTCCTCCTCAATATCATGAATAGGCTAGAGTGGGGCCGAATGGCCAGGAAGAGATTCAAACGTAGATCGACTCCTCTTCTTCTTTTGTATATCTTCTTCAATAACTCCAAGAAGAGGACGATAGACGACTACGTCTCTAGGACGGTTAGTAGGAGACTTCGGCTTGGCGGAAGCTTTGAGGAGTTTGTATTGTTCAAGCCTGTGCCGAAGATCTGAGGTCTTGGCCGTGTTGCCCGCTCCTGGAATAAAAATCAAGTTTCACCAGCATGCATTGAGCCATCATTCGAGAATTAAAAATAATAGAGAGAAATTCACCTTGAACCGTAGAAGTTGCCTCGGTAGAAGCACTCCCGGAAGATAAATCGACGCCGGTCCCAACCTTATCAGCTTTCTTGGACTTCTCCGTTTCCTCCAACTCTTCAAAGGCTTGGCGGAGAGCATCATCCGTCCACTCTTGGATCACGCCCGCCTACCCAGGAGGCAAAGCCCCGGTGACATCACCGCCCTGTCCTTCGCCACCATCATCGCCGTGACGATCACCGTCACCTTCTCCATCGCTTCCGCTCTTCGCCTCACCTCCTTCATCCTCGCCTTTTTCCCCTTCCACTTTATCCTCCTCCTAAACATCTGGATGTGTGTTGGGAGAGGGTCCTTCAGACTTCTTGAGTTTCTTCCCCCCGGCGACTGGATGCGCCGAGAAGGGTCTCCTTTTGCCGCTCTTCGCCGTGGCCCCTCCTGTGGCTTTGGCAGCCCTCTCCTCCGCCGTGTCTCTCTGCTTGACCACAGACTGGTGTGGTAGGATCAGATTGTGCCCCAGAAGTGTAGCGTTCCTAATCAAGTAAGAGGCCGACCTATCCCTTCCCATGATGGCTTCTATTTCCACAGCCATCTGAACCAGGCGATCACTCTCTACGACCGCAAAGCCACCTGTCGCTAGAAAGAAATAAAAACACATGAGAAGAAGCATTGCAGTCAGAATAGAAATCATAAATAAACTTCGACTTACAGCCTGAGGTGAAGCGACAGATGGAAATAGAGTCATCCTTAACGAAGAACCATTCTTTCTTGAACATGCTGAACTTCGAATATAAGTCCAGGATTAGCTTGAAAGATACGGCTGATTCCAAGCTGATGTATGGAGACCCCTTCTTATAGCCTCTCAAGTTGTACAAATACCGGATCTCCCGGTTGGAGGGAGGATGCCCGTATCTCCTCTGGAAGATAACAAAGAGGCTCACCAGAATGGCGTAAGAGTTAGGCTGGAGCTGAAACGGAGCTACCTTCAAATAGGTGATGAAGCTGATTATCCAAGCATTGATCGGGGGAATGGCCCCACACATGCAATGGTACCGACTATAGGCAAAATACCCTTCGGGGGGATTATATGGCATCACTCCCTCCCCCGGCAATAGCATGCGCGCTCTGTCAATCCCAAAGGAGCGAGAAATGACATCGAACTGCTCGCCTTTGAGGGAGTTAGGGAAACAGTCAGGAGGTGAGTTTAGAAGCTCCTGAGTGCCATACCCATCTACTAGTGACCTCGGGATGGGCCCATGACGTCCCGGTTCTGACCGAGCTGGGGGCACTGCGGAAGGATCGTCCCTGTCCTGGGATTTCTTCTTCTCTGATCGGGTTTCAACTTTATGAGACATTATCTGCAACACGAGAAAACACATTGTTAGAATAAGGATATAGAAATATAAACGAACAAGTTTATATTGTCTAGAGTTCCACTTATAAACACGTAAACTCAAGCCATTCAGTAGTACATTGTTCAAGTTTCATTCGGCACTCAAGCCATTCGGTATAACAAGGTTCAAGTTTCATTCGGCACTCGAGCCATTCGGTAGTACAAGGAAGAAGTTTCATTCGGCATACAAGCCATTCGGTAGTTCAAGGCATGAATTTTCGTTCGGCCTTATACTCCCAAGTTCATTCGGTCAGTTCATTCGGTACTCAAGCCCCTTCGATAAAATAATTGAGTTCGATTAGTGGATCAGTCTTAAAGAATCATTCGGCTCACCTGGTTCGGCAGATGAGTTGATTCGGTAATTGGCTGATCCGGTTATTTCAAGCAATCAAAGTTGATTCGGTATTCAGTTGATTCGGCTGTTCCAAACGATGAAGGGTGAACGTAGACGCGAGGTCCATACTTATAGACAAATACTAATGACCGGACCAGTTGGATCGGCACACAGGACCGGGTGAGGATACCCAAGATAAAGCAAAGCACGCCATGTGCGTACCCACATGCCCTACTTTGGGGGGCAAGTGTTGAGCAAATCTGGACCGGACCAACTCCTTCCCCTACACACCGGACCAGATCCCACCGAACCATGTTCGCCTGCCAAACCAAACCATCCACCGAACCAACTCCTTCCACTCCATCCACCGAACCAGCTACTTCCAAACCATCCACCGGACCAACATACTCCTGGACCAAAACCACCACCGGACCAACATACTCCCGGACCAGGGCCACCGCCGAACCAATCCACTTCCTAAGAACTGCCGAACCAACTCACAACCGGACAAACTCCACTCACACCCGAACCAAAGCCACTCCAACTATCTCTGAACCAAGGCATTGCCGAACCAACCTGGCAGGCCAGATTACATAAGCCCAAGCCCACCAGCAGCTATATACATCCAAGACCCCTACCCCCAGCCTCACTCTATAAATAGAGGGGCAGGGGTACAACAATGGGGACAAGTTTGAGAGCTCAAGCACGAATAGAACTTTCAAACAACTTTCATATACTTGTATCAAAGCTTTGTACTTGTAATTTGAATAGAAAAGGAGAATAACATATAAAGTGGACGTAGGCACATTCCGGCCGAACCACTATAAATCTGCGTGTCGTTTACAGTTTAGTCCCCGCTTTTCATATATTTGCATAAATTGCCCAAATCACTAAGAACAACGTAAAATCAACTAAGTCATACAACTTGGAGGTGTTTATCCATTTTTTGTGCAAACACTTACAAACTCCAACCTCTTCATATTTTCTTGCCTAGTCATGTGTTAGTGTGCCAAACCCGAGCCTTACCATCAATTAAAACATGTTGTGGACGAGCATATGTTGAGTCATGGTCAAGCAAAATTGATTGAAAAGCTTCGTGATGTCTTTTGTTAATTGTATTTTCACTTTGTTTCAATTTATCTTTGTATGTATATGTTTATATTTCTTTGTTTTATTGTTGTATACAAGATTTATATCTTGGATCTCTCTCCACTTGAATCAAAAATCGTGCTATTGTGCTTTCTAGATTTTTTTTGTGTGTTTTGATTTGGATCTCCAGCTTTAAAAAGGTGAGTATTCACACATGACATTTATACTTACAGAATTTGTGAAGTGACAACAAGTGAATGTGTAGAAACTGTTATATCATGTTATACCTGCCTATGATATGTATTTTATGAAGTTAAACTATGTTATAAACTTGTCACATCATCTGATATGTTATATTCTGTTATATTGTTTATTTATTTCTATTTCTCACACTGCAAGTTCCCTGTAGAATAGAATCACTATGGGTTGAAATGATACATACCCGAACAGGCTTTAGAATAGGGAAAAATCGTTATGGACTGAAATGATAGGCCTGAGCAATTTTTATTTATTTTTATTTACTTGGGATTGCGGGTTTGAAATGATAGAACCCGGATTATTCTTTGTAAATTACGGATTGAAGTGATATATTATCCGTATCACTTGACCTAGGTTAGAAAATATTATACAGACCCGTGGTTATTTTATATTATTTTCTGGAAAATTTTAAGTATTTTAAAATGTAAAAATATGATAATTTGATTTAAATTGAATTTAAAATGATTTAATAAAGTGATAATGATTTTTCTATGTATTAAAAGGGTTAAATAAATGAATGGAAAAATTGTGATTTAAAACATAACTTAATTTGTAAATTTGTGATTTGATTTTTAAATGGAAGTTTAAGTTAATTAAATAAAAATGGAAATTAAGTTTTATTTATGAAATGGAAATTTAAATTTAAGTGTTAAAGTAAATTGTTAAAAATGCAAAGAATGGGAAAATGGTACACTTGAATTTAATAAGTGAAATTATTAGAAAATTTGATTTTATTCTAAAATTTTTCTTTATAAAATTAGAAGTTAAAGGGTATTTAAATGAACATTTTTGAAGTGGAAAAATATGATTTTTATAAGTTAAAATGGTTAAAATTGAAGTTTAATTGTTTCTGGAATTTTGGTATAAATATGGAAATTCTTTCAATAGCACTTCAGAAATGCTATCGTTTCTGGAATTAACTTAAAATCTAAAGTAAAGGATACTGCAGCATTTGTAAGTGTTGTAGTTGATGCAAATGAACTAAAGGCTAAATTAACTATGGGCTACTGCAGCACTTGGTAAGTGCTGTGGTTGCTGAATTAAAACTAAAACCTAAAACTAATAAAAGAGCTACAATAGCTCTTGATAAGTGCTGCAGTTTGCTGAATTGAGATTTTTCAATTGAACCTGAACTACCAGGAGTTTATAAATGCTGTCTTTGCTGAATTTAACTTGTTTTCAAATGAAACTGAACTACTACAGCAGTTTATAAATGCCGTCTTTGCGGAATTTAACTTGTTTTCAAATGAAACTGAACTACTACAGCAGTTTATAAATGATGTCTTTGCTGAATTGAATTGTTTTCAAATATAACTTACCGCAGCATTTTCTAAGTGTTGCTAATGCTGAAATCTTAAATGTTTTAAAGTATTTAAGTAAATAAACAAGCTTCAAAATTGCTAAATTTTTGGGAATTGAATATTGGATTTAAAAGAATAATGACTTCACTTTTAAATGGTTTAAATGAAGTATTTTGATTTGAAATATAAACTATTTTTGAAATTTATAACCACGGGTTATAATAACAATTGGTTGTTAAAGAGATCGGGATCGGATATGGACATACTCTCTGTCGATACCGAAAACCACTTTAACAATCGTGTAGGCGGTGGAGTTTCCAGAATGAAGTAGGATGGTGGCGATGATCCTAAAGGTATATTTACGTGGACCCAACTCCCGTGAGTTGGCATAAGGTGGCTAAATCAGGAGCGATTCTCGGGCCAATGAGATAGCACCTCTGATCGAACGCATTTCTTCGATACATTTCTATTACTTTGTGATTGATTTGGTGGCCACCCTTCGATTTTTTATTTGGGAGTGTGTTCTGAGGTGGGCGGTAGTGGCTGCTATGCGTTTCCACCAGCCCGGATGCGTAATTGGTATATCTACCCTGGCATTGCCTTGTTGTGCCGTGTCACCTACCATATCGAGCTTTACTACGAGTTTGGATTTGTGCCGTAGCCTGTGGAGTATTGAGGATAGCCCCCGACCTAGGAGTATGCTAATACTGGAAAGACTACTGGGACTATTATGTGTTAAGGGGAATATTGGGTCACTCCTTAGTTATATTTTAAAGTAAGTTTATTTTATTATTAGACAATATTATAATAGCGAATATTACTACATATTGGATAGTTTATCGGATCCTTCAAAATGGGTGATCCCAAGCATTCTTTAAGTTATTTGTACCTTTTATTACAGTTCACTTGAGTTGGTTTACATTGTATAAGTATGTATGTCCTGACTCGAGTGTTTGTGTTTTATTTACGCTTGGGTTAGCCTGAGTATTAGCCTTGGATTTCACCTTCTGGAGCTAGGACAGTTGGAGATCATATTTTATCTAGTTGCTATATATTTCCATTCAGTATTTTTAAGTCAGCTTTGTATTAGAGACATATGTATTTGGGATTTCTACTATGCTTATGTATTCAGACTTCGGTTGTATCTGTTTTTCAGACTATGTATTTTGAAATCTGTTTTGAGACTTTGTAATTGTAGTGGCTTCATGAACCACTATCTATTTTATTTTTCGCTGCGAGTTATTCTGATATTCTATGTCTGTGATTCTGTGATTGGTTTTATTTGCTCCAAATTTTATTACAATCTGTTATTTTGGATTATTTAAGTCTGACATGTGTGGATTATTGTCGATTTGAATGGTCCAAAATAGTGGGTTGTTACATCTACCCTTATCGGTAATGTCATTAATTTCTCCTTTTATGTACACTTAAACTATTTTTATAAACATGATTTAACCCTTAGGTACAAAGCATTAAATGTGGAAGAGATGTATGGATTTAAGTTTTGTACTAAGTGTAATGATTATGCCTTTATCATTTTTATTAACAAAATTCATAAAAATAAAATGATCCTTTTCCATGCATGATTTGTTACTAAGTACTAAAGCATTTATGGAGAAAGGATGTTTAAGTACCTTTTGAAATGATTATGTTTACTAACATATCTTTATAAAATCAAAATATTTTCCTTATTTTAATATTTTAACAAAAGTATACTTCATTTTTCTTTAAGTGCTAAATGTTAAATTTTGCAAAAATGTGTTAATAAGTAAGCATATATGTTTAAAAGAAACCACATTGCAAAACGTTACAAACAACTTTTGTTCGTTAATCAGTCGTAAATCTGAAATTGGATTTCCGGTCATGTTTATAGTTTCTATTCAAACTATTTAGTGGGGTAAACAAAATTTGAAAATAGACTTTCTATCGTCATTTTAATATCAAATGAAGTTTTTTAAGGCTATAAAATTATATTTATACCATTTAACACATTCCTAGAACTTATATTTTCAAACTGCAAACACGCGACGTCGAACTTCAAAAGCGCTATATCGTTAAATCTTTTGTTTTTTAAACCATGACACAAATCAAATCAATAAAATTTCTTTTACAAAATATCATCTCCACATCACCTCATTTCATTTCATACACGTCAAATCTACATCAAATCTTGCTTTATGTCTTTTCAAATTTTATTATATGTCACATCAAATCTTATTATTATTATTATATATATATCACATCAAATATTTATTATTATATATATCACATCAAATCTTTATTATAACATCAAATCAAATTTTTATTATAACTTGTCATTTCATTACTTAATACACATCAAATCTACATAAATTCTTACTTTATGTCTTTTCAAATCTTTTAAATATATTATGATTAGATGTTTTCTTTTTTTCATAATGGTGATTAGATGTTTGCTTTTTCACAATGGTGATTTATATTTTTGTTAAGGTGTGTATATTATTATTCAAGTTGCAAATAGGTTTAAACAACTTTTCTCATTATTTATTAGTGTTCAAAATATTATAACTTGCGTTATAATATCATATATTTAAATATTTCAAAAATAAATAAAATTTATCAAAGTGATAAATTTTCAGGTTGTTACATCTAATATCATCATTCAAAGTAGCACGTGAAATCTGAAACTAAATAAATTTGGATATGAAACAAGGTTGGTATTACTCACCAAAGTAATTAACTTGTTTAAAACCCTTTCTCTTTTTAGAAAATAGTTTGAATCTTCTCCTTGTTTAGTTTTCCTCTTCCTCTCCTTCTTTTGATAATAGAGGCCTAGCTTTAGTCATAATTTGTTCTTACAAAATGAAAGTGAATGAAGAAGATAACTTATGTTTTAGGAATATAAAGATTAATAATTTGGACTCAGGCTAAAGT
Organism: Allium fistulosum; assembly: GCA_030737815.1. Lineage (NCBI taxonomy): Eukaryota > Viridiplantae > Streptophyta > Magnoliopsida > Asparagales > Amaryllidaceae > Allium > Allium fistulosum. The sequence goes on from CM060902.1 coordinate 871,659,466, forward strand.
TCTTTCTTGCCTAATCTTAATAATTAATTGATACCTTTCATTATAACATTCCCATTTTTATTCTTTTAATCTTTATGATAGAATTTATTTGCATTAATTACCCTTGGTTAACTCAGTTTACCTTTTTAAGTGTCCCATATTTAACTAATTAAATTTCCCTTGAGTAATTTCTAATGAAATTACTTTAATTACTATATAATAATCTCTTATTGTTAATTTAATCACATATTAGGCTCTCCAAAATATGAAGTGTTATAGTCTCCCTTCCTTATAGGAATTTTGTCTTGAAATTCGAAAAATGTAGAGCAATGACCACTATCATCAATGTAAAATGTGCGCACCAGTAATTATCATACAAAATACATACAAGTAGAATAGTTACACAAGCGCCCTACTAATACAATATCATCAATCATCAATCATAATGCATTAGTGCAACTAGTAATATATAATTATATCATAAACGCAAGATTTACTAGTGATAGAGTTAGAGGTATGCCCTAGGAGCAATTGTGTAATTTGTTACATATATCTAACTCGATAACTAATCTTGTTTGAATTAAAAGGCATGTTCTTTCTATTATATACTTGATATATTGTGTTATATTAATTTATTTATTTAATTAAAAGTATATTTAATAGAAAATCCATAAATGGTATGTTTTATGATATCGGTTACTAAGTGTTGTAATCGTGAGTAATTTGTCACAGTGAAAATAATTATACCATTTTATATGTTCCTAGTCAAGATGCATCGATACTGGATATCGATGTATCCATTGAGACTAGAGTATGTAACACTCTTCAAATATTAGGTAGTCTATTACCCATGACTACTGGAGCACCTAGGGGTTACGTACTAATAGTTGTTAGATAATTATGGAATGACCCACTCGATAGTTTTCTGTTGGTTAATATAACTAAAGTTAAACATAAAATAACAATGTGATAGATTTACACAGTTCTCTCGACTATCGAGAATACTGTGGATCTTCAATATAAAAGCTCTGCTTTGATTATAGTCGAATCATGGCACGACGTCCATCAAATGACTATAGTTGTGTCGAGTGAAAGTATTGAAAGTTAAGTGCTACCCAAGAGAGGATTCGTCTCCTCAGCTATATAGGGTTAGTTTCACGGTCAACTCAAAGTCAAAATCTTTGGCCAGAGCAGTTTGGTTAATGATAATTGTTATTATCAAACCAAGGACTTTGTATTTGGACAGTAGAGTTGAATATGAATGATATTGAAATTTTGAGCATTACCAAATTCCATAAGTTCAAAGTGATATAGCTTTGATGAAGAAAATTGGTGTAAATAAAAGTCACAACCGGGTAACGCTTACTGAAATGAGATTGGATTTTATCGAAACCATGTAAGCAATAAATTTGGCTAAAATGTCACACCACTTGCTAAGTGACATGTAAATATTAATATACGAATGGTTCGACATTAATCGCTGATCAAATTTACATCGGACGAGTCACACAACTGAAATAATGAATTCTCTTTTTACCAAACGATTTGATTAGTTTATAATTGTTATAAATTAATTAAATTAATTAATATTTATGGAATATTAATTACAAACTTTTATTATGATTTTAGAAATAAATATTTTTAGATATATTTATAATAGTAGTAAATATATAATCGATATACGATATTGATAAGCGAATATTTTAGATTTAATTAAATAATATTTTCTACGGGCTTAAATGGAATCTTGGCACATAATGATGGGTTGCTATTTTTAGCTGAAATAAGGACTAAAGGGGGCTCAAAAGGTTAGGGTTGTGGAGTTTCGGATGGCTCGGATTGAGAGAGAACTGGTATAAAATAAGATCCACTATTCACTCTCTTCCATTCACTATTTAAACACCTCTAACTCTAATTGTGAAGGACCCTTTTGCTTCCATTCCTACCTTCTATTACTAGCCAACTTCAATCCCTAGGAGCGCCATTATATCAAGCTCAAATCAATTCAAAATCAATTACTATTCGATAGTCAAAGGTCAACGGCTCAAGGATTAGCAGTCTGTCGAATCAAAAAGCTTATAAGAGGAGAGAGTTCTTCATTACAAGGTGTGCTATAAGGCATTGGTTCTCAAGTATATTATTCATTGTATTATAGCATATAATTTCTGATTAATATTTTATTATATATATATATATAATATTATTAGTTAGGTGAGATTCTTATATGTGTTGTTGTCACAATCTAGATTGGTTATATGTATGTATTCACTTAAGAAACAATTTGTTTATATATATTTAGATATGTATAGCCAAATTTTTAAATATAATAATAATATTTTATTTTACATACACACATATATTTAAAAATATTTTATTTTATATATACACACATATATCTTTTAATTATATATACGATTCATATTTAATTATAATATCATTCTATGGTAATAATTGATCCTATAATTTTATACATGTGTATTCATGGTAATAATAATTTTAGACAACTACAAAATATTTTTAATAATCATTATTTAAATTATTTTAAATCAATATACTTTTTAAATAAATCATTAAAAAAATGTTTCGAAAATACGTTTTAAATTTATAAAATTATTTTATCATAAGAAAAGCCCTCTGTTAGAAAATGAAGATAAAAAAAATTTGCTATTTTTCAGAATTATTACAATTAACGGCCGAAAAGCAATTGATTAATAAAAAATAGATTTTGATCGAAAAAATTATGAATTTTTTTTCAGACTACAAAATATCATATAAGATTTTGTAGAAATTTAAAATTTGAATAATATATCTAATAGACCTTTTATTAATTTTTACCTATTTTTGAGTAAAAAATCAATTAATATATATATATATATATATTTAAATAAAAAAAATTAATGATAAATTTTTAAAGTACTTTACTTACAATCTAGAATTACATAAAATTTTTGTTAACTAATATATATATATATATATATATATTATAAATATGTTTATGTATGAATATATATATATATATGTATATTATAAACTAAAAAATATTATTTTTTTTGTTATCGATATACATATATATTTAGTTTATAATTTATAAAAAATTAAAATATTATATATATATAATTTTAACACATATTATAACAATATGCATATATAAGTATTAATAATATTATATACGTTTGTATATTTTATATATTCATACAAATAAATATATATATATATTAAATATTTTCATATACATAAAATTATTTAAACAAAGTTAATATATAATTATATATATAAGTAACAGGTTTACATACATACATATATTTGGACAATATACAATACGTATCAAATAAGCTAACATGTCTGTTGCGATGTAAATCCCAACATCTGTACACAGACATGTTATATCTTGCACTAGCTATCATGTTACACATGCACACACATATATATGTATATGATATATACGTGTATATTTATATGTATTAAAATATAAATAAAAAACTATATAATTTATGAATATAAATAAAATAAGATACTTTATTTAGATAAAATTAGAAATATTCTAAATAAATAAGTCTTCATAGGCCAATATAGATCCAATAAGGGTAATAAAAAATTAACTTCACCTATAACTTTCACTACGGGCTGGCCTAGTTTCAACAATGGTATTAGAGCCCAATAACCTATGCGGTCAAAATTTGTCATGTTAGGGTAACTAATTAAAGCCTACCAATATAATAGGGTGTCTAAAAAAGTAGTGTCTAAGGTTGGGTTTGGATAATCAAGTACTATGCCCTACTTGGCTACTAGCCTGGGTCGAAATGACGAGGTAAGCCCAAAAGGTTATCCCTAATAGAAAAGGCCCAATTTGAATTAGGCCATGGGCTAATTTCATAATTGTTTTGAAATTAAAAATAATAGTTTTAAATTTAAAAGTTAAATTTTTAACAAAATTATAAATATTATAGTATACAATTTCAAATTGTTTTGAAAATTGAAAATATAAGATTTTTAGATTTAAAATTTATATTTAAAATAAAATATATACGTATTATAAATGTTATAATAAATGAAACTTTTTAAAATTTTTGAAAATTTATATAAATTAATTTTAAAATTTATAAAAAATTTATTAATAAGATTAATAAAATACATTTATTAAATAGGTTAATTAATTAATATGTATGTATGTATTATTTATTATGATATACGTTTTGTTATTTTAAAATGTTAAAATAACATAAATATACATGTAACATAAATGAATTTCGAAATTAATATAATTTAACTAAAATTGTTTAATTAAATAAATTATTTAAAAGGTTAATTAATTAAATAATATACACATGTATATGATATATATGTTGTACTATAAAGGTTATAGTACATGATAATTATTGACTACAAATGTTATATTAATATGAAATTGATTAAAATGTTAATTAATTACAATTAATTAAATAAGATATAATTAATATATTATTATACATAATAATATTATAAAAGTTAATTAAAATAGAAAAGTTAAATAATAATAAAACTTATATAATATGAATGTATAAACTAAAGATGGAAGATTAAGAAACCCTAAGGGATAAATACTTATGTATAGTATGTATACCGTGATTTTTGATGTGTTCGACATTTGAATCACGAGGGTATTTCATAGGAAATACATTATTCCATATAAGTCGATATCACTCGATATAATATATTAAAGATTATGAATCTTTAATATAAATTTTCCTCTATCATTTATATATTAATAGATTACTTGCATACTTTTTAGTTATTGAGCTTTCCACAAGCTAAGGATATTAGTGTAGTATTATTAATATATTGAATAGACGAGGTAAGATAACTATACATATTTGTTAAACTTTCCTTAAGGTATGTGCATTATACTTAGGCCATCGTGAAATGGTAGGTCCTAGTGAATAATCCAATTTTATGTTTTGAGCTTTCCTCAACGTAAAGGCTGGATTAGGACAAGGAACCACGGGTTAGGAGTTGTATGTGATACAACCGATAAGGATTTATCCATCGTATATTGGAGTATGATTTTTTGAGCCCTCCTCAAGTGATGCATTGGTAATACCGAAGTATCTAAAGTTATTTACAATTATTTTGGTATTATAGACTAAGTCGTAGTTTTGAGAAATAATTTTATTATATGATTATGAATCATATGATAATAGTTAATTATATCTCAAACAATTGAGGGCAATGCACACATTTAGTGGGAGCATCATAGGAGTTGATGAACTCTTCGGATTGATATATATATATATATATATATGTATGTATGTATGTATGTATGCAATCATAAGTCTATTAATACCAACACGGTTCCACAAACTTCAACATATTCACCAATGAGTCATTATAGACATGGACATGTGTATTTGATAAATATGTATAAGTCTATTATAAGCTCATAGAATATAAAACAGAAGTAAATAATATAACATGTAAAAGAAATGATTCGATTTAATCGAATGGGTGAGTATATTGGAAAGAGGTCCGAATGTACCTAAGAATTAATAAAGATTCAACCTCAAAATTCACTCCTCCCTATAATACATAATGATGTATTGATAAGGAGTAATCAAACTTTGTTGGACAAAGCATGATTATTGGTGAGTGAACTTGAGTTAAATTCTTTCTATAAAGCGTATACTTAAGAGTAGTACACAAGGTTTAAATTAATATCATCCAAAGAATAGTTTACAAAACCATACAAGATAAGGGTTTATAAGAAAGCCCTAATATCCTAGGCAAGGAATTGGGTAGGTTGTGCGATTCGAAAGACTGCACGTAATAATTGTACGCAAGGGATCTTGTATTAACCGTCCTAAGAGAATTTGGGATCGATAGTCAATAGATGACTAACTTATGTTGTGGACATAAATATAATGTGAACTAATGCAAAATTAGTTTTATATACGGCAATTCATAAAATGCTTATGAATGACCATTCCGTTGCACTAAGAAACAACTTTTATTTAAGAAATACCAACTTTGTAGCGAAAGAACTTCCTTAAGAAAGTACTGGCATAAAATGGATTTGGACACGATCCAATGATAAACTGATTATAAATGATGAAATGAAATTGACCATACCTAAATGAATACAATATATTAGAACGTCTAATGAGATTTATTGTACATTAAAGAGAAACTATGAGTTTCTTGTCAATGTCAAAAATAAATAATCCTCGGTTGTTTAATTAAACCATTAAGAGTATTGACTCTATGATATGGTATGATGCGCTAATCTGAAATAGATTCCAAGTACATTATCAAAATATGATTTGGATAAATGTATCCAAAGGGATATGATCCATTGGCCGCAAATGTGTCCTTATGAGAAAGACAAATGCAGTTGGAATATTGTGAGCCATATTGATAAGAATATTACCATGAATTTTAATTGTTGTAATTCACGTAATAGATTCACCATTCGATGTGCTTAAGTAGATTCAGATTTTACTCACAAAATTATCACATGGTATGACTTTATGTTTTTTTACCTATGTGTTTAAACATAAAACTATAAATAATGATTTAGAGTAAACTGTTTACACATAATAACCAAAGTGTCTCGAAGTCAGTGGGAGCGATATTGAGTTTGTGGTTTTCGGATAAGATCCGAGAACAGATACGAAAGTATCATTATGTAAAGCATCAAAATTGAACAAGTTGTTTTGGTAGATGTATCAAATAGTTTGATTGTCAATCAAAATGCAGAAGAAGCATATGTTCATAAAAAAGAACGTTAAAAGGTACATAGATATTCCTAAATCATAAGTAAACAATGCACTACTGATTGTTAACGGTGTACTTGTATTAAAATTAGTTTTAGTTATTTTAATACTCAACGTTGGATTTGTAAATGATGTCTTTTATAGTAAATATAAAAAGATACTGGGAATGTCCTAAAATGATATGCAAGGAAACCTTAATGTTTAATACTGAACATGTAAGATGGATTTCTTATGCATTAGTAATAGGAATTATCATACAAGTTATGTTGCCTACGATATCGTGGTTTATTTATAAATCTGATACATGACATAAATATCAAATCCAAATTGATATCAGTAAATGATAGTTTTGAGTGTTCTCGTGTATTTACAAAATACTAGAGAATTGTTTACAGAAACAACGAACCTGTTGGGTGAATTTTCTTCACCGGACCACTCCTTTCCTACCACCGAACTGGGCTCCACCGAACCACTCCTCTCCCACTACCGGACGAAGCTCTACCAAGTCAACATACCAAACTCCACCTCCCTACCTCTACCGAACCATACCCCACCGATCCAGGAGAAGGAGACCACCGGTCCAACTCCGTCTCCATACCTCTACCGAACCAAACCTCACCTCCCACCACTACCGGTCCAGGCTACCTCCTACCGGACCAGTTCATCGCCGAATGAAGCATCTCCAACCATTACCGGACCAGCCATCTTCTCCAACCCCCGGACCAAGCTACGTCCTCACCACCGAACCAAACTACGTCCTCACCACCGAACCAACCTGTCACCAAGGTCCTACCGAGCCAAAGCATTGCCAGGCCAGATCGTGGCAGCCCAGGCCCACCAGCTGCTATGTACCTCCAAGACCCCTACCCCTAGCCTCACTCTATAAATAGAGGGGCAGGGGTACAACAATGGGGGACAGGTTTTGAGAGCTCAAGCACGGAAGGAACTCTTCAAATAACTTTCTTTTACTTGTATCAAAGCTTTGTACTTGTAATCATAAAAAAAGAAGATAAATAACATATAAAGTGGACGTAGGCACATTCTGGCTGAACCACTATAAATCTGCGTGTCTTTTTACAGTTTAGCCCCTGTTTTTTACGTATTTGCATAAATCGCTCAAATTACTAAGAATAACATAAGATCTACTAAATCATACAACTTTGAGGTTTTTGTCCATTTTTTGTGCAAACATTTTTGGTGCTTTCACTGAGAACTAGAAGCTCGAAGCTTCAGCTTCATCTACTTAACAAGTTTTCCTAACAGCATCGTCCGCCACTTGGAAAACATGCCTCCCAAACAGAGAAAAGATGTTAACAAAGGAAAAAACATCGCATCCAGCAGTCTTCCAGATCCAGCTGTCACGAATCAAGTAAATCGTCCTCCTTCAGCAACGGTAACAAATGAAGGACAGGCTAACCCAACCACTCCTGCCACAGAACAGCCTGCAGCAATTACTAGGGCAGATTTGGACAGAGTTGTTGTTGAAGTAACTAACCGCTTCACGTCCCAGCAGGAAGCCTTGGTGGACCATCTCATGTCACGCTTGAGGGACGCTGAAGAATCCAACCGCAACACTGAATCATGGGGCGAGTCCCAGTCTGGAGGATCTCAGAGACAGCAAAGATCTTCCTTCTTCGAAGGAGCCAACGACAGAAGTAGCCGTGGTAGGAGCCGAGACCGAGCACAGCCCGAAGTTAGGCCTGAGGAAGCGTTTGGTACCGAACCCAACGGGGAAGGTACCGGGCGAAGGTCAACTGTAGCTGAGCCTGTCATGCTGCCTAACCACAGAAACACCAGTGAACGGGGCCGAGCTAGAGTTCAGCCCGAAGTTGGACCCGAGGAAGTGCTTAGATCAGAACCCAACAGGGGAAGATCAAGGCAAGGGCCAACTGTAGCTGACCCAAGCGTGCTCCCAGAAGATCAAAGGCAGCCACTGGAAAATATGAGGAATTATAGACGATACCATCCCTATAGGTCGTCTGGACGGAATCAATCCCACAGAACAGAACCAAACTCATTTCTATCTGCTCCAAGTTCTGATGAAAGGATGGCACGCTTATTCAGAGAGTGTGTCCAACGGGAGCAAAGAGATCGAGGGATAGGCGCTAGGGTAACCAGCCCTTTCGCCCGCAATATCGAAATTGCTATCACCCCCCGAGAATGGAAGATGCCAACAATGGAACCCTACAAAGGAACCTCCGATCCCGTTGTACACTTACAGAGGTACACGCAGCATATGCTCATGAGTGGAGCAACAGAGGGAGTACTGTGCAAATGCTTTCCGCTCTTCTTAGCAGATCTTGCTACCTCCTGGTTCTGTCATCTACCCCAAGGATCCATCAGCTCATGGGAAATGTTGAAAGAAAAATTTATCAGTCAGTTCCGCATTCATGTGGAGCAACCTAAGGACGCTTATTCCTTATCCAGCGTCAAACAGAAACCTGGAGAAAAGCTGCAGCAATACCTAACCAGATTCAACGCCGCAGCAGCCGCAGTTCAAGATGCCGATGAGAAGCTTATCCTAATGGCCCTCTGCAGTGGGGTGCATCCGGACACTAAATTTGCTAGAAGATTGACAAAAGAAAAACCAGCTACTTTACCCGATTTCTTCCATGAAGCCGGGAAATACATGAGGCTTGAGGATGCTGCCATTGAGGGGCAGTCAGGACAGCAAAGTAAGACGACCCATGGCAACGCCCCTGCTGTGGCGAGGGACGTTCGAAGAAATGATTCCAGAGACAATGCTGGGGGCAAGAAGGTAGAAAAGCGCCTATATCGGCCAGGACCAAGATTCGACACTTACATCCTTTTGAACGAGACCGTCGAAAATATCTTCCTTGCCACCCAAGGCGAAGTTAGATACAAACGCCCACCATACAAGAAGGAATCAGATAACGCACAAAAGTCTGGAAAATTCTGCCGCTTCCACGAATCTCACGGACATGATACCAACGAATGCCATCATCTCCGAGATCTGATTGAGGAACACATCAGAAGGAAGAAACTGGAACGTTATGTAAAAAGTCAAGACAGGACTCCAGCTCCTGCCAATGAAAACCCAAGGCTACCCTCACCAAGGACCGACAGAGGAAACTGTAACGCTAGCAGCTCTAGTCAAGAGAAGATAGTGGTCCATACCATCTCAGGAGGTCCGCACATCGCAGACAGAAGTTGGAGAGAGATGGAAAGATATGGGAAGTCGCTTAGAGACAATAAAGACTGTGTCAATACGGTTATAGAAGAGCGCCACCCAAAGCGAAAAGAAAGTGATGACATCACATTCAGTAAACGCGACCTAGAAGGAAGACAGTACCCTCACATGGATCCCATGGTTATCTCTGCCCGACTCGGTCCCGCCGAAGTTTACCGAATCCTGGTAGACACTGGAAGCTCTATAAATATCCTGTTCAAACACGCATTCGACAAAATGAAGCTATCAATGAAGGATGTATCTCCCTGCGATAAACCACTACACGGTTTCACTGGAGATGCGAAGATGCCCCTCGGGCAGCTGGACCTCTTTGTTGAGATTGGAAGCCATCCCCGCTCCGTTGTAAGGAAACAGACGTTTGTGCTGATAGAAAACCATTCGGCCTACAACGCCTTCTTAGGAAGATCAGTCTTGTCTGACTTCCAGATTGTCCTAGCCCCATGGTGCCTGAAAATGAAATTTCCAACAGACAATGGGGTAGGGGAAGTGGAAGGAGACCAGGATATTGCACGAGACTGCTATGTAACCGAACTTCGCAACAACCACAGGAAAGATAAAGGGAAAGGTGTAGAGATTGCCCTCTGCACAAAAAGCCTTGAAGCATAGCAACTAAAGAAAGCCCCTCCTCTTCGATACACCAGCGACCCTTTCAATGAATTAGACCCTAGGGACAAAGAGGAGGAGGCCACCGCCGAGCCTGCAGAGGCTATGGAGTTTATATCTGTAGACAAGCACGACTCAAGTAGGCTACTGAAAATTGGGTCCCAGCAGAAAGCTGAATTGAAGGAACAACTCATTGATTTTCTCCGCCACAACTTGGATGTATTCGCTTGGTCACACGCTGACATGACCGGAATCTCCCCCGACATAGCATGCCACGTATTAAACATTGATCCTACCAAGGCGCCTGTAAAACAAAAAAAGAGAAGTATGGGGGCAGAGCGATCAGCAGCCCTCGATGAAGAAGTAAAGAATCTACTCGCCAATGACTTCATACGAGAAGCTGTTTACCCAGAATGGATCGCCAACCCGGTACTAGTAAAGAAGGCTAATGGGAAGTGGCGGACCTGCATTGACTTCTCCAACCTAAACGACGCCTGCCCAAAGGATTGCTTCCCGCTTCCCAGAATCGACCAACTTGTAGACAGCACAGCCGGGCACGAACTCCTATCTTTTATGGATGCATACTCAGGATATAACCAAATTCCTATGCATGCTCCCGACCAAGACCACACTAGTTTCATCACCGACCGGGGTTTATACTGCTACAAAGTGATGCCCTTCGGACTTAAAAATGCAGGAGCCACCTACCAGCGCCTCGTCAACAAGATGTTTGCAGGGCTAATAGGACAAACTATGGAAGTATATGTAGACGACATGCTGGTGAAATCACGGAAAGCCAAAGATCACGTAAGCCACCTAGGCGAAATGTTCCAGGTACTTCGACAGTATGGAATGAAGTTGAATCCACTAAAGTGCTCCTTCGGAGTGTCATCGGGAAAATTCTTAGGGTTCATCGTCCATGCCCGAGGGATTGAAGCAAACCCTGAACAAGTCCGAGCATTAAGGGACATCAAGATACCTTCCACCCGAAAGGAAATGCAAAGCCTAAATGGAAAAGTGGCCGCCCTAAGCCGATTCATCTCCAAAGCAACGGACAAGTGCGTCCCCTTTTTCGAAGCTCTAAAGAAAGATAAAGGAAAGTTCGAATGGACGGACGAATGCTTAACCGCTTTCCTTAACCTAATCGAACACCTCCAGAAACCACCGGTACTCTCGACCCCAAGCGAAGGCGAAGAATTATACCTATACCTTGATGTGTCATCTCACGCTTTAAGCGCTGCCTTGGTAAGGGAAGACAACCGCACACAACGACCAGTTTATTTCGTCAGTAAAAGGTTTACTGGGGCAGAAGTCAGATATCCTAAACTTGAAAAGTTAGCATACTGTTTACTAATCACTTCACGAAAACTACGTCACTACTTCCAATCCCATTCCATCAAAGTTCTGACCGATCAACCACTGAGGCAGGTACTCCATCGTCCCGACACTTCCGGGCGACTACTTAAATGGTGTATTGAGCTGAGTCAATATGATATCACCTATCACCCTCGCACCGCCATTAAGGGACAAGCCATGGCTGATTTCATTGCAGAGTTCACTACCAACGAGGATAAGGAGCAACTGGAAATAACAGAAGATATCAAGTGGAATCTCTTTGTGGACGGTGCATCTAACGAACAAGGCTCGGGGGTAGGTGTGGTAATAATCACTCCTAGGGGAAATAAACTGCACTATGCTATAAGGTTGGAGTTCGCTGCCACCAACAACGATGCAGAATATGAAGCAGTGATAGCTGGACTAGAAATTGCCATAGAAATCGGAGCCAATTCTTTGTGTCTTCACAACGATTCTCAACTTATTGTTAATCAAATACTAGGAGAATTCCAAGCTCGAGAGGAACGACTCATAGCATATCTAAAGAAGACCAAGTTGCTTCTCAGCCGATTGGATCAGTACTTAGTCAAACACATCCCTCGGGAAGAGAACCAAGAGGCTGACTGTAACAACCCTAGATTTTGGCCTATATTTTAAATTTTGACTTTATTTTATTTTAAATTATTTTAAACTTGTTCTATTTCAAACATTTCATTTTAAATATAAATGTTGACTATTAAGTGATTTATAGTTCAAACTAGTATAAATTGGATATTTCACTTAAAAGTGAATTTCTATTGAAACTGGTCAAACTTTGACTTTTGAACTTTAAATTTAAATATTTCAAATTCTTAAATTTTATCTTTTATTATGAAAATAGATTTAATTCCATGGATACAGCTTTTCGTTTCGTTGGAAACGGAGTTAAATTGTGAAAGTTATGTATATTTCAATATTGTGTGTAAACTGATGTATTTAGCAATATTGTCTATTTTAAATTATATTTTATTTGTCATATTTTGTTCTAATATGTGTTAGTATTTTATTTTATGTATAATTTTGTCTTTTAAATAATTTAAAGTGATTATATAATTTTTCCAAAGCGTATTGAATTTATTTTCTATTTTTAAAGGCTAGTTTCTATTTTTCTACTATTTTCTTCAATTAAATTTTATTTAATTAAAATTTATTTATTCATTTTGTGAATGCATTTTTATTTTATGTTATTATCTTTGTTTATAAATGTTTTACAAGTCCATAAACTTTTTCCAAAGTTCATTGCATTTATTTTTCATATTTTCAAGACTAGTTGCAATTTTTGCTGTTTTACTTAATTAAATTTTATATAATTAATAATTAATTAATTTATTTTTGTTTATTTACTAAATTTTCGTATTTTATCTGAGTTTATATATATATTTCAGTTATATAAAACTTAAAAAGAAATTAGAGGAAATATGAAAAGTTTTAAACTATTGAAATTCCTATGGCTTTTCACCTCCCGACCTTTCACTTTCTCAACTCCTCTCTTCAATGTTTTTGGCCATGCATACCCTATTCTTTTCAGCGGACTTCTTTTCATTTTTTTCATGCAAACACTTCTCTTTCTCCTCCAAAAAAATCACGGCCATGGCTTCAAAATTTTGGGTAAAAATTCCTTCTTTCTTCCTTGTTTTCTATGTTTTTTCTATTGAAACTGCATATGCTCTCTACCTTCATAGTTTGGTTCCTCCTCCTCCGGGATTTGTCCGACCACCACGACCCCCTTCCTCTGACCATCACCCATCCTAGCAACCCTCCTCCTCAGGCCTAACCAATCCAAGTCCAAGATCTACACAAAATCCACCAAAAACCATCACAAACTATCACTTATGACCTAGAATTGTCATCTCCTCCTTCTACCACCTTTTGCCACCACTACCTCCACCACCACCACCTCTGACCTGACCTTCCACCACCTCTGGCCCACACTCCAGCCACCACCTGACCACCACATACCATGGCCAAGCCACATCAGCAAGGGGCCGAACCCTATGGTGCAACAAAAGCCACACTTTGCCTTGAAACCCTTTGGTATTCCATTGCCTTCAACACCTTGTAACTTCCACTCACCTTCATCACCTTGTAGCCGCACCTTTTCCAGACCATACCTGATCCAAACCATGCCTTTAGCCGTGCCATTTCAGATCTGGAGCTGAAGCATAGGTGGTAGGAAGCAAGTGCAAACACTTTGACTTTGTTTATGCATCCATTTCTAGCATTGTTTATTGAATTTTTAGGTTGAAATCTTATGTTGTTTGTAATTGTTTGGTTTGAATGTGACAAGGCAATTAGCTTTGGCTCTCCCACACTCAAATAATTATCGTGCTCTCGTGCCTCTGGAAATCTTTGTTGTGCGTTTGTGGTTGTCATCTCCAGCTTGAACAAGTGAGTAATTCTCACCAGACAATGTGTACTTATATAACTAGTAAACTGACACCATTTGAATCTGTAAAATTATATCATCCTGTTGTAACTGTTATATTATGATCATATAATGTTTACCCCTGTTATTACATATGTTATATCATCTATTACTGTTATCTCATGCTATTCTGTTTATTTATATCAGTTTATCACACTGCAAGTTCCCTGTAGATTAGAATCACTATGGGTTGAAATGATACATACCCGAACGGACTTTAGAATAAGGAAAAATCGTTATGGGCTGAAATGATAGGCCTGAACGGTTTTTATTTATTTATTTATATTACTTGGGATTGCGGGTTTGAAATGATAAAACCCGGTTTTTCTTTGTAAACTGCGGATTGAAATGATACATATCCGTATCACTTGACCTAGGCTAGAAAATTATATACAGACCCGTGGTTTATATATTTTTCTGAAATTTTTAAAATACTTTTTTTAATGTAAATATTATGGTATTTTGATTTAATTTCATTAAAATGATTTCTATAAAGTATTTGTGATTTTCTACAAATTAAATAAGTGAATTAAATAAATGGTGAAGTAGAATTTGAAATATAAGTTAATTTTGGAATTTATGATTTTGTTTATAAATGGAATTTTTGTAAAATAAGGAAATATGACAAATTTGATTTAAAGATGAATTTAATGATTTTTATTAAGTAATAATAATGTTTTAAAGGTGTTAATGATTTTGTATAAATTAAAATATGGAATAAATGAACATTTAAGCTGAATTTGGAAATATAACTTAAATTGAATTTTGTGAAATTTGTTTAAAAGTGAAATTTTAATTAAGTAAAATAAATGGAAATAAGCTATATTTTTGGAAATTTAAACTTAGTTGTTAAGTTGATAATTTAATTAAAGAAATGAAAATTTAATTGTTATTAAATTTGATTTTTGTATGGAAATTTGACTTTATAAAATCATAGAAATAAAGGTATTTAAATGATTGTGTTAAATGTGAAATATATGATTTTATAAGTTAAAATGATTTATATTAAAAGTTAATTATTTGTGGAATTGTAAATAAAACTCTGAATTTGATTTGACAGCATTTTTGAAATGTATGTAAAAGATATTACAGCATTTTGTAATTGCTGTAGTTGTTTAAATGAACTAAAGAGTTAATTTGGAATAAAGGCTATTATAGCACTTTGTAAGTGCTATAGTGGTTAAACTTAACATTTAAGTTTATTTTAATTTTAATGGAAATATATTACAGCATTTAAGTGCTGTCGTTTTGTTAAATGAACTATTTTAAACTATAACTTTACGTAGCATTTTGTAAGTGCTACGGAAACTATATTTTGTTGTTTTAATAAATTTTAATGAAAAATAATCTTTGGAAAATGATATAATTTTTGAAATAAAATGTTAAAAATGCTAAAGATAATGAAGAGACATTTAAATGGTTTTAAATGGAAGAATTTGATTTTTATGTGAGTTTTAAAATGGTATTTAAATTTAATAAAAAGAATGGATTTAAATGGTATTTAAATGAAATATAAATGAATGATGTTTTGAATAATATTTTGATATTTTGAAATGTATACAAATGATTTTGAAAATATGAAATATGGGATATTTAAGCTTTGAAATATACTAAAGATTGAATATTGTATTTTGTGAATTAAACCTATATTTGAAATTTATAAGATTTGAAATGGTTTGTTAATAAACTGAATTTGAGTTGAAAGTGATGGTTTGAAATAAAAATTAAAATTTGGAATTTGGGTTTAATTTAATAAATTTGTAAATATGTAGAATTAATAGATGATTTCAAATATATGTTTTCGAAATGTTGTGATTTACAAAGTATAATGATTTCAAATGTTTTAGTTTCAAAGAATTATAACTTTGAAAGTATAGACTATTTGAAAGGTGAATATATGTTTGAAATGGAAATGATATTGTTTTGAAATGGGTATAGTTTTGAAATAAAAATGATTTTTGGTTTCGAAGTATAACTATCAAAGATATGATATTTTGATATATTGAAATGATTTGAAAAGAAGTTTGAAAGGATACGATATTTTGGAATATTGAAATGATTTGGAAATGATAAATCTTTATTTTGATAAAGATATGGTTTGAAATGATATTTTATTTTGAAGTAAAGTATTGTTTTAAAAGTTATAACCACGGGTTATAATAACGATTGGTTGGCAAAGAGACCGGGATCGGATATGGACATACTCTCTGTCGATACTGAAAACCACTTTGACAACCGTGTACGTGGTGGAGATTCCAGAATGAAGTAGGATGGTGGCGACGATCCTAAGGTATATACGTGGACCCAACTCCCGTGAGTTGGCATAAGGTGGCTAAAACAGGAGCGATTGACGGACCAATGAGGTAGCACCTCTTATCGGACACACTTCTTCGATACCATTCTATTACTTGTGATTGATTTGGTGGCCACCCTTGATTGGGAGTGTTGTTCGAGGTGGGCGGTAGTGGCTGCTATGCGTCACCACTAGTCCGGATGCGTAATTGGTATATCTACCCTGGCATTGCCTAGTTGTGCCGTGTCACCTACCATATCGAGCTTTACTACGATTATGATTTTAAGATCCGACCGCGTTAAGGTTCTCCATCCCCTTAACGCTATTTTCTATATGATTATACTTTACTGATTAGACATTATTATAATAGCGAATATTACTACATAGTAGATAGTTTAACGGATCCTTAAAGAATGGGCGGTCCCAAGCATTCTTTAAGTTACTTGTACCTTATTACAGTTCACTTGAGTTGGTTTATATTATATAAGTATATATTGTCCTGACTCGAGTGTTTGTGTTTTGCTTTACGCTCGGGTCAGCCTGAGTATTCACAGATTTGGATTTCCACCTTCTGGAGATTTGAATCGCTGGAGATTATCTGCTAGTCTTGTTCTATCGACTTCAGTTATGTTGCTCTGTTCAGCTTGTACTTGGTTATCTTATTTATACTTCCGTTGTACTCTATTTCTTCTATTGTATCTTATGTACTCTGATATATTTATATAGTAGCTTCATGAACTACTATTTCTTTTACTTCCGCTGCATTATTTTACTCTATGTCTGTGATTATATTTATTTACTGTATATTCTGAGATTTGCCAAATTTTAATTACAACGCGGTATTTTGAGCAATTCAACTCCGGCATGAGTGTCTACCTATACACTTATAATGGATGCGAATGGTTGAAAATATCGGGTCGTTACACTGACGAATTGGCAAAGCAAGCGAGTATGAGAGACATCGCCATCTTCGGGGCAGTAACCATCTCAAAGCAAACGGTCCCAAGTTTTGAGCAAGTGAATCTGATAGCCGCAGCCGAAGAAGCAACTTGGATGACTCCCATCTGAGACTACCTACAAAATGGCACACTACCCAACGAGCGTAATGAAGTCAAGAAAATCTTGAGGAAAGCATCCCGCTATACAATACAAGAAGACATCCTCTATCGGCGCGGTTTCTCTAACCCATTATTAAGGTGTGTCGCCGGAAGGGAAGCCAAGGAAATCTTATCCAACATCCATCAGGGGAGCTGTGGAGATCACACCGGGGGGCAAACTTTAGCAAAAAAGATACTCCGATACGGATATTTCTGGCCCACCCTAAGCAAGGACGCCTCAGATTTCGTCAAGAGATGTGACAGATGCCAAAAATTTGCTAAGATTCCACGGCTACCAACAACTGAGATTACTCAAATGACCAGCCCTTGGCCCTTCGCAATATGGGGAATTGACTTAATCGGCGAGCTACCGATGGGCCGAGGCGGGGCCAAATATGCTATAGTGGCAGTTGATTATTTCACCAAATGGGTGGAAGCAGAACCTCTGAATAAAGTATCTTCAGCCAAAGTTATTAACTTCTTGATCAAAAATGTTCTGTGCAGGTATGGAGTCCCACTCAAAATCATATCAGACAATGGACTTCAATTTGACAGCGAGGAATTCGCCAACTGGTGCCAAGAACACCGAATTCATAAAAGCTTCTCATCCGTAGCATATCCCCAGGCAAACGGACAAGTCGAAGTAGTCAACAAAATTCTGAAAACTCTAATCAAAAAGAAGCTCGAAAAATCAAAGGGCGCTTGGGTGGATGAACTTCCTACGGCACTATGGGCCTATCGCACATCTTTCAGAACATCGACAGGGCACACTACTTTCTCTTTGGCATACGGATCGGAGGCTATGCTCCCAGTTGAAACTATTGTGCCTTCCCACCGTCGGATCCACTATAACCCAGAAGAGAACGAAGAACTCCTTCACATGTCTTTGGATCTAATCGAGGAGAGAAGAAACGATGCAGTCCTCAAAACACCAGCCCACAAGCAAAAAGTGGCAACACAATACAACTCCAAAGTCAAGCATCGTACCTTACAGGAAGGGGATCTTGTCCCCAAGCGAATCTTCCCTCGCCCCGGAGCATTAGACCCAATCTGGGATGGACCATATGTAATTCATAAAGATCTCCACAACATAGCCTATATTTTGTCAACAGTGGACGGAGAGGTGTTCCAGAGGGCATGGAACATCCAACACCTCCGTCGATACTTTTCTTAACTTGTATTGCCCATATGAAGTGAATTAACAAAGAGAATCAGTGGACGTAGGCATTTTCGTGCCGAACCACTTTAAAAAACCCTGTCTCTTTTTTAACTTGTTCCTTTGTATCTTGGCTGCCTGTTAACTTTATCCTTTTCTGTTGAACAAAATCCTGAGTATATAGCATTTCTATTCAAAGCACTCCACAACGCAACTTCACCTGGACAAGACCCAACAGGTACTATGCGAATCTATGCCCTCGCCAATGAGACACTTTTGCTCCAGCATCCCTCTGCTGCGGGTTAACTCATTGCTCGCGACGGCCCTGAAAGCCAACTGTAATGAGCCGATTATAAGCCACCGAGAAGGCCGACTATAGCCGAGGCAGCTCATTACGGCGTTAGGCTCGCCGGCAACTGTGAACCGACTATAAGCCCCAACATAAGGTGTGGCCAGCCAGGGGCAGTTCACAGTTGACGATCGGCACCCACGCTAGCCGGCCACAGTAAATCGAATAATACCCACGATTACGGGCCATAATGTCCCGGGTAGTTACTGTGCGCGATCTCGGCTCCGATGTGTCTTAAGTGCGGCTGTGGTAAAAAAGAATTAACTTCCCGCGGAGGCGTAAGATGGGTGACGAATGTCTCCAAGACCCACGGCTAGGGAAAGTGACTACAAAACCCGTTTGCCACGAACTTAAGCACATCGAAGGCCTTCCGTGATTGGAAGTTTTACCTTTTTTACGTATTTCAATTTTACTTAAAAAGCTTTTTTCCTATCCCCTATAATCCCTAAAGTACATGATACAGAGTAGGAGATACTCGCTAATGGGTGTAGGGACTCACAGTGGCAGGACATTCGACTACATTCCATGCTCGGTCCTACAAGATATTCAAGACTGCCATCTACGATTAAAACATGAAAGGCGGTATTTTCTTCTTTTATGTACAAATACATGACTATAATTTGTTCACACCACACGCTAATATTGCAAGTCATAAAATTATGGTTTAGAACCAGAGTCTAACATCAAACACAATTTAATTACAAGAATATACATAGCTACATTTCTCATACGATATGTCGAAATAGCAACAAATATTCAAGAAACGACAAAATCAGCTTAAGTTAAAAAATTACACGTCAAGAATAATGTTGATTGTTACAAGTAGCAAGAATTACAACTTAGAAGTTACTCTACTGTCTTAAGACTAACGTATACAACCATGTCAAGTCTACAAAAAGAATTTTCCAGGTCTAATCAGGGAGCCGGTTGCGTCGGAGTCTTGTCCTTGCTCTGTTGCCCACCTGTCCGGTCATAAAAAGAATTCATTAGCGATAAGTAACCAAGTTAACGGAAAGACTAGAAAGGAAGACTTACCAGCACCTGCTTCTTGACCATCCTGGTCGTCATCCTCTACCTGCACACCTGCCTCCTCAGCAGCAAGCAGCCGCATACCCTCCTTTACCGCCACTTTCTCCTCCTTGGTAAACTGGGCAGTGACCACATCCATACTGAAGACCGTTCCACCCTCTTTATCTGCATCAGCCTTAGCCTCCTCCAGAGCCCGGAGATAAATCTTAGCCATGACCCTGGGATAATCATCCATCCAGGACAGGTTGCCCTGCTTCCAGGTACGGAAGTACATATCCTGGAGCATTTCGTCCATCATCCCCTCATTCTCCTCAAACTCCCTCATCCGGGCCTCGGAAGCCGACAACCTCCCAACGGCGGCATCTCTCTCCGATCGGTATCTCGAGCAGTCAACCAGAAGGGATCCCCGCATTGCCTCCATCTCCTCCCTCAACTTGGCTTGAGCAAGCTCTGCAGCCTCAAGTTTCCCGGACAATTCCTCCACCTGCTCGAGATCCGCTTTCCGAACCTCGTCCACCGTGGCAATAGCCATGTCAATCCGTTCTTTGCAAGTAGCTTCCATTTTCCGCAATTCGGCCCGACTGGCCTCTTCCAAGGTTTTCCTTAGTCGCCCAGTAGCAGCCTCATGCTGAGATATCTGAATAGCCTGATCCGCAAGCTGTTTGGCCTGATCCGAAACCATCAATCGAAGTCGGATATTGGCGCTCCCAATCTCCTCTCCGGCCTTAACCAGCCGGGCATGATGCCCCATTAGCTTTTTAGTCTCCTCCGCCACCCGATCAATATTAGCCTTGGCCTCATCTCCCATGGTAACTATCCGAGTGGTAAGTAGATCAAGATCTAAGGACTTAGCTTCATCAAGCACCCGTACCATGGGATTGCGGGGAAGAAGGTGCTCACCAGTAACCTCATCAAAGGTAATGTCGTGGGAACTTGGATCCAGATCAGGATGACCCGCAAATGGATTACGAGCCAAGTCAGGATGGTCGATATGAGTAACAGAAGGGTTTCTGGACGGGTGCGGAGAGGGTGCAAACTCGCTACCCTCTTCAGTGATATCATGAAGAGGCTGAGCCGGAAGCTGAGGACCGGGCGAAGTTTCGGATAAAGGATGACTCCTCTTCCTCTGCTGAATACCCTCTTCGATGACCCCAAGAAGAGGACGGTAGCCGACTACATCCCCGGAGCGTTGGGTCGAGGGCTTCGGCTTAGCAGAAGTTTTGGAAAGCTTATATTGCTCAAGCCTGTGTCGAAGGTCTGAGGCTTTGGACATCTTGCCTGCTCCTGATATAAAGAACAAGTGTCACAAACTTACATCACTATATGATTCAAGAAACGCGGTAAATTACAAGTTAAAAAAGGAAAAGAAACACAGCTGTGGTTGTACAAACCCTGGGGAGGAGTGGGATACTGCAATAAGTCCTGGATTTCATTCCAGGACGGGAGCGGGTCATAAAATATTCCTAAGTCCCTATCATTAATGAAGCATGCAGGAGTCAAGAGTTCACCTTGAGTCGTCGGAGCCACCTTGGATGGAATGGTCGGAGAAGACTCACTTGCACCAGTCCCGGCTTTGTCCGCCTTCCCGGTCTTCTCTACCAAAGCCGGATCCTCATCCAACCCCTCAAAAGCCTGGTGGAACGCATCATCCGTCCACTCCTGAATCTCGCCCGCTTGCCCAGGAAGTAGGGCCCCGATGCCATCGCCACCTTTGTCACCATCCCGACCATCTCCACCCTCGCCTCTTTCCTCCTCTATGTCTTCCTCCTCCCGGGTAAGTGGACAATTGCTGGGGGAGGGACCGTCCGACTTCTTGAGTTTCTTACCTCCGACAGCTGAAGGTTTTGTGAAAGGTTTCCTCTTGCTACTCTCTGCCGTAACACCTTCCTTGGTCTGAGCAGCCGCCCTCTCCTCCGCCGTTTCCCTCAGCTTAACTACAGACTGCTGCGGAAGGATTAAGTTATATTCCAGAAGAATCGCATTTCTGATCAAGAAGGCAGATGATCTATATTTCCCAAGAATGGCTTCTATCTCAGCCGCCGTCTGAACCAGGCGGTCAGTCTCCACAACCGGAAAGCCACCTGTCGCTAGCAAAAATGAGAAAGTATGAGAAGAAGCATCGCAATCGGAATAGAAATTATAAGTAAAAGCATCAACTTACATCCAGAGGTAAAGCGCCAGATTGAAACGGAGTCGTCCCTAACAAAGAACCACTCTTTCTTGAACATGCTGAATTTAGAGTACAGATCCAAGACCGGCTTGAAGGTCACGGCTGACTCCAAGCTAATGTATGGGGACCCCTTCTTATAGCCCCTCAAATTATACAAGTACCGGATCTCCTGGTTGGAAGGAGCACGACCATACTTCCTTTGGAAAATGACGAAGAGGCTCACCAGGATAGCATAGGAGTTGGGTTGAAGCTGGAATGGGGCCACCTTGAGATATGTTAGGAAGCTGATTACCCAAGCATTAAGAGGCGGAATGCCACCACACATGCAGTGGTATCTGCTGTAAGCAAAGTACCCCTCAGGGGGGTCGTATGGCATGACATCTCTCCCTGGCAACAGCATTCGCGCCCTATCAATTCCGAAAGAACGAGAGATGACATCAAGCTGCTCCTCCTTGAGGGAACTAGGAAAACAGTCGGGCGGGGAGTTCAGAATTTCCTGAGGGCCGTACCCGTCCACTAGTGATCTCGGGATTGGTCCGTGACGTTCGGGATTCGGCTGAGCTGGGGGCACGGCAGGGGAGCTTCCTTTGCCACCGGATTTCTTTTTATCCGATCGAGTTTCCGCTTTACGAGACATTATCTGCAAACACAAAGAAGAATGTCGTTAGAATAGAGGAAGTAAAGGAGCGAGTGTGTGCAATCTGGGATTTCGCTCAGGACTCAAAATTTCATTCGGACTCAAAAGTTCATTCGGTAGTACATTACAAAATTTCATTCGGTAGTTCATTACAAAAGTTCATTCGGTAGTACATTACAAAATTTCATTCGGTAGTTCATTACAAAGGTTCATCCGGCATTCTCAGAATCAAGGTTTGTTCGGCGTAGACTCATTCGATAGTTTCAAATATGAGAGGCATTCGGCAACTACCTGGTTCAGCAGTCGAAGATGATCCGGCAATAACTTTGGTTCGGCAGACGTGAGTTCCAATTCGGCTATCTTCAAACGATGGAGAATGGTAGAAACACATGTCCCATACTTATAAGAGGAAGTTGTTTGACCGGTCCAGCCGGTTCGGTTCTCAGACCGAATGAGGTCGACGAACAAAGCACAACATATGTTAAACATATGCCCTGCTTTGGGGGGCAAATGTTGGGTGAATTTTCTTCACCGGACCACTCCTTTCCTACCACCGAACCGGGCTCCACCGAACCACTCCTCTCCCACTACCGGACGAAGCTCTACCAAGTCAACATACCAAACTCCACCTCCCTACCTCTACCGAACCATACCCCACTGATCCAGGAGAAGGAGACCACCGGTCCAACTCCGTCTCCATACCTCTACCGAACCAAACCTCACCTCCCACCACTACCGGTCCAGGCCACCTCCTACCGGACCAGTTCATCGCCGAATGAAGCATCTCCAACCATTACCGGACCAGCCACCTTCTCCAACCCCCGGACCAAGCTACGTCCTCACCACCGGACCAAACTACGTCCTCACCACCGAACCAACCTGTCACCAAGGTCCTACCGAGCCAAAGCATTGCCAGGCCAGATCGTGGCAGCCCAGGCCCACCAGCTGCTATGTACCTCCAAGACCCCTACCCCTAGCCTCACTCTATAAATAGAGGGGCAGGGGTACAACAATGGGGGACAGGTTTTGAGAGCTCAAGCACGAAAGGAACTCTTCAAATAACTTTCTTTTACTTGTATCAAAGCTTTGTACTTGTAATCATAAAAAAAAGAAGAGAAATAACATATAAAGTGGACGTAGGCACATTCTGGCTGAACCACTATAAATCTGCGTGTCTTTTTACAGTTTAGCCCCTGTTTTTTACGTATTTGCATAAATCGCTCAAATTACTAAGAATAACATAAGATCTACTAAATCATACAACTTTGAGGTGTTTGTCCATTTTTTGTGCAAACAGAACCTTATGAAGGAGTGTTCGGACTCAAACAAAGTGATATTGAGTATAATATGTTAATAATAAATTCAAGTTAAGAATCTTTAAGTTGTAAATGTTCCAAATGGAAGAATGTGGCCTATTTAATGAAAAATGCTAAGTTCATCACCTTGACTAGTGCTGCAATAAAAACGATGCATACATAATAAATGTATAAACTTATAACTGATCCAAGGATGATTCCAAATGTCGAAAATCCCACAAAATTGTTATATAATAACAATGTCATGATATAGTTCATAATAAAACATAGAGCTCACTAGAAGTCGAGAGACATACTCCGAATTGTTCCACATGATAAAGGTAGTTCAGTAGCGTCAATGAAAGTTAATTGCTAGAGTACATAATTAAAACGTAATAACATACCCGCTCACTAAGGGATAGACCCAATTGGTATTGTGGAAACCGATTGGAGAAGTTAGAATAAAATTCCATAATAGACCCCAAGTGCAAATGGGAGATTGATAGAGTTAAGGGTATGCACTAGAGGCATATATCTAACTCGATAACCAATATTGTTCGAATTAAAAGGTGTTTTTTTCCTATTATATACTTGATATAATATGTTATATTAATTAATTTAGTTAAAAGTATATTTAGTAGAAAATCCATAAATGGTATGTTTTGTGATGGTAGTTACAAAGTGTTGTAATCGTGAGTAATTTGTCACAGTGGAAACAAATATACCATTTTAAATGTTCCAAGTCAAGATGCATCGAGAGTAGATATCGATCTATCCATTGAGACCCGAGTATGTAATTCTAACCAAATGCTGGGCAGTGTATTACTCATGACTACTGGGGGTACCTAGGGGTAACGTACTGATAGTTATTGGATAACTATGGAATGACTCACTCGATAGTTTTTGGTTGGTTAATATAACTAAGGTCAAACCAAAAATATCGATGAGACTGATTTATACAGTTCTCTCGACTTGAGAATACTATAGATCTTCAATATGAATGCTCCGCTTTGATTATAGTCAAATCATGGAACGATGTCCATCGAGTGACTATAGTTGGATCGAGTGGAAGAATTGGAAGTGAAGCACTATTCAAGAGAGGATTCGTCTCCTCGGTTATATGGGGTTAGCATCACGGTCAACTCAATTCAACTCAAAGTCAAAGCCTTTGGCCCGAACAGTTCGATTAGTAATCATTATTATTATTGAACCAAGGACTTTATGTTTAGACTACAAAGTTGAATATGAACGATATTGAAATTTTGACCATTACCAAATTCCATAAGTTCAAAGTGATATAGTTTTGACCAATGGAATTGACGTAAATTAAAGCATTAACCGGGTAACACTGATAAATTAAAATTGGATTTTACCAAAAAAAAGTAAGCAATATATTTGGTCAAAATGTCACACCACCTGCTAAGTGATGTGTGAACATTAATATTCGAACAGTTCGACATTAATCGTTGACCAAATTTACACCCGACGAGTCACACAACCGAAATGATGAATTCTCTTTTGACGAAATGATTTAATTAGTTTATAGTTGTTATAAATTAATTAATATAATTAGTTATAAGTATATCAATCGATATATGATATCGATAAGCGATTAAATTTGATTTAATTAAATAATATTTCTATGGCTTAAATGGGATCTTGGCCTATGATGATTGGTGGTTATTTTCAGATGAAATAAGGAATAAAGGGGCGGCTCAAATAGGTTAGGGTAGTGGGGTTTTGGATGGCTCAGATTGAGAGAGAACTGGTATGAGATGAGATCCACTATTCTCTATCTTCCATCCACTATTTAAACACCTCTAACCCTAATTGAAAAGACCTTTTTGCTGTTGTTCCAACTTTCTATTGCTGGCTGACTTCAATCCCTAGGAGCCTCATTATATCCAGCTCAAATTAATTTAAGCTCAATTACTATTTGATAGACAAAGGTCAATGGTTCAAGGATTAGCAGTCTATCGAATCAAAAACCTTTTAAGAGGAGAGAATTCATCATTACAAGTTATGCAATAAGGCATTAATTCTCATGAATATTATTTATTGTATTATAGCGTATAATTTATGATTAATATTTTATAATATATATACCATTATTATATTGTTAGTTAGTTTTCAAAATCCAGATGGGTTATATGTATGTATTCGCTTAAAAAACAATTTTTTATATGCATGTCAGGTATTTACACCCGAATTTTTAACTATAATAATATTATTATTTTATTATTATATATACATATCTTTTAATTATATATATATATATGGTTCGTATTTAATTATAATATCACTCTAGCATAATAATTGATCCTATAATTTTATACTTGTATATTTACATCAATAATAAGTTTTAACAGCTATAAAATATTTTTTATAATTATTTACTATTATTTAAATTAATATACTATCTAAATAAATCATATGAAAAAATATGTTTCGAAGTTTACTTTTTAAATTTTATAAAATTATTTTATCATAAGTAAAGCCCTCAGCCAGAAAATGAAAATAAAAAAAAATTCTATTTTTAAAAATTATTACATTTAATGGTCGAAAAATATTTAATTGATAAAAAAAAGATTTTGACTAAAATAATTCAAATCTTAAAATGTCATATAAGATTTCTACAAATTTAAAACTTGAATAAAATATTTTGTTAATATTTTATCTATTTTCGAGTAAAAAATCAATTAATATATATATATATATAATAATAATAGTATTTTATGGTAGTGTACTTACGATCTGAAATTATAAAAAATATTATTTTGTTAATTGATATATATATATACACTTTTATATATTATAAATATGTTTATGTGTGTATATATTATAAAATAAAATAAAATATTATTTTGTCGTTATAGATATACATATATATTTGGTTCATAACTTATATAAAAAAATTAAAATATATTATGTGTGTGTATATATATTATTTTAATACTTATAATAATAATATGCATATATATGTATTAATAATAATATTATATATATTATATTCATATAGATAAATATAATTATATATATATTTTAAATATTTTCATATACATAAAATTATTTAAACAAAATTAACATATACTTATATATATATAATATTTATATAAGTAACAAGTTTAAATACATACATATATTTGGACAACATACAATACATATAGGACGAGCTAACTTATTTATTGCGATGTAAATCCCAACATCTATACACGGGCATGTTATACCTTGCATGGGCTATTATGTTACACATGCGCATACATACATGTATGTATATAATATATATGTATATATTTATATGTATTAAAATATAAATAAAATAAAATAATATAATTATGAATTTGTATAAAATAAGAGATTTATTTAAATAAAATTTAGAAATGTTCTAAATAAATTAGACTTCATAGGCCTAATATATATCCAATAAGGGTAAATTTTTTGAAATTCACTTATAACTTCCGCTGCGAGCCGGCCCAATTCCAACAACTAGTCCTACTGCTGGTTAATACAATAGACAATTAAAGCACCATGCTGCAAAATCATAAATGACTGCAATAATTAAGGATAGATATTCCTGATCTTATCATCTACCTCCCAGGTACAATCATATTTATAACCACACTACTGGACATGAACAAGTCTAATAACTTTGTTACTTAACTCCTTCATATTACAACCTAATATTTCTTTCAGTCCTCAAACACACATCAGATTTGGTTCTACAGATAAATCCTCAATCGCCCTCGGTTCCACTACCGCAGTAAGGTTACACATTACTCAAATGCAAAATATGAAAGACATTATGCACACCCACTTAATTGTCAAGTGACCGACTCGATATGCGAGTTTACCAATCCTCTCAATGATTGAGAGAGAAGTACTCAAAATTGAGTACTTCTCTCTAATGGACCTACATATTTTGGAGCAAATTTCCCTACCTTTCTAATGCGCATAACACCTCACATTGATGACACCTTCACGAACACATAATCGCCTACCACAAACTCTAATTCCTTCTGCCTATTGTCGGCATAACTCTTTTGTCTCGACCGCATAACTTTCATTCTGGCGCGAATCAAATCTATCTTCTCAGTAGCATCTCTTACCAAGTCGGTCCTAACATGAGCCTATTTCCCATGTCCAACCAAAAAAACTTGTGAATTAATGGTCTATCATAAAGCATCTCAAGCCGTGTCATTTCAATACTTGATTGTTAACTATTATTACAGCCAAACTACACTAAATTTAAATGTTCTTCCAGAGATAATCAAAAATCTAGGACACGCGCTCTTAGCAAATCCTCTAGCACTCAATTTACCATTTCCATTTGACCATCTATCTATGGATGTTAAGCCATACTCAAGATAAACTCAATACCTAAAGTACTATGTAAACTTCTTCAGAACTCACTGGTGAATAATGGGTCTCTATCACTAATAATATTGCTCATCATCCTATGGAATCTCACAACATTCTCTATATATAGCTTTGCTAAGCTAGCTTTTGTTTTGTCATCTTCATTGGGATAAATTGGGTGTTTTTAGTCAGTCTATTGACTATTACCGATATAGTATCACTTCTCGCTTTCGACCTTGGAAAATCATTCATATATTCCGTAGATACTATATCTCAGTTCTAAGTCGATATTTCTACGGGTTGAAGTAAACCACTCGGCTTTCACTTGCTGACATATGAAACACTTTTTTACACATTCACCAACATTCTTCTCCATCCCTTCCCCAAAAAATACACGCTTCATACCACGATACATCTTCTTGTCTTTAGGATGAATTATAAACTTAGATATATGACTCTCCTCTAAGATTTCATTTCAAAGATTTCCCGCATTTAGGATGCATTATCCTCCATTTTTCCAAGCCATCCTTTTGAGTCCACCTCAAATCCCCTTTGATATTCTACATCCACACCCATCTCTAATCGCCTAATCCTTTCGGCTAACAATGATTCCTATCTTCACCTTGCGACGATTCTATGAATAAGTGTTGGACGGACTTCCAAACTCGCTAATGCATCCTGATCCTAACTCGATCCTACATTCAGCATAAAATAAACTTTATATTAAACTAATTCCTCTAAGGTCTTCCATTTTGCAATCATAGCTAATACTCCATTATGCTATTTTCTACTTAAAGTATTGGCAACCTTGTCTCCTTTCCCAGCTTATACTCAATGTCAAAGCCGTATGCCATTAAGAACTTTAACCATCTCTGTTATCTCATGTTCAACTCCTTCTAAGAGAATAAATACTTAAGAGACTTATGGTCTGTATACAACTCGAACCATTCTCCCAATAGATAGTATCTCTGTAACACCCTGCATTTTTATATAATTAAATAAAATCAACTAAATTAACATAATTGCAAAACAGAATATAAATGTTAAATATATGCATTTAAGAATTAAGAGGTTACATAGATTTATGCAAGCAATGAGTGTGTGATTAATTGACGCATCAACCAATTAAAAGGGTACTTAATTAAGAGACATAGACGCATCAATTAGTCAAAGAATATGTCACTTTTATAACATTAATTAATTAAGGGATCTTCTAATAAAGGGAACTGTATGTAGGGAATAAATTAAATGATAACATACATATTAGTTTATAATTGACGCAATCAATTAATTAAGAAATTAATTAATGACATTAAGTAATCGTATTAATAAAAGAGGGAAACTTATATATCAATTAATTGGGTAATTAATTGGCGGTTTAAATATATACAACTAATAAATGTGTGATTGAGTGACGCATAGGAATTAATTTGGATATCGATTAAAATGGGAAAACGTGTCAATTAATTAATTGGCAACCAGTTGAGCGTTTTAAAAAGGGTGTCAATTAATCAAAGAATATGCCCTTGTTACAATAGCTAATAATGTAATTAATTAGCTAGAAGAAAATGTCAGTTATAGGATTATTTGTTTCCAAGTTAAAAAGAAAAAAAAGAATTGGAATGCGTACAAAAATCAAACGGAGTAATTAAGTTTATGATGAAGGTAAGTTAATAAGAATAAATTAAAAAGTATAACTTTTATGTACAATCAATTAATAGAGGTATTAATTGATGTGTTCAAATTGGTAAGAAATTATAACATATAATAACCAATTAATATTGGATATACATATACATATATATATATATATATATGTATGTATGCATGATTTAATTAATTGGGTAATTAATTAGACAATCTTATTTAGAAGGAAACGTGAATTAATATGGTCGTATAACAAAGGAATAAATGAATAACATTGGAGAATTATACATTATAAGCTAACGTAAACAAATCAATAAATGATGGTGAGGATTGTTTTCAGGGTTAATCGGATGGTTCATAGTTGTTCACTACACCTATAAATTGAACGTAAGTTAACCCTAGCCCACACTATTTTCTCTGAATCAGCTGTTGTCATTTACAACAAACTCGTCTTCTCTTTTCCCTCTTCCTTTCTCCTCTGTCAATCAAATATTTCCCCAAACAAAAAATAAAATTAAGCAAGGATATACATACAAGCAAATCAGCGAATTGGACAAACAAATCAGGGAATTTATAGCGAATTAAAAAAGGGGAAAAGCGTAGCAAATTAAAAGGGATAGAGATTGAAGCTAAGGACGACATGTGAGTGGATTTAATTATATTCGTTTACGTTTATAATATATATTATCATTGAATTTCCGTTAGATAATTTATTCCAGTAATTAATTATTTTAGTTATGCAAACACTATAAATTTTATTTACATTTAATTAGACTTAATAGTTAGAAAAGGCGTAGGCCTAAAAGTAAGAAATTTACAGTTATTTACATCTATTTTAAAAGTCATAATTTAGCCTTAATACTGGTTTCTTTTATTCCCTTTTTACACGAATAATATGGTTAGAAAGAGAATTCGCAGTTATGGATTAAAATACTAGACTTTATAGAAGTAGATGTAAAATAAGAAAATTGGAAAATTGGAATAAAATTAGAAAAGTGGAATTCTGCAATAAATTAAGCTGAACGGAAATAATAAATTATCCGATAATTTAATTTGGGGAGTAAGTAATAGATTAATTGGTTGGTTTAGAAACTAGAATACATTTCTATAATTTAATAATTAAAAGATAACGATAAACGTAACTACAAGAATAAAAAGAAAGAAAAAGGGAACTAGTGTAAAATAAAGGGACCACTGTATTTTATACTGGCCCAAAATAATAAAAGAAATATCTTGCAGTTACGAATTATTGTTTATAGTATTATTTAGTATTAAATTATGAAAATAGATTTTAGTATAGCTTTCACAACCAACCAAATAAAATAGAATTACTTCCTAGAATAAAAGAAAATAATGTAGAGTATGAAATGAATCAAATAAATTATTAGATAAGAAATTAAGGCTGTGAACAATAAACGAGCCTAGGTCCGCATTTACCGCACGGACTATATAAAAAGACAGTTATTATGATAAGTTAATTATATAATAAAAGAGAATTAAAAAGAATTCTATATCATAATAAAAGAAGACAGACTAGAACAGAAAAGAAACACTTGTAATTATATACAGATTTTAAAAGAAATAATAGTAACAATTACAAGTATAATTATAACATAAGTTATGATTAAGTAAAAGAATAGAAAGGCTTATTTGGGAACGTAGAATAAATAAGCAATGATAGCAAAGATAAATAGTAAAAGCTTATTTTAGATTTCTATAAATTAATAAGCAAATAGAACAAAAGATGCTTATTTAACAAACTTAAGACTTAAATTAAGGTAATAAGCAAGAAGTGGCAATACCAATAGCATTCCCTATTAGACCAATGGTGGTCTCACAATAGCCAAAAGCGAGACGAGGGTAAGAATATGCTAATTAGGATAAATAAGTAGCCAACAGAATAAGAAAAGTAAACTAAACGCAAATTAAAATATTATACTTAGGGTCTAATAAAAGAATTGAGATGCATTTGGAGCAGCCCAAAGGATGAAGCTCCTAATGAAGTAGTTCATCACGGATTTCAGAAATGGAGAAGCACATCCAACTTAGTACTTTTGGAATTCAAGGAAGTGCGAGACTTCAAAGGGACGTGAGGATACTCTAGGATGGCCCTCTGGGTAGGCCTAACGAAGCTGCACCCCCGGAGGTAGGTCTATAGGTGTTCCATCAAGAGAGTATGCCTTGACTACATTTCCATTATAGGCCCAATGAAGCGGACCTTTGTAGGCAGTCAGAAGGGCTTGGTGTTCGAAGTAAGGTATTCGTATGTCCAGTACTTGCAAGTAAGGTTAAGGATAGTCGCATGCGGATATCGGCCAACATCAAGACCAAGAGCGATTTCGGGAAAGACTAGAGTTAAACCAACAAGCCAACAGTTCTTTCACTATCGAGACATTGGATGGGCGGGCACCGCCAATTGGATGTTAGATTGTTTGCAGTAGGGCACGACCACTTAACTCTTTAGAAGTCTTTCGATTAGTTAAGGGGTGGCTGCATAGGGCCATAGCCACGATTCGAAAGGGACAAACCAACTAGAACATCTGTATTGTAGGCCTAACGAACCGGTCCTTTACAGATATAGAAAATCCCCGAATGAGTTCCGTACAAGGTAGACCTTGTTGGCGGGATTCAGATAGTAGACAGAACGATTACGTTTTCCTCAATGTACGCACTGGGTGGTACATTGTGGATGTTTGAGCACTGGTATAGACTAGTGCGGACGCGATTTACGTTTTCATAGTAAGTAGTGGAGCATCTGTATTGTAGGCCTTACAAAGCAATCCTTTACAGATGTAGTTACGAAACGCTCTCGAAGCTAGACGATGGAGTCCTTTTCGAGGAAGATACGAAAGGTACCATGGGTGGTACCTAGGACCAATATGGTCATTAGGCATATAGCTATATATATGTATATATTAGTTATTAGGTTTTTATCTACTATGGAGTAGATGGGCACGGTTCACGAATAGAGGTGAGAATATTGCAACCTAATGAACCTAATATAAGAGTAAACGGAAATAAAATGATATATGTAGAATTAAGCATAGAAGTATATAACTTATCCATTCACCAGAACTTTTGTTCTGACCCCCTCCTCATAACATCCTACAGGTTAGGTAGATGGCAGAGACTTCTCAAGCTATGGGACACTTGCTAATGAAGTGTCATTATTTGGGTGAGTATTTACTTACTATTATATTTTAATCAATTACGCTATGAGATAGATAATTGAGCTCTGATATTTTTATCTTTGCCTATTTGCAGGATACCAGATTCCCAACTTGGGTTTCAGTGGGCTTGGGTTTTAGCATTTTTGCGAAAAATCCGGACCCACTGGAGTTTGGATTGTTACAATCTCCAAATCTTCATTGCAAAGATTACCGCTGCCAATTCTAAAGCATTGGTTGGATAGCGAGCTTTGTACGGTCGAAACTACTAAGATGCATAAGCTACCATTTTTCCCTTTGCATAATATTGCCTCTAATTCATTTCCATAAGCATTAGTATAAACAACCAGATCATGGTTCCCTTTAGGTATAATCAAAACCGAAGCATTTATCAATAACCTCTTGAACTTCTGAAATGACCCTTCACAGTTATAAGTCTACTAAAACCTCTCATTATTTTTGGTCAACTTAGTCAGGAGTGTTGTTATCCATGATAAATCCTTAACGAATCTATGATGATAGCCAACCAACCAAAAAAATTTCTCATCTCCATAACTGTTTCTGGTCTCTTCCAGTCATTAATGGTTTTTATCTTTGATGGATCCACCGCTAATCCATTCTATAAAACAACATGACCTAGAAACTTAACTTCTCATTTTCGAAAATGAAATTTGGAAAACTTTGCATTCAAATTGTGTTGTTTAGGGGTCTCCTACACTAACCTAAGATGGACTTTATGGTCTCACTCATTCTTAGAATACACCATAGTATCATTGATGAATACCAACATAAATTTATCAACTGGTCATGAATCTGATTCATAAGATCCGTAAAGAACGCAGGGACATTTGTTAGTCCAAAGGGAATGACTAACAACTCATATAAACCCTATCTGATTCTAAATACAATCAAAGGAATACTAACTTTAGCTACCCTCAGTTGGTGGAATCTTATTGCTAAATATAACTGTGAGAATACATTAGCTCCACTCATTTGGTCAAACAAGTCGTCTATCTTAGGAAATGAATAATGATTATTCACTGTCAATTCATTCAACTTCTAGTGATCGATACACATTCAAAGTGATCCGTCTGACTTATTCATGAATACCTTCGATGCTCCCTATTGTGAACTACTCGATCTAATGAAATTTATATGCTCAAGTTCTACCGGTTGTTTCTTCAACTCCTTCATCTCCTTGGGCGGAATTCTGTTAGGTGGTCTACTAACAGATTGTCCCACCGATATCAAATCTATTCAAAATTCGATCGCTTCTCTAGGTAGTAATCCCATCGCTAGCTCGAAGACATTTTCAGACTCTTATACCACTAGCACTCCATCGATTTCTTCTTCCTTAGTTTCTAACGCGCATAAGGTAGCTCCAAACCTATCCTTTAATGTATTTAAATCTACCATAATCCTTTAACCTCCTCCTAGGTGTCATAAATCTATAACTCTATGGCATAATAAATCCTAGAGTCATTGCAAACTAGCCGGTACATACCAAAATTACTATTTACCAACAAAGTTAAACACACATGGGTCGCAAGAAAACAAGTATCCACATAAAACAAACTCTACATCAGTGCACCTTAATCCGAGAGTGGAAAACCACCGATCAGATTAACCATACACAAAGATGTAGCTAAATAAAAGGTGTCTAAACCTAATCTATCATCCGAATCTTTCTAAATGAAAGAATCTATAGCCTCGGTATCAAACAAAACCCTAACTAGAATACTAGAAATCAAAATCTTACCTTTAAGCACTACACCCTTCCTTTTTTCCTTAGCAGATGATCTAACTATAACAACCCGCCTTTTTGACCATCGAAAGTCGACACCGAATACATCCACGGTATTCAAATGTCGAACATCAATTGCCGAAAAGGCAGATTGTTAGAGTAAAATAAAAAGAAAAGAACAGGGAAACATAATCTCATAGTGGAAATGACAACATATAATATAACGGAGACAATATAAATTGTCGCTCCAAAATACATAGTACATCATAGTTAAAAATAAACCTTATAAGCTGGACAATCATAAAATCCTGACCTTACAATTATTGATAGGTATACCATATGATACAGCAGAAAATAAAAAATTACTATAGGTGAACATCCAGCTCTTCTACAATAACTCCATATCACCAAAGCCAACCTGGGAAAAACTCGGTTTGACCTGGGCATTATAATAAAATAACACCCGGGTTAGTCTGAAAAACCAGCACGAGAAAACTCAAGTAATATGATGAACGTATAAAAATTCTGTTAAACCACGCCGCTAACACGGATAGGTTTTTTACCTCACAAGAACAACAATCCAATCAAGAAAGAATGGAAATAAACAACAGAAACAATCCAAATAAAAAGGGTGGGTACTAATAAGAACAAATCCCATACTTAATGAATGGGCATAAATAATATCAAATTATAGAATTGAAAGAATGGACACAAATAATCAAACATGGAGAAGTGCACAAGGCAGTTCTCAATTTAGTTAAGGAAACAATTCAAAGATTTGAATTAACAACAAGGGAAAGATAAGTTTTTCCAACAATAACTAGGAGGGTGCTCCCCCTTTACCGAAAGTATACCTCTAGAAATATATATTGAGAACTCTGATGGCTCTCGAACAAGTCCAAGCCGGACCCCGCCAACTAGTACCGAGTATTCGAGTATTTCACATCTCTATGCGCAAAACCGAATCCAGTCTAGAGTGGATGTGAAAATACTCTAATGGGAGCAACCCTACATAGCTTGGCTTCCACTCGCTCTTTGGGTTTAGTCATTTCTGACAAAGGATAACAAAGCTCAAATGAGCAAAACATCGTCATAGAGTGACGAAATATAAAGAAGATAGCAGAATCAAAATCGATCGTCGATAAATCAAATATCGAGAATGATAAAATGGTTGTTCACACTTGCGCTTGATTTTCACATCATAATACTTTTAAATACACTTTAAAAACAGTCTTTAAAATATTCTTTTAAAGGGGTAAATTATATTTTCTAAGTGTATTAAAACCAAGGTCAAAACATTGTTTATTATAATCCCAAAACAATTAACACTTAGCATATTTTGAAACTATTCTTTTTAAAAGATCTTTTCATTTATGAACTATTATTTATAAAATTTTCTATAACATTTATTATCGTGAAAGATAATAAATCAATTAAATTACTTTTATAAATTAAAAGAAAATTTTAATCATTCCGAAGATATAAACTCCTTTTATAACTTTAAAACCACATTAATTTTCCCAAAGAAAATAAATCAAATTTAAAAGATTTTATAAATTTAAACCAATATTAATTATCCCAAAAGATAATTAGTCACATTTATAATCTTTTATAATTTTAAAAACAATATTAATTATCCCAAAAGATAATTAATCAAATTTATATTCTCTTTTAATAAACCAATCAGTTATCTTTATTAAAACAGTTGATTATCTCAAAAACGATTTTACTTAATCAGTAAATTAACTTTAAACCTTTATTAAATCCGTTAATTAACTTTAAAACACTTTCATTTAATTAGTTAATTTACTTTAATTACTTTTATTAAAGCAACTAATTAACTTAAAGGAGCGCACAATTGAGGAGAGGGGCCGAAGAAGACATTAGTTAAAATGGTTAATTACATTCAAATATCATTAGTTAGAATGACTTCTTAAATTTCAAATATCCTTAAGTTAAAATAGTTATTTAAATCCCAACATTATTAATTAAAATGATTTATTAATTTCAAATATCATTAATTAAAATCATTAATTAAATTCAAACATCTTTAGTTGAAATGATTTATTAATTTAAAATATCATTACTTAAAATGATTAATAAAATTCAAATATCATTAATTAAAATGATTTGGTAAATTTTAAACATCATTAACTGAAATAATTAATTGATTTAAATATCATTATTAATGAATATAAATATCTATTCTGGGAAAATACAAGCTCAAGTTTAACATACATAGAGGGTTTAAGAGATGATATTCAATAAATGACGGTATTGCGAAAATTGCTATAGTGACACTTAAAAATTTTTAAATAAAATATCATGATTAATTTCAACTAAACATTAATACAAGCAGCATAAGGAAATAAATAATTATTATTGGCGAGAAACCGTTTAGGGTCTCTCTACAAATGTTCCCTGCAAAATAATGGTTACGGACAATATATATAATTATATGAGTTTACAACAATTAAACTAATATGTCATTCGTTTTCCAAAACGAAATTTCAACCAAAAAATCAACCAAACAACAACAAAAATATCTACACTATTAACCAAGCATTCAAAAATAAATTTATAGCATCACAGATATTGTATAGCTAATTTAAAGGTGAGTAAACTCGCCAAAATTCTAGTTATCGCCAAAGTGTTCCGGCTTGAAGTTCGATTTTAGCACAAAATAATACAAGTTCCAAATTCCACCAATTCAAATTCCATCGTAGCTAATGATCCCACGAGTGCAACGCATCTTACAGCATTTGATTTGGACCTCGTATGAGCAAGTTAAGCATTTTATAAGATTTAGATTCTAAAATATGATTAATTATATTAATCACTTATTTTACAATGTAATTACCCTTAAGCCATGATTACTCCTTCTTCCCCAAATAGGACGTTGCCTCCAAATAAAATTTTGTGCACCTGTTTCAAACAGTGCATTCTATGCACCTCCCTCCCTACTCCGACCAAGCCACGAGCCTCCAACCACCGCCAGTGACATCACCTACGGGAGCTGAACCTCCCTATGCCACCACGAACGGCACCGGGCTCCTTCTACAATATTCGGCACTCCACTTTGAAAACCATGACCAAAGTTGACTTTGCCCCCTACCATGCAATGGCCACCGATGGACGTCGCCGCCGTCTCCAAACACTAACTCTCTATGAGCACTTCGCCCTAGACCAAAACATGACCAACTCGGTCGAGCCAACCCAGTTCCGACCCCCAACCCAAAATGCGACAAACTTCAGTCACGACCACCAAGGTTCAACCCCACTGCCTGAGACTCGGCCATCCAACTTCGCTTGACATGACAAACTCGATTCTGGACTCACCCTGGCCCATCACCCCGTACATCACCCAAAAAGCAATACCCTAGCCTACTGCCTCAACTTCGAACACCTAAAACAATGATGCACAAGACTCCAAGCATATAGATTAGTAGATCAAGGTAATACGAGTTCAATGAATCGAACAATGTATTTTTTTTATTGATCACTTTGTTTGGTTTCAATTTTAGAGAATGCGACCATTACTTAGTTTACTGGTTTTGAGAATTTGGAGAGGAAAGAATGAAAGTGTTTTTTTTTATTTCTTGAGGTTGTTTACTGGAACAAGGACAATGCAGAGGGGACGACGTGAGAAATAGGGGAAAATGTTTGTGGGCGTGTGTGTACTTGTGTTTTTCCTTTCAAATAAAATGTTTTGGGGTACGATGCTGCATAGAATCTCGTTCATATGAACCACGAACGACAAAACAAAAATACGATCATGCTCAGAAATACGACACGATTTCAAAACGTTAATAAAATGCACTGGTTATTACATTCTGTGAAATCTAAAAAATACCATCGTTTGTCGAAATATCATCAAACGACAATTCAAATACTTTCCAAATTAAAAATTATGGAATATTCTATAAAACAAATTAAAAATATGTCATAAAAAATCAAGTCGGTTTATTATAATTTAATTTCCTTATTATTTATTATATTCAAACCATTTATTGTTGTAAATAAATTTACAAAATGAATTCACCATTATCATTTATCAATTAAAAGGAGTTAAATAGGGTTATTAAATCTATTTAATTAACATTTATTTTCCAATTCAAAATTTAAATAGTCCATATATTTGAATTAAAGTTATTTAACCTTGAACACTTATTATTTAAAATTAATTAAATATTTAAAGCTGGTTAAATATTCAAAATTAAAATGATAAAATTCCGGGATGTCACACTAATTGTTGGTCCTCCCAAAGCAAAAACCTCTGCATGTATCAACTCCAAACTATCTCTCTTCTGATAGCCAATCTTATTGCAATCGTAGCCATGACCTTCGCCTTATTCTCTAACATGATACAATTAGTCGTATAGTTAACCTCTTACTCACAATAAAAGCGAACAACATCTGCCATATTGGCCTTTTGAGCTCCTCCTTCTGAGGAGTTCCCTTCTTTCTGTTGGTTCTTACTCCTATTATAATACAGATTGGACTTTTTCTCTGCCCTATCTTGGGTCTAACATTAGCCTTTGTCTCCATCTGATAGAAATGGTCATACCTTATTGTCATCTTTGCAACCATCTTGAAGGGAGATAGAAAATGCGGCATCATTTTATGATTTAGTAAATTCCTCAGCCATTCGATAAACTTCTTATTCTTTTTAAGCATAGTCCTGATATACTCCCTACAATACTTTGAAAAGGCGTTAAAGCATTGGACATACTCTGCCAAAGTCATCTCCTATTGCTTCAACTCTAGAATTCATGGCACAAAGCACTCTCCTATAATTCATGAATAAACTAAGCCTCAAATCGCTACTTAAATTGATCCCAAGTAATCTCCTCCTTAGGGATTACAATAGTCAATGCCTTCAACTAATCCAAAGCATCATCTTGAAGCTGACGAGAAGCTAACTTCCTTTCTTAGGCATCATAATACCCCATGTCTCTAAAGATATGCTCACACATCTTCAACTAGTTCAGTACTTCCGATGTGGGCTCCTTCCTAGTAAACAACTTTTGTTCATAATTCTCAAGTCTTGGGGAAGGCACTGGCCAATTTTGCAGCAGATAAAATAGGGAATTTAAAAAAATTAATGGGCCTACAAATCTATTAATTAACATAAGATCTTATCTATTTATCTAATAAAATCATATCTTATTATTAATATTTCATATTTATTTAACTAAACTTGTTAATTAAATCTATTTAATTTTATCGTGAATATATCTAATATATTCAAATACAGATGTGATGACATAGAGGTGTGTTATATGTGCATAACATAGCAATATAACAAATATAAACATGGTTTAATATATACATGTGTAGATATTAGAATTTATATCTATTAGGGATGTTTTTTCCAAACACCCTTCAAAAAGTTTCAAAATTCCCTTTCGCCCGCTGTCGAAAATTGGTTTCATGAAAAACCCTATCAATGTTTCCAGCGAAAATATTCATTTTAAACTGCATATATTTACAGTTGGAACTGCAAATATTTTTATTTTACACTACATATATTTGCAGCTCTAACTACACATTTTTGTAATATGAAAATTTGTAGTCTACACCGCAAGAACATGCTTCTACACTCAAAATATTTGTATTCTACACTGCAAATATTTATTTTACAAATATATGCATTTTAAACTGCACATATTTGCATTTTAAACTACAAATATTTGCAGTTCCAACTGCAAATATGTGTAGTTTAAAATATATATTTTTGTTGAAAATATCGACAGGATGTGTGGTGAAACTTGTCTTTAAGAAGTGTTTTTCACGTATTAAATTTGAAAATAAGAGGTGGATCCTAATTTCCACTATCTACTATTTATATATACTGAGCATTTATGTGTGTGTATATATATATATTTCCTAATTTAAATTATTTAATGTCAATATATATTATAATTTCAAAATATTCACTTAATAAAATATTAAATATCGTTTTTGTTGAAATATCTTATACAATTTGACTACGTTAAAGTTTTAAATTCAAATTAAATAAACTACAATATCTTAATTTGACTAGGTAAATTTACTTAATTTTGAATTTCAAAACAAAGATAATTTACTAATTCAAAATTAAATATATCTTTAAATTAACTAAGTATTAATTTTGTAATTTATATATTAAATATAAAAATAAATATTTATATATATCATAAAATATTTTATTAATTTTAAAATAGACATTTAAATAAAACATATTAGTATACATTTATTAGTACATAAATTATATATATACATTAGAAAAATTTCGACGAAAAAAAATCTTCTATTAAAATCTATATGGCTAAGAGTAGTATTTATTTTTATATATTCATATATACATACATACAAACATACATACATATATATAGATATTTTAAATTTAAGACAATACATTTTACTATTTAAATGTTTATAATTGATAAATGATTAATTAAAATTATAGTTTATGTATGTAAAAAATATTTTATACATTATAAATCATCTATGGGAAAAAATAAATTTTTTAAATTATATTATAACTAAATCATTATATTTAATTGAATTAAGACCATTTAATTAATTATCAAATCAATGTTAAATTATAACAAGGGAATTTTAATATAAATACATATAAATGGTGATACTGAGCATATGAAAATTTATATGAAATATAATGATACCTGGATGAAGATGAAGCCTGTCTAACATAGTTCGATCTAAGCAGTCTCTTAGATTTCTAAAATCGGTACCCGAAGTTGCAACCTTCAATGTAAAACCACCTTGATGGACTAATTTGTATTTGGGATGTGATGAAGTATGATGCACGACTATGAGTGCTTGGGATAGGTGGCTAGGGTTGTAAAGAAGGACTAAAAAACAAATGAATGTGTAAGCTATTTATAAGGTTGATAATGAGATATTTGAATAAATATCTTCCCATTTATCTCTCATTTACACTTACTCATCAAACTTTAGTCACCTACCATGTATGACAAGTGTACCTAGATGTTGTGGCAATCCACATCATTTTATAATTATTTATTTGATATGTAACCAATTAAAGACAAATTGATATTTTATATCGATGTTTGTACACGAAATAATTATATATATGCATAAATAATTACTAAAAGCATCTAGAATATTTCCAAGAGCTACCTAGTTCTACTAAAGGCACAACAAATACTAAATATACTCATAATTAATATTTCTATAAATATTAAATAGTTTATCAATTTATAACATTTATAAACTAATTAAATTAGGTGGTATTTCAAAAACTGATTAGATTAAGTTGTGCAACTCACAAGTGTGAATTCAGTCAGTGATTAATATTGAATAATTCAAATATTAATGTTCACACCCAAACTTAGTTAGTGGTGTGACAT
Source organism: Allium fistulosum (assembly GCA_030737815.1). Classification (NCBI taxonomy): domain Eukaryota; kingdom Viridiplantae; phylum Streptophyta; class Magnoliopsida; order Asparagales; family Amaryllidaceae; genus Allium; species Allium fistulosum. The sequence goes on from CM060902.1 coordinate 871,702,120, forward strand.
TTTAGCTAAATTCATCGCTTATAGATCTTTGCCAATAAAATACAATTTTACATTTTCTAAAGTGATACCTTTTTGTAACGATAATTTACACACGTTTTATCATTAAAACTATATCATTTTAGGATATATGAAATTTGGCATTGGTCAAAACTCCAATATTATCCACACTCAACATGATTAGTCTGTACAAAAAGTCCTTATTTAATAATAACACATACTATTAACTATTCTACTCTAGCTAGAGATTTTGACTTTGATTTGACTACAGTTGACTGTGAAACTAACATCATACAACTGAGAAGACAAATTTTCTATTAAATAGTATTTCAGATCCAATTCTTCAACTCAACCTAACTTTAGTCATTCAATGGTCGACATGTCATGATATAACTATAATCAAAGTGGAGTATCCACATTGATGTTCAACAATATTCTTAAGTCAATAGAACTATGTAACATCATCATACTGAGATTTCATGTTTGACCTAGTTGTTATCAACCAATAGGAAAATCTCGAACGAGTCATTCCACAATTATGCAATAACTACGAGAATGTAACCCCATGGGCCCCAGCAGCCATGAGCAATACACTGCCAACATTGGAGTACATTACGCGCTTTGGTCTCAATGGATGAATCGATATCCGTTCTCAGTACATCTTGACAAAAAATATTTAAAACAAAATGTTATTTCCTATTGTGATTATATACACATGATTTTTTGCAAATACAACCACGTAACCTTAAGGATTTCCTTATTTATATACTTTAAATTAATTAAAAATGCCTTTATTGTGAACAAGATTATAGAATTAGATACATGTAACAAATTAAATAATTGCACCTATGGCATACCAATAACTCTCTCAATATTCCACTTGCACTTAGGGCTAATTATGGAATCCCAATCCCATTCCTTCAACGATTTACTTAGAATTGGTTGAGGAAGTACCTTCATGAAACGATATGTAACACCCGACATAAATTAATCGAAAATTTAACAAAAGAAATTAAATTAAATATAATAAGGGTAAAGATGGAGTTTGTACAAATGTCCTAAATTGGCTACGAAACTTGCACCAATGCATTCGTAGCGATCTTCTGGACAATTTTCATATATAATGTTTTGTAATTAGAGCTCATATGAAAAAGTTATTAACGTTTAAAAATTCAGAATAAAAAATAATTAAATATATAAATTAGGAAAGAAATATATAAAAACGGAAAGCTCCACTGGTTGGCACCTTGGTCTAGACCGATCACCCCTGGTGGTCGACCGCCCAAGACCAAGTGGTCGACCGATATAGCGTTCCAAGCTAAGGTTCGCTTAGGCTGAACGGCCCGGATTTATATAAGTTAATCGAACGGCTGACTTTAATTCGTATCCTGATAAATAACACCCTAAGCTAACACATAGAACTTTAATTTAATATTGATCGTACCAAAGCTCTGTCTCTTTCAAAACCCAACACTCTGTTCTCTCTAAGTTAATTTTCTTCAAAAATAAAAGTTCGTAAATTAAATTCAAAGATTAGGGAAGGAGGAGATAACCAAATCAAATGAAGGAGAGATCGAAGAACAAAGTGGGGACGATTCCAAATGAATAAAAGAGGGAATAGCTTACTAGAGGTTAGTGGGTTCTTTATTATATTATGAATTACACGTAATGGAATTTATATATGTCCCATTTCGATCTAGAATTTGTCCAATTTAAATTGAAATATTGTTTATCTAGAAAATGACAGTTAACTGTAAATTTAATAGAATCTGAATTACATGCATAGGATCCCTTTTTGTTATTGGGAACATTAAATCTGGAATTTGATATACATATATAAGTTTATCTGTTGACATTTATTTTACCCTGAAAAAATTTGAAATACAAATATCACAAAATCATTATGGAAATTGTTGTTTGAATAAAAAAGGGTTCAGTGTTGAAATTGTATAGGGAGGAAGAGGAACAATAATACAGTAATTGATTAACAAAACGAACAAAGGTTATGAAAATTTACACTAAATAAATATCGATCAGTCTATAGGTTTACTGGAGTCGGTCGACAGCGAGCGGTCGACCGCCCTAGTAATAGGCGGTCGATCGGCTAACTGTTTCAGATGCAGTTTGAACCTCGACCTAAGGCCTAGGTTATAAAATTACATATATATTATGTATATATATAATAGTAGATTAGTGGGGAAATTAGTTCCCTAATTTTCAACCCTTGGATGTTATGAAAATAGGTGGATGTGTACGTGGGCAAATAAGACTAGACACTACCTGTTCAGCGAATTTAACATGTGATATAAGGTGGTTCGATCGTGAAGATGTATTAAGCATAAGGCATGAACAAGAGGTTCCTCGATATATGCATGGCACTGTTGGTGGATGCCTGGCACGGTGCAGTCCGGCACTAACGGGAGATTCCTCGGTGGATACGTGACACTGTTGGTGAATGCCCGGTGCGGTGCGATAAGTGGTAGTGTTACCATTGAGCTTGGACACGGATGTAGCAGACCCTAAGATTTCTTCAACACGAGTCGGCATAGCGGGCTTCTCTCGATAATTAAGTTGATACATGTAGTCTTAAATTTGGGAACGTAGTCCTAAGGATAATATTGTATGCGATCCTATACTAGGAATAGTTCCAGAGGTTATTAGCTGATCTGTAGTTGTTTTAAGGTTCGATCCTAAGTTTAACCCTTCACATGATGTTTGGTGCAAGTTTATTTAGAACAATATCCCATAGGTTAATGAAACCAACCTTAGTAAGAAGTTCATAAACACAAGTAGGACACTTTAGGTCACATAGATTGTAAATAAAGTCAATTGTATGTGATCACCATATATTAATGATGTAACTCATTCATCGGACTTTTGTCTGACCACTCCTTTCCATTTTCCCTCACCATAAAAGGATAAGGCAGCAAGTGATTGGCCCAAATCTAGTATGTGCAGGGCGAGCTTGGCATTTCTTATTACTTTTCATCTCTCTTCATGTAACTATTTATCATACTTAGTACTTATCAGACTATATGTTGTACTCCTATAAACTTTGGATTATGACTACGTATGTTTTGAGCCAGTGTTTTCTAGAATATTTTCTAAGATGCTATTTTCTATATTTATATTCACTGCCTTCCGCTGTGAGATTTGAAAGTGTAGAATGTCTTAGACTTTATCCTTATATTTTTTCTATGTAATGTTTAAAAACATGATAGCTCACACTTCTTGGTGCAACGCAAGTTCAAGATCACCCAAGGTTTTGGATTGGTGTCGGGAGGTGTGGGTTGTCACACTTGGTATCAAAGCATATGTTTAAAATTCGTTAGGATCTAGGTACCTATTGAGAGAATGTACTTGAATATTTAAAAAAGAAAAGAGTTTTATGAAAGGTTTTCAAAAAGTTTTTCTAAATGGGTTTCTAAAAGTGTATATATATGTATAGATAAAAAGTTTTTCAAATGTTTTATATGTAAGCACAATACGAAAACCGCTATCATTTATTCTTGCCAATCCTATTTGTGGAAAATTTTCTAATTATTCCTAAACCATAGATAGAGAATGAGCAATCCTGATGGTTGCAACTCAGGTGATGCAACTGAGATTCTAGGCATGAACATCCCGATATGGTTCCATCGGGATCTATAAGCGAGAGGACAAATTGAGCTTAACCCTAATAGGGGACCCATAGAGTAAGCACTAGGTGTAGTTCCTGCCCGCCCACCTGCCATCGATTTTGCCAAGTTATGAAAGGACTTTGCGAGTTTAGCAAGGAAGCCATATATGGGGACAGGGTTGTATGTGGACTCAAAGTACTTGTTAGGGGATTTTCGGATTGATGGGCCTTGGAAATGACGTTAGGAGACAGCTTGTCGCTGAGCATTTACAAGTGGAGACTTTGAATTGGTGGGATGTAGTAGTGGCGAAGACCAATGAGAAAGAGATTACATAGGAGAGTTTAGGAGGCATTTTGAGATGAAGTTTCTTTCCGTTGCAGAGAAAAAGTACAGTTGAAGAAGTTCATACATTTGCAGCAAAGAGAAATGTCAGTGAAGCAATATGTAAATCAGTTCTATGAGTTGGCTAGGTTTGGTATGGAGCTGATAAATACCCCACACAAGAATGCTTTGATATTTGGAAAGAGGCCAAATCAACCTCTTAAAGATTTGGCCCTTAGTCACATTCACATGAGTGCGACTTTCAAGGGTTTGGTGGAGATGGCTTCACTAAATACCATTTCCGGGAAGAGGTGAGGAGTAAGCCCAAGGAGGAAATGGGAACCCAAGGGAAGATTAAGAAGTAGAAGCTCAAATGCAGGAAATGCGGAAGAAAGGGGCATTTTGCGAAGGAATGGATGATGGACATCTCAAAGATCAAATATTTCAACTACAATCAATTTGAGCACATGAGGGGGGAGTGTTTGGAACCACCAAAAACCTTTACCTAAGTAGTTTTAGCTTATGCATTGCATGATGTTCCCAGCTCGAATGCGCCTTCAGTAGCGGATAAGGAGAAGAAGGTCGTAATTGAAGGTGTGTTAACTCTATCCGAATTATCCGTTCATACCTTATTTGACACTGGGGCATCACACTCTTTTATTTTGAGTAGACTTGTAGATGAGTTGCACTTAGAAACTAGCATAGTTATAGACCCAATAGTTGTATCAAACCCTGTTGGAAGATCAACTTATTTATCTACGATTTGTAGGGTTTGAAATTGTTTATTTTAGGGATCGATTTTGATTACGATGGTTTTGTCTTAGGATTTTTTGGGTTTGGTTTAATTTTAGGTATGGACTAGATGACCATGTATGGGGGCGATCTTAGATTATGATAGAAAGGTTTTTCGTTTGGGTACTTGTAGCGGACGCGGTTTGGAGTTTTATTGCAATACCAGAGGTTCGGTTATGTTGAGTTACCTATATTCTTTAGATTGATTATACGATGAGTTAGATTCAGTTCAAATAATTAGAGACTATCCAGATGTTTTCCCAAAGTTACCGGTTTCCCACCCCAGAGAGAGATTGAGTTTCATACTTATCTTGTAGAGAATGGAAGACCTATTGCCTTACCTTTGAGGCACATGGCTCCTAAAGAAAGACTCAAACCGAATAAGCAAGTGAATGAGCTGTTGGAGAAGTGCTTCATTGGGAGAATTATTTTAGAGTGAGGAGCACCGGTTGTCTTTGCCAACAAGGCAAATGGTTCTCTAAGGCTTTGCATCGATTATCGTGAGTTGAATAAGCTGACAAAGAAGAATTGTTACTCGTTGCTCCACATAGACGATCTCTTTAATCAGTTAGTTGGAGCAAAGATGTTCTCTTAGATTGACTTGGTTACTAGGTTCTATCAGCTGTGAGTAGTCGAGGACAGTATTCAACAGACTGCTTTTCGTAAACTTGACGGATTTCAAGCGTGCTTAGTCATGCACTTTGGACTGACAAATGCATCTGCCTACTTTGTTGATCTAATGAGTTGAGTTTTTAGAGGGTTTCTTAATAAATTTTTAGTAGTATTTTTCAATGATATATTAGTCTATGTGAGGAGCAAGGAGGAGTACAGGAAGCATCTAGAAGAAGTGCTCAATACTCTCTGTGGGCATAAGTTAAAGGCATAGTTTTTCAAATGTCACTTTTGGCGCTAAGAGGTATGCTTTTTAGGACATGTTGTCTCTGAGCGTGGGCTGGCAGTAAATCCTAGTAAAGTCGCAATAGTATAGGATTAGCATGTGCCAAAGAATGCCATGGAAGTGAGGAGTTTCCTTGGTTTGGCAAGATACTATACAAAGTTCATTAAGGACTTCGCTAAAAAAATTTCCCCTCTAACCAACTTTACTAAGAAGAATTTGGTTTTCTCGTGGGACTCGAAGTGTGAGGATGTTTTTATCAAGCTGAAGGAGTCGTTGACTAGTGCACCTCTTCTAGTATTACCCCATGGTACGAAGGCATTCATAGTGTATACCGACGCTTGCAGTAGAAGATCGGGCACGATCGTGATGCAGGAAGGTAGAGAGGCGAGTTATGTTAGTCGAGAGTTAAAGGTCTATGAGGGTAACTATCCTACCCATGGTCTTGAGTTGGCATCCATTGTCTTTGCACTTAAGTCATGGAGACGTTATCTATTAGGAGAGCAGTTTGAGCTATACATGGATCGTAAGTCTCCAAAGTATTTATTCTCCCAAAAGGATTTGAACTTAAGGCACCAGAGGTTGATGGAGTTCTTGGCATCGTATGATTTCGATCTCTCCTATAGTCCAGGCAAAGGGAAAGGCAATGTTATAGTCAATGCCTTGAGTAGAAAGCATGCAATATTGAGTCTTATGTTCTTAGAGTTGAAGCACTCATTAGACATTACTTCAGAATTGTTAGCAGCTTTGGATGTGCCTCCTACACTTATGGACTACATATGGTAAGTCAAAAGCACGATAAGGAGTTACTGGGTATTTTTGAGAAGCTTGGTAGAGGAGAGCAGTCGAGTCATTTGAGGCTCTATACCATTGACTCGAAGGGGTGGTTACAGAGAGATGGTAGATTATGTGATCCTCTCATTATGGATTTGATAGACATGGTACTAGCTGAGTCTCATCGTTCTAGAATGACAATTCATCCAAGTGGAGAAAAAATGTACCATGATATGAAGAGAGTCTTTTATTGGCTTGGTATGAAGAGGCATGTGGTAGAGTATGTGGCCAGATGTATGTGTTGATTCATGAGTTTTGATTCATGACACAAGCTTCAGAGATCATACGACGAGAATACTATACGAAAGCGACAAAAAGGAGAATAACCATATATTGCACACTACAAAGGAGACAAGACTACAATCTAGATATTAGTATAAATATGTTATTTCATTGAGTCTTAGAGTATTGTTAAAATCATTCCTCAAGTAGTCTCACACACACACAAATTGATTTATACAAAAATAAGTGTGCACTGTGTAAATAACAGCAGGTCGGCCGACCGACCAGAATCTTCGGAAGACCGACTCTATGTCCAGTGCACAGATATGCACCGTTTTATTTATATCTGTAAACTCAGCTGACCGGCCCAGGTTTCTCGGTCAACCGACCAGAACATAACGGCTAGTTTTCTAAAGAGGTGCAATTTTTCATGAAGAGGAATGTTCTTTAATCCAACAGATATGGACACAACTCTTGATTGAAACTCTTCATGAAAGATTGTAACTATTCTACAACTATATAAACATATTCAATTCACTTCTACAATCACCGATTCTTGTTTTAATTCTGAAATCTATTTTCTATTTATTTCTGCAAATAAAAGCATTCATTCTCATTCAATATCACTAGAATCCTTGAATTAATTCATATACTTCGATTCTACATGATTATCTTCCTTCTAAATCTTCACACACATATATACTCTTGAGGATTTGATTATAGGAAATGTTGTACTATCAAAAGACAATTAGTGTTATTCAGAACACATTCGTCAACAAACTATTTGTATTAAGTTGAAGTCCTCTTCGGCTGTTGAGGCGGAAAAATTCCTGTTCGGCTGCTCAGGTGTCGTATACCTATTCCTCCGGGTTAAGTGAGGGGTTTAGTTTAAATCCAGAGGGTATTCTGGGACTGGACGTAGAACGGGAAGTTCGAACCAGTATAAAAATTCCTGGTGTGCTTACTTTAATTTTTATTTTACTGTTATTACTAGTTTCCGCATTTATATACCATATTATACGATCCTTAGTACTACACATTCACTTTCATTTGGTATCGGAGCAAGGAAATCCTATAACCGTCACAAAGTTATTTGATATCTATTTCTAGTAATATGGCAACAACACATACTAACGATTTTGACACTAATACTAGTTTCACAGAGGGTCAATCAACTTCACGACCTCTACTTTTTAATGGTATAAATTATAATTATTGGTCAACTAGAATGAGAATCTATATGCAATCTAGTGGGTTTGATATCTGTAATATTATACAAAGTGAGTACACAACTCCTACTCGAGAATACTCAACTTGGAGTAACACACAAAAACTAGATGCTACATCAAATGCAAAGGCTATGAATATATATATATTTTTTTGGCAAAGCCAGCGGGGTTAACTGGGCCCCTACCAGTTTTATTGCTAACAATAAAAATGGGACAATGGAAAAGAAAAGAAGAAAAAAAGAAAAAGACAACAAACAAGGAAAGACAACAAAATCAAGCCCAAGCATCGATCAGTGTTTGCGGGAAAACACTATTACTGTTCTTCAATTGCCAATGAGTTCGGGACTTAACTTCATTCCAGAGCACATCATCATTCCTTCTTTCATTTACAAAAAATAAGGCATTCCTCTCACTCCATATAACATTCATGTAAACTTTCAAGCAGACAGCCAAAACCCTGCCTTTATCATTTCTCCACCGAGTGGCTTTAAATATAATACTCCATAGAAAGCTAAAAGTAGTACAAGGAAGAGTAGTTCCAGTAATACAGCTAATCTTATCCAATAAGAATCGGAGGGCATGACATTCAAAATATAAGTGCTCAGTAGTTTCATTTTGTAGTTCACAGAACAAACACTCAGTCGAACAAGCCAACCCATACTTGTTTAATAAACTCCTAGTAAGTAAGGCTTGATTAATAACTTTCCACATCATTAAATTGTCCTTAGGAACAGAATCAGAAGACCATATGACTTCGAACCATTTAGAAGCAGGCAGAGGGACATTTGCAGTTACAAAGTTGTAAACTGCTTTAATTGAGTGAGCCTTCATGAGCCATGTAACAGTGTCAACTTGATTATCACTGAAAGTTTTTTTTTGAATTTCACCCCACATTAGTCTAATCGCCTGATTGTTATTGTATGGTAACTCAATTTTGCCATTATGTAAAAATTCATTTGCTTTAGCATCAATATGAATTCCAGATTGATTAATCTGAGAGTGTGTACCCATTTTAGATAAAATATGGCCTTTACTGACCTATGGATCATGCCAAAAACTAACAGCATATCTAGCATTAACAGGATATTGTATCATAGGGAGGAAGATCTCTCTATACTTCAATATACTTCTCCAAATCCAACTACAATTCTGAGGAGTTACCAAACACCAAAAATATATGTTCTTAATGTTGTAATGCCATGTCCATTCAACCCATAAACTACCTCTTTTGTTTATGAGGACATCAAACTGTTTACTTATAGCAGCAATATTCCACTTCCTAACATCAAGAACTCCTAGCCCTCCCAATCTCAAAGGAGACTCAAATTTAGAAAATGAACAAGGCACTAACTTCCTATTGTGTACACTACCAGTCCAAAAAAATCTATTCATGGCATACCTAAAAAGTTAAAATAATTTCACAGGAAGAATGAGAGTACGAGCCCAGTAGACAATAGAGGAAAAGACAACAGATTTTATAAGCACCAACCTACCACTTTGAGTCAAAAACCTATTTTCCCATGCAGACATAAAAGAGGTAATTTTATTGAAAAGAGGAAAACAGTCAGCCTTAGATATTCTTTTTGATATTAATGGGAGACCAAGATACTTCATATCATTATCCATGCAAGAGTAACCAGATTGTTGATGAAGGTCAGCAGCTTGTAATTCACTAACTCCAGCAACTAGCATAGATGATTTGGCCTGATTAATGGTAAGACCAGTCATAGTGTAGAAAGCCTGCAGAGCATCTTTAATACCAAACAAAGAGGGTAATTCAGGTTTGGTAAACAACATAACATCATCAGCAAACATGATCGATGTTATTTGAAGATGTGAACACTTTGGGTGATACTTAATGATCTTATGGTTGTAACTAGACCTGAGTATAACTGTTAATACTTCCATGACCATCAATAATAATAAAGAAGATATTGGGTCACCTTGACGAATACCTTTATTACCCCTGAAAAATCCCACAGGCCTACCATTTAATACAACTGAGTATGATGGAGTAGAAATACAGACATGAATCCAAGACACAAAGTTTTGGGGAAACGCATAACAGCCATAATCCTAACAATAAAGGCCCAATGTATTGTGTCATATGCCTTAGAGATATCTAATTTAAGCGCTGCAGCAGGGGGCACATTGATTCTACCATAACCTTTGAGTAATTCCTGAGCAAGAAGTACATTTATCAATTATGTCCCTAGAAGGAATAAAGGCAGATTGATTGTTTGAAACAACAGAAGGAAGCACAGAGACTAAACGATTTGCTAGAATTTTAGAGATACACTTGTAGACTACATTACAGCATGAAATAGGCCTGAAGGAAGTAACACTTGTAGGAGGAGTGATTTTAGGGATAAGTGCAATATTGGTGCAGTTGACTTCCCCAAGTAACTTGCATTTATTGAAGAAGTTGTGAATTGCTTGACAAAATTCAGTACCTAGAATACTCCAGGTGGAGATAAAAAAAATAACATTTAACCCATCAGGCCCCCCAGATGATTGCTTATTCATGGAGAAGAGGGTAGACTTGATTTCCTCGTCAACGACAGGCCTTATAATAGAAGATGCTTCCTGGGAAGAAATGCAAGGAAGAGCAAGAGAAGATATTAAGTCCATATCAGGAAGGAAGCCATCAGAATTTCCAAACAGATTGGAGAAGTATTGAATAAAGGCATTATCAACCATATCAGCAGAAGTAAAAAGTGTGCCATGCTCATCAGTAATACTAAAAATATTTTCTCTTGCCTGCTTAACCTTAAGAGATTCATGATAAAACTTTGTGTTTTTGTCTCCATCATCTATCCATCTTTTATGTAATTGTTGCCTCTTCATGCTAGCTTCCAATTTTAGGGCATCATTAACCTCCTTATATAATTTCCCCTCTTCAGCAGCTGCTTGAATATCAAGTGGATGCTCCATCATATAGTCTTGCTTTATCTTCAATTGCTCTTTAAGAGTTGTTGATAGAAGGCCACCAGAACCAAAGGTCGAAGAAGCCCATAGTTTGATTGCTTGCTTGATGCTTTTTAACTTCCTGCAAAACTTATACATAGGGTTACCAAAGCATGAAAATTCAGAGTTAACATGTGAAACTAAAACCAGAAAGTGCTCATGCTTAACCCAAGCATTAAAAAATTTAAAACTTCTCTTTTCCCTTCTCAAATGGTTCCCAAGAGATAAAATTAGAGGGGAGTGATCAGACAATATTGGTTGAGGAAGGAAGACAGAGAGAGTTGGCCATTGATTGAGAGCTTGAAAATTACAAAAAGCATGATCAATAGTTGTAAAAGTACGAACACCACTTCTACTTCTGTTATTCCATGAAAACTTAGCTCCTGATTTATTCACCATGATCAACTCAGAATCAAAAACAGCAAGATTAAGAGGATCAAGATCTCTTGGAATAAGTGGAGAACCACCAAATTTGTCATTGAAGTCATAGCAGGAGTTGAAATCACCCAAGACAAGCCAGGGGTGAGAAGATTGTCTTAAGGGAGGCAATGATCTGAGGAAAGCATTTATGGAATTGACAGAGTTGTCAGCATAAACAATAGTTAAGTAGAAGGAGGACTGACTTTGGGAATCATGAACATGAAAATGAATGTACTGTCTAGAAGACAGAATGGGTGAGAGAGTCAAAACAGCTGGGTCATAGATGACAAGAATTCTACCATAAGCTGCAGATGCAAGATTATGATGAAGCGACCAGTTTGGATTAATGTAGGAAGCAGCTTTTAGGGATAAGGAAAGATTTAGCTTAGTTTCTAACAGACCTATAAGACAAATATTATACTCTGTGATGTAAATTTTAACTTGATCAGGTTTCAAATTACTATGGGCTCCTCTTATGTTCCAAGTTGCTATTTTTTTATACATAAATAATTATTGAGATTGGGAGGTGTTATTCCTTCTCTGAGCAGACAGAGATCTTGTTTCAATTTTCCTTCTTGGCAAGCTCGGGGGGGAGGATGGATGAGTGATTGTATGGGAGGAGGATGGATGATTGGAAGGAATGCAAGAAGGCCATCCTGGTAACTGAATTGAAAAGTTGTAATGAGGAGGATCAACAGGTTGAGAGTGGTCAGAAGATAATTGCATGGAGTATATTAATTGAGAGATTTGAGTTTCAAAAGTACTGCACCATCTTTTATCAAAATCAGATGCAAGTGAACTAGTTTGTGCATTTACTTCCAATGTTACATTTCCAACTTCCTTGATACTCCTACCTGGTGTAGTAACCTTTTTAAAGGATTCCTGCAAACCAAGTTTTGAAGACAAAACTATTGTATCAGAATCATAATGATCATCAGTAGAAAAAAAAATTTTGGTTGACTCTTTGTGTTGTTCTCTACAAATACCCTCAGCAGCTATCTCTCCTTCTTCTAGATCTATCATTTCCATAATACCTTGTTCATTCTCTACAGTTTGGAGCAAGTTGTACTTGTTACAAGTGCTAACTATACAAGCCTGAACATCACTATGTGGTTTATTCACGTTTTCAAGTACCTTAATATTTTCTTCAGTACCATCATGAAAGATTTTTTCCTTTGCACCTTGTGACCTCAAGACAATTTCTTCAAGTACTTCACTATTAGTCATCATTTTTTTTCCTTTGTTCTTGATGACTTTTTGCCAAATCTGTTTCACTTTGTCTTGTTTTTCAATGTTTTGCCCCTTCATCTTGTTTCTTCCAACATCACCATTCATCTGCTACTCATTATTAACAAATTGTTCATCATTTCTTTCAGTAACTACTTTCTTGCAGTTGATCACTAGATGCACAAACTCCTTGCACAATGTGCATATCTCTGGTTTCCACAAGTAATCAACTTTAACAACCTGCTCAGTACCATCTAGCAATTTTACTGAAAAATTATCAAGCAATTCTTGGTTTGGATTTACTTCAATTAAACATTTCACAAATGAGATACGTTCAAATTTTTCAGTTGATGCATCCAAACAAAGAAGCTTTCCAACTCTAGAAGCTAACCAGTTAATACCCAATGGAGACCACGCATACAGAGGGATATTAGATAGTTTTATCCATACTGGAACAGATCTAATGCTACTGCAACTGTTGCCAATGTTTTCATCCCATGGCTTCACTATAAATAACTTGTTCCTCATCACCATGGGGTCAGATTCAGAAATTCTAGACCTATCTTCATCATTAGAGAACTTGAACAAAAACAAGAACCCATCATATTTGACAGAAATAGAACCACTTAGTTTCCAAACTTTTTTTAGGTAGTACACAACTGTGGCATAAGGGAGCAGGGAATCAAGAAAAAAACCAACAAGATAATCCTTCCACATAGTGTTTCCTGCATGAACAACATCATCAGATGGCACCATAGCATCTCCACTGAAGTCAAGTTGAATATCACGAGGCACATATTTACCAGCATTATTTGGTTTGGATTTAAAAAGAGAGATCCATGAACGAGGAGGAATGGATGTTGGTTGAGGAAGCAAGGAAGGAGAAGACAGGATAGGTTCTGGAACCTTACGAGTAGCTTCTGCAAGAGTAGCAGGAACTACAGGATCCCTGATAAGGGTGAGAGGAGAGGGGACTGACACGGGAAGAATGGAAGTTGTAGAGGGAGGTACAAGGATTGGGGACGAAGGACAAGGCTGAAGAGAATTAGAGGGATGGGACGGGTCAGCGGGAAGAAAAAAAGAAGAAGGCGGGGTCCCCATTTTTGAAGGAAAAGAAAGGAATATGTGATGAATGCAAAGGCTATGAATATTTTATTTTGTGCATTAGATAGAAATGAATTCAATAGAGTTAGCATGTGCACTACTGGTTATGAAATTTGGAGAACACTTAAGATAACACATGGAGGAACGAACAAAGTTAAATTAAGCAAAATTTCTATGTTGAAACATCAATTTGAAAATTTCAAAATGAGGCCAAATGAATCTATAAATGACATGTACTCTAGATTTCAGGATATTTATCATGCTTTACTATCACTAGAACAAAAGTTTACTGATTTTGATGTTGTTACAAAAATCTTAAATTCTTTAACGGACGAATTGGAAAGAAAAGTTCTAGCCATTGAAGAAGTAAGCGATTTGTCAACATTAAACCAGAGGAATTGATAGGTAATTTAATGTCCTACGAAGTAAATTTGCAGGCAAAAAGAAATGGAGCACAAGAAAAGAAAATTGTGACATTCCAAGCAGAAAAAGATGATTCCGACTCGGATAATGAAGATATGGCAATGATCGCTAAAAATTTCAAAAAGTTTTTGAAATTCAACAAAAACAAATTCAAGGGAAACAAAAATAATTTCAACAACAATTCTAATAGCAGCAGGCAATGGAATGTTATGAATGTCATAAGAAAGGACACATGAAGAAGGATTGTCCAGAACGTAAAAAGAATAATTTCAAGAAAGACAAAACCAAACGAAAAGCTTTTTCTGTCACTTGGGACGACACTGACTCATCATCCTCATCAGAGAGTGAAAGTGATAACGAACAAGCAAATGTGTGCTTCATGGCTTCGTCAGACGATGCAAGTGATCTTACTTTTGAAGATTTAATTGAAATTAATTCTGAATTAGTAAATTTAGCAAAGCAACTTAAAAAGAAAAATAAGGAGTTACAAAGAAAGTTAGATAGAACAGTCTTAGAAGTAGATATGCTAAAAGACGAGAAGAAAATATTAGAAGAAGAACTTGAAATTTCTCAACAATCAAATTCTAACTTATCTTCTCAAATTTCGTCAATATCTGAAGAACTAGAAATTCAAAAAAATAAAAATGATGTTTTACTTTTCGAAAATAATAGTTTAAACTCTAAGATTAAGGATTTAGAGTTAGAAAAATCTAGTCTTAAAATAAAATTTGATGATATTTCTAAAAATGTATCTAATTTCAATAAAGGAAGAGAGAATCTTTCTAGTATACTAGAAAATTCTCAATCCTCTAACAATAAATCTGGACTAGGATTTAAGAAACAAAATAATTTTGCTAAAAGTAGGATTAATAATAATATTAAGAAAGATATTAAGAAAACATTTTACCCAAACACTAAAACCATCAAGAAATGGATTCCAAAAACAAATAATGTCTTGATAAGGAATAAACATATCAAAATATTTATGGAAACTGTTCATAATAACAAAAATTATGTTTATAAAGGGAATTCTGAACCCGTATGGGTTTGGCTTCCTAAGATCTAACTCTTAGGACCCTAAAAAGATTGGGTGCCAACTTTTTATAAACTTTTTGCAGGTACCACATAAGAAGAGAGGAAAATGGATTTTAAATAGCGGTTGCTCAAAGCACATGACTGGAAACAAAGAAATGTTGTCAAACATTATATACTCAAATGGAGGAGCAGTCACCTTTGGAGATAACTCAAAAGGATATATCATCGGCAAAGGCGATGTTAGTAGCAACGGTACCTCTAATTTACCTCTTATTACTGATGTTTTATTAGTTAAAAATTTAAAACATAATTTATTAAGTATTAGTCATCTATGCGATAAAGGTTTTAATATAACTTTTTCAGAAAATAAATGTAATATTTTCGATAAAAATCATAACACTATTTTCGAAGGAAAAAGAGATAAAAACATTTATATCTTAAATATGAATGTTAATAATGATTCATATTTGTGTCTAGTAGCTAAAGAAAACGATTCTTGTCTTTGGCACAAAAGATTTTGTCACATCAATTTTAATACTATCAACAAACTAGCTAAAAACAAATTAGTTAAAGGTTTACCCAATATAAAATTCGAAACTAATATATTTTGTGATGCATGTAAATTAGGAAAATTAACAAAGTCTTCTTTTAAATAAAAAAAGTAATATCTACAGAACAACCACTTGAACTTTTACACATGGATCTTTTTGGTCCAACTCAAGTGCAGTCTATTAATCATAATAGATATGTATTTGTTATTGTAGATGATTTTTCTAGATATACTTGGATTTTCTTTTCGAAAAATAAAAGTGATACTTTTGATAATTTTAAAGTTTTTGTTAAAAGAATTCAAAATATTAAAAGTTTGAAAATTAAAAATATAAGAAGTGATCATGGAGGAGAATTTGAAAATGAAGCTTTTGTAACAAGAAAGGTATTAACCATAATTTTTCGTTTCCTAGAACACCACAACAAAATGGAGTTGTAGAAAGGAAAAATAGAACGTTACAAGAATGTGCAAGAACTTTATTAAATGGAACCACTTTATCGAAACACTTTTGGGCAGAAGCTATAGCTACTGCTTGTTATGTATTGAATCGTGTTTCTATTCGACCATTAACTAAGAATACTCCATATGAACTTCTAAATGGAAGAAAACCAAATATTTCATATCTCAAAGTTTTTGGTTCTAAATGTTTTATTTTAAATACTAAAGATCAGCTAGGCAAATTCAATCCAAAATCCGATGAAGGAATATTCGTTGGATATTCGGAACGAAGCAAGGCTTATCGAATTTATAATAAACGAACTCAAATTATTGAAGAAAGCTTACATGTTTCATTTGACGAAAATTTTAAAAATATAAATCCAATTATTACTATTGATTCTGATGATGAAACTACTCAGAATGAAAATAGTAATACAAATGAAAATTTTGATATTCATGAAACCAATACAAACATTACTCCTAATATAATAAAATCTCCACCAAGAATTTTACGAGATCATCTTGTGCAAAATATAATTGGAGAAGTTAATACGAATGTTAAAACCAGACATCAATTAAATCAAGTTGGTCATGTAGCTTTTCTCTCTAACATAGAACCTAAGAATATAAAAGAAGCATCAACTGATGACTACTGGATTCTTTCCATGCAAGAAGAACTAAATTAATTCGAACGAAACGAAGTTTGGGAACTCGTTCCTAGACCTAGTGATCAATCAGTCATCGGTACTAAATGGGTTTTCAAAAATAAAGTAGATGAACTAGGAAATATAACCAGGAATAAAGCTAGATTAGTTGCACAAGGATATAATCAAGAAGAAGGAATTGATTACGAAGAAACGTTTACTCCAGTCGCCCGACTTGAAGCAATACGAATCTTTTTAGCTTTCGCGTGCTTTCATAATTTTAAACTGTATCAAATGGATGTAAAAAGTGCATTTTTAAATGGATACATAAAAGAAAATGTTTTTGTTTAACAACCACCTCTTTTTAATCATGAAAAATTTCCAGATCATGCTTATAAACTGAAAAAGGCGTTATACGGTTTAAAACAAGCACCACGTGCTTGGTATGATCGTTTTAAAAGCTATTTATTAGAATCTAGTTTTGAAATTGGTAAAGTAGATCAAACGCTATTTATTTGGAAAACTAATAAAGATATTTTAATAATTCAAATATATGTTGATGATATAATTTTTGGCTCGACAAATGAAAAACTATGTCAGGAATTTTCAACTATAATGACAAATGAATTTGAAATGTCTCATATGGGAGAATTGTCATATTTTCTTGGATTACAAATTAAACAAATTGAAAATGGAATTTTTATTAATCAAGAAAAATATTGTTATAATTTAATTAAACGATTTGGTCTGGAAAACACTTCTGCTAAGCCAACTCCAATGAGCACAACTACTCATCTTGATAGAGACGAGGAGGGCAAAAGTCTTGATCAGAAGCTATATCGTAGTATGATTGGATCTTTACTTTATTTAACAGCGAGTCGACCCGATATAATGATGAGTGTTTGTTTATGTGCTAGATTTCAAGCAAATCCCAAAGAGTCACATATGAGAGCAGTTAAACGCATTATTCGTTATCTAACTAAAACCAAAGAGTTCGGAATATTTTATCCGAAAGAATGTCCTTTCGAATTAGTCTCCTATAGCGATGCTGATTTTGGAGGAAGTCGGACGGATCGAAAAAGTACGAGCAGAACGTGCCATTTCATTGGACGTTCCTTAGTCTTGTGGTTTAGCAAGAAACAAAACTATGTTTCTTTATCGACATGTGAAGCAGAATATATATATGCTGTTTTGGCATGTGCACAAGTCGTACATATGCAACAAACACTACAAGATTTTAATTGTCAT
Organism: Allium fistulosum; assembly: GCA_030737815.1. Taxonomy (NCBI): domain Eukaryota; kingdom Viridiplantae; phylum Streptophyta; class Magnoliopsida; order Asparagales; family Amaryllidaceae; genus Allium; species Allium fistulosum. The sequence goes on from CM060902.1 coordinate 871,720,086, forward strand.
CTTGAAAAATCTATAATTTATTGTGATAATACTAGTGCGATAAATCTTTCTAAAAATCCGGTCAATCACTCACGAACAAAACACATCGATATTCATCATCACTTTCTTCGTGATTGTTTGGAAAAAGGATTAATAAATTTAGAATTTATCAATACTGAAAATCAAATTGCTGACATTTTTACTAAACCACTAAATGAAAATATTTTTATAAAACTTAGACGCGATTTAGGTATAATGTCGTTTAAAGATTTATGAATAAAAATATGCAAAAATATCGAAAAACAAAAATTGTTTTATTTCTGACCAAAGCGGAACTTGAACTCATGACCTCTGACTTGCTTGTTAGATGTTGTGTTATAGCTACTTGAGCTATGGGTGTTTCTTGTTTTAGTTCTCTTTAAATTTTGTTCTATCTGTTTTGTTTTCAGAAAAACTATATTTAGCTCTTATGTTATAAATCATACATTTACAAATAATTTTATTCTTAAAATTCTGTGATCATATTTAAAATTAGTTCATATCCACTAATTTTTCAGCAAACAAGATGTTTATATATACTATGCTTATCTTTCAAAACATATACTAAGAAATTTTTTAAAATAAAACTTTATAAAAAATGTCTTCAAACAATGACTACTATAATTCCAAAAACTCTCATCTATCATACACATCTCCGGACGATGATGGTTCCGACCGCATCCCTGAAAATGGCCCCTATCCTACCTTTCCCATGCCAAAATGTGTCCTTGACTTCTCTTCTCTAGATAAAGACCCCCGACATGGGTGGAAACCATGGAAAGACTCCCATACAGGATATACACCTGAAAAGAAAAATGGAAGAATACGATGGTAATATCTCCAACCACCAAACAAAAAATTAATGAAATACATCACTACCAACGACAACAAATGGATATGCAACGGGAACTCTACTATGAACAAAAAGTCACGTCAAGACGTTTAAGTTTTCTAGAAAAGATTGCCATGAAAATTTGTTCATCAAAGAAGGATGATGTTGCTGAACCTTCTTGTAGACCCTCATCCTCGTCAAATCATGTTCAAACTCCAATAAATCCAAGATGGTCACCAATAGAAGATGTTCCGTCCCCAAACTCATGGGAACGTAGATTTTAACGAACGGTGGCTAAATTTATATATATATATATATATGTTGTTGTTTTCAATAAGATGTATAAATATAATGATATAATAATATACTTTATAATTTTTTGTTGAAAAACAGCAAAAAAAATAAAAATAAAAAAAATAAAAAACTAAAATACATTTCTACCAGGGTCGGTCGACCGGAAAGCCTGAATCGGTCAACCGAACCCTTCCTGAGAATTTCAAAAACACAATTCTAACAGGGTCGGTCGACCGAAGGCCCTGAGTCGGTCAGCCGAACCCTTCCCGAGAGTTTCAGCAACTTTCTGATTCACCGTTCGGTCAGCTGACCCAGTGCCTTCGGTCGACCGAACGTATTTTCTGCCTATCTTTTACTTCAGATTTATACCCCATCCCTTCACCTTTTCAACTTACCCCTTCACTCTTACTTTCCCAATTACAGTTTTTAACCTAGCCTCCATTAAAACTTCTCAAATTTTTAATCTTTTCTTTCAAAAAATGGCTCCCAAGAAGAAATCAAAGACAACCGATGGCTCTTCTTCATCTACTCCAGTGGATACACAAATTGCTTCATGGCTAGTTAATGATATAGCTCTTCAAAGATGGATACAACTTCAAGATGCCAAAATCTTTGAAGAATCATTTGTAAGTTATCCTGACTTTGCTTCCTACGGTATTGAAAATGCCGCCCTTGAGAGTGGTCTTGATACATTCCTTGACCATAGGAAAAATAACTTGAAAATCAATCATATTATGGTCAAGTTATTTCTAGCGAACCTCAACCTTGTAAATCCACCGAGAAACACTGAAAATTGTATTTGGACATCGGTTTGTGGCACTTCGATTCTCCTTTCCATTGATCGAATTAACCACATTTTGGATGCTAGACCGGGTGGTATCTCATTACACGATGTAGATTGTAACATATCAACTCGTGACCGGATAAGCCATCTATTTTTCGAAGATGATGCACCGGATTTTAGACAAACATCATCGCTTAGACCAAAAGCTCGACTCCTTCATCGATTCATGATGAAATATTTAGTTCCTAGAGGTGGTTCATATCATCTCGTATATCCCAAAAAATTTAAAGCATTGTATGCTATTTGTAGGAAAATACGAGTTAATTGGTCACAACTTCTTATGGATGAATTTATCTCTTTTAACCAAGGAAAGATGCTCCATATTTATTATGGAGAATACATAATGAGATTGATCAATAGTTTCGTCATCAATGCTCCGGAATCCGAAACCTCCAAAGTCCATATCTTTGATTCACGGACCATAAAGTTAATGAAATTACCCGATGTTCCACCTCGATTTATTAGATTTGAGCAATGGAGTGATACTCCGAGAGAACAACTACGTCGTAGCTATTCTACACCTCAACCATCTACTCATGCTACGGAACGTATAACCCGCCAATCCTCAATTCAACGACCAACTCCCGGAATGAATACAGAAGCGGCCATTGATATTTTGGCACAAAATCAACTAGCCTGGGATGCCCGGCTATGCAAAATTGATGGTCGTTTCAAGAAAATTAAGGGCTTCTTCGTAAATTTATAGGATGCCTTATCATGTACTTCCAAAGCCGGTGCCTCCTTTGTTGCTCCCGGAAAAAGACCCGCACCAAATTTCTCTTGGTCTACTTCAGATAACACAAGTTCCAGTGCATCCGGAACTCATGCTTCTCACACTCAAAGACGTGGTAAGGAACATGTTCCTCCGGAAGAAAATATTCATCCAGAATTTTGGGATTCCGATGATGATGAGGAGTAATCGTATTGTTTTACAATTTAATTTCAAGAATTTCTTTATGAACAATATGTTTTTTATTAAATGTTGTGTACTAAGAAAACATCTTTAATTATTCCTATTTTGGTTTGAAAATGTAAAATTCATTGATTCGCATTTCTTTTACATATTACATCTAGTAAGTATTCCTTTTTGTCGATGACAAAGGGGGAGAAATGTATGAAAGCTAACAATTTTTTTGCAGAAAAGTCGCCATATATTCAGGGCGAGAATTATAATATAGATAAATTCTACTTCGTCACATAAGTATTGTCATCAATCAAAAAGGGGGAGAATGTTGATTCATGAGTTTTGATTCATGACACAAGCTTCAGAGATCATACGACGAGAATACTATACGAAAGCGACAAAAAGGAGAATAACCATATATTGCACACTACAAAGGAGACAAGACTACAATCTAGATATTAGTATAAATATTTTATTTCATTGAGTCTTAGAATATTGTTAAAATCATTCCTCAAGTAGTCACACACACACACAAATTGATTTATACAAAAATAAGTGTGCACTGTGCAAATAACAGCAGGTCGGCCGACCGACCAGAATCTTCGGCCGACCGACTCTATGTCCAGTGCACAGATATGCACCATTTTATTTATATCTGTAAACTCAGCTGACCGGCCCAGGTTTCTCGGTCAACCGACCAGAACATAACGGCTAGTTTTCTGAAGAGGTGCAATTGTTCATGAAGAGGAATGTTCTTTAATCCAACAGATATGGACACAACTCTTGATTGAAACTCTTCATTAAAGATTGTAACTATTCTACAACTATATAAACATATTCAATTCACTTCTACAATCACCGATTCTTGTTTTAATTCTGAAATCTATTTTCTATTTATTTCTGCAAATAAAAGCATTCATTCTCATTCAATATCACTAGAATCCTTGAATTAATTCATATACTTCGATTCTACGTGATTATCTTCCTTCTAAATCTCCACACACATATATACTCTTGAGGATTTGATTATAGGAAAAGTTGTACTATCAAAAGACAATCAGTGTTATTCAGAACACATTCATCAACAAACTATTTGTATTAAGTTGAAGTCCTCTTCGGCTGTTGAGGCGGAAAAATTCCTGTTCGGCTGCTCAGGTGTCGTATACCTATTCCTCCGGGTTAAGTGAGGGGTTTAGTTTAAATCCAAAGGGTATTCTGGGACTGGACGTTGAACGGGAAGTTCGAACCAGTATAAAAATTCCTAGTGTGCTTACTTTAATTTTTATTTTACTGTTATTACCAATTTCCGCATTTATATACCATATTAAACGATCCTTAGTACTACACGTTCACTTTCAGTATGACTTGCAAAAGGATAAAGTGAGAGTAGAAGAAGCTGGGAGGATTGTTGCAGCATTAGATATACCACAGTGAAAGTGGGAGAATGTTTCTATGGATTTCATTGATGGACTGCCTAGGAATATGATGAATGCGCTCATTTTGTTTAGATTATAGTTGACCGACTGACAAAATGCACTCATTTTGTTTAGGTTAGGAGTATGAGGACTGTTGTGTCTTTGGAGACACTACGCGTGAGGGAGATAGTTAAGTTACATGGAGTTACTTTTAGCATCGTTAGCGACCAAGATCTATTTTTCACTAGCGAGTTTTGGTGGAGTCTTCAGTAGGCTTTGGACACTGAGTTAAGTTTGAGTATCGCTTATCACCCACAGATGGATGGACAGACGGAGAGGGTGAGTCGGGTGTTGGAGGATTTACTTTGAATGTGTATCTTATATTTCGAAGGCTCTTGGGAGGATCACCTGCCACTAGTGGAGTTTACTTATAATAATAGCTATCAGGCAAGTATTGGGATGACACTGTTTGAGGCGTTATACGGGAGGCCTTGTAGATCACCGTCTTGTTAGTGGGACACTATGGATAGTATCATTCTTGGACCAGATGTGGTGAGGGAGACATCAAAGAAGGTAGACTTGATCCCTAAAAGGATGAAAACCATGCAAGATGAGCAGAAGTTCTACACTGATAGGAGATGCATAAAGTTGGAGTTCGTAGTATGTGACATGGTTCGTGTGAAGGTCTCATTGCTAAGGCATGTCATGAGATTACATAGTTTGGGAAAGCTAGCACCAACATTTGTAGGGCCTTTTCTGATCATAGATAGAGTTGGGAAGTTAGCTTGTAGCTAGGGTGAAGCTTCCTGTAAAGTAAGCAAGAGTACACGCCATTTTCCAAGTGTCACGCTTACAAAAGTGTCTGCACGATACATCAGCTGTAGTCAAGCCAAGTCAGCTAGAGGAGGTGGAAGTAGAAAGGAGTCACTTGTTCGTCATGCACCTACTCATATTCTTGAGCATGTTACAAAGTGACTCCATAATAAAGTTATTAAGCTTGTAAAGATCCAGTGAGGAGATGACCTATCGGAGAGTAAATGGGTGCCGGAGGAGAAGATCCGAGCTGCCCATCCAGAACTCTTTTCTGGTACATTTCCAATTTAGTTAAATAAGTATAAACTACTTATGTGTTTAGGTTCTAGCTTAGTATACCTCATAGGTAAGGATAATTGGATGCAAGAAATGGTTACGAACGTGTCATCAGGACATGTTTTGGATGATGGTTGCTAATGGATATGTTTATTAAATTGATCCTTGCACACTTAGGAAAATATATTCTTGAGTTAGCATACACTCACACCATCACTTGTTTTAGTTTACCAAGTTATAGGCATATGGATATTGCATATGGGTAAATGGATGCATATACAAATAGAATTGTTGGTATATTTTCATAGGATTTTGTATACATTTGGAACACAGCATAAGCACTTGCATTTTAGAAGGTCGACTAGATCAGGAGGACACCTAATTTTTGCATTAGTATAGGGTATATCCATTCCATGCCTACAAGTACATATTGCATTTGAAATTTTAACTAAGTATAATGGTTGCCAGTGGTTGATGGATGAGTAAATGGTTATAAGTATTAATTTTCATACGTACGACTTGTATTTTTTTCATCCTTGGAGATTTTGGGGATGAAATCCTTGTAAGGGGAAAAATGCAATGCCTTGCAAAATTTAACCGAAAATTTAATAAAAAATTAAATTAAATATAATAAGGTTAAAATGGAATTTTCACAAATATTTGAATTTGGCTACGAAACATGCACCGTTGCAGTCGTAGTGATTTTCTGGACAATTTTCATATATAATGTTTTGTGATTGGAGTTCGCATGAAAAAGTTATTAACGTTTAAAATTTTCGAAATAAAAAATAATTAAATGTATAAATTAGGAAAGAAATATTTTAAAAAGGATATCAACACTGGACGATACCCAGATTTGGACCGGTCAACTGCCCAAGGCCAAGCGGTCGACCGATTAAGCGTTCCAGTCTAAGGTTCGCTCAGGCTGAACGGCCCGAATTTTATATAAATTAATCGAACGACTGACATTTATTCGTACCCCTATAAATAGAACCTTAAGATAACACCGAGAATCCTAATTTAATATTGATCGTACCAAAACTCTCTCTCTCCAAAAAATCAATTATGTTCTCTCCAAATCAATTTTCTTAAAAAATAAAAGTTTGTAAATTAAATTCAATGATTAGAGAAGGAGGAGATAACCAAATCAAATCAAGGAGAAATCGACGAGCTAAGCGGTAGCGATTCCAGACAAATAAAAGGGGGAATAGTTTAATAGAGGTGGGTGGGTTCGTTATTATTATGATGATTTACATGTAATAAAATTTATATATATATATATATATATATATATATATCCCTATTTGATCTAGAATTTGTCCAGTTTAAATTGAAATATTATTTATCTAGAAAATGACAATTAGTCGGGAATTTAATAGAATATGAATTATATACGCAGAATCTTTTTTGCCACTTGGAATATTGAATCTGGAGTTTGATATACATATATAAGTTTACATGTTGACATTGATTTTACCATGAATAAATTTGAAATACAAATATCCCAAAATCATCAAGGAAAATGTTGAAATTGTACTTTGAACAAAAATAGGGTTTACTGTTGAAATTGTAAGGAGAGGAAGCGAAATAGCAATACAGTAATTAATTAAAAAAACGAATGAAGGTTTTAAAAATTTACAATAAATAAACGTTGATCGGTCGACCGCTGTAATAATAGGCGGTCAACCGGTTAACAGTTTCAGGCGCTATTTGAACTCGACCTAAGAACGAGGTTATAAAATTATATTTGTATATATAATAGTAGATTAATGGGGAAATTAGTTTCCTAAATTTCAACCCTTGGATGATACATAAATAGGTGGATGTGTATGTGGGCAATTAGGCCTAGACACTATCCGTTCTTCGAATTTGACATGCGATATAAGGCGGTTCGATCGCGAAGGTGCGTGAAGCATATGGCACTAATATGAGGTTCCTCAGTGTATGCGCGACATTGTTGGTGGATTCCTATCACGGTGCAGTCCGGCACTAACAAGAGGTTCTTCGGTGCATACGTGACACTGTTAGTGAATGCCCAACGCGGTGCGATAAGTGGTAGCGTTACCATTGAGCTTGGACACAGATGCAACAGACCCTAATATGTCTTCGGTGCGAGTCGGCATTGCTGGCTCCTCTCAATCCGTAAGTACGAGATGTGTAGTCATAAATTAGGGAATGTAGTCCCAAGGATGATACTGTATCTGATCTTATACCAAGAATAGTTCCAGAGGTTATTATCTGATCTGTAGTTGCTTCGAGGTTCGATTAGTTGTTCGACTCTAAGTATAACACTTCACAGGATGTTTGATGTAAGTATATTTAGAACTGTATCCCTTAGGTTAGTGAAACTAACCTTAGTAAGAAGTTCACAAACACAAGTAGGACACCCAAGATAACAGAGATTATAAATGAAGTCAATTGCATGTGATCACCATATCTTTACTACTAATAATGAGAATTCCATGAACTAATTTCAACCGTGTCTTTTTGGCTTACCAATAATACCCTTGCATCTTTATCCTCATTGTTGTGTTGATGTACTGGTATGTATAGTGTGAACTATGTGTGAGCTGAAGAAAAATGAGAACGAGTTATATTTTGTCTGAACAATCAATTTGTCATGGTCCTATTTGCATTTTCTGCATTACTAGACCAAATGCTATAATGTTTTCACGTATTTTCTTCAAAAGCACAATAAAAAAAAGAGGAATCATTTTCTAGGTGGCGAGGTCTTAATGGAACATTTTAAATTTTTAGTTTTCATTTGAAATATCATCCTGATGGATGAGAAATCCATATGCAATGAGATGTTAACGAGCCTTTTATACTGATTTTAATGCTAAATTTATTAAGACGGTAATTTTGAATAAATTCCGCTGGAAATTTGGCTATGTATGTTATTTTAAGATTTAATACGTGAAAAACTCTATTAAAAACATGTTTTAAACTATATTTTCAATATTAATTTCGGTAAAAAAAGTTATTTTTTGAAAATTAAATCTGAACATTATTTGTATATTTCAACGATTAAAGCATTTTTAAAAAAAATATAAATATTTGTCGTAAATATTTTGAAATTTAAAAATAGTTTTTTGTAGTGAAACTGGAGAAAAATGTCTTTAAAAAATAAACTTGAATTCTATGTGATGAGACAAATTTATTAGTTCAGCATTTAGTGAAGAATGGGATTTGAATTATTCATTCAGCTTCATCAATTTTTATTAGTTTCCATGAGAGAGTTGTTGATTTTAAAAAAAGTGCTGAAGTGAGTATTAATAGTTACTTCCACCCAACAAGGGTATCAATTGACTGTTATCATACAATTTGTTGCGTTATTGCTATCAGACATCATCATCAGCATTTAGTAAGCGGATCAAAGAAAATAAGAAATTGGAATCAGTTTGGGTTTTTAGTTTCTTAAATAATACTTCTAACATTTTTATTGCTGCACTTTTTGGGTATAAACTTAAACTTTTCAAAATATACTTTTAAATTCAAATTACATTTAACATATGTAGATACACTCCCAACTTAGTTGGAATTCCAAATTTTACATTTTATTACTTGATCAATTTCTCTTATCTTTTAATTAAAGTGGAAACTGTTCATACCTTAATTAAAATGAAAGTTTGTCGTCTATTAAAATCAAGTCAATCAATTATATCTCAATTAAATTTTAAATTAAACTGCTTCTACCTTAATTAAAATGCAAATTTATGTATACTAAGACTAAAGCTGTTTGTTTGGATAAAAAAGGGCTGAATGATAATCTCTAATTCTCTGATCTCTAATCTCTAATCTCTAATATTAATAAAGAAAATTCAATCAACATGATTTACAGGCGTCTTTTTGAAATTTCAAAATTACCCCTCTTTGTTAATGGAATCTTACTGCTCTTGTCGACTACCCATTAAGGTAATATTTTACTATCAATTTATTCTCGATATCACCAACAAAACAACTTGAAATATGTTGTGACTACAAAAACATTTGCACTGAAAACACACATCAATCAAAGTAAACAACTTTGGATATTAGATGCACGTACATGCGTTATATACTAGTATTAATGATGTAACTCATTCGTTGAACTTTTATTTGACCCACTCCTTTCTTTTTTTCCCCACCATAGGAGAACAGGCAGTGGGTGATTGATCCAAATCTAGTACGTGGAGAAGCGAGCTTGGCGTTGTCATGTCTTATTGCTTTTCATCACTCTCCATGTAACTATTTATCCTTTAGTACTTATCAGACTATATGATGTATTTTTTATAAACTCGAGATTATGACTACGTTTGTTTTGAGACGTTGTTTTTGGGATATTTTCTAACATCGCTATTTTTTGGGATATTTTCTAAGATGACTATTTTCTATTTTTATATTTACTGCCATTTGCTGTGAGATCTGAAAGTATAGAATGTCTTAGATTTTATCCTTATATTTTTAGTCTGTGTAATGTTTATAAATTCGATAGCTCACACTTCTTGAAGCAAAGCGAGTCTGAAAGTCACCCTAGACTTTGGATCGGTGTGTCAGGAGTTGCGGGTTGTCAGATATGCTATGTTGTATTATTATCTACTTTGTCAATTAACACCTCTTCCTCGATGATAAACTGCCTTTATCATGTGGAACATTTGGAGTACGTTTCTTGATTTTAAGAACCTTAGGTTCTTTCATGATCTATATCATGACATTTTTATAATAAACAATGTCCTAGGATTCTCAACATTTGGAATAACTCCTAGCTCAGTTATAAATTTGTGCATTTATACACACAAACATACATACACACACACATATATATATATATGTATATGTGTGTATATATAGTATACAATATATATAATGGCGACTCAAGAAATAGAGGCGGTTGCACAAGACAATGGCGATTCAGGCATTCCATGCAAATCCGTTGATTCTTCCCCAACTTCACAACACCCGTCAATAGAAAATAAAGAATCAAACATAAAGAGAACAACAAGCAAGCAGTTACAGGTGATTCTTAATATCAAAGCATGAAATTGAAATGTTATGTTCCATCAAAGGAAGAAGAAAATGAATTTGCATTTATGCCCGATGAGTATTACACAGCTCATAATGTAAATGGAGCAGTACCCTTTTCTACAGCGTTTACGGTCACAAACTAAAGTTCTATCAATTCAAAATTACATTGATCGAGTTTGGAAATCAGAATCTGGATACGAATTAGAAGATCATTTGGGCCATTTCTTAATACATTTTTCGAATCCTAGTGATTTGGAAAGGATTATTGAAAATGGCCCTTATACTTTGTAGTCCAAATACATTATTACTAGAAAATGGACCGCTGGTATGAATTTAACAACAGAGAGTTTACAAAACATTCATATTCGTATCAAACTAAGTAATCTGCGACTGGAGCACTGGGATGCTAAAGCACTAAGTAGAATTTCAAACGTTATTGGCGTGCCTATATGCTTTGACATAGTCATTGCAACAAGAAAATGGGCAAATTATGCCCAAGTGTTAGTTAATACCAAACTCTGTCACGGTTAAAACAACCAATGGAGAAAATGTATGGTTAGTGTCGACGATGAGTTCATGCCTTATATTTGTTTAACTCGTCAACAGTTTGGACATCAAACTTCAAAATGAAAAAAAGAAATGAAACAACATCAGTTAATGGGAATACACAGAGGGGACGACAACCTAAATCTACATATGCTTATACACAAGCCACTACAAAGGAGAATTATGAAGGGAATAATGATCACAATGGCACAGAGCAACATTGTTCTCCCAACAGTACACCCCATTCCAATGTACCAGAGGCTACATAAGATACTAACACATCACATGTAAACGAGGAACCAGAATGTACGGAAATAGACCATACACCATAGACACATACTGATACACATTCTATAGGGAAGCAACCACAAGTTAATACTGGAAATAGGTTCGAGACAGTAAAGGCTAAAGCAAATAATAACACACATCTGACAGACAGAACATGTAACGGTCTGGGATTTTCGACCCTCGAAAATCGACACTAATACGTTCACTGTATAGAGTGCCAAGCAAATCAAGTACCGACAATACCAGATCATTAGAGGTTAAGAAGAAAAGATAGAAGAAACAGAAACAACAACACCGAATCTTACAATCGTAGTGGAATAAAATACAATATACAATAACATATTTTTATACAAAAGAAAAACTGTAATTGTTAATATACATACAAATTATCAGAGTACAACCATCAATATAGAAATATGAACAGTCATAATAACTTGTTCTCACAAGTGTTGAATATACACCCTACAATACACAACGGAATATAATCAAGTACGGGTAATACGTCTCTGTCATCCAACTCGTCTCCTGAGCTCTAAGCATCCTATCCTGAATCTGTAATACTCGGTCTGACCCGAGCATTACAGTAAAGTAACACCCGAGCCAATCTGGAAAACTAGCATGAGTAAACACACTTAATATGAATTACTTAAGTTATCAAAATCCTTCGAAAAGCAAAGGTATCTCGTAAGACCGCGTCACACATAAACATGACGGGTTTTTATCTTACGATAAACAAAACACTTTTGTAGAAAATCCAGTGATATTATAATAGTGTCTAAATATAAATAATTATTTAAAATAGCCAAAATTTGTTACATTAATTTGTTTCTAGCAAACTGGGCCTTACAATCAAAACTGTAAAGGTTCGTGGTGGATATTGGATCAAGGTGGTTTTCGGATAATGCAGATATCTGATCCCAGTCTCATTGAATCCAATGATAAATTTTAAAGGTCACGTTGTAAATAATAATTCTATAATCAGGGTGTCAATATTCACAAATGGAAATTCATTCTATGTGTTTACTTTATCACGACCTGTTCATCGAAATTTATTTTCTTGGAATCATTACAATTTCCGAAATCGGAATAGTGATCAGTATGAGTCGATTTACTTCAAATAAACGTGTCAGCGTTTTATTCTAACTACTTTAATTTGTTTAGAAACTTAATGGCACAGACGGTAGATAATTGAAATCAATATCCAAGAAACATATCAGTTAACATAGACCATTAACTAAATCAACAATTTACAATTGATATTAAATCAGTTTATAATTCAAAATTTAATCAGTTTCAATTTACTAATTCAAGTTATATTTTTAAATCACAATTACTTGTTGATCAAAGAAATTAAATAAAATGATTTTATTCTTTGTTAATTACAACTAAACAGTCCATTTAAAAATTAATTTATTAAATTAGCATATAATTAATAATTAAGAAATTACTTATTTATTTACTTCAATCGTTTAAATCATTAAATTTTACATTGTAGAAACCTCGACAAAATTAATTCAGATGAAAATATCTTACGATAGAAACTTGACGCAAAATCTACGCGTCGTTTAGATTTTAAATGAAGAAGAAATGGTGATTTAAAATTTTATAGATTTCTAAATAAAATAATTTATTTTTACTTTACTTTGAAGTCAAAAAACTCAGTCCATCAACCCAAAAACCCAGCCCATTTCTTCTTCTCCTCCTTTCTTTTCCCTGCTCTTTCCTCCCTTCTCTTTCTTTCATTTGCTTGGAAGCACGAAAATGTGAATGCACATGTGCACGTATACATCCACCTCGATCATCGAATCATGACGCCGGTCCCCTTCGCACATCACCCTCGACCATATCACTTCAATTTCACGCCTGGCAACCACCACACCACCTTCGTTCAAAAGTTTGAACCCAAACCCGAAATCTTGGATGAAGTCGTCCCCCTTCAACCACCTCGCCTGGCCACCACACTCGACCATCCGCCACCAAACTTTGCCATGAGATTCGCCGCAACCTCCTTCGCCTTTTCCCCCAGGCGCACACCCCTCCTTCTCCCTATGGACGTTGCCATTCCCTCAAACCCGTGACCATCCCAAACCCACCTCAAATCCTAACTCTACCTTGTCTGACCTACCCATGCCATGAAAAATCGCCACTCCATTTTTCTCGTGTGCGCCGTCACTTGAACCTCCTCCACGATCAACGCCTCACTTTGAAATCAATCACGTCGCCTGAAATTGGCAGTTCGCCCAAATCCGTTCATCTCTCTATTTCTTCGTGCACAAAACACAAAAATAATTCATACCAATCGTAAAAATCATATTTTTCAATCACTAACACAACTGTATGATCTATTTGTAAAATTACGATAGTCGAATCTCGGCTATACTTGACCCATTAACTGTAATGTGGAGATTCCTCTCTCTCTACTTGATAAAATTGCATGAAATCAATTTTAAAATAATCTATACTAAAAAAAGCCACTTTGATTTTGGAATCATATTTAAAAACTAAATGGATGATGCGCTAGTGATTTTTGAAGTGGAAGGTTTCACTTTTTATCAAAACAAACAAGGACAGTGGGCTTAGATGGAAGAAGTACAGTATTTCTTTTGAGCTACAGGGTAAACTATCTATGTCTAACACATTCATACATATATACATTAACCTAATAATCACTTAAACATTTGACATAGATCATAGATTTTTCCCATATCCACAGATATAAGTAATATCCTGTTAATAAAGTAAGGGTGTTTTACTCACCGTTTTTAACAGAGATGAACAACTGCTACTTATCTTTTTCTTCAAGCTTTTTATTCTTTCTTTAATTTAATTGATAGTGTTGAATATGCTAGTATATGATTTTTGTTTGATGATAAAAAACATATATATATATATATATATTCATTTAAATGTATTTGTTATTGTACTATTTTACTTTTCACATAATTAAATAAATATTTGTTTGAATTTAAATTCTATGTTATTTATTTTATTCATTAAATATTTATTTAATTATGTGAAAAATAAAATAGTACAATAACAAATACATTTAAATGAATATATATATGTATATATATATGTTTATTATCATCAAACAATAATCATATACTAGCATATTCAACAATCTCCCCCTTTTGATGATAACAAACATTTAAGATTTTGAATTTATTAAATGTATTTGGGTATAAATGAAATCTATTTGCTCCCCCTGTTTGAATGCTGCCTCTCTACATCAAAGCTCCCCCTTCATATATGCATGAAAATAAATAAAAATATGCAAATGAGCCTAGATGCAAATAAAAAATAAAAAATAAAATATTTGACCTTTATTTGCCAAAATCTTAACTTTTCTCTCCCACTTTTGTATCAGCAAAAGAGTAATAGTGTCAGAAAAATAGAGATAAAGTGATAGATATTAATACAACATCAATACTCAATCAAGTATAAATATTAAATTTCAATAAAAAATCAAACAAAATCATAAATACTCTGTTAGGTGCATATTCCACTTTAGAATGATAGGGGTGATGTCGGCATATAAAACCATATAGTTGTATCTATTTATGGTATATTTATATCAGGAATTTGAATATCTACTAACCATGCATAACCGTTAGGACTTTTAAATGAGATTAGTAGTATTTCCAATTTTTATAAAAAACATGAATTTCAAGTATCTTCTAGCCATGCATAACCATGAGGACTTTTCAATGGGATTAAAATCAACTTGTCTATTTAATAACCAATTTTGCTATGTGTTCCATACATGCATAACCGTGAGGACTTTTAAATGAGCATGAAAGCACATACACAAATATTCCAAGTAATTCACCCATGCATAACCGAGATGACTTTTAAATGAGAGTGAATACTTTTGGATGTTTTTAAATTAAAAAAAATAAAAACGAATAATTTCCCATTTAAAATACCACATTTTGACATACCATATTGGATTTTGAGTGATGGTCGTTAGAAATATGATAGAAATAGAGATGGTCGTGGAATTTTTACCAACAAAAGTTATTATAGATCTTGTTTAAATTTTTAAAGAAATTTACTAAATATACTGTCTCAAGTCATAATATATGATTAATATCAACACTCATCATTTATATTTCAGTCACTATTTATCTTTTGATAATCACTAGGGAGTCAGATTAGTTAACATAGGCTTTTAAGATCAAAATCAAAAATGTAGAATCAAATTTCTAAAATGCCTAAAATGAGACGAAGTCGACAAAAACTATTTTCTGGAAGGGGTTTTGTAAAAATGTCTGCCAATTGAGAATAAGTTGAAATGAATTTTATGCAGATATTTTCTTTGGAAATATGATCTCTAATAAAATGATGTCTAACATCTATATGTTTTGTCCGTGAGTGATGTACAGGATTATTTGTGAGATCAATTGCACTTTTGCTATCACACATATTTAAAATTTAGACCATAGTCTTGCAAAGTTTGTATCATCCATAAAATTTGAGCAGAGCAACCACTTAGAGCAATATACTTTGCCTCAGTGGTGGATAATGCAATACAATTCTGTTTTCTACTTGACTGTTGGGCGAGTTCTCACCCAGAAGGCTTCGAGACCAAGAAGCTTGATTCATTCGGCATTCTCATTTTCCAAGGCCCATTCGGCAGACCTCATTCGGTATCCATGCCTCGTAGAACCCATTCGGCAGACCTCATTCGAACCCATTCGGCAGACCTCATTCGAACCCATTCGGCAGACCAATCTCTCCTAGCTCCTACCGGACCACCCTTCCTCCTTAGAACCACCGAGCCAACTCCATAACCGAACCAACCCATGCCGAACCATCTCCACACCGGACCAACCTCACCATCCTACCACCGGTCCAAGCAACTACCGGTCCATTCTACACTCCAACCACCTCCGAACCAAGCAATGACGAACCAAGACGTACCAGGCCAGATCACATCAGCCCAGGCCCATCAGCAACTATACACATCCTAGACCCCTACCCCCAGCCTCACTCTATAAATAGAGGGGCAGGGGTACAGCAATGGGGACAAGTTTTGAGAGCTCAAGCACGGAAGGAACTTTCAAACAACTTTCTTTTACTGGTATCAAAGCTTTGTACTTGTAATCAGAATAAGAGAAGAGAAATAACATATAAAGTGGACGTAGGCACATTCTGGCTGAACCACTATAAATCTGCGTGTCTTTTTACAGTTTAGCCCCTGTTTTTTATATATTTGCATAAATCGCTCAAATCACTAAGAATAACATAAGATCTACTAAATCATACAACTTCGAGGTGTTTGTCCATATTTTGTACAAACATTTTTGGTGCTTTCACTGAGAACTAGAAGCTCGAAGCTTCAGCTTCATCCGCTTAACAAGTTTTCCTAACAGCATCGTCCGCCACTTGGAAAACATGCCTCCCAAACAGAGAAAAGATGTTAACAAAGGAAAAAACATCGCATCCAACAGTCTTCCAGATCCAGCTGTCACGAATCAAGTAAATCGTCCTCCTCCAACAACAGTAACAAATGAAGAACAGGCTAACCCAACTACTCCTGCCATAGAACAGCCTGTAGCAATTACTAGAGCAGATCTGGACAGAGTTGTGGTTGAAGTAACTAACCGCTTCACGTCCCAGCAGGAAGCCTTGGTGGACCATCTCATGTCACGCTTAAGGGACGCTGAAGAATCCAACCGCAACACTGAATCATGGGGTGAGTCCCAGTCTGGAGGATCTCAGAGACAACAAAGATCTTCCTTCTTCGAAGGAGCTAACGGCAGAAGTAGCCGTGGTAGGAGCCGAGACCGAGCATAGCCCGAAGTTAGGCCTGAGGAAACGTTTGGTACCGAACCCAACGGGGAAGGTACCGGGCGAAGGTCAACTGTAGCTGAGCCTGTCATGCTGCCTAACCACAGAAACGCCAGTGAATGGGGCCGAGCTAGAGTCCAGCCCGAAGTTGGACCCGAGGAAGTGCTTAGATCAGAACCCAACAGGGGGAGATCAAGGCAAGGGCCAACTGTAGCTGACCCAAGCATGCTCCCAGAAGATCAAGGGCAGCCACTGGAAAATATGAGGAATGATAGACGATACCATCCCTACAGGTCATCTGGACGGAATCAATCCCACAGAACAGAACCAAACTCATTTCTATCTGCTCCAAGTTCTGATGAAAGGATGGCACGCTTATTCAGAGAGTGTGTCCAACGGGAGCAAAGAGATCGAGGGATAGGCGCTAGGGTAACCAGCCCTTTCGCCCGCAATATCGAAATTGCTATCACCCCCCGAGAATGGACGATGCCAACAATGGAACCCTACAAAGGAACCTCCGATCCCGTTGTACACTTACAGAGGTACACACAGCATATGCTCATGAGTGGAGCAACAGACGGAGTACTGTGCAAATGCTTTCCGCTCTTCTTAGCAGATCTTGCTACCTCCTGGTTCTGTCATCTACCCCATGGATCCATCAGCTCGTGGGAAATGTTGAAAGAAAAATTTATCAGTCAGTTCTGCATTCATGTGGAGCAACCTAAGGACGCTTATTCCTTATCCAGCGTCAAACAGAAACCTAGAGAAAAGCTGCAGCAATACCTAACCAGATTCAACGCCCCAGCAGCCGCAGTCCAAGATGCCGATGAGAAGCTTATCCTAATGGCCCTCTGCAGTGGTGTGCATCCGGACACTAAATTTGCTAGAAGATTGACAAAAGAAAAGCCAGCTACTTTACCCGATTTCTTCCATGAAGCCGGGAAATACATGAGGCTTGAGGGTGCTGCCGTTGAGGGGCAGTCAAGACAGCAAAATAAGACTACCCATGGCAACGCCCCTGCTGTGGCAAGGGACGTTCGAAGAAATGATTCCAGAGACAATGCTGGGGGCAAGAAGGGAGAAAAGCACCTATATCGGCCAGGACCAAGATTCGACACTTACACTCCTTTGAACGAGACCGTCGAAAATATCTTCCTTGCCACCCAAGGCGAAGTTAGATACAAACGCCCACCATACAAGAAGGAATCAGATAACGCACAGAAGTTTGGAAAATTCTGCCGCTTCCACGAATCTCACGGGCATGATACCAACGAATGCCATCATCTCCGAGATCTGATTGAGGAACACATCAGAAGAAAGAAACTGGAACGTTATGTAAAAGGTCAGGACAGGACCCCAGCTCCTGCCAATGAAAACCCAAGGCTACCCTCCCCGGGGGCCGATAGAGGAAACCGCAACGCTAGCAGCTCTAGCCAAGAAAAGATAGTGGTCCGTACCATCTCAGGAGGGCCACACATCGCAGACAGAAGCTGGAAAGAGATGGAAAGATACGGAAAGTCGCTTAGAGACAATAAAGACTATGTCAATTCGGTTATAGAAGAGCGCCACCCGAAGCGGAAAGAAAGTAATGACATCACGTTCGGTAAGCATGACCTAGAAGGAAGGCAGTACCCTCACAGGGATCCCATGGTCATCTCTGCCCGACTTGGTCCCGCCGAAGTCTACCGAATTCTGGTAGACACTGGAAGCTCGATAAACATCCTGTTCAAACACGCATTCGACAAAATGAAGCTATCAATGAAGGATGTATCCCCCTGCGATAAACCACTACACGGCTTCACTGGAGATGCGAAGATGCCCCTCGGGCAACTGGACCTTTTTGTTGAGATTGGAAGCCATCCCCGCTCTACTGTACGGAAACAAACGTTTGTGATAATAGAAAACCAGTCGGCCTACAACGCCTTCTTAGGAAGGCCATCCTTGTCTGACTTCCAAATTGTCTTAGCCCCATGGTGCCTAAAGATGAAATTCCCAACGGACAATGGAGTAGGGGAAGTGGAAGGAGACCAGGACGTTGCTCGAGACTGCTATGTGACTGAACTTCGCAACAACCACAGGAAGGATAAAGGGAAGGGTGTAGAGATTGCCCTCTGCACAAAAAGTCTAGAAGCGTAGCAATTAAAGAAGGCCCCTCCTCTTCGATATACCAGCGACCCTTTCAATGAATTAGATCCTAGGGACAAAGAGGAGGAGGCCACCGCCGAGCCTGTAGAGGCTATGGACTTTATATCTGTAGACAAGCGCGACTCGAGTAGACTATTGAAAATTGGGTCCCAACTAAAAGCCGAATTGAAGGAACAACTCATCGATTTTCTCCGCCACAACTTGGATGTATTCGCTTGGTCACACGCTGACATGACTGGAATCTCCCCCGACATAGCCTGCCACGTATTAAACATTGATCCTACCAAGGCGCCTGTAAAACAAAAAAAGAGAAGTATGGGGGCAGAGCGATCAGCAGCACTCGATGAAGAAGTAAAGAATCTACTCGCCAATGACTTCATACGAGAAGCTATCTACCCGGAATGGATCGCCAACCCGGTGCTGGTAAAAAAGGCTAATGGGAAGTGGCGAACCTGCATTGACTTTTCCAACTTAAACGACGCCTGCCCAAAGGATTGCTTCCCACTTCCCAGAATCGACCAACTTGTAGACAGCACAGCCGGGCACGAACTCCTATCTTTTATGGATGCATACTCAGGATATAACCAAATTCCTATGCATGCTCCCGACCAAGACCACACTAGTTTCATCACCGACCGAGGTTTATACTGCTACAAAGTAATGCCTTTCGGACTTAAAAATGCAGGAGCCACCTACCAGCGCCTCGTCAACAAGATGTTTGCAGGGCTAATAGGACAAACTATGGAAGTATATGTGGATGACATGCTGGTAAAGTCAAGAAAGGCCAAAGATCACGTAAGCCACCTAGGCAAGATGTTTCAAGTACTTCGGCAATATGGAATGAAGTTGAATCCACTAAAATGCTCCTTCGGTGTGTCGTCAGGGAAGTTCTTAGGATTCATCGTTCATGCCAGAGGGATAGAAGCAAACCCTGAACAAGTCCGAGCGCTAAGGGATGTCAAGATACCTTCCACCCGAAAGGAAATGCAAAGCCTAAATGGAAAAGTGGCCGCCCTAAGCCGATTCATCTCCAAGGCAACGGACAAGTGCGTCCCCGTTTTCAAAGCTCTAAAGAAAGATAAAGGAAAGTTCGAATGGACGGACGAATGCGTAACCGCTTTCCATAACCTAATCGAACACCTCCAGAAACCATCGGTACTCTCGACTCCAAGCGAAGGCGAAGAATTATACCTATACCTTGCTGTGTCATCTCACGCTCTAAGCGCTGCCTTGGTAAGGGAAGACAACAGCACGCAACGACCAGTTTACTTCGTCAGCAAAAGGTTTACTGGGGCAGAAGTTAGATATCCTAAGCTTGAGAAGTTAGCATACTGTTTACTAATCACATCACGAAAACTGCGTCACTACTTCCAGTCCCATTCCATCAAAGTTCTGACCGATCAACCACTGAGGCAGGTACTCCATCGTCCTGACACTTCTGGGCGACTACTTAAATGGTGCATTGAACTAAGTCAGTATGATATCACCTATCACCCTCGCACCGCCATCAAGGGACAAGCCATGGCTGATTTCATTGCAGAATTCACTACCAACGAAGGTAAGGAGCAATTGGAAATAGCAGAAGATATCAAGTGGAATCTCTTTGTGGATGGTGCATCGAATGAACAAGGCTCGGGGGCAGGTGTGGTAGTAATCACTCCTAGGGGAAACAAACTGCACTATGCTATAAGGTTGGAGTTCGCTGCCACCAACAACGATGCAGAATATGAAGCAGTGATAGCTGGACTAGAAATTGCCATAGAAATCGGGGCCAATTCTTTGTGTCTTCACAGCGATTCTCAACTTATTGTTAATCAAATACTAGGAGAATTCCAAGCTCGAGAAGAACGACTCATAGCATATCTAAAGAAGACCAGGTTACTTCTCAGCCGATTGGACCACTACTTAGTCAAACACATCCCTCGGGAGGAGAACCGAGAGGCCGACGAATTAGCAAAGCAAGCAAGTGTGAGAGACATCACCATCTTCGGGGCAGTGACCATCTCAAAGCAACTGGCCCCAAGTTTTGAGCAAGTAAATCTGATAGCTGCAAACGAAGAAGCAACTTGGATGACTCCCATCCGAGACTACCTACAAAGTGGCACTCTACCCAACAGGCGTAACGAAGTCAAGAAAATCCTGAGGAAAGCATCCCGCTACACAATACAAGAAGACATCCTCTACCGGCGCGGATTCTCTAACCCGTTATTAAGGTGTGTCGCTGGGAGAGAAGCCAAGGAAATCTTATCCAATATCCATCAGGGGAGCTGCGGAGATCACACCGGAGGGCAAACATTAGCAAAAAAGATACTCCGATACGGATATTTCTGGCCCACCTTGAGCAAGGACGCCTTAGATTTCGTCAAGAAGTGTGACAGATGCCAAAAATTTGCTAAGATTCCTCGGCTACCAACAACCGAGATTACTCAGATGACCAGCCCTTGGCCCTTCGCAATATGGGGAATTGACTTAATCGGCGAGCTACCAATGGGCCGAGGCGGGGCCAAATATGCTATAGTGGCAGTTGATTATTTCACCAAATGGGTGGAAGCGGAACCTCTAAATAAAGTATCTTCAGCAAAAGTTATTAACTTCTTAATCAAAAATGTTCTATGCAGGTATGGAGTCCCACTCAAAATCATATCAGACAATGGACTTCAGTTTGACAGCGAGGAATTCACCAACTGGTGCCAAGAACACAGAATTCATAAAAGCTTCTCATCCGTAGCATATCCCCAGGCAAACGGACAAGTCGAAGCGGTCAAAAAGATTCTGAAAACACTGATCAAAAAGAAGCTCGAAAAGTCAAAGGGCGCTTGGGTGGATGAACTCCCTATGGCACTATGGGCCTACCGCACGTCTTTCAGAACATCAACAGGGCACACTCCTTTCTCTTTGGCATACGGATCGGAGGCTATGCTCCCAGTTGAAACCATTGTGCCTTCCCACCGTAGGATCCACTATAACCCAGAAGAGAATGAAGAGCTCCTCAACATGTCTTTGGATCTAGTCGAGGAGAGAAGAAATGATGCAGTCCTTAAAGCAGCATCCCACAAACAAAAAGTGGCGGCACACTACAACTCCAAAGTCAAGCATCGTACCTTACAGGAAGGGGATCTTGTCCTCAAGCGAATCTTCCCTCGTCCCGGAGCACTAGACCCAATCTGGGATGGACCATATGTAATTCATAAAGATCTCCACAACGGAGCCTATATTTTGTCAACAGTGGACGGAGAGGTGTTCCAGAGGGCATGGAACATCCAACACCTCCGTCGATACTTTTCTTAACTTGTATTGCCCATATGAAGTGAATTAACAAAGAGAATCAGTGGACGTAGGCATTTTCGTGCCGAACCACTTTAAAAACCTTGTCTCTTTTTTAACTTGTTCCTTTGTATCTTGGCTGCTTGTTAACTTTATCCTTTTCTGTTGAACAAAATCCTGAGCATATAGCATTTCTATTCAAAGCACTCCACAACGCAACTTCACCTGGACAAGACCTAGCAGGTACTATGCGAATCTATGCCCTCGCCAATGAGACACTTTTGCTCCGGCATCCCTCTGCTGCGGGTTAACTCATTGCTCGCGACGGCCCTCAAAGCCAACTGTAATGAGCCGATTATAAGCCACCGAGAAGGCCGACTATAGCTGAGGCAGCTCATTACGGCGTTAGGCTCGCCGGCAACTGTGAACCGACTATAAGCCCCAACATAAGGTGTGGCCAGCCAGGGGCAGTTCACAGTTGACGATCGGCACCCACGCTAGCCGGCCACAGTAAATCGAATAATACCCACGACTACGGGCCATAATGGCTCGAGTAGTTACTGTGCGTGATCTCGGCTCCGATGTGTCTTAAGTGCGGCTGTGGTAAAAAAGAATTAACTCCCCGCGGAGGCGTAAGATGGGTGACAAATGTCTCCAAGACCCACGGCTAGGGAAAGTGACTACAAAGCCCGTTTGCCATGAACTTAAGCACATCGAAGGCCTTCCGTGATTGGAAGTTTTACTATTTCACATATTTCAAGTTTTTCTTCAAGAATTTTTCTCCTGTCCGCTATAACAATCCCTAAAGTACAGGATACAAGAGTAGGAGATACTCGCCAATGGATGCGGGGATTCACAATCGAATGACAGGGCATTCAACTGCTTTCCATGCTCGGTCGAACAAGATATTCGAAACTGCCATCTACAAACAAAACATGAAAGGCGGTATTTTCTTCCTTTATGTACAAATACATGACTATAATTTGTTCGCGCCACACGCTAACATTGCAAGTCGTGAAATTATGTCCTAAAGCAGAACCCGACATCAAACACAATTTAATTACAAAGAATATACATAGTTATATTTCTCATACGGCATGTCAAAATAACGGCAAACATTCAAAAGATGACAAAATCAGCTTAAGTTAAAAAACTACACGTCAAAAATAAGACTATTTATTACAAGTGGCAAAATATTACAACCTAAAGGCTACTTTACTATTTTACGACTAACATATACAACTTTGTCAAATCCACAAAAAGAGTTTTTCCAGGTACAATCAAGGGGCCGGCTGCAGTGGAATTTTATCCTTGCCCTGTTGACCGCCTGTCCAGTCAAAGAAAGGATTCATTAGAAATAAGCAACCAAGTTAATAGGGAAACTAAAAAGGAAGGCTTACCAGCGTAAGCTTATTGGCCATCCTGGTCGTCATCATCCACTTGCACCCCTGCCTCCTCAGCAGCAAGCAACCGCATACCCTCCTTCACCGCCACCTTCTCCCCCTTGGCAAACTGGGCAGTGATCGCATCCATGCTGAAGGCCACACCACCATCTTTATCCGCATCGGCCTTGGCCTCTTCCAGAGCCCGAAGATAGATCTTAGCCATGACCCTGGGATAATCATCCATCCAGGATAGGTTGCCCTGCTTCCAGGTTCGGAAGTACATGTCCTGAAGCATTTCGTCCATCATCCCCTCATTCTCCTCAAACTCCCTCATCCGGGCCTCGGAAGCCGACAACCTCCCAACGGCAGCATCTCTCTCCGATCGGTATCTCGAGCAGTCAACCAGAAGGGATCCCCGCATTGCCTCCATCTCCTCCCTCAACTTGGCTTGAGCAAGCTCTGCAGCCTCAAATTTCCCGGACAATTCCTCCACCTGCTCAAGATCCGCTTTCCGAACCTCGTCCACCGTGGCAATAGCCATGTCAATCCGTTCTTTGCAAGTAGCTTCCATTTTCCACAGTTCGGCCCGACTGGCCTCTTCCATGGTTTTCCTTAGTCGTCCAGAAGCAGCCTCATGCTGAGAAATCTGAATAGCCTGATCCGCAAGCTGTTTGGCCTGATCCGAAACCACCAATAGATTCGGATGTTGGCGCTCCCAATCTCCTCTCCGGCCTTAACCAGCCAGGCATGATGCCCCATCAGCTTCTTAGTCTCCTCCGCCACCCGATCAATATTAGCCTTGGCCTCGTCTCCCATAGTGATTATACGAGTAGTGAGTAAATCGAGATCTAAGGACTTAGCTTCATCAAGTACTCGTACCATGGGGTTGCGGGGAAGAAGGTGTTCACCGGTGACCTCGTCAAAGGTAATATCATGGGAGCTTGGATCCAGGTCAGGATGACCCGCAAATGGATTACGAGCCAAGTCAGGACGGTCGATATGAATAACGGTAGGGTTTCCGGGTGGGCACGGAGAGAGTGCAAACTCGCTATCCTCCCCCGTAATATCATGAAGAGGCTGAGCCGGGAACTGAGGACCAAGTGAAGGATCGGATGAAGGATGACTCCTCTTTCTCCGTTGAATACCCTCTTCAATAACCCCGAGAAGAGGGCGGTAGCCGACTACATCCCCGGAGCGGTGGGTCGAAGGCTTCGGCTCGGCGGAGGTTTTTGAAAGCTTGTATTGCTCAAGCCTGTGCCGAAGATCCGAGGCCTTGGATGTCCTACCTGCTCCTGATATGAAGAACAAGTGTCACAAACTTACATCACTATATAATTCGAGAAAACACGGCAAATTAAAAGATAAAAAGAAAAGAAACACATCTGTGGTTGTACAAACCCTGCGGAGGAGTAGGATACTGCAATAGGTCCTGGATTTCATTCCAGGATGGGAGCGGGTCATAAAATATTCCTAAGTCCCTATCATTAATGAAGCATG
Organism: Allium fistulosum; assembly: GCA_030737815.1. Lineage (NCBI taxonomy): Eukaryota > Viridiplantae > Streptophyta > Magnoliopsida > Asparagales > Amaryllidaceae > Allium > Allium fistulosum. The sequence goes on from CM060902.1 coordinate 871,745,404, forward strand.
CAGGAGTCAAGAGTTCACCTTGAGTCGTCGGAGCCACCTTGGCTGGAAGGGTCTGAGAAGACTCGCTTGCACTGGTCCCGGCCTTGTCCGCTTTCTCGGTTTTCTCTACCAAAGCCGGATCTTCGTCCAGCCCCTCGAAAGCCTAGTGGAACGCATCATCCGTCCACTCCTGAATCTCGCCCGCTCGCCCAGGAAGCAAGGCCCCGATGCCATCGCCACCTTTATCACCTTCCCGACCATCTCCACCCTCACCTCTTTCCTCCTCTATGTCTTCCTCCACCTGGGTAAGTGGACAATTGCTGGGGGAGGGACCGTCCGACTTCTTGAGTTTCTTACCTCCGACAGCTGGAGGTTTTGTGAAAGGTTTCCTCTTGCTACTCTCTACCGTAACACCTTCCTTGGTCTGAGCAGCCGCCCTCTCCTCTGCCGTTTCCCTCAGCTTAACTACCGAATGCTGTGGAAGGATTAAGTTATACTCCAGAAGAATCGCATTTCTGATCAAGAAGGCAGATGATCTATATTTCCCGAGAATAGCTTCTATCTCAGCCGCCGTCTGAACCAGGCGGTCAGTCTCCACAATCGCAAAGCCACCTGTCGCTAGCAAAAATGAGAAAGTATGAGAAGAAGCATCGCAATCGGAATAGAAATTATAAGTAAAAGCATCAACTTACATCCAGAAGTAAAACGCCGAATTGAAACGGAGTCGTCCCTGACAAAGAACCACTCCTTCTTGAACATGCTGAATTTAGAATACAGATCCAAGACCGGCTTGAAGGTCACGGCTGACTCCAAACTAATGTATGGGGACCCCTTCTTATAGCCCCTCAGATTATATAAGTACCGGATCTCCCGGTTGGAAGGAGCACGACCATACTTCCTCTGGAAAATGACGAAGAGGCTCACCAGTATAGCATAGGAGTTGGGTTGAAGCTGGAATGGGGCCACCTTGAGATATGTGAGGAAGCTGGTTACCCAAGCGTTAAGAGGCGGAATGGCACCACACATGCAGTGGTACCTACTGTAAGCAAAGTACCCTTTAGGAGGGTCGTACGGCATAACATCTCTCCCTGGCAACAGCATTCGCGCCCTGTCAATTCCGAAAGAACGAGAGATGACATCAAGCTGCTCTTCCTTAAGGGAGCTAGGAAAGCAATCGGGTGGGGAGTTTAGAAGTTCCTGAGGGCCGTACCCGTCCACTAGTGATCTCGGGGCAGGTCCGTGACGTTCTGGATTCGGCTGAGCTGGGGGCACGGCAGAGGAACCTCCTTCGCCCCCGGATTTCTTCTTGTCTGATCGAGTTTCTGCTTTGCGAGACATTATCTACAACACCAAAAAAACATGTTGTTAGGACAAAGGATGTAAAAAAGTAAGTATATAATATGGAATTTCACTCATAAAATCAGAATGCTCAAACTCCCGTTGTCGTTCGGTAAAGTAAATGCAAAATTCTCAAGGCCATTCGGTAGTTCTCATGACCATTCGGCATTCCCAACTCCATCCGTTTATACAGATATACGACTACCTTCGATAAACCATTCGTCCAACATAGAAAAGATCTCACCTGATTCAGTGAAAATAGGGAATTTGATTCGGCTACCACTTTGATTCGGCTACCACTTTGATTCGGCTACCACTTTGACTCGGCTACCACGTTGATTCGGCTACCACGTTCGATTCAGCTACGAAGTTTGATCCGGCAAGAGCAAATGTTTAGTTCGGCAGGTAGGAAATAACAAAGGCGTACGGTCCCTACTTATAGACAAAAGGACACGACCGGACCATCTGGTTCGACATCCAAGGGCCAAATGAAAATGTCAAACAAAGCACGCCATATTCGAGAATATGCCCCACTTTGGGGGGCAAATGTTGGGCGAGTTCTCACCCAGAAGGCCTCGAGACCAAGAAGCTTGATTCATTCGGCATTCTCATTTTCCAGGGCCCATTCGGCAGACCTCATTCGGTATCCATGCCTCGTAGGAACCCATTCGGCAGACCTCATTCGAACCCATTCGGCAGACCTCATTCGAACCCATTCGGCAGACCAATCTCTCCTAGCTCCTACCGGACCACCCTTCCTCCTTATAACCACCGAGCCAACTCCATAACCCAACCAACCCATGCCGAACCATCTCCACACCGGACCAACCTCACCATCCTACCACCGGTCCAAGCAACTACCGGTCCATTCTACACTCCAACCACCTCCAAACCAAGCAATGACGAACCAAGACGTACCAGGCCAGATCACATCAGCCCAGGCCCATCAGCAACTATACACATCCTAGACCCCTACCCCCAGCCTCACTCTATAAATAGAGGGGCAGGGGTACAGCAATGGGGACAAGTTTTGAGAGCTCAAGCACGGAAGGAACTTTCAAACAACTTTCTTTTACTGGTATCAAAGCTTTGTACTTGTAATCAGAATAAGAGAAGAGAAATAACATATAAAGTGGACGTAGGCACATTCTGGCTGAACCACTATAAATCTGCGTGTCTTTTTACAGTTTAGCCCCTGTTTTTTATATATTTGCATAAATCGCTCAAATCACTAAGAATAACATAAGATCTACTAAATCATACAACTTCGAGGTGTTTGTCCATTTTTTGTACAAACATTGACCATGCGACTAACGAATGTCCTAACATAAAACACGTTCCACTAGTACTTTTTCTATCAACTAGACTTCCAACATAATCTACATTTGAATAACCTTTTAATTCAAAGTTATCATTAGTTGGATACCAAAGACCAAAACATGGGGTGTGCAACAGATATCCTATAATCCTTTTAATAGCTTTTAAATGAGATTCTTTTGGATTCGATTGAAATCGTGCACATAAGCAGACAGAAAACATGATGTCAGGTCTAGAAGCAGTAAGATAAAGAAGTGATCCAATCATACCTCAATATTGCTTTTGATCAACTGCCTTACCTTTTTCATCCTTATCAAGTTTAATTATTGTGCTCATGGGGGTTTTTGCAGGTTTAGCATCTTTCAATCCAAATTTGTTGACAAGTTCCCTAATATATTTCGTTTGAGAGATGATTGTACCTTTATCACTTTGTTTTATTTGAAATCCTAAAAAGAATTTTAACTCTCCAACTAAGTTCATTTCAAACTTCTCCTGCATGACTTTTTTAAATTTCTCATACAATAAGTTGTTAGTGGCACCGTAAATAATGTCACCAACATATATTTAACAATCAAAAGATCATTGTTTTCGTGCAATAGAAATAATGTGGTGTCTACACAGCCCTTTTTAAACCCATTTTCAACGAGGTAAGTGCTAAGACATTCATACAAGCTCTAGGGGCTTGTTTGAATCCATATAGTGCTTTCTTAAGTTTATATACATGGTTAGGGTATTCATGACTTTCAAGCCTTCTGGTTGTTAAACAAAAACATCTTCTTTCAAAATTCTATTAAGAAAAGCATTTTAATATCCATTTGTCTTAGTTTAAATCCTTTATAGCAAGCAATAGCTAACAATATCCTAATGGATTCTAGTCTTGCTACTGGTGCAAAAATTTCATCAAAATCAATTCCTTTAATTTGATTATAACCTTTAGCAACTAACCTAGCTTTATTCCTAATCACATTTCCATATTCATCAAATTTATTTTTAAAAATCCATTTTGTTCCTACGACTGGATAATCATTAGGTCTAGGTGCTCGGGTCCAAACATCATTTCGCTCAAATTGATTTAGCTCTTCTTGCATAGCTATAAACCAATTTTCATCCTTAAGAGTTGTATATATGTCTTTGGGTTCAATTTCTGAAATAAATCCACTGTATAGACACAAATAACACAAATTTCTAAAGGAGGAACGAGTTTGAATACCTGCGATAGGATTTCCTATTACCAATTCTGGAGGATGATCTTCTTTGAATTTCAATCTCTCTGGATCCAGATTTCTTTGGACTTCTTTCGTGGTTGTTGTTTCTTTTGGTTTTTCATTTTCATCTTTTTCATTCTCCTCTTCAACATTGCTTTTGATTATTTCCTTGTTTTGATCATCAATACCTTCATTAAATTTCACATTGATTGACTCCATGATTGTTCCCGTCCTTCTGTTGTATACTCTATAGGCTTTACTTCTGGATGAGTAGTATCCCATGAACATGCCTTCTTCAGCTTTTGCCTCAAATTTTCCCAGTTGATCACCTGTATTAAGAATAAAACACGAACAGCCAAAAACCTTGAAATATGCAATGTTTGGCTTTTTTTGAACCATAGTTCATATGGTGTTCTCCTAAGAATCGGCCTAATCATGACTCTATTCATTACATAACAGGCTGTATTTCCTACCTCTGCCCAAAAAGACAAGGGTAGTTTATACTCTTATCATAGATCTAGCCAACTCTTGTAAGGTTCGATTATCTCTCTCGACTACTCCATTTTGTTGTGGAGTACGTGGGGCAGAGAATTCATGTCTAAATCCATTTTCATCACAATAATTTTCAAATTCATAATTTTCAAATTCTCCACCATGATCACTTCTTAGCGAAATAATAGAAACACCTTTTTCATTTTGAACTAATTTTGTGAATTTAGTAAAGTAAGAATTTTTTTGGTTTTTTAGCTAAGAAGTATACCCACGTGTATCTAGAGTAATCATTAACCAATACGAAACAATATTTCTTACCACCTAGACTTGCAATATCATTAGGTCAAAACAAAAACATATGAACTAGTTCAAGGACTCTAGAAGTGCTTACATTGTTCTTGGCATGGAACGATGATTTTTTAACTTTTCCTATAGTACATGCTTTACATAAAATTTCTATTTTGAAATCATGTGATGGCAAACCTCTTACTAAATCTTTTCTTTTCAACTTGTTTAACAGATTCATGCTAGCATGTCCTAATCGTCTATGCCATAAATTTACTTCTACATCTTTAGCTACCAAACATTTTGAAAGAGTGAGAACATCAAAAGATAGAGAGTATATATTATCTTTCCTCTTACCTGAAAATAAGGTTTCTTTTGATGATTGGTCAACAATTTTGCACAAGTCAGAATCATAAACAACATTCATTCCTTCATCACATAATTGGCTAATTGAGATCAGATTATGGTATAGATTTTCAACATATAATACGTCGTTTAAGGTAAATGTAACATTACCTATTTTACCTTTACCGATAATTTTGCATTTCTCGTTGTTGCCCATTGTGACTCTCCCACCTTTGTGTTTTTCTAGCCTAAGAAACTTTGATTTGTCGCATGTCAAGTGCCTAGAGCAATCGGAATCTAGATACCATTCTTGTTTTTCCTTAGCCTACCAACACACCTCGTTTGGTTCTTCACTTTCACTATCATTTGTTTCTTCTGAGAAACACTGATTTACTTTTTCATTATATTCATTACTAAATTTGTCAAGACGAGATTAAGAGGTTCCTCTATGAACTACTTCAAGTGTGTGCCAGATTTCCTATGCAGTTAAACAATGTGAAACACAATTAAATTCAATTTGGTCTAATGAGAAAATAATAGAATTCATAGCCTTGATATTAGCAGTTAGCAGTTTAATTTTAGAATTTGTCCATTGATCCATAGGTTTTTCTATTTCTTGATTATCTATCATAATTGTTGGTGTCCTATATCCTGTTTCAATAATATTTCAAGCATCTATGGATTTCAGAAAAATTTCCGTTCTATTTTTCCAATATGCGTATTCACCATTAATCATTGAATAGGGCGATACTAATAATAATAAAAATTAATGCGGAAATATATAAAATAATTGCAGCACAGATAATAGAAGATAATAAAAGCAGAAATAGAACAACACAGATTTACCCAGCTTCGAAAAAACCCTGCCTACGTGCTGCCCCCAAGGTTTCTACTAGAAATTAAGTAGTCAGACGCTTACACATATAAACTCGCGACATCCACTATCGACTAACCTAACTATACGCTCAAAACCCTGCCACAACTCAGTCACTGAGTTGCGAATTCTCGAACTAACACCGTAGTTTGTCCCTAGTCACACGACTAGAATTTTATAAAAGTTTAAAAGAAAAATACAAAATAAAAACAACTCAAAACAAAAACCCTAATTTTAAAAATTAAAGCCTAATAGAATTTATAAAAGCCGGCCCAAAGAAAAAACATAGTGATAAAAATATGTCCCCTTTTTCTTTTTATCTTATCGGCCGCTTTCTCATTCCTCTTCGTTCTGAAAATTAGGGTTCTGGAAATTTAGGCCGCCAATTCAAAAACGATTGATTGAGTGATGATCTTTCTTCAGTTTGCTTCATCAATCCACTCTCTTGCTTCGATTAATATGGGGCCATTCCAATTAGTCGAGATCGAAAGATGCATGAATTGGTACGTGAATGCCTTTTATTGATTATTGGTTATTCTCGACTTTGATTCGAGTTTAATGATTTATTGCTCTCTATTTTTGCTTGAACTCGAATGCTCTAATTGCCGATGATGTTAACGGTATTTATAGGGATCGAACCCGAAATTATCGTTCGTATTTATTTTGTTTGAACTCTTCACGTTACTATGCTTGGCCACTGATTTTCGATTGAATGATGTGATTAATCCTGACTGGTTCAATTCGTATGTTTTTCTGTTATGCTTGCTTGTTCACCACGGCTTGCGTTTTCTTTGGATTTGGTTCCGTTCTTTTCTGGGATTTGAATTTGTTTCTCGTGACATTGTGTAACTGCATGAGTTTGAATATCTTTGAGTCGGTTCCTTTGCTCCTTTGAATTTGGTATTTGAATTTGGCATTTAAAATTCTGAGATGAACTGGACTTTAACTTGTTCATTTTTAAATCTAGGACTCTCTGATGTATTCATATATTCGAAAGTTCTGCATATATATTTCAGATATATTTCCTTGGTAAAACGTTGAATTTCTGAGCCTCGAGTCTGTTCTTGTTTAAGGCACTTTATGTTACTGCCTGCTTATACTTGCATTTCTTGTTTCCTTAGAGTTTACCACTGCTTGTCTCTGTTTCATGTAGCTTGTCTGCATTATTGTCATCTATGTGAGTGCACTTTGTTTCACTAGCTTGCTTGGTTTACTGGAAATTTGGTCTTGGTTGAGGTTTCACTTGCATGCTCTGACTGGTCTTTGTTGCTTATGTATGCACTGTGTATATACATGTGATAGTTGCTGTTTTTGGACTTGCATTCTTGTACATTTGGTGTGATGCTTTCTGAACTATATACATGTATACATATATATGTATATATGTATACATGTGTATATGACACTGCATATAAACTTGTAAATGTTGAGGCTTGAGCTGTATGTATGTTGTCACATGTATGCATTCATGTGTATAGTTACTTGTATGCCATCACTGAATTTCTTTCATCTTCTTGGAGTCTGGTTCAAGTGTTCATGTGTACATTGATTTGAAAACTTTTGTTGTTGCCTCTGAGTTTAAGCTTGTGCCTGGTCTGGTTGCATATGTATATATATGTTACTTGTTGTAGCCAGACTTGTTCATGTGCTTTGGCTATGATGGTCTGGAGTCTTTGTGTATTGCACTAGCCTGAACACTTGAACTGTTTGGTGCACCACTTCGAATAGGTTGAAGTTTGTTATTGTTCCATTTGAAGTCTGGTGAACTATTTTTGCATATGAACTCAAAGTGCTTTAATGAATAATACAAATTTGAGCTCTCACTATATATACACAATTTCAATTACATTTCAATTTGGATTACATCACAAATTTCAATTTACAATGTTGACCTCACTACATATCACCCAATCACTCATATTTATCTTCAACTTTGTGTCCAGCTTGTATCCAGCATTTGAATTATCTGCAAAATAAACACCAACGCAGTAAAATTGAAAAAACAAATATTTTGTAGTGTAAAATAAAATGTGTATTTTGAAAATGTTATTTGCCTCAGTTATTTGGGTTGTTCGTCGTCATTTATTTTGAATTCATCTACACTAACAACTTGTGACATGCACAGTGTATCACTGTACATGCCATAAGGCCGTGCACACCGATATAAACTTGATAAAATTGCAGGGAGAGGTGAGCACAAGGGCAAACCCGAGCCGAAGCTGGATTCAACTTAAGCGCATATGAGTCTCGATTAAATCAACATAACCATACTTAAGTTCAATAGTTCAACAAACATGAAAACATATGAAACCAAACTCAGGACTGACTCATATTTGAATCAGGCTCCAAAACCCAGGATAGAAAGCACTTTGAGTTCATATGCAAAAATAGTTCACCAGGCTTCAAATGGAACAATGACAAACTTCAACCTGTTCGAAGTGGTGCACCAAACAGTTCAAGTGTTCAGGCTAGTGCAATACACAAAGACTTTAAACCATCATAGCCAAAGCACATGAACAAGTCTGGCCACAACAAGTAACATATATATACATATGCAACCAGACCAGGCACAAGCTTAAACTTAGAGGCAACAACAAAAGTTTTCAAATCAATGCACATATGAACACTTGAACTAGACTCTAAGAAGATCAAAGAAATTCAGTTGTGGCATACAAGTAACTGTACACATAAATGCATACATATGACAACATACATACAACTCAAGCCTCAACATTTACAAGTTTATATGCAGTGCCATATACACATGTATACATATATACATATATATGTATACATGTATATAGTTCAGAAAGCATCACACCAAATGTACAAGAATGCAAGTCCAAAAACAGCAACTAGCACATGTATATACATAGTGCATACATAAGCAACAAAGACTAGTCAGAGCATGCAAGCAAAACCTCAACCAAGGCCAAATTTCCAATGAACCAAGCAAGCTAGTGAAACAAAGTGCACTCACATAGATGACAGCAATGCAGACAAGCTACATGAAATAGAGACAAGCAGTGGTAAACTCTAAGGAAACAAGAAATGCAAGTATGAGCAGGCAGTAACATGAAGTGCCTCAAACAAGAACAGACTCGAGGCTCAGAAATTCAACATTTTACTAGGGAAATATATTCGAAATATATATGTAGAACTTTCGAATATATGAATACATCAGAGATTCGTAGATTTCAAAATGAACAAGTTAAAGTCCGGTTCATCTCAGAATTTTAAATGCCAAATTCAAAGGAGCAAAGAAAGGAATCGACTCAAAGAAATTCAAGCTCATGCAGTTACACAATGCCACGAGAAACAAATTCAAATCCTCGAAAAGAACGGAACCAAATCCAAAGCAAACGCAAGCCGTGGTGACTAAGCAAGCATAATAGAAAAATATACGAATTAAACCAGTCAGGATTAATCACATCGTTCAATCGAAAATCAGTGGCCAAGCATAGTAACATGAAGAGTTCAAACAAAATAAATACGAACGATAATTTAGGGTTTGATCCCTATAAATACCATTAACATCATCAGCAATTAGAGCATTCGAGTTCAAGCAAAAACAGAGAGCAATAAATCATTAAACTCGAATAAAGTCGAGAATAACCAATAATCAATAAAAGGCATTCACCTACCAATTCACTCATCTTTCGATCTCGACTAATCGGAGCAGCCGCATATTAATCAAAGCAAGCGAGTTGATTGACGAAGCAAACTAAAGAAAGATCATCACTCAATCAAATGTTTTTGAATTGGCGGCCTAAAATTTCAGAATCCTAATTTTAAGAACGAAGAGGAACGAGAAAGCGGCCGATAAGATAAAAAGAAAAAGGGGACATATTTTTATCACTATGTTTTTTCTTTGGGCCAGCTTTTATAAATTCTATTGGGCTTTAATTTTAAAATTAGGGTTTTTGTTTTGAGTTGTTTTTATTTTGTAATTCTCTTTTAAACTTTTGTAAAATTCTAGTCATGTTACTAGGGACGAACTACGATGGTGTAGTTAGAGAATTCGCAACTCAGTGGCTGAGTTGTGGTAGGGTTTTGAGTGTAGAGTTAGGTTAGTCGATAGCGGGTGTCGCGAGTTTACGTGTGTATGCATCTCACTAATTAATTTCTAGTAGAAACCTTGGGGGCAGCACGTAGGCAGGGTTTTGCCGAAGCTGGGTAAATCTGTGTTGTTCTATTTTTGCTTTTATTATTCTGCTATTATCTGTGCTGCAATTATTTTATATATTTCTGCATTAATTTTTATTATTATTAGTATCACCCTATTCACCCCCCCTCTAGGGTGAAATTGATCCTACGGATAAATCTTTATATATATATATAAGAATGAACAAGAACAAGCCCAGCCACATATATATATATATAAATGTATATATGTATATATATATATATTTATATATATATATATATATGTGTATATATATAAGAATGTAAGGTGTATAGTGCAAATGCTAGGGTGGCTGAAGTTGCATGTACAGGCTTTACCTTTCACATATTTTTATTTTCTTTTGGTGGCTGAGAATTTTGCTTATAGGCTTTATTTCATTTTTTTTCTTTGAATGTTGGCTGATTTGATGAGTTATGGGTTTGATTTGGTTTTTGGGTGATTTGATATTTTATGGTTGATTTGATTTTTTTATAAGCTTGATTTGAAATATTGTGTGCTTGTTTTGAAGTTTTTCATCAAGATGCTTCATATCTATATACACACATATATATAGATATATACATTCTCATATACATATGTTTACCATATACATATTTACATGTTCACTATTTACCTTTAGATATATATACATATTTATTTTATCATATCTACATATACATATATTTAGATATATATACATGTATATTTACATATTTACATATTCATATATACATTTAGATATATACTATTTTATAAATTGATATATATTCATATATTCATATATACATAAAATTGATATGTTTTATATGCTATGATTTCATAATTTACCAATGGCGATTTTACCCTAATGGCGGCTCACAGACTAAACCCTAATGGCGATTGACCAAGGATAGAGGAAGACCACCTGAAAAGATGGATTCAAACAAGATGCCGCAAGCAATATCATATCGGGATAAAGGGAAAGTAGTGGCGAACAATACTGATCGTTTTGACCTGGGAAGGGACGGATTGCCTCACGGCAATAAAAATACCACTAAGATGGTTCGTCAATCCAGGGACTCAAATTTTGGGGGGGGGGGATCAAACCGGAACCAGATCTGGATTCCAACAGGTTCATAGCGATAGATATGATTCAAATAGGGAAGACATTAAATGGAAAGCGATACAAAATGACATAAATTCTGGTAACTCAAAATCCTGGAAGGAAGCAGCATGTGGAGGAATAGGGGAGCAACAAGATGAATATCTGGATCTACAATATATTAAACCAGTACTTGTCAATGATAAAAAGAAAGCTAGTATATCTGAACCAACTATGAAGAGGGAGGAACACAAGTGGGAACACTCTATAATATTCTACGTGTATGGGGTCAGACCTTATCATATTCATCTTAAGGGATACATAGAACGGATATGGAAACCGGTGGGAAAGTTTCAGCTATTAACTCGAGAGAATGGTTTCTTTATAATACGTTTTGATGATAAATTAGATTGTGATAAAGTGCTGAAGGGTGGACCTTACTTGTTTGATAACAAAGTGATTATACTGAAAAAGTGGGTGATGGGTACTAGATTCAGAAAAGACTTACTGACAACTCTTTATGGATAAAACTATCTAATCTAGAACTCGAGCTATGGGATAAAGAAGCAATGAGTGCCATTGCAAGTGTGTTAGGAAAGCCTATTAAAATGGACAAGATTACAGCTGATGAAACTAGGGTTGCTTTTGCTAAAATACTTGTTGAAATGCAAGCAAGTGATGATTTCCCTAATGAAGTGGATGTTATCCTTTATACGGGGGAGGAACTAAAGATTAAAGTTGAATATCTTTACAAACCAGCCAGTTGCAAAGAATGTAAAGTGTTTTGCCATTCTACACAGCAATGCAAAATAAAAAATAAAGAAAAATGGGTCCCAAAAGATAAAGAAAAGGCTTCTACCTCATCCTATTCTGAGCCTAATTTAGATAAAGAAAATGTACGTTCAGAGCAAATAGCAGGAAAATCAAATAATGGTCTAAACGAGGAAGTTATGAATGTGGATTCTGAAATTACAAACGAAGGGTCTGAAAACCCTTTATTACATGAACAGAATATAAATGAAATTGAAGTTAACCTAATTAATGACTGCAATGTAGAAGTGATTGCCAATGACCAAGTTGTTGTCCCTGCAGCAGAAAATACAAGAGTGAATGAGATAATGACCGAAAACCCAAATAATAACAAGGAGAAGACTATAAATGAGAAAGATGACATCCCTATTAATCAACCTCAAATTGAAGGTTTGGTAGAAGATTTGAGTGAGTCTGAAGAAGAGGAACTTATCAGAAATCTTGCTAGAGAGGAAATTGTCCCTAAACCGCCAGAGAAACTTGAAGATGTCTCGAACTGTGTGGAAAAAAACCAAAAATTCTATGAGGAAATTGAAACATCTAATATGCAGAATACTAAAGGTAAAAAAGGAAAACCAATCCCTACTCCTCCTAAAGCAAATACAAGGAGCCAAAGTAAGTTTAAAGAATAAACATTGTTGCTTGGAATGTTAGGGGTTTAAATGCTTTGGACAAACAATTTGAAGTGTCTAAATTCCTAACTAAATATAAGCCATCTATTGTTGGCTTACTTGAGAATAAATTAAGTAACTTGAGTATAGAGAAACCGTGTGTTAGATTGCAGAGTAACTGGAAGATGATTGATAATAATGACTGTGGTAGCAAAGGTCGTATACTCATTCTTTGGGATTCAAATATTTGGAATTTTCAAATTGAGAAGAAATCAAATCAATATATCTCTTTATTAGCTGAAAACACTGGTGGTTTTAAATGTAGAATAACCTTTGTCTATGCTAGTAATTTTATTAGAGATAGAGACAAATTATGGGATGATCTAATTGATGAATCAGGGTTGGTGAATTCCCCATGGATTATTCTTGGAGATTTTAATAATATGTTATCCTCTTCTGACAAAAAGGGTGGTACTGCTATCCATTTAGTCATCTGGTAGGTTTTAATAATTGTATGTCAAGGATTGGTCTGGTAGAACTGCCTATTACAGGTTTCAAATACACATGGAGGAAAAAAGGTATGGCTTCTAAAATTGATAAAGTTCTCTGTAACCACTTATTACTGGGTACTATGCCAGGGATTACTACCTTTGGGGTCTCTAATGCTATCAGTGATCATATCCCTATTTTTATTAGTTTTATTAAAGAGAACAAAGGTCCTAGAAATACTCCATTCCGATATGTTAACTCATGGCACTTGGGGGAAGGGTACATGTCTTGTATTGATAAAGCTCTAGACAAATATTATTCAGATTTCCCTAATTACCAAGCTTCAAAACTGCACAAGTTCATGAAGTTTATTAAAGATTGTAAGATTATGCTGAAAGAGTGGAATCTCAAGAACTACAGAGAGGTTAATCCCCTTAAAAAATATGAAGAAGAATATCAGAAGTTCCTTAAAGAGTGTGATAAAAACCCGACTAAGTCCTTTCTTTTTCATAAACTTAGTAATGCTTATAACAACTGGAAGTCTCAAAATGTTGCTGAATTTTTAAAGGCCGGACAGAAAGCAAAAATTGAATGGTTTACTGATGGGGACTCATGCATAAAAAATTTTCATGCTAAGATGTCACAAAGGAGACACATTAATAAATGGAATCAGATCATTATGAGTAATGGGGAAGTTATTCAAGACTCTGGAAAAATTGAACTTGATGCAATAAACTATTACACTGATATTTTTTTCTCCAAACATCCTTTATCAAGTAACTTCCCTAATATCCAGTGTATGAACATAATAAATGATAGAGGCAGAACTAGACTTACTTCTGGTATCAATCTTGAGGAGGTGCAGAAAGCTATATTCTCTATTTCTGATGACAAGAGCCCGGGTCCTGATGGTTTCACTGCAAAATTTTATAAAATTCACTGGGATGAGTTGAAATTGGATATCCTCAACCTGATTCAAGAATATTCAATACTGATAAAATTGAAAAAGGCTTAAATCATACTTTTATCACACTTGTGCCTAAAACCAAACAGCCAATTTGTATTTCTGATTACAGGCCTATTGAATTCTGTAATATCTTATATAAAATCATATCTAAAATTATATGTAATAGAATCAAACCTTTTTTTACCTCATCTAATATCAAAGAACCAGTCTGCTTTTATTCCAGGAAGATGTATTGCTGAGAACATCCTACTTGCACATGAACAAATTAGACAATTCAATAGAAAAGGCAGTGATAAAATGTGCCTTAAGATAGACCTTCAAAAGGCTTATGACATGATAAATAGGAAGTTTATATGCCATATGCTGAATATGATGAGATTCCTAAATAAACTTGTCAAACTAATAAGAAATTGTATCTCTTCCCCCACTTACTCTATTCTTGTTAATGGTAGTCCTAAGGGATTTATTTCCAGCAATAGATGGTTGAGACAGGGAGACCCTCTCTCCCCTTATCTCTTTTGTGTTGCTATGGAGTTTCTTTCATTGATGATGTACAAAGCTCACAAGACTGATAATTTCCAGCCTATTTACAATCAAGATCCAAATGTCACTCATCTTATATATGCAGATGATCTTATGATCTTTTCTAAAGCCAAGCTTAAGTGTGCTAGAACTATTAAAGAGATGATGCAGAATTTAAAAGATTTGACAGGTCTGAATATAAACAATATGAAGTCTAAAGCATATTTCAATATTTTGGATATGAGAGAAGGAGCATTGCCTATCAAATACTTAGGAGTTCCACTGTCCTATAATTATCTTCACTACTCTGATTGTGGTTATCTTCTAGATATAATTCAGCTCAGAATGGATGGGTGGGACTGTAGGCTTTTTTCTATGGCAGGTAAGATCGAACTTATTCACTTAGTTATTACTCCTATGGTGCTATATTGGATGATGACATACCAACTGCCTATTGCAACTATTGATAAAATTAATAAGATATGTGTTAATTTTATTTAGGGAGGCAGAACTCATAAAATAGCTTGGGATATCCTATGTAGACCTAAACTTGAAGGAGGGGTGGGCCTGAGAAACTTTAGAGACATCAGAACTGCCACTACTCTTAAATTGTTATGGCATTTTATTAACAACAATAACTTATGGTCTAAATGGATGAACAAAAGATACTGTAAAGATAAATACTTCTGGACTATGGATATTGATAATAATAGCTCATGTACCTGGAAATCTATTCTTAAATACAGACAGAAAGGCCTACAACACATACATAGAAATATAGTTGACGGGCAAAATACACTTCTATGGCATGACCCTTGGATTAACAATGAACTATTGGTTAATATCCTTAGGTGGGATGCCCTTGGTTTATATGGTGGCGACAATTTGAAGGTCAACAACATTATACAAGATAACATTATTAATCCAGAGACATTCCATTTCACTAGACAAATTAACCAAATCAAGAATGTGGAAATTTCAACTAATTATGACTCAGATTTTTGGAGCTGGAACAATAATCCAAATGGATTTACTTTCTACTCTGCATGGGATTGTGCTAGAAGTCATTTTCAGACAACTAATTGGTCAAAAGTAATTTGGAGTTACTACAACAGCCCTAAAATGGCTCTTTGCGCGTACAAAGTTATGTTAAACAGAATTCCTACCAAAGATAAACAGATTGAATGGGGATACTCTATAGATCCTATATGTGCACTTTGCAATTGTGAATCAGAAGATAGGAATCACATGTTTTTCCAATGTTCATACTCGGCTTATCTATGGACTCGAAACAAAATGAAGCTGGGCATGTATCTGAATGGTCCTTTGTTGATTGACGTAGAAGCTACAGCTTTATACGACTCCTTTAAAGTAGCGAATCAGATCAAAGATCTGGCCTTTTGCAGCTTCGTCACGATCATCTACCACATATGGTTGGAACGAAACTCTCGAATCCATGAAGGGAGTGAAATTGACAAGCTTCGGAGATGGAACCTAGTTGAATTAGACATTAAATATCAGATGACTAAAGTAGAAAGCAGACAATGAGATCGAGAGAGAATGAAATTATTTTAGAAAGATGGGGCATTGACTTAGTGGATACCGGCTAAAGCTTCGATCTTGTTTGTTTCCTTTTTTCTCAGCCGGTCAAAAGGAAGGAGGAAGACAATAAGTTTTAAAAGAGTGTGAGATTTTTTCTTTTTGATAGTCGTGGTTGTGGTCTCTGCCACGTGGCTTTGCTGATTGTAACGGGATGTTTTGTTTTCCTGTTTTATTTTCTTATGGATTGTATGTACATATACTTTGTAAGTTCTTTTTATTGATGCGTTATCAATAAAGCACCGCACTCTTTTTCCCCAACTAATTATCACGCCGATAGTTAGTAAGGTTTTTAATGAGGCGGTTTACCCAGTTTAAAAAAAATACTATTTTATAAACATATATACATATATATACACTTATATATATATATTTGTTATCATAAGTTTTAAATGGTGGAGTTTATATACATATTTTTTTTATCATATTTAGAAATTAGCGTTTTTAAGCTTGTATATGTTTATATGTATACATATATGGATATTCTATCTTAAATTTGAAATGGTGAAGTTTCCATACGTATAAATATTTATTATGGTTTTCAAAATTTATATATCCAAATCTCCAATATCAGAAAATTTTGTTTATTCAGCTTATAAAAATTAATATTTCAATATTTAAATTTTAGTTAATCATTTTTTTTCATATCGAATTTTGTTATTTAAAATTTTATCTAAGTTCATATCAAGAAATTACACTAATAAATCATTAAAATTTATTTTTAACCGTTTTAATTCAAAAATTATATTAAATTTAATAATTTAAAATAGTTAAAATGACGGTTCGTTACAATCTCCACCACTCAAAACATTTCGTCCTCGAAAAGGAACGAAGTAAGAAATTTAACATACGATATATTTTACTCAAAATAATCGACTTATAAAACATAAGAATCATTAACACAACTATGTGCAACTCATAAATGTAATGCAACTAATAGGGATGATGTCAAACTACATGCAACCAAACAGCATAGCAATCCTAAGCAAGAAATAATCATAGCTAGCAACCATAGCATACAATCATTTTATTAGAATTCGTACGATATATATACCATCGTACGTATAACAATTTCGACCTCTTATTTGAATACGCAACTTTATTTTCTGAACTAGTATTGGTAACCAAACTACTCTAGTATGGACTCTAATCCAATTTCTTGATTAGAAACTTCCATCCTCCTTACATAGTAATAAACTATAATAGAGAACTTCATATTCGTATCAAAATTCCGTATCAGTGTTTGTCGTCGAGAATCAAGCAAACAATCCTAAATCGGACAGGCGTGAATTACCTTAAAATTTTGTGTTCAAATCTGAATCAAAACTGCAAATGCAATTAGAATAGTTTATATACAACTTATGTATTTATTCTATTGGTTTTTTAATTACACCAATAGATAATTCGAGTGGTTTCTATATTCAAAATTTAAATGCTTGAAAAATTTTCTTTGTTAAAATTTCTTTTATAACGAAATACTTTTATATCGAAAATACTTTTGATAACTCAATGTTTCAACAAGTTTATCCTCGTTCTTATAGAATCTAGTAATACGTTGATCATGCACAAGACTAGAAATCTCTAAGTACTTAGTAAACCTGTTTCAACATCTAGTAAAAATACTTGAAAAACGTTTAAAAACAGATATGGAAAGTACAATCCAATCACCGAAATCAAACGAACGGGATCGTCCGGAAACGCAGTCCCTAAGGTCGCTCTCTCGCTAAGTCGAGAGGACTAAGCGACGCAGCCTCAGGTGACTTTAGGCAGTCACTGCCCCACGTCTTACTCCATAACATCCAAAACAACCATAGATCGCAGATACACTATGGTTTCGCCTGGATCCCCTAGGTAACATCCGTACCTGTAAGCAATCACCGCTCTATGAATTACACTATGCAAAACAATTGCATGGATCGTAGTCTACTTAATAGCAACACTGGTGGTTACGTCGCTATCACCCATAAACTCATGGCAATTATCAGCCCCTTCGAATTACGCCATGTGGACCACAGATACACAATGATTTTGCCTGGTTCCCCGAAGAAACATCCGTACCTTAGGTCGCTCTACCCAGGCGGATTACGCCAAAAAGGACCATAGATCACAGTTACACAATGGTTTCTTCTGAGTCCCCTAGGTAATATCTGTAACCATAAGCCTTCACAGCCCTGCGAAATTTGCTATGCAGCCGAGTCGAAGGAAACACATAAGTATTATGTCCGGACAACCTATATCGATTAGGACCCATTTCTGGATCCACCCAAGTCCATCTGGATCAAATCAAAGAACCAATAGAATGAATCCACAATGTGGCCACAAAGGGGATAATCAAGCAGAAGGTACTTCCCATATCTACAATTTCAAAATGTATATCATACTATACATAGTACCTTTTCAAATCATACTTATATAAATTCCGTTATATATAAGAGTATCACTTTCAAGATCGAGTACCTTTCAAATCAATAGTTTTCGAATTAACTTCGTACTTATACAAATCATCTTTATATAAGTTTGAAAACTTCCAAATCAATATTTTTATATAGTCAAAGGTTCTCGAAATCAATCACTTTCAAATATCGGTTCAGCTTCAAATTCATATATGATTTCATTAATAATTTTCCTCAAATCAGATATCATTCAAATTCAAAATTTCGTAATATCAAATCAATATCTTCAAAATTTTATTTCAATTTCATATTTCGTAGTCATACCTATATAAAATCAACTTCCTTTCTAAAATCACTTGGTAAGTAACTAAGTTTTAAAAAAATAATTTCTTTTCAAAATCAAATACTTTACAAAAGATCCTTTATATATAAATGACCTTATAAAATTTTATTTATTTATTTATTTATTTTATTATTTTTATTATAAATTATTATTTTTTCATTAACATTTCTCAAACAATTTCATTATAAAACTTTTCAAAACCAGATTTCATATTTGTACATAGTTAAAATTTGCCTACAAAATGATTTTGCAAATAAATAAGGTTTTATAAGTATTTATGAAGTCCAAAGCATTTCTTAAAACTCAATTTCATTTAAAGCAGTCCAAAACCAATTTCCTCTTTGTATAATACAAAATAATCTTATTTATTTTACTTATCCAAATACTTAACATTTTAAACTTATTCAACTTCTATTTACCTTTATTTTAAAATGTTCAAAACTAAACTTTATATACTATCCAAAAATTCTTAGCTTTGAAAATTAATTCTCAATTTGGAAGTGTTCAACTATTCAGAATAGTCAGAAAAATCAAATTCCAATTCAAAATTGGAATCGGCAATCAATCATCTCAACAAGATGCACAATCAATCATTCCCAATGCATAGGGTACAAGCGTTCATAATATCATTCAATCCGAAAACTCAAGAATTGAACACCGGGTTCATTTCAAATGCATATATATGTATATCTTTCGAATATCAAATCATACTCCAGGGATTTGAATCAAATCAATTTCATTAAACAATCGAGTAGCAAAGCTACTAAAGTGGCCTTCCCTACTTTGAAACTCAAAAATGAATGCCGATGATGCTGCAGTCATCACCGAAGTTATTTTCCAGTGACAAAAGTGAGTTCCGGACTTCATTCCTTTTAAATCTTTTGAAAATCCCTTTTTGAAATCACTTTGAAATCATTTATAACAGTTCTATTCAGAAAATAATTTCAAATTACACTATTATATTTTTAGAATCTTAAACAAATTTTAAAAAATCCCAGAATGCAAACTCGCAAATTTTCAGTTTGAATAACTTTTTGTTTGTTTATTAACCATGTCTCGATAAACCATATTTCATATATCACTTTCAAATGGTATCCATTTCTCTTTAAAATGATACAGGGGGAAATTGAAATATGTATTCACTTCAAAATCTATGTTAAACATGCAGTTTCTCAATTGATTAAATATTTTTCAAAAGCCTAAAATTTTCCAGCCATGGTCAAATGCTCTAATCAACAGTCAATAGTCGATGCTCATAAACTAGCCGAGCATGACTCATCAATCAATAAGCGATAATAAGCACATCCATATTAATCGAACAATCAATCAACAAAGAGTTAACATCCAATCATCATCAACAGTCACGATTGACTTTATCAGTTTATAAAATTCATTCTTTTATATTCTATATAAAATCCAAGTTAAAATCATTTCATTTATTAATATCAAAATATTTTTATATCACTAACAATTACACTCTCTCTTATACGTATATACACTCAATGAGCTTATCCTACAGGTTTAGGTATACGCTAAACCAAAGCTTTGATACCATCTGTAACGGACCGGGATTTTCGACCCTCGAAAATCGACACTAATACGTTCATTGTATAGAGTGCCGAGCAAATCGAGTGCCAGAAATACCAGATCATTAGGGGTTAAGAAGAAAAGATAGAAGAAATAGAAATAATAACACCGAATCTCACAATCGTAGCAGAATAAAATATAATATACAATAATAGATTTTTATACAAAAGAAAAACTGTAACTATTAATATACATAAAAATTATCATAGTACAACCATTAATATAGAAATCTGGACAGTTATAATAACTTGTCCTCACAAGTTCTGAATATACAGTCTACAATACACAGTGGAATATAATCAAGTACGGGTAATACGTCTCTGTCATCCAGCTCGTCTCCTGAGCTCCAAGCATCCTATCCTAAATCTGTAATACTCGGTATGTCCCGAGCATTACAGTAAGCAACACCCGAGTCAGTCTGGAAAACCAGCGTGAGTAATCACACTTAATTTGAATTACTTAAGTTATCAAAATCCTTCGAAAAACAAAGGTATCTCGTAAGACTGCGTCATACATAAACACGACGGGTTTTGTAACATCACGCATTTTTATATAGTTAAAATTTAATGTATAACGATAAGTAATGAAAATAAATAATTCTGGAATTGTTGAAATATGGCTCCAGAACTTGTATTATTTCGTGTAGGACAATTTTCTGATCAGTTTCCATATATAACTTGTCTAAAACCGAACTGATATGAAGGATTTAAGAACGAAACAAACTAAGCGATCGAACCAAAAATAAAATAAATAACACAGATATGGGCTGACCAAGAGGTTGACCCAAGGGACGCAACGGTCAACCGCTTGCTAAGGGCAGTCAACCGCCCAGTCGACCTACGTGCAATCTGAATGAGGATTCGTCCAGATTTATACCGTGATGTGTTTTCTCCTTTTTGTGCGATCTGAGCCATATGTTCTTTAATCCTATGGCTCCGAACATCCTATGACGTGGTGGCTCCAGGTTCAATCCAAGAATCCGACGGTCTGAGATCCCCAAGCTCTAATATAAATAGGATCCTAGGCCTAGCTATCTTCTCACAATTAGATTTTCCTCCATGGGTTCATTGTCTAAGGCTGAATCGTAAATAGAAAATAATTTCTAGGAAGAAGATCTTCTGAATTAAAATATTATACGCATTGGAAGAAGGGGATCCAGAAGGACAGTGGAACCAGGCGGAGCACAAGCGAAGCTAAGGACGACAAGTGAGTGGATTCATTTATATATCTTTTAATTTTAAGAGATATTATCGTTAGATTCCCGTTTAGAAAATTGTATTCGGTAATTAATCATATTAATTAAATTAGGATAAAAAATAAGAAAACTTGAAGTTTGTTTACAGTATTTAAACACTAATTTCTATCCCTTATTTACATCTTTTGTTTACATTTTGGATTTTTATGCAAGCGACGGTTTCCTTCGATCCCTTCTTTTCTTTCTACGCGTATGGATTAGATAGATAAAATGCGAATATGGATTATATAAATAAGAAAACTGAAAAGAAATAAAATAGATGTAAAATAATAAAAGTTGAGAGATAAAATTTCTGTAATAAATTGCATTGAAACGGGAAAATTTAATTTGGGGGTAATTATTAGATTAATTGGTTGGTTAGAAGATGGGATACATTTCCATAATTTAATAGCTAAAAGATAACAATAAACGTAACTGCCACAATAAAAGAAATAAAAAAGGGAAATTATTATAAAATAGAGAAACCAATGTATTTTACACTAATCCAAAATAGTAAAAGAGACATCTTGCAATTATGGATTATTGTTTAAAGTATTGCTCAACATTAAAATATGGAAATGGATTATATAATCTTCATAACCAACCGAATAAAATAGAATTACTTCCTAAAATATCGGACAATAAAGTAAAGTAGATTTGAAAAAAAAATTATTAATTTAAGAAATTGAGGCTATGAAGAAATTTAAGGAACCTAAGTCAGCATTTACTGCGTAGGCTATTTAACTAGGCAATTATTATGATAAGTGAATCATGTAATATTATGGAATTAAAGAAAATTCTATATCGTAATAAAAGAACGACGACTAGGCAAGAAACGCTTGTAATTGTATAACGGACTATAAAAGAAGAAAAAGTAACAATTTCAAGTAGAATTATAACATAGGTTATAGTTATGAAATAAGAATGGAAAAGCTTATCTTGAAACTTAAAAAAATGGTAAGTGATGATAGTAGAGAATAATGATAGAAGCTTATTTAAACAACTAGTATTAAGTTAATAAGCCAATAAAATAGAAATAATAAAAAAGGCTTATTTTAAGGAACTTAAGAATTTATATATTAAGTTAAATAAGTAAGATAATAAATGTAGCTCATACTAACAGCATTCCCTATTAGACTGGGGAAAGAATATGCTAATTAAATTAAAAATAGGTTGCCAACAGAATAGGAAAGCAAACTAAACGCAATTTAAAAGATTAGACTTAGGGTCTAATAAAAGAATCGAAATGCGTTTGGAGCAGCCCAAAAGATGAAGCGCCTAATGAAGCAGTTCATCACGGATTTCAGAAATGGAGGAGCATGTCTAACTTATTAATTTTTGGCTAGAGGGAAGTGCGAGATTTCAACGGGACATGAGGATACTCTAGGATGGCCCTCTGGGTAGGCCTAATGAAGCTGCATCCCCAGAGGCAGGTCTGTAGGTGTTCCATCAAAAGAGTATGCCTTGACTGCATTTGCATTATAGGCCTAACGAAGCAGATCCTTTGTAGGCAGTTAGAAGGGCTTGGTGTTTGCAGTAGGGTATTCGTATGTATAATACTTGCAAGTAAGGTTAAGGATTGTCGCATACGGATATCGGCCAGCATCAAGACCAAGAGCGAGTTCGGGAAAGAGTAGAGTTAAACCGACAGTCCAATGATACTTTCACTATCGAGACATTGGATGGAGGGGCACCACCAATTGGTTGTTAAATTGTTTGCAGTAGGGAACGACCACTTAACTCTTTAGAAGTCTTTCAATTAGTTGAGGGGTGGCTGCGTGGGGCCATAGCCATGAAGATAAAGAGACAGATCAACTAGAATATCTGTATTATAAGCCTAACGAAGTAATCCTTTACAGATATAGAAAATCCCCAACTGATTTTCGTAAAAGATAGACCTTGTAGGCGGAACTCAGATAGTAGAGAGAACGATCATGTAGTCCCCAATGTATGCATTGGGTGGTACATTGTGGATGTCCAAGCACTGGTATCGACTAGTGTGGATGCAATTTACGTTTTTGTAATAAGTAATTGAGCATCTGTAGGTCTTACGAAGCGGTTCTTTACAGATGAAAATTTCGGAATACTCTCGAAGCTAGACGATGGAGTTCTTTTCGAGAAGGACACGGAAGGTACCATGGGTGGTACCTAGGACCAATATGGCCATTGGGCATATAGCTATATATATGTATATATTAGTTATTAGGTTTTTATCTACTATGGAGTAGATGGGCATGGTTCATGAGCAGGGGTGGGAGTATTGTAACCTAGTGAATCTAATTTAAGAATAAATGGAAATAAAACGGTATATGTAGATTAAGCCTAGAAGTATATAATTTATTCATTCACTAGAACTTTTGTTCTGACCCTCTCCTCATAACATCCTACAGGTTAGGTAGATGGCAGAGACTTCTCATCTTTATGACACTTGCTTAGAAAGTGTTATTATTTGGGTGAGTATTTACTTACTATTATATTTTAGCCAATTCCGCAGTGAGATAATTGATTGAGATGTGATATATTTACCTTTGCCCATTTGCAGGATATCAGATTCCCAACTCGGGCTTCAGTGGCTTGGGTTTTAGAATTCTTGCGAAATATCCATACCGCTGGGATTTGGGTCGTTACATTTGGTATCAGAGCATAGGTTTAGATTTCCTAGGTAGATAGTGAGTGAACGTATTAGTATTTTAGTATAAATATATATACATACTCTTAAAGCCCCAAAGAGAAGTCCATTCTTTTAAGTAAATCAATAGTTGGAGAAAGTTTGGAAAACAATTCAGTATATCAAAACTTAGAATGAGGAAATTCCAAAAGCTAAAAGACCTCATATGGCAAAGATTTTTGAATTTAGTAAGGGATATTTGAAAAGGTGAAAGCAAATTTAAAAAGCCACTTTTTAGTCTAGCCCAGCAATTAAACTCTTAGGAATTTGAAAACTGTTGAAAGATTTTCAAGTTCTAACTTTAGAAGTTTATAGCTTTATGATTTTATTGGTTTAAATAAGGGGAAAATCAATTTTAAATGCATTTTTGAATTTGGAAGTAGATATATACAGTTAGAAAAAGATATAGGTATTGTTGATAGTAATTGAAAACTAGTATTTTGGGCTGTAGTGACGATGTTTTGTGCAACATCTGTCTTAACCGAGTAGAAACGTATTTTGAAATCCTTATTTATGTACGAAAAGGTTTATAAGTACGTAAAAATAATTTTTCTGGCTGTAAAGAAAGTTAAGTTGTTTTGTCAAAGAATTTTTTTGGGTTAGAAGATTTAAGTGGCTAGAGCAAGCTTTATGGACATTAATGTAGGATTAATTGAAGTTTAGAAGACGACAAAACTCCACTTGGAGGGTGGAAAGCGGACTGGGATATTTAGCCAAAGTCGTAACCGCGACTCAGACAGCCTGGTAGTGGGTAGAATTTGCGTAGGCTTCGATAAGTCAAGGGGAGGCGAACGAGACAAAAAAATAATAGTAATAAATAAATAAAGCACAGACCGACCAGGTCGACCGAGCGGTCGACCGGTTGCTTGCAAATTGCACGCTTATATATGCATGCTTTGTCCCTCTCTTGCTCATTTTTGCCCCCCTTCGTCATTTTTGCTTCCTCCCCGAAGACAGAAGCCACACCCAAAAATCCCCCTTCCAACCACCCAAATTCTTCCAAAACTCCACCGTTTGACTCGCCATTATTGCCAAATCAAAGCGCGTCGCAAGATCTACTCATATCTATACTCTATTACCGCAGATCTGAGAGTTTTTCACCATTCCTCCAAGACCTTCTCTAGTTCACCTCTTTCCCCACCTCACACCACAGGAGATAGCTTGGTGTCAGAGTGATAGGCATATAATATAGTCTTACTTTGATACAGCCGCGTACCAATTTCTACTAGGAAGGGCGGTTAAGTTTACTGATTTTCCGGGCACACATTTAGAGCATCTCTTCTTGGACACGGGGCTACGACAGATTCTTAGCCATGAGACGTTTGAGAAGAGAGCGTATCCTAGGTTAGTACGTCTTTTTGATGCTAACTTACATACTAGTGATGAGGATGAGGAGTTGGCCTTACAGTCGAAGGTCAAGGGAATTATGATAGTTTTCACTGAGTCTCAGTTGGCTAGTATTTTAGATATTAGGGGGTATGGCTTAGAGGTAGGGCAGATTGAGATGACGGACATGGTCGTCTTGACCCAGATTCTTTTAGATCCCCAGCACTCCGATTGGAGCACTGGGCAGTTGACCCCGTTAGCTAGGTTAGTTATATGCATTCTGTAACATAACCTTTTCCCCAAGATGGGGAGTTTTGATCAGATATACCCTATTGTGAGGCGGCCACCTATGCCATATTCGGAGGATTGCAGGTGAACTGGGCTAGGACGATTATGGCCCAGTATATGACAACGACCGGACTTCACCGATCCACTATGATTTACTATCACCTTTGGACACAGGTCTTCAGGTAGGCTGGGGTGGAGATGGAGAGAGAGACTTATAGTGAGCAGGCCCACCCCATGATAGATTCATCCACTCTGAGGAGGATGCATATAGGATTGGCCCATATTCAGGCTCCGTAGGACGAGTAGGAGCACAAGAAGCAGCAATCACCACAGCCCTCACCACATTGGCAGGCACCCCATTACTTTCATGAGCATCAACACTTTCCCATGCCACCGTTTGGAGGTGGCGTAGGACATACCGAGTCGCCTTGGCCCGCTTGGCCATAAGAGCCCATTACGCAGAGTACGTGGGAATATGGACACGGATATGGCTCTTGGGGAGTGGGAGCAGGACCCTCTCAGCCCCCTCCACCGATGAGCTACGAGGATCAGTTTAGGACCCTTGCCGAGAGCCAAGAGCGGCTCACTAGGGAGCACACAAAGATTCTTCAGGGGCAGTAGGAGATGATTAGGAGGAAGGATGAGTTAGCTAGGTCTCAGCGTGAGGTTGAGGCGAGCACTAGGCGGTAGGTGGAGCGCCTTAGCTATTTGGATTCCGTTTTGAGATCTTTCCTATGTCAGGGTGGACAGGGGCATAGACCCCTTAGCCCAAGATGATGGCTATGTTAGCCTACGTATGTCATCTATCTAGTATCGTATTGTAGTAGGGTTTATTTTCTCTTTTTAGTTATAAAATATGTACTCGTAAGTATGCCTTTATAATTCTATGGTAGTATATCAGTACACATGTTTTTTCTCTTTATTTTTGTGATATTCACAAGTGGGAAATAAGGACATAAGAACGTTATAAGAATAACAAAAAGGGAAACAGCAAATTAAAGAGGCGACGGAAACGTCAACTAAAAAAAAAGAGAGAGTACTATTTTCTTATGTAAACCATGCTTGGAAAAAATTAAAAAGGGTTTTTATAGGATAGCAACCCAAAATTCGAAGTACGGGGAAAGATGTACGAAAAAGAAAATGAAGTTTCTCCATTTTCTATCTTCTTTCTAACATAAGATGTAACGACCCGTACTTTTACGGATCGAAACATCGTAAAACAGTTATCATTAGGTCGCATTGTTGATAAGTCATCCATAGTCTAAGTCCTAGGTCGTATAATGGTTAGGTCGGACTAGACGACCTAAGAAAGTGGAGCGACCTAAGGAAGTTGGAGTTGGCGACCTAAGGATTTTGGGGATAGGTAGTGTAGGAGAGGAGTCGTGTGGTGGCTTAGGTCGTGGGGTAGGTTAGGTCGGAGGAGCGACTTAAGAGGTTGGAGCGACCTAAGAGAGTGAGCGACCTATGGGAGTTAGCGACCTATAGGAAGTTGGCGACCTAAGAGAGTGAGCGACCTATAGGAGTTAGCGACCTATAGGAAGTTGGCGACCTAAGAATTGGAGCGACCTATAGGAGTTAGCGACCTAAGGAAGTAGCGACCTAATAGTTAGCGAGTTAAGAGTTAGCGACAACGACCTATTAGTTAGCGAGTTTGCATAGTTAGGTCGTTAGACGACCTAAGGGGTTAAGTCGTATCCTAGCTGAGTTAGTTAGGTCGTAAGCTTCTGTGTTGAGTTAGGTCGTAAGCGACCTAAGTTAGTTAGGTCGTGAGCTTCGGTGTGTGTTAGGTCGCGTGTGTGTTAGGTCGTAGAAGCGCGCATGTGTTAGGTCGTAGCTCGCGTGGATGCGCAGATTTATTAGGTCGTGGGTTTTTAGGTCGTGGACGACCTAAGAGCGAACGACCTAAGGGAAAATCAGCCTATAAATAGGAGGGTTCTTCTTCATTTTTGGGATCCGGATTTTGAAGCGACGAAGTGCTGCCATTTTGAGAGCTCGACTTCTACACTTCTTCACTTCTTTTCTCCACTTTAATCTCGTGCTTCCTTCCATCCAAATCGAAGATCAAATCGAAGATCCAAGAGCTTAGATTGAAGATCTACATCCATCGAAGAGGGATTTCATTGTTTGAAGCAGATTTGTGATAGATCGAGTTAGATCCTTCACTATCCAGATCTGAAATGGGTTGCTTTTGGGGTGTTTAGGTGATTTGGTGAGTGGTGATTATCTCTCACGCGGATCCAAAGGAGTATATCGGATCGTTGGCTTGATTTTGTGTAAAGTAGGGATTTTCATGCATTTTTGTAAACTTAAGTATAGATCCATTGTTCATGATGATTTGACATCCATTTTACTACATGTTAACCTATGCAAGTTCATTCATCAAGATTATAGAGATATTGCTCATGTTTTCATGCTTGTTAGACTTTAGACTCTTTATTTACGAAATTGCCATTATTGTTATAATTGTTCATTAGATCATATGCTTGATTACTTGGATTAATGTTTGACTTGATTGATTGCAATGAATTAGATGATTGATGATTTGATTTAGACAAGATGGTCGAAGATGATTCAAAAGCTAAGTGAAAGGCTCTTGAATTGGGAAAGCTGCTCGTGGCATATGTAGCGGATGATGAAGCTCATATGGATAGGTTTGATGATGATGATGTTGAGATGAGGCTTTGCTAGGATGTGATGAAGCGAGGCATGATATGAGATAGTCTTGGTCTAATCTAGACGGGATCATTCCAAGCATGTTGATAACTCGGTGATATGGTTCGAGTTTGAGGATAATTGTTTGCTCGAGAGGCGCTTGAGCTAGTATGGAAATAGTCGTCGAGGAGGATGACTAGAAGGCTAAGATCTCATCGTTGTTGAAGGTTCTAGCATGCTCAAAGCAAGAGTACGTTGGGCAGATTCGATAGTCCCTGAAGGCTACTGATTGGTAGTCGAATACTCTAGGCAGATTCGATAGTCCTAGGCACGGGTTTTGACGACGTGCGGAGTTATGTCTAGAACCGGGCTTGCCATTAGCCCTTGACGGACGGATGAAAGAATGAGCCGGTCATTCAATTAACGATGATATCGAAGCAATGATAACAGTGATAGCCAGAGTCATGGATGTTTGGTTGTATCGTCATTCGGTCTCAAGAGCGGTATTTTCTGGGTGCTTATCTGATCTTGGTTTAGGCCTTGGGGGTTTGTACTTGGAAAACATCGCCCTTGACTCGAGTGATAATTGCTTTACTTTAAATGTTTGCTTTGCTATGTTTGCTTCTGCTTAGTGTGTGTCTGGGGGCTATCACTGTAGAAAGAGGTGGAGTGGGAGGGTTGGATTCCTATTCCTTTTTCCTTTATGCTCTTTTGGTATGTTGTTAGTTAATTTACCGCTCACTAAGACTGATGTCTGATTCAAGGCTTTATGTTTTAACTCTTATTGCCTTGGGCTGTTCGTTCATTTTGGGATGGGCAGACTAGGTAGCAAGTGACAGGTGTTGTTCTTGCTTCCAACGATGTTGATGACGAAGACGAGCTAGAGGCTTGCATATTATTTCTTATTATATGTACTGGATGTTCCGCTGTTTGTATAATTCTCTGAGTGATATGTAGTGAGGCTTGATGTATTGACTATTCAGATGTTGTATTCAACTATTATGAAGTATTATATGATGACTTCCTATTCTGTAAAGCTTCACTATATATATTCTATTGTATTTTGTCCATGCGCTGTGAGTTATACGATAGATTCTGCTATTTTAATTTACCCTGACAATCGTCCATGGCTGCCTGGCACACTTTACAGCGCACTATCTCTAGGTTCAGTGCGGGGGTCATGGGCGGTCGTCACATTTGGTATCAGAGCTTTGGTTAATCGATTTTACCCAACACTCGCTGACGTAACTACGTATGAGAGACATAATTGTATTTTGATGGATGATTACTATATATAATATTGTAGTTTAGAAGGATTTGAATTCCTTATGCAGTTGTTTCTCAAGGTGTATTAATCATTCCTTTTTATAGATATTGAGAATGAGTCGAAGAGGGAGACCAGCTGCTAGGGAAGGTCGTGCTACTGAGGGGGCTGTTGATTATGTTGCTATGTTCGAAGCTATGATGACTTCGATCATGAGAAGGATGCCAGCTCCGGGGCCGTCAGTAGATGTTGGAATTCAAGTCCATACTCCAAAACCAGTGGGTTTTGCTAAGCTGTGTAAAGATTATACTGCTCTTGGAGGAAAGGTTTTCTTGGGAACGGAGCCAACCATTGAAGTCCAGAGGTGGATAGATGCTTGTAGAAGGATCTTTAGTGATTTGGGAATTGAGGATGCGACTAAGAGGAAGTTAGCATCAAGACAGCTTCAAGGAAGAGCTTCTGATTGGTGGAATTCTATCACCATTGATACTCCAGAGGAAGAAATTACTTGGGAGCAATTCCAAGACAGATTTGAAGCTAAGTTCATTTCTACGGCTCAGAAGTCTGTTCTGTTTAAGAAGTTTGTGGAGCTCAAGCAAAATGGAAGACCAGTTCTTGAGTATGTTTCTGAGTTTGAAGCTTTGTCCAAGTATGCCCGGTCGTATATTGAATCTTCGTATAAGAAGAACGAGAAGTTTGTAACAGGCTTGGATAGTTATCTTGGGAGACAGTTGGTGGATCATCTGGACGATTCATTTGAGAAGCTTGTGGAGAAAGCTCCCAGGCATGAGAATCTGTTTCCTAAAGAAGGATCTGTTGTTGCTGTGACCAGGGAAGAGTCTAAACCACAGCAGGGTGGAAACAAGAAGAGGAAGCAGCAGCAGCAAAAGGGTAAGGATGGCCAGAAGAAGCCGAAGGGCGAAGTGACCTGCTACAATTGTCAGCAGAAGGGCCATTTCTCCGGAGATTGTAAGAATCCGAAGGTGCCGGTAAAGTGCCACAACTGTGACAAGCCGAGGCATGTCAAGAGGAATTGTCCAGAACCGCGGAAGGACAAGCAGATTATGCAAGCTTATGCTTTGGGAGCTGTTCCATCATCTTCGAAAGCTCCTACCGCTGAAGAGAAAGGAAAGAGTGTGGTGGTTCAAGGTACTCTTTCCGTATGTGGTGTTCCAGTTAGAGTTCTATTTGATACTGGGGCGTCGCATTCTTTTGTTTGTAGTGAACTTGTAGGCCGGTTGGGTTTAGAACCGGATATTGTTGATAGGCCATTGGTTGTGACTACTCCAGTTGGGGGTTCGTCTTGTTTGTGTATGTTATGCCGTGGTCTGATTGTATCGAGTCATGATTGCTCTTTTGTTTGTGATTGTTTTGTTCTGAACTTTGCAGGGTTCGGAATTATTTTGGGTATGGACTGGCTTAGGAAATATGCGGCAAAGGTTGATTGTGAAAGGTTGGAGGTGACAGTCGAGAATGTGGAGGGGCGAAAGGTTGTGATATGCTGTAAGCATGAAGAAGGCGTCTTCATGAGCTTCATGTATTCGCTGGTTGTTCCACGGGATGGACTGTCATCTGTGCCAATCGCTAATGGATTTGAGGATGTCTTTGACGAGGTCAAAGGGTTACCGCCGCATAGAGAGATCGAGTTTCGTATAGATCTAGTTGATGGAGCCAGACCTGTGGTGATGCCTCTTAGGCGGATGGCGCCTAGGGAGCAGCAAGAGTTGAAGGTGCAGGTTGATGACCTTTTACAGAAAGGATTCATTCGGCGTAGTGTGTCCGAATGGGGTGCACCAGTTGTGTTTGCAACCAAAGTAGATGGATCGTTGAGGTTGTGTGTGGATTATCGTGAGCTGAATAAGGTGACTAAGAAGAACAAGTATCCATTGCCGAGAATAGATGACTTGTTTGATCAGCTTCACGAAGCTAAGGTGTTTTCTTAGATGGATTTGGCAACGGGATTTCACCAGTTGAGAGTGGCTAAGGATAGTGTGCCGAAGACTGCTTTTGGGACACCATCCGATTTCTTTGAGTGGCTGGTAATGCCGTTTGGATTGACTAATGCGCCAGCATATTT
The DNA here is from genome assembly GCA_030737815.1 of Allium fistulosum. Classification (NCBI taxonomy): domain Eukaryota; kingdom Viridiplantae; phylum Streptophyta; class Magnoliopsida; order Asparagales; family Amaryllidaceae; genus Allium; species Allium fistulosum. The sequence goes on from CM060902.1 coordinate 871,777,315, forward strand.
TGTGGATCTTATGAATAGAGTGTTCAGAGATCAGTTGAGCAAGTTCGTGCTAGTGTTCGTGGATGATATTCTGATTTATTCCAGAACTGAAGAAGAGCACAAGACGCACTTGCGTATTGTTTTGGAAATCTTATGAAAACATCAGCTGAAGGCTAAGTTTTCGAAGTGTCACTTCTGGAAGAGTGAAGTGAGGTTCTTAGGCCATATTATCTCTGGAAGTGGAATAGCGGTTGATCCCGCTAAGGTGGCAGCAATCCAGGATTGGGTTAGACCTAAGAATGCATCGGATGTGAGAAGTTTTCTTGGATTGGCAGGATATTATCGTCGATTTATCAAAGACTTTTCCAAGGTAGCTGCACTGTTAACAGGATTGACGAAAAAGAACCAAGAGTTCGGATGGGATGCTAAGTGTGAGCAAGATTTCGGAATCCTGAAGGAGCGATTGACAAGTGCTCCTGTTTTGACTATTCCAAGTGGGAATGATGAGATGGTGGTTTACACCGACGCATGTGGTACTGGACTTGGAGCAGTGCTGATGCAGAAGGATAAAGTTGTTGCGTATGCAAGTCGACAACTGAAGCCGCATGAAAGGAATTACCCGACTCATGATTTGGAGTTAGCGGCGATTGTATTTGCTCTGAAGATATGGAGACATTATCTATTGGGAGTTTGATTCGAGTTGTTTATAGATCATAAGTCGTTGAAGTATCTTTTCTCCCAAAAGGATTTGAATCTTCGGCAGCAACGGTGGCTAGAGATTTTGGCATCATATGATTTTGGTATAGCCTATACTCCGGGAAAGGGTAACACAGTGGCAGATGCGTTAAGTCAAAGACATGCAGGATTGGGAGCCATGTTTTCAGAATGGAAGAATCTCGAGTATTTAGCTGGATTTGACTTCAGGTCCAGATGTGAATTGAAACCTAAGATGTTGGCAAACTTATCGATAAGACCGACTCTTGTGGAAAGAATTGGCGAGAGCCAAAAGCGAGACGATAAGCTTGTCAAGATTATCCATGATTTGGAATCTGGATTGGATCCAGAAAAGGATAAAGGATTCGAGGTCGATCGAGAGGGTTGGCTTCGAAAGCAAGGACGACTAGTTGTTCCCGATATAGATGAATTGAGAAATGAAGTTCTGAAGAAAAGTCATCACTCGAAGCTGACAATTCATCCAGGTGGAAACAAGATGTATCGAGATATGAAGAGAACCTATTACTGGGAAGGTATGAAGAAGGATGTTGGAAATTTTATTTCCAAATGTATGAACTGCCAGTTGGTAAAAGCCGAGCAGAAGAAGCCAAGTGGATTGCTTCAGCCATTAGAAGTTCCTACATGGAAGTGGGAGCAAATATCGATGGATTTTATTGATGGACTACCTAGAACAAGAACGGGAAATGAAGGAATTTGGGTCATTGTAGATCGTCTGACTAAGAGTGCAAGATTCATTCCTGTTCGATCTACTAGGACTGCATCAAAGTTGGCTGAGTTGTATGTTAAGTGGATAGTTCGATTCCATGGTATTCCGAAGAGTATAGTGACCGATCGAGATCCCTTGTTCACTAGTGGATTTTGGAAGAGCTTCCAGGAAGTTTTGGGAACCGAGATTTGTTTGAGTACAGCTTATCACCCTTAAACAGATGGTCAGACCGAGAGAGTCAACCGAGTTTTGGAAGATCTCCTCAGAGCTTGTGTTTTGGATTTCGGAAGATCATGGGAAGATCACCTCCATTTGGTGGAATTTTCGTATAATAACAGTTACCAGTCAAGCATTGGTATGGCACCGTATGAGGCATTGTATGGAAGACCGTGTAACTCTCCGACATGTTGGTTAGAAACAGGAGAAAAGCTGATACTTGGGCCAGAGATGATTCGACAGACTTCGGATTGTATAGAGATCATTCGGCAACGACTGAAGGCAGCCCAAGACCGTCAGAAAAGTTACGCCGATAAGCGTCGTAAGGATTTGGAATTCGACGTAGGTGATATGGTTTTTGTGAAGATTTCTCCACTGAAGAATGTTATTCGATTCGGGAAGAAAGGAAAATTGACTCCGAGATTTGTCGGACCATTCCCGATCATCGAGCGAATTGGAAAGCTTGCCTACAGATTGGAGTTACGAGAAAAGATGTCGAGTGTGCACAATGTTTTTCATGTATCGTATCAACGGAAGTATGTGCACGACTCGAATATAGTAGTTTCTGCTGATAGCTGTGAAGATTTTGAAGTTGATCCAGTCGATAAGAGACCTCGTAAGCCGCTTCGTGTTGTGGAAACCGACACAAAACAGCTTAGGAGGAAGGTAGTTAAGTTGCTCAAGATACAATGGAGTGATGATGATAACGACTGTACATGGGAGGTGGAAGAGAGGATGAAAGCAGCTCTTCCTGAACTCTTCAAGGTATGGCCCTAAGGTGTCGTGTCATCTAACGACATTGTAACTTGTTCTAGTTTTAGAATTCTGCATGCTAAGCTAGAATTGGATGCATGGTTTGTTGATTGCTATGGATGGTAGGCATGCAGAATAGTCTTTGATTGCTCTGTTTGTTTGGAATTTCGGGGGCGAAATTCCTAAGGGGGGAAGAATGTAACGACCCGTATTTTTACGGATCGAAACATCATAAAACAGTTATCATTAGGTCGCATTGTTGATAAGTCATCCATAGTCTAAGTCCTAGGTCGTATAATGGTTAGGTCGGACTAGACGACCTAAGAAAGTGGAGCGACCTAAGGAAGTTGGAGTTGGCGACCTAAGGATTTTGGTGATAGGTAGTATAGGAGAGGAGTCGTGTGGTGGCTTAGGTCGTGGGGTAGGTTAGTTCGGAGGAGCGACTTAAGAGGTTGGAGCAACCTAAGAGAGTGAGCGACCTATAGGAGTTAGCGACCTATAGGAAGTTGGCGACCTATAGGAGTTAACGACCTATAGGAAGTTGGCGACCTAAGAGAGTGAGCGACCTATAGGAGTTAGCGACCTATAGGAAGTTGGTGACCTAAGAATTGGAGCGACCTATAGGAGTTAGCGGCCTAAGGAAGTAGCGACCTAATAGTTAGCGAGTTAAGAGTTAGCGGCAACGACCTATTAGTTAGCGAGTTTGCGTAGTTAGGTCGTTAGACGACCTAAGGAGTTAAGTCGTATCCTAGCTGAGTTAGTTAGGTCGTAAGCTTCTGTGTTGAGTTAGGTCGTAAGTGACCTAAGTTAGTTAGGTCGTGAGCTTCGGTGTGTGTTAGGTCGCGTGTGTGTTAGGTCGTAGAAGCGCGCATGTGTTAGGTCGTAGGTCGCGTGGATGCGCAGATCTGGGTTAGGTCGTAGGTCGCGTGGATGCGCAGATTTGTTAGGTCGTGGGTTTTTAGGTCATCGACGACCTAAGAGCGAACGACCTAAGGGAAAATCAGCCTATAAATAGGAGGGTTCTTCTTCATTTTTGGGATCCGGATTTTGAAGCGACGAAGTGCTGCCATTTTGAGAGCTTGAATTCTACACTTTTTCACTTCTTTTCTCCACTTTAATCTTGTGCTTCCTTCCATCCAAATCGAAGATCAAATCGAAGATCCAAGAGCTTAGATTGAAGATCTACATCCATCGAAGAGGGATTTCATCGTTTGAAGCGGATTTGTGATAGATCGAGTTAGATCCTTCGCTGTCCAGATCTGAAGTGGGTTGCTTTTGGGGTGTTTAGGTGATTTGGTGAGTGGTGATTATCTCTCACACGGATCCAAAGGAGTATATCGGATCGTTGGCTTGATTTTGTGTAAAGTAGGGATTTTCATGCATTTTTTTAAACTTAAGTATAGATCCATTGTTCATGATGATTTGACATCCATTTTACTACATGTTAACCTATGCAAGTTCATTCATCAAGATTATAGAGATATTGCTCATATTTTCATGCTTGTTAGACTTTAGACTCTTTATTTACGAAATTGCCATTATTGTTATAATTGTTCATTAGATCACATGCTTGATTACTTGGATTAATGTTTGACTTGATTGATTGCTATGAATTAGATGATTGATGATTTGATTTAGACAAGATGGTCGAAGATGATTCAAAAGCTAAGTGAAAGGCTCTTGAATTGGGAAAGCTGCTCGTGGCATATGTAGCGGATGATGAAGCTCATATGGATAGGTTTGATGATGATGATGTTGAGATGAGGCTTTGCTAGGATGTGATGAAGCGAGGCATGATATGAGATAGTCTTGGTCTAATCTAGACGGGATCATTCCAAGCATGTTGATAACTCGGTGATATGGTTCGAGTTTGAGGATAATTGTTTGCTCGAGAGGCGCTTGAGCTAGTATGGAAATAGTCGTCGAGGAGGATGACTAGAAGGCTAAGATCTCATCGTTGTTGAAGGTTCTAGCATGCTCAAAGCAAGAGTACGTTGGGCAGATTCGATAGTCCCTGAAGGCTACTGATTGGTAGTCGACTACTCTAGGCAGATTCGATAGTCCTAGGCACGGGTTTTGACGACGTGCGGAGTTATGTCTAGAACCGGGCTTGCCATTAGCCCTTGACGGACGGATGAAAGAATGAGCCGGTCATTCAATTAACGATGATATCGAAGCAATGATAACAGTGATAGCCAGAGTCATGGATGTTTGGTTGTATCGTCATTCGGTCTCAAGAGCGGTATTTTCTGGGTGCTTATCTGATCTTGGTTTAGGCCTTGGGGGTTTGTACTTGGAAAACATCACCCTTGACTCGAGTGATAATTGCTTTACTTTAAATGTTTGCTTTGCTATGTTTGCTTCTGCTTAGTGTGTGTCTGGGGGCTATCACTGTAGAAAGAGGTGGAGTGGGAGGGTTGGATTCCTATTCCTTTTTCCTTTTTGCTCTTTTGGTATGTTTTTAGTTAATTTACCGCTCACTAAGACTGATGTCTGACTCAAGGCTTTATGTTTTAACTCTTATTGCCTTGGGCTGTTCGTCCATTTTGGGACGGGCAAACTAGGTAGCAGGTGACAAGTGCTGTTCTTGCTTCCAACGATGCTAATGACGAAGACGAGCTAGAGGCTTGCATATTATTTCTTATTATATGTACTGGATGTTCCGCTGTTTGGATAATTCTCTGAGTGATATGTAGTGAGGCTTGATGTATTGACTATTCAGATGTTGTATTCAACTATTATGAAGTATTATATGATGACTTCCTATTCTGTAAAGCTTCACTATATATATATTCTATTGTATTTTGTCCATGCGTTGTGAGTTATACGATAGATTCTGCTGTTTTAATTTACCCTGACAATCGTCCATGGATGCCTGGCACACTTTACAGCGCACTATCTCTAGGTTCAGTGCGGGGGTCATGGGCGGTCGTCACATAAGAACTCGAATTCAGAAAATTAGATTTTTCTAAAATTCGAATATTAAAAGTTGTGTGTTAGGATTTGGATGAAAAATTGGTTGAACTACACTCCTATTTAATAGGAGTGTGGGAAAAATTGGATGAAAAATATTTTAATTTTTTTTTCAAAAAAATTGCATTCATATAGAAATGGCAAGTATATTTAGGTTGTGTGCATCATGTTTTAAAAGTTAACTTTTAAAATAAAAAGTATTCATATAGGAGGTACCGCTTAGAAATTTTTGTACATGCATATACTTTGACTTGAAAAGCACTTTTGCACAAAAGCACGGATGGTTGCAAAATTGGATGTACACAAAATGGTTGTAATTAATGCGAGAGATTACATAAATTTTTACCCTTCTCAAATTTCGGGTATGAAATTTCCTAAGGGTGGGAGAATGTAACACCCTGCATTTTTATATAGTTAAAATTTAACGTATAACGATAAGTAATGAAAATAAATAATTCTGAAATTTTTGGAATATGGCTTCGGAACTTGTACCATTGCGTCCAGGGCAATTTTCTGATTAGTTTCCATATACAACTTGTCTAAAACTGAACCGATATGAAGGAGTTAAGAAAGAAACAAAATAATCGATCGAACCGAAATATATATATATAATAAATAACATGGATATGGGTTGACCAAGGGGTCGACCCAATGGACGCTACGGTCGACCGCTCGGTCGACCCGCGTGCAATCTGGACGAGGATTCGTCCAAATTTATACCGTGATGTGTTTTCTCCTTTATGTGCGATCTGAGCCATAGGTTCTTCAAACCTATGGCTTCGAACGACCCTGTGACATGGTGGCTCCAGGTTCAATCCAAGAATCCGACGGTCTGAGATCCCCAAGCTCTAATATAAATAGGATCTTAGGCCTAGCTATCTTCTCACAATTAGATTTTCTCCCATGGGTCCATTGCATAAGGCTGAACCCTAAATAGAAAATAATTTCTAGGGAGAATATCTTCTGAATTAAAATATTATACACATTGGACGAAGGGGATCCAAAAGGACTGTGGAACCAGGCGGAGCACAAGCGAAGCTAAGGACGACAGGTGCGTGGGTTTATTTATATATCTTTTAAGTTTAAGATATATTATCGTTAGATTACCATTTAGAAAATTTTATTCGGTGATTACTCATATTAATTAAATTAGGATAAACTATAAGAAAACTTGTAGTTTATTTACAGTATTTAAACACTAATTTCTATGCCTTATTTACATCTTTTGTTCTACATTTTGGATTTTTATGCAAAAAACTATTTTCCTCCATTCCTTTATTTCTTTCTTCGCATATGGATTAGAATAGATAAAACGTGAATATGGATTATATAAATAAGAGAACTGAAAAGAAAGAAAATAGATGTAAAATAATAAAAGTTGAGAGATAAAATTTCTGTAATAAATTGCATTAAAATGGGAAAAGTTAATTTGGGGGTAATTATTAGATTAATTGGTTGGTTAGAAGATGGGATACATTTCCATAATTAAATAGCTAAAAGATAACTATAAACGTAACTGCCAGAGTAAAAGAAATAAAAAAGGGAAATTAGTGTAAAATAGAGAAACCACTGTATTTTACACTACTCCAAAATAGTAAAGAGACACCTTGCAATTACGGATTATTGTTTAAAGTATTATTCAATATTAAAATATGGAAATGGATTATGTAGTCTTCATAACCAACCGAATATAATAGAACTACTTCCTAAAATATCGGACAATAAAGTAAAGTACGATTTGAAACAAAAAAATTATTAATTTAAGAATTTAAGGCAATGAAGAAATTTAAGGAACCTAAGTCTGCATTTACTGCGCAGGCTATTTAACTAGGCAATTATTATGATAAGTGAATCAAGTAATATTAGGGAATTAAAGAAAATTCTATATCGTAATAAAAGAACGCCTACTAGGCAAGAAACGCTTGTAATTGTATAACGGACTATAAAAGAAGAAAAGGTGACAATTCCAAGTAGAATTATAACATAGGTTATAATTATGAAATAAGAATGGAAAAGCTTATCGTGAAATTTAATACAAATTGGTAAGTGATTATAGTAGAGAATAATGATAGAAGCTTATTTAAACAACTAGTATTAAGTTAATAAGCAAATAAAACAGAAATAATAAAAGAGTCTTATTTTAAGGAATTTAAGAATTTATATATTAAGTAAAATAAGCAAGATAGTAAATGTGGCTCATACTAACAGAATTCCCTATTAGACGGGGGCAAGAATATGCTAATTAAATTAAAATAGGTAGCCAACAGAATAAGAAAGCAAACTAAATGGAATTAAAAGATTAGACTTAGGGTCTAATAAAAGAATCGAAATGCGTTTGGAGCAGCCTAAAAGATGAAACGCCTAACGAAGCATTTCATGACGGATTTCAAAAATGGAGGAGCACGTCCAACCTATTGATTTTGGGCTAGAGGGAAGTGCAAGACTTCAACGGGACATGAGGATACTCTAGGATGGCCCTCTTGGTAGGCTTAATGAAGCTGCATCCCCGGAGGCAGGTCTGCAGGTGTTCCATCAAAAGAGTATGCCTTGACTGCATTTGCATTGTAGGCCTAATGAAGCAGATCCTTTGTATGCATGCAGAAGGGCTTGGTGTTCGGAGTAGGGTATTGGTATGTCCAGTACTTGCAAGTACGGTTAAGGATAGTTGCATGTAGATATCGGCCAGCATCAAGACCAAGAGCGAGTTCGGGAATGAATAGAGTTAAACCGACAATCCAATGATACTTTCACTATCGAGACATTGGATGGAAGGGCACCGCCAACTGGATGTTAGATTGTTCGCAGTAGGGCACTGCCACTTATCTCTTTAGAAGTCTTTCGATTAGTTGAGGGGTGGCTGCGTGGGGCTATAGCCACGTAGATAAAGGGATATACCAACTAGAATATCTGTATTATAAGCCTAACGAAGCAATCCTTTACAGATATATAAATTCCCCGACTAAGTTCCGTACAAAATAGACCTTGTAGGCGGAACTCTGATAGTACACAGAACGATCACGTAGTCCCAACGTACGCACTGGGTGGTACATTGTGGATGTCCGAGCATTGGTATATACTAGTGCGGATGCAATTTACGTTTTTCATAGTAAGTAGTGGAGCATCTGTAGGTCTTACGAAGCGGTCCTTTACAGATGAAAATTTTGGAACGCTCTCGAAGCTAGACGATGGAGTTATTTTCGAGGAGGACAGGGAATGTACTATGGGTGGTAGCTAGGACTAATATGGTCATTGGGCATATAGCTACATATACGTATATATATATATTAGTTATTAGGTTTTTATCTACTATGGAGTAGATGTGCACAGTTCACGGTCAGGGGTGAGAGTATTGTAACCTAATGAATCTAATATAAGAATAAATGGAAATAAAACGGTATATGTAGAATTAAGCCTAGAAGTATATAATTTATTCATTCATCGGAACTGTTGTTCTGACCCCCTCCTCATAACATCCTACAGGTTAGGTAGATGGCAGAGACTTCTCAGCTTTATGACACTTGCTTAGAAAGTGTTATTATTTGGGTGAGTATTTACTTACTATTATATTTTAGCCAATTCCACTGTGAGAGAATTGATTGAGCTCTGATATATTTATCTTTGCCAATTTGTAGGATACCAGATACTCAACTCGGGCTTCTGGCTTGGGTTTTAGCATTCTTGTGAAAAATCCGAACCACTGGAATTTGGGTCGTTACAGGTTTTTATCTTACGATAACCAAAACACTTTTATAGAAAATCTGGTGATATTATAATAGTGTCAAAGTACAAATACTTATTTAAAACAGCCAAAATTTGTTACATTAATTTGTTTCCAGCATACTAGGCCCTACAATCAAAACCATAAAGGTTCGTGGTGGATATTGGAACAAGGTGGTTTCAGATAGTGCAGATATCAGATCCCGATCTCATTGAATCCAACGATAAATTTTAAAGCTCACGTCGTTTAAATAATAATTCTACAATTAGGGTGTCAATATTCACATATAGAAATTCATTCTATATGTTTACTTTATCATGACCTGTTCATCGAAATTTGTTTGCTTGTAATCGTTACAATTTCCGAAATCGGAATTAGTGATCAGTACAAGTCGATTTACTTCAAATAAACGTGTTAGCGTTTTATTCTAACTACTTTAATTTGTTTGGCCACTTAATGGCACAGACAGTAGATAATTGAAATCAATATCCAAGAACAATATCAGCCAACATAGGTCATTAACTAAATTAACAATTTACAATTGATATTAAATCAGTTTATAATTCAGAATTTGATCAGTTTCAATTTACTAATTCAATTTATATTTTTAAATCCCAATTACTTGTTAATCAAAGAAATTAAATAAAATGGTTTTATTCTTAGTTAATTACAACTAAACAGTCCATTTAAAATTAATTTAATAAATTAGCATATAATTAATAATTAAGAAATTACTTATTATTTACTTGAATTGTTTAAATCATTAAATTTTACATTGTAGAAAACTCGACAAAATTAATTTGGATGAAAATATTTTGCGATAGAAACTCGACGCAAAATCTGCGCATCATTTAGATTTAAAAGGAAGAAGAAATGGTGATTTAAAAATTTATAGATTTCTAAATAAAATAATTTATTTGTACTTTACTTTTAAGTCAAAACACTCGGTCCATCAACCCAAAAACCTAGCCCATTTCTTCTTCTCCTCCTTTCTTTTCCCTATTCTTTCCTCCCTTCTCTTTCTTTCATTCGCCTGGAAGCACAAAAACATGCACATATACATCCACCTTGATCATCGAATCACGACGCCGATCCCTTTCGCACATCACCCTCGACCAACTCACCTCGATTTTGCACCTAGCAACCACGACACCACCTTCATTCAAAAATTTGAACCCAAACCCGAAATCCTAGACGAAGTCGTTCCCCTTCAACCACCTCGCCTGGCCACAATACTTGACCATCCCCCACCAAACTTTGCCACGAGACTCGCCCCAACCTCCTCGGCCTTTTCACCCAGGCGCGCACCCCTCCTTCGCCCTCTGGACGTCATCATTCCCTTAAACCCGTGACCATCCCATAACCCACCTCAAACACTAACTCCACCTCATCTAACCTACCTATGCCATGAAAAATTGCCACTCCATTTTTCTTATGTGCGCCATTACCTGAACCTCCTCCACGATTAACGCCTCGCTTCGAAATCAACAGTGTCGCCTAAAATTGGAAGTTCACCCAAATCCGTTCATCTCTCTATTTCTTCATGCACACAACACTAAAAATTCTCATACCAATCCTAAAAATCATAATTTTCAGTCGCTAACCAAAACTGTATGATCTATTTGTAAAATTACGATAGTCGAATCTCGGCTATACTTAACCCATTCACTGTAATATGGTGATTCCTCTCTCTCTCTCTACTTGATAAAATTGCATGAAATCAATTTTAAAATAATCTATACTAAAAAACAAGCCACTTTGATTTTGGAATCATATTTAAAAACTAAATGAATGATGAGCTAAGGTTTCACTTTTTATCAAAACAGACATGCTTTATTTTCTTTTGGTAGATGAGGATTTTGCTTACATGCTTTATTTCTTTTCTTTTTTCTTTGAATGTGGGCTGATTTGATGAATTATGGGTTTGATTTAATTTTTGGGTGATTTGATATTTTATGGTTGATTTGATTTTTTTATAAGCTTGATTTGAAATATTGTGTGCTTGTTGGAAGTATTTCATCATGATGCTTCATATGTATACACACATATATATAGATATATACATTCTCATATACATATGTTTACCATATATATTTATATGTTCACTATTTACCTTTAGATATATGTACATATTTATTTTATCATATCTACATATACATATATATATAGATATATATACATATATATATAGATATATATACATATATATATAGATATATATATATATATACATATATACTTACATATTTACATATTCATATATACATTTAGATATATACTATTTTATAAACATATATACATATATATACACTTATATTTTTTTGTTATCATTAGTTTTAAATGGTGGAGTTTATATACATACATACATACATATACATATATATATATATATCATATTCAGAAATTACCTTTTTAAGCTTGTACATTTTTATTTATATACAAATATGGGTATTCTATCTTAAATTTGAAATGGTGAAGTTTCCATAAGTATATATATTTATTATATTCACATTTTAAAATTTATTATGGTTTTTAAAATTTATATATCCAGATATCTCCAATATCAGAAAATTTTATTTATTCGGCTTATAAAAATTAATATTTGAATATTTAAATTTTAGTTAATCATTTTTTTTCAACTCGAATTTTGTTATTTAAAAATTTATCTAAGTTCATATCAATAAATTACATTAATAAATCATTAAATTTTATTTTTAACCATTTTAATTCAAAAATTATATTAAATTTAATAATTTAATATAGTTAAAATTACGGTTCGTTATAGAACAAATGGCGAAGGAAAACAACATCAGGAAGTAAAAACAACAATAAGCAATAGGTTTTTAAAGTACTTATCTCAAATGATGGTGAAGATGATCCTTATCCAGAAGACAATAAATAGCTAGATGAATTTTTCCTTACTCAGGAAGAATTTGTAGAATCTGTTAGTCAAAATATTAAAGAAGGGGATGGACAAGTCCAAGACTCCAAATTTGCATTATTTGTCTTTAACAACCCTACTCATGAGAAAGAAATACCAGAAGCATCAACTAGTGCACAACCTCAAACAAAGCACCATAAAAGAACTATAAGGGCATAGAAAAATGGTAAATGATTTTCTTTATTTGGAATGCAAGAGGGATTAACACTGATCTAAAAATGGATCAGATTATATCCTTCCTTACACTCAATAAACCAAGTATTATTGGTTTATTGGAAAATAAATTATCTACTGATGGAGTTTCAAAGTTTTTATCTAAATTAGACAAAAAATGGAATAACATGCATGATAATAATTATGGTTCTAAAGGTAGAATTCTTTTACTTTGGGATACATCTATATGGATAGTGCAATTTATTCAAGCTAGTACTTAACACATTACATGCATAATATATAATTTGGTTGGGTATTCTATGTTTTTTAAACTCGTGTATCCTAGTAACTTATTTACAGATAGGGAATTATTATGGCTTGAACTATCTCAATTAGCAAATGTTGTAGATAGAGCTTGGTTACTAGTTGGGAACTTCAACAATGTTCTTAACCCTAAAGACAAGAAGGGAGGGCTTCCTATGTCCTTTCTCATCTCAGAGGGTTCAGCAATTTTCTTCGCATATGTGGACTTGCAGAGCTTGATATACGGGGTTTTCAATTCACATGGAGAAGTAGGGGGATTGCTACAGACATAGATAAAGTGTTAATAACAACACTTTACTACAACACTTCCCAACCATGATAGCTACTGCCTCTTCATCACCATTAAGTGACCATACCCCTGCCATCATCAAACTTCATACACAGATAGTAACTCAAAGGGGCACACCTTTCAGATATAATAACAGTTAGCATCTATCAAGTGGTTAATTTAGATTAGGTAGTACTAGTTTTATCAAAATTCACATGGGGTTTACCAATTCAGAAATTTATGATAAAGCTCGGAAGAATTAAACAAAACTTAAAACTGTGGAATAAGACTAGACACAAAGACAGAGAAACCTTGGTAGATTTGGAAACAAGTTTTAACTAGAAGTTAATTGACGCAGATAATGACGCAGAAAATCCTCTACTTTATGATGCAATGATGAATGCAGGATGTATATTGAAACAAAAAATGTTTGAAAACTATATAGAGGCGAACCAGATATCTAAACTTACATAGCTACATGAAGGTGATTCAAATACTAAGTTCTTTTATGCCAAAATGAACATAAGAAAATATAGGAACAATATCAAGGCACTATACAATAATGATGGTGAACTAGGATTTGATAGTGAGTAAATTCAAAACCAAGCAGTTCAGCACTACAGACATCTGTTTAATGGAGAATCTCAACAGCACATGCAATATAATCTTACTCAGTGCAGAAGATGATAAATGATCAAGGCCACTCTCTTTCACATCAACCCCTTTCAGAGGAGGAAATTCATGATCCGGTTTTCTCTATTAAAGATGACAAATCGCCTGGGCCAGATGGTTTTTTCTCAAAATTCTACAAAATTCATTGGTCTTTAATTAAAGATGTGTTAAAATGGTTGTTAATTATGTGTACATTACTTCTGATATACCAGAAGGTTTGAATCACACTTGTTCCCAAAAATAGGCAAACGTTTTGATATATCACATTTTAGACCAATAGCCTGTTGTAATGTCCTATACAAAGTGATTTCCAAACTAATTTGCAATAGAATTAAGGGATTTTTTCCTTTTTATTTCTAAAGCTCAAAGTGCTTTTATTCTTGGTAGGAATATTGAAGAAAATATCCTACTTGCACATGAGAATATCAGAAACTTTAATAAAAAAGGTGTCAAGAAATTCTGTATTAAGGTGGACTTACAAAAGGCCTATGATATGATTAACATAGATTTTATATGTTTCATGTTAGCAAGGATGAATTTCCTACATCAACTAATAATACTTATACATGCTTGTATATCTATACCAACATCTCCAATGCTTACAAATGGAGTGCCACAGGGTTTTATATATTCAAATAGAGGTATAATGCAAGGGGACCTTCTGCCCATACCTTTTCTCTATAGCTATGAAATACATGTCCTTACAACTAGAAGCAGTAGTTAAAACAAGAGACATCACTCCAATAAACAATATTAATCCTATTAATTCTCACTTGTTTTATGCTGATGATGTCATGTTGATTGCTACAGCAGATATTAAAAGTGCAGTTACCATCAAAAATATAACTCACTGCCTAAGTACAGTTGCAGGGTTGACTCTCAACCAAATGAAAACAAAGGTTTACATTAGTACAAGCTGTCCAAATATAGCAGAAATTAAAAAAAAAATTCAACTACAAGAAGCATCTCTACTAGTCAAGTACCTGGGGGTTCCTATATTAAGTGATTATCTACATTATGATGAATGTTCTTCTCTTTTTTAAAAAAAATTGGGCTAGTTTGACAATTGAGATAGCAATCTACTATCCATGGCAGGCAAAGCTGAATTAATACATACTATTATTACATCTATGGTCCTATATTAGTTATTAGTATATCATATACCCACTACAACCATTATTACATTAGATAGTATATATGTTGACTTTTTTTGGGCAGGCAAAAGGCACAAAATAGCCTGGAGAAAACTATGCAGGCCTAAGCAATAGGGTGGCATATGGCTTAAAAATTTTCAAGAATTAAGAACTGTTGGTTGTTTAAAGCTTATATGGCACTTCATTGCAAGGATGGTATATGGTCAAAGTGGATACAAATTAAAACAAATACTACAACAACACTACCTTCTGGAAACTACAAATCAACAATAATATGTCATGCACTATGAAGAACATGATAAGACACATGGAGGACAGTCTCAAATGCATCAAAAGGGTGATAGTGGATGGTAGCAGCACATACTTATAGATATAGCCTTTGATCAACAACAAAACATTAGTGAACATTCTTGGTTAGGACATATATCATATGTCAAGTAACAAACACACAATAGTATCAAGCATCATTCACAATAATCAATGGAACACATTTTGATTTATGAAAACTAGAGAGGTGTCACATTTAATCAATCAAGTACAACTAGCTTTAGATAGAGACATGGACTACTGGAACTGGTGTGGACATCATCAATTCTCATTAAACAAAACATAGGAAGCAACAAGGAAACACTATGAGAAGTACTACTGGTGTCTGGTAATACCGAACAAGATAAACAGCAAAAAAATGTCATATTGTGCATATAGAGTGTTGTTAGGCAGAATAAACACTACAGAGAGGCTACAACAATGGGGGGTTAACTGTGATGAGAATTGCGTACTATGCAAAGATCAGCTAGAGAGTATCAACCACCTATTTTTCAACTACAATTATTCAAAATTCATTTAGATGCTACTGAAAGTAAAGTTAAATTTAAATACGAATTGTATCTCCCTTAGTCTCGACGAAGAGGTTAATATGATAAAATATAAATTCCGAGAACCAGATCAACTATGGCAGCTTGCATCATGTTGATTCATCATTGCAATCTACTATATTTGGGATAAAGGCAATTGTGACGACCCGGAATTTTGGACATTTGAAATGAGAATATTTAATTGATTTTAAATATTCAAAAGGGTAATTTTAATTTGAATTTCAAATATCACTATTTATTGGGTAATTTGATTATTGAATTAAACAATTAAAAATTGGGTAAAATGTTGAATCTAGAGTTTTAGGTCTGTTAAAAATAATTTGAAGGCTTATAAAATTCATATTAATAATACTGAAGAGGATAGAACTTTTAAATTTGAATTTAAAGGTGTTTTGTTCAGTTTTAAAAATATATCGTTTAAATCGATATTTAAAAATAGCCTTCCGGGGCACAGTCTCGGAATTCGACGAAACCAGTTCCATTGGATCCGTAATATTGTATTATTATCGGATTTCAATTTTCGTATTGTTTGGAGTTGTTGTGTGAGCGTACGATAGATAAACGCGTTGAAAATTTAATTGATAATAGCCGATTCAGAATTTAAATATAATATTTCAACTAGTCAAATACATCTCACATCAGCACTTTTTGGCCTCAACTCAGATTACTGTGGTCAAGCATATTTTGTACGCAAAGAAATATCTTCGTACAAACTTTTCAATCTCGTAAAAAAGAAAAAAATATAAGCCAATCCTATACGTATCTTCTCTAACACACTTTCTTTCCTTTAAAACCAAAACCAAACAGACTTGTCTTCATTCATTTTAAATCATATGGCCGAAGCCTCCCTCACACAAGAATTAAATCCAACCCAGATTTCAAAATCACGCTTTCACCTCGCTATTTCAGAATCAATTCGTGAAAAAGAGGGGAAATCGGGCACGTCATTTTCAAGACGTGTTCATCTCTGTTCGAAAGGAAGAGGGCACGAGGAGTTTCGCGAATCAACTTTAGGAATAGGGGAGCCGTTCAATCGATCGGAAGGAGGTCAGATGCGTACGATTCGATTGCGGCAAGGGAACTCGCGAGCGTGACTTGGGGTACTCGATGGTTTCGCCGATCCAAATCTTGCTTGGGTTCGTGATTTAGTTCTTTTGATCGTCGATTGGGGGACTGAGTTCGAGGTCGGGGATGGAACCTCCATTCGATCAACTGGAGGTCGGCGATGCTTGCATTTTGGCAAGGGAGGAGATACGGCGAAGGTCGCGAGCATGTGGTCTGGTCGAGGCGTGACTGGGTCGTGATGGGGGTTGCGACGAGTTTTCCGAGCAGCTAAGTATTGTTTCTTTAAAATTTATTCAATATTTATATTTAGACAGAATGAATAGAACAGTCAAGAAAAGAAATGAAATATATAATATATAGATAAGTTTTAAATCTGTAGTAAAGGGAAATGTAATACAAATATAATGTATCCCTATTTATCTTGATTTAAAAAAATATATATGTATATATATAGATAAGACAAAAATATATATATACAAGGTTTGGAAAATACAAGGATTTTAAAAGTTGTGCAGTTTATATTAAAAATCAGATTATATAGTTTCAAGGAAAATAGATATATACATTTTAAATCTACTAGTTTATTTTCAAATAAGGAAGCATGAAGATATATTAATTTAATAAATTTATTTGGATTTTATTTAGTTACTGAAAGATTTTAAAAAGGGAAATTAGTTTAAAATTAATTATTTAGTTAGATTAAATTATTAGTTAAAACTAAAATAGATTTACTAAAATGGCAATTAATTGTTCGATTTGTTCGAATATTAATAAACCATATAATGTTTATACAAGGTCTGGAATCGTAAAGGAAACAAACTGGTTTGTGTCGGATTGGCAGGACAAAATCAAAGGTGAGTTAATCTCACTCTTCTGGATTTCTATTTAAATTTGAATGGTTAAATTTAAATAATTGGTTGAATGTTTGGATTGATTGGATGTGCTATATTATATAGTATATATATATATATATATATTGGAGCTGTTGATATTCCCGCATTGTATAGCGGATGGGACCCTATGCATCGCATAATAGCGGATGATATTTATTAATCCCATATACCACGATATTCTACCTCGAAGTGGAATTGGTATTGTGCTAACATCTGTGGATGAAGGGAAACAGGTTGGAGGGATCCAACTGGATTCCTCAAAATTATTTAGATTATTTATATTCTATGTTATGAATATTGGATATTCTATGGTGAATTATATTGATAATTGGAATATTGAATGTCATAGTTTGCTTGAATATTCGGTACCCTAAATTACCAAAATATATAGAAGTGGATTTTGAAAGGAAAATAAGGATTGGATTTCAAGTAAACTAATTATAAAGAATTTGAATAAATTTAAGAACAAATTTGGAAAAGAATAAGGGTGATTTCAAATTTCTAATAAATATGGAAAAAGGGGATTTTGAATAAGCAAAGAAATAATGAATATTAAGCTTAAGCAATATTATTTAAAAGAATAAAAGAATTTATTTTAATTCAAGGTTAAAATTTAATTAAAAAGAGAAAAGAAAAGGGATTTGGGAAATCTGAAATTGGTATCCTCAGTTTAAAGGGATTTTTAAATCAAAATAAAGAAATGAAATTTAAAGTTAAAGGATTTTGAATTAAACGGAATAAGTAAAGAAATTTATTTAAAAATAAATTAAATCGGAAATCAATTTGGGAATTGATTTAAGTGTTAAAACGGGATTTTTAAAAGAGAAGTGAGACTTTGGATTTATAAACTGGGTTGATAAAAGTGAAGAAATATATCAGTGGATATTTGGAAGAATAAATTCACGGTGGGAATTTATTATAGAAGTGGGTAAATTTGTTTAAAAATAAATAGTGTTTTATTTTGAAAGATGTGAAAGAAAGGTGTATTTCCATGAATAGCCAAGTACGTTTTCAAAGTAAACTTTTAAGTATAAGCTAAAGGTTTAAAAGTTGATTTAAAGTATGTTTTGGAAAATCTATTATTTTTTTATGTTTAAACTTTAAAGTAAGTATTTTTCAAATCTATTTTAAAAGTAATTATTTAAAGATGGTTTGGTATTATGTTTTAAATGATAAAAGAATCTAGTTTTATATTTTATTAAGTAGCTTTACTTTAAATATTCTTAAAGTATATATCTTTGAATAAAGTATTAAAGTAGTTTTAATTTAAATGTTTTAAAATATATTTTATAATAAAGTGTTTCTAAATTATTTTAAAAATCAAATGTTTTTGGTACTTGGTGATTTCAGTGGAAATAGGAATATTTGGAAAATTTATTCCATGAGTGAAGGACGGTTTGAAATTGTTTTCATAGGATTGAAAATGGAAATATATCTTGCGAAGATATTTTGATGTTAATAAATAATTTGGAAAATTATTTATTGTTTGATGGATGTTTGTGAATGTTATTAGATAGTTAAATAACCGACTATCAATATTGGCCAATGCGCTGATCGGTTCGAAGAGACCGGGATCGGGATTAATTTTCCGAAAACCACTTCGATCCAGTTTGTACGTTTCGTGGAAACGATTTCGGAGTCGAAGATGGAGCAGTGAAGTGCAAGGGCTAGTCGCTACTAATCCTGAGGATATTTCCAAAATGGATGTAGTAGGAGTAGTGCCTTCGGTTCCGTTCGGACCCAGAACGGACTTGAATGGATGAATGCTTTTGGAACATCGTCAGCGGACGATGGGCATTCTAAGGGATATGTTCTAAAGGTAATGTTTAGACTCAAGCCTCATCAACCGGGAATGACTGAAAATCAGGGGTTATGCAACAAGGCTTCGTGGGTAGCCCCCACTTGAGAGTAAGGTCATCCCTGTCAAGATGTCCCTTATATTTCGGCTTAGTGTTGCGGTTGCTGATCCCAACCGTGGGGTGATTTTATTCGGAATTATCTAGTAAGGGATGGTTCCGGCCTTGTGTTGTAGGGGAGCGGGCGTACTCCTCGGTACACTAATCTAGACCAGGTACTGTGACAGGTGGTACCCCAGTGCCTAGTCATTGTATGGAATCCAATCTCCAATAAGCGCCTGTACGGTTTTGATTGTGCCCAACTATTGCTGAAACGTGAGATGCAAGCATTTCTGCTAGATTTTATTTTACTTTCAATAGACACTAATATAATATCAGTGGATTTTGATAAAAAGTGTTTTGGCTATCGTAAGGTAAAAACCCGACATGTTTATTTGTGGCGTGGTCTTACGAGATGCTTTTGATTTCAAAGGGTTTGGTAAACTTTAATAGTCCAATTGAGTGTGTTTTCTCACGCTAGTTTTCCAGACTGACTCGGGTGTTATTTTATTATAATGCTCGGGTCAGACCGAGTATTATAGGTTAAAGGATATGATGTTGTGGAGCTCAGGAGAAGAGCTGGATTTCGAGACGTATCACACGTATATGATATATATTCCGCTGTGTTGTGTATGTTGTGTATTCTATGTGGGACAAGTTATTATAACTGGACTGAATTGTGATGTTGATTGTATTATACTCTGATTCTGTACTCTGATGATGTAATATATAAACAGATGTATTTCTTTTGTGTAAAGTTCATCTATTATCTATTATATTTTATTCTGCTGCGATGGTTAGATTCTGATGTTGATTTTCTATTTTCTTCTTCTATCTCTTTCTTCTTTAACACAAATGGTTTGTATTTCCGTTCTTCTTGAGTTGATTGTTGGAGAATAATGTCATTTCAAGGGGACCGGATTTGCGGGCTGTTACAGTGGTATCAGAGCTTAGGCTAGCAATAACCGTGGCTCTGGTGGGATTTCTCATTGAAATAGAGTCCATAGTACTCTAAAATGAGTTTGAGAGTATTAATAGATATGAGCGCGTATTTGTTAGTGAATATAAAATGGTTTTATATTGTGTTGATTGGTTTATTGAGTAGTTATGGATTTTGGTCAATACGAGTAATTAACGTTATTGATAGGGATCTCTAAACACTTGAATAGAACAATTCGACACAGTATTGTTTTAAAGGGGTAAATGAAATAATTTTACACAAATTATTTTGTATATAAAAGAAATATTTTTTCGGAAATTATTATAGTTATATATATATATATATGGATGCTTGGTTGTTAAGGAGTGATAATATTAAGTTATTATCACTATTGTGAGAAAATTAAATAAGAAATTGAAATCATAACTAAAAGCTAAGAAATAAATTCATATACAAATGGGATTTGTAAATGCAAATTTGTAAATGTGATTTATAATTTGAAATAAAATTCCAGAGTAATAGTTGTATTTGAATCGAAAGGATTTGAAATTTGAAATTTTGAGAAAATTTAATTCCTTTGAGTTTGAAAATGGTTTTCAAAAGGTTTTGAAGAAAAATAGTGATATTATTTTAAAATATTTAGGATTGGAAATCTGGTGAGGTTTGGGATTTAAAAATATTTGAAATGCTTTTGATTGGGATAAAAGCACTAAACTATCTTCGGTCGCTGGAAAATAATTCTGATGATGATCGCGACATCATCGGTGTTCATTTTCGAGTTTCCAAGAGAGGAATTGCTACCTGGATGTTTTGGATTGATGTTTGTTTGCAAAACTGGGCTTTGGTTTTGAAAGTTTAAAGAAATAGTTGGTTATACCAAAGGATTTTGGATATAATCGATTTCAAAGGTGATTTTGAAGTGCTGCGAAATTACTTAAAATTCTGGAAGTTAATTAAAAGTGTTTATAGAATAATAAATAAGTTGTGGCTTATAAAATTTAGAAGTGGGATAAATAAGCCTTAAAAAAATTATAGTTCTGTATTTTGGAAGATGAATAAAAATCCAAAACTTAAATTATAAAATAGATTGAAACTCAAGTAAAACAGTTAAAGTGATTTTTGAGACAAAAATCAAATATTGGGTATAAAATTGGAATAAACTAATTGTTAATTGATTAGTTAATAAAATATGGGAATAGAATTTAAATTGGTTAAATGAAAGTTGAATTGTAAGTTAGTAATGGAGTGGAAATGTTGTTGAATAAAAATAGAGTTGGATTTTAATAGTGATGGTTTGAATTTGCAAATAATATCCAAGTGAGTAGAAATAAGTTGAATGGCTTTGTTATAAATAAATTGAATTCGGAAATAAAATGTAAATGCAAATTAGAATTTATAATGGATTGAATGAGTATACTAATTGAATTAAATTAGTAAAATAAAATGGAATTGAATAAAATTCTATGGATTGATAGAAGTAAACAAATATTGATTTTTGAATCAATTGTCATGAATATGAGCTTGTTTGGATTAAAAATGGATCGAATGTAAGAAATTGAATTGTAAACCATTGAAATTGAATGAAATGGCATATGAATTGATTGTAAGTAATTGAATTTGTTTCGAAATCATATAAATTTGCTTATGGAAGTGTTTAGTACTGGTTGCTTATGAAATGTATGTATTTAGCTATTGAAAATTAGTGAAATGTTAATAAAACTTTATATATTTGTCACTTACATATTTAAATTGAGTAAGTACAGGTATAGGGGAGCCGTGTGGCTGGATTTGGTCGTGCAAATTTCTTAAATAAATAACTTCTTTGCTTAAAATGCTAAATAAAGGTACGCCTACGCAATAAAAATAGGAAATATGAACTATTTTTGTTTTTCCGACCGTGTGGGTCGATGTATATATATTTATCTCTTTTGTCAAATTGCAAATGCTCCTCCGTACAAAGGAGACTCTGCCAAAATTTTCTGAAAATTTTGAGAGTTAGAAAATTTTTGAAATTTTCACTAACGACAAATGATTTAAAATTGTGTATGTAAAGTAAAGTGGATAAAAATTCAATATTCAGAATTTGCAAACAAATTGAAGTCAAGTAAAATTTGAAAATGAAAATCTGAATGAAAATTTAGAAATAAAGGTATTGAGATTTGAAATGAATTAGTAAATTGAAGCAAATTGAAATCCATATGGAATTGGAGTTCGATTTAAATGTAAAATTTTAGTAGTGAAAATAAATATAAGAAATATTTATATCGGACTTAAAAAAATGAATGATGAAGTTCCTAAGTAATTTTGGAATGGAGGAATATACTAAGTGAATAATTGAATGAAGATTAAAACTGTAAGTTGTGAAATGGGATAATTGTGGATAAGTGAATAAAAATCAAATGAATGTGAATAAAAGAGAATTGATATAGCTGATAATCAATTGAAATTAATACGTAGGATGTACGTATATTATTTTATTCGCATAGTGATTTGATCCGGATTCGAGCACAGAATTTCGAGGTAATTATACCGATCCGAGTTAGGATTTTTCACTCGATTTTCGACGGCGAACCTGGATATGGGTTGTTGATTGATTCTGGAAATTCTCTATCATAGTTTGTGGCTATGAAAGGAGAATGACGGTTTCTGATCAAGAAACCAAATCTGAGTCCGCACTAGGAAGTCGGGTGGACGATACTAGTTCGGAAGTGAAATTGTGTGATCGAGTGAGCGATCGAATTTGATATTGCGTACGGAGGATATTTGTGCTTCGTACGGGCTTAAATAAAATAGATATTGAAATTTTGTAAAGAAGACAATAAACTGATTTTGGAACTGTGATTGGATATTATTGCTAAGTAGGATATTCAGGTGTTAAAAAGCAAAGGAAATTGGGATTTTAGATTTTCGACGATAAATTGAAATTTTGCACGGCAAAGGTAAGTATTTAAATTTCTGTATGAAATTTGATTGGGTTTCTGATTTTGCCACTTGGCGTTTTGTTTTCTTTTGGAATTGGGGTGGCCGTAGAGGCATTTTGTAGTAGTACCGAGCTAGCCGCGCAAAGGAGACGCTGGCAAAATTTTTCTAAAATTTAAGGAGTTAGAAAAATTTTGAGAAAATTTGATAGTTCAAAATTTGGTTTCAAATTTAAATTTGAATTGTTCAGTAAATAATATTGTTTGGAACTTTTGGATAAGTTGGAAAGTTAATAAGAGGATTAGTGTGTCTTTAATAAAAGGATTGCTTTGGAAAGTTGTTAAAACTGTTTGGTTTTGGGAAATAGTTAACGGGGATTGAATCATTCTTCCTAACTAGTAATTTCGAGGACGAAATTCTTTTAAGGGGGGAGGAATGTGATGACCCGGAATTTTGGACATTTGAAATGAGAATATTTAATTGATTTCAAATATTCGAAAGGGTAATTTTAATTTGAATTTCAAATATCACTATTTATTGGGTAGTTTGATTTTTGAATTAAACAATTAAAAATTGGGTAAAATGTTGAATCTGGAGTTTTAGGCCTATTAAAAATAATTTGAAGGCTTATAAAATTCATATTGATAATACTGAAGAGGACAGAACTTTTAAATTTGAATTTAAAGGTGTTTTGTTCAGTTTTAAAAATATATCGTTTAAATCGATATTTAAAAATAGCCTTCCGGGGTACAGTCTCGGAATTCGACGAAACTAATTCCATTGGATCCATAATATTGTATTATTATCGGATTTCAATTTTTGTAGTGTTTGGAGTTGTTGTGTGAGCGTACGGTAGATAAACGCGTTGAAAATTTAATTGATAATAGCCGATTCAGAATTTAAATATAATATTTCAACTAGTCAAATACATCTCATATCAGCACTTTTTGGCCTCAACTCAGATTACTATGGTCAAGCATATTTTGTACGCAAAGAAATATCTTCGTACAAACTTTTCAATCTCGTAAAAAAGAAAAAAATATAAGCCAATCCTATACGTATCTTCTTTAACACACTTTCTTTCCTTTAAAACCAAAACCAAACATACTAGTCTTCATTCATTTTAAATCGTATGGCCGAAGCCTCCCTCACGCAAGAATTAAATCCACCCAGATTTCGAAATCATGCTTTCACCTCGCTATCTCAAAATCAATTCGTGAAAAAGAGGGGAAATCGGGCCCGTCGTTTTCAAGATGTGTTCATCTCTGTTCGAAAGGATGAGGGCACGAGGAGTTTCGCGAATCAACTTTAGGAATAGGAGAGCCGTTCAATTGATCGGAAGGAGGTCAGACGCGTACGATCCGATTGCGGCAAGGGAACTTGCGAGCGTGACTTGGTGTACTCGATGGTTTCACCAATCCAAATCTTGCTTGGGTTCGTGATTTAGTTCTTTTGATCGTCGATTGGCGGACTGAGTTCGAGTTCGGGGATGGAACTTCCATTCGATCAACTGGAGGTCGACGATGCTTGCATTTTGGCAAGGGAGGAGATACGGCGAAGCTCGCGAGCATGTGGTCTGGTCGGGGCGTGACTGGGCTGTGATGGGGGTTGCGACGAGTTTTCCGAGCAGCTAAGTATTGTTTTTTTAAAATTTATTCAATATTTATATTTAGACAGAATGAATAGAACAGTCAAGAAAAGAAATGAAATATATAATATATAGATAAGTTTTAAATCTGTAGTAAAGGGAAATGTAATACAAATATAATGTATCCCTATTTATTTTGATTTAAAAAAATATATATGTATATATATATAAGACAAATATATATATATATACAAGGTTTGGAAAATACAGGGATTTTAAAAGTTGAGCAGTTTATATTAAAAATCAGATTATATAGTTTCAAGGAAAATAGATATATACATTTTAAATCTAATAGTTTATTTTCAAATAAGGAAGCATGAAGATATATTAATTTAATAAACTTATTTGGATTTTATTTAGTTACTGAAAGATTTTAAAAAGGGAAATTAGTTTAAAATTAATTATTTACTTAGATTAAATTATTAGTTAAAACTAAAATAGATTTACTAAAATGGCAATTATTTGTTCGATTTGTTCGAATATTAAAAAACCATATAATGTTTATACAAGGTCTGGAATCGTAAAGGAAACAAACTGGTTTGTGTCGGATTGGCAGGACAAAATCAAAGGTGAGTTAATCTCACTCTTCTGGATTTCTATTTAAATTTAAATGGTTAAATTTAAATAATTGGTTAAATGTTTGGATTGATTGGATGTGCTATATTATATAGTATATATATATATATAATGGAGTTGTTGATATTCTCGCATTGTATAGCGGATGAGACCCTATGCACCGCATAATAGCGGATTTATTAATCCCATATACCGCGATATTCTACCTCGAAGTGGAATTGGTATTGTGCTAACATCTGTGGATGTAGGGAAACAGGTTGGAGGGATCCAACTGGATTCCTCAAAATTATTTAGATTGTTTATATTCTGTGTTATGAATATTGGATATTCTATGGTGAATTATATTGATAATTGGAATATTGAATGTCATGGTTTGCTTGAATATTCGGTACCCTAAATTACCAAAATATATAGAAGTGGATTTTGAAAGGAAAATAAGGATTGGATTTCAAGTAAACTAATTATAAGAATTTGAATAAATTTAAGAAAAAATTTGGAAAAGAATAAAGGTGATTTCAAATTTCTAATAAATATGGAAAAAGGGGATTTTGAATAAGCAGAGAAATAATGAATATTAAGCTTAAGCAATATTATTTAAAAGAATAAAATAATTTATTTTAATTCAAGGTTAAAATTTAATTAAAAAGAGAAAAGAAAAGGGATATGGGAAATCTGAAATTGGTATCCTCAGTTTAAAGGGATTTTTAAATCAAAATAAAGAAATGAAATTTAAAGTTAAAGGATTTTGAATTAAATGGAATAAATAAAGAAATTTGTTTAAAAATAAAGTAAATCGGAAATCAATTTGGGAATTGATTTAAGTGTTAAAACGGGATTTTTAAAAGAGAAGTGAGACTTTGGATTTATAAACTGGGTTGATAAAAGTGAAGAAATATATCAGTGGATATTTGGAAGAATAAATTCACGATGGGAATTTATTATAGAAATGGGTAAATTTGTTTAAAAATAAATAGTGTTTTATTTTGAAAGATGTGAAAGAAAGGTGTATTTCCCTAAATAGCCAAGTGCGTTTTCAAAGTAAACTTTTAAGTATAAGCTAAAGGTTTAAAAGTTGATTTAAAGTATGTATTGGAAAATCTATTATTTTTTTATGTTTAAACTTTAAAGTAAGTATTTTTCAAATCTATTTTAAAAGTAATTATTTAAAGATGGTTTGGTATTATGTTTTAAATGATAAAAGAATCTAGTTTTATATTTTATTAAGTAGCTTTACATTAAATATTCTTAAAGTATATATCTTTGAATAAAGTATTAAAGTAGTTTTAATTTAAATGTTTTAAAGTATATTTTATAATAAAGTGTTTCTAAATTATTTTAAAAATCAAATGTTTTTGATACTTGGTGATTTTAGTGGAAATAGGAATATTTGGAAAATTTATTCCATGAGTGAAGGACGGTTAGAAATTGTTTTCATAGGATTGAAAAT
Source organism: Allium fistulosum (assembly GCA_030737815.1). Classification (NCBI taxonomy): domain Eukaryota; kingdom Viridiplantae; phylum Streptophyta; class Magnoliopsida; order Asparagales; family Amaryllidaceae; genus Allium; species Allium fistulosum. Next base: position 871,804,165 of record CM060902.1, read on the forward strand.
GGAAATATATCTTGCGAAGATATTTTGAGGTTAATAAATAATTTGGAAAATTATTTATTGTTTGATGGATGTTTGTGAATGTTATTGGATAGTTAAATAACCGACTATCAATATTGGCCAATGCGTTGATCGGTTCGAAGAGACCGGGATCGGGATTAATTTTCCGAAAACCACTTCGATCCGGTTTGTACGTTTCGTGGAAACGATTTCGGAGTCGAACATGGAGCAGTGAAGTGCAAGGGCTAGTCGCTACTAATCCTGAGGATATTTCCAAAATGGATGTAGTAGGAGTAGTGGCTTCGGTTCCGTTCGGACCCGTAACGGACTTGAATGGATGAATGCTTTCGGAACATCGTCAGCGAACGATGGGCATTCTAAGGGATATGTTCTAAAGGTAACATTTAGACTTAAGCCTCATCAACCGGGAATGACTGAAAATCAGGGGTTATGCAGCAAGGCTTTGTGGGTAGCCCCCACTTGAGAGTAAGGTCATCCCTATCTAGATGTCCCTTATATTTCGGCTTAGTGTTGCGGTAGCTGATCCCAACCATGGGGTGATTTTGTTTGGAATTATCCAGTAAGGGATGATTCCGACCTTGTGTTGCAGGGGAGCGGGCGTACTCCTCGGTACACTGATCTAGACCAGGTACTGTGACAGGTGGTACCCAGTTCCTAGTCATTGTATGGAATCCAATCTCCAATAAGCGCCTGTACATTTTTGATTGTGCCCAACTATTGCTGAAACGTGAGATGCAAGCATTTCAGCTAGATTTTATTTTACTTTCAATAGACAATAATATATTATCAGAGGATTTTGATAAAAAGTGTTTTGGCTATCGTAAGGTAAAAACCCGACATGTTTATTTGTGGCGTGGTCTTACGAGATGCTTTTGATTTCAAAGGGTTTGGTAAACTTTAATAGTCCAATTGAGTGTGTTTTCTCACGCTGGTTTTCCAGACTGACTCGGGTGTTATTTTATTATAATGCTCGGGTCAGACCGAGTATTATAGGTTACAGGGTATGATGCTGTAGAGCTCAAGAGACGAGCTGGATTTCGAGACGTATCACACGTATATGATATATATTCCGCCGTGTTGTGTATGTTGTGTATTCTATGTGGGACAAGTTATTATAACTGTCCTGAATTGTGATGTTGATTGTATTATACTCTGATTATGTACTCTGATGATGTAATATATAAACAGACGTATTTCTTTTGTGTAATTCATCTATTATCTATTATATTTTATTCCACTGCGATGGTTAGATTCTGATGTTGATTTTCTATTTTCTTCTTCTATCTCTTTCTTCTTTAACACAAATGGTTTGTATTTCCGTTCTTCTTGAGTTGATTATTGGAGAATAATGTCATTTCAAGGTGATCGGATTTCCGGATTTGCGGGCTGTTACAGCAATAAAAGAATTTTTGAGAGAAAGGAAGTTAATAAAGTAGCCAAATCAAAAATAATACAAACTGAAATCGTTAACCTGATGCGAAAATCGAGGGCAGAAACGCATCGCTCAATTATGAATTTTCAAATTCTTCAAAAAAGGGCATCGAGCTTAACGAGTGCGGCTAATCGAAGAAAAGTTGATTCGTTAAGATAGCTGAAGTGAGGACGAAAGATAGATTAGGGCAAATGTTATACGGAGATATTGAACCAGGCTCTACTTCTCACTGTGTTCGGGTCTGAAACCCAAGCTATAATATTATGTCGTTCTGAGTAATGTGTTGTATTATGGTGTGCTTAAACATTGTAATTTTTATTTTCATCAATCAAGGAACTGGTATAATTTTCAAAAATAATACACATATGCATATATCTGTATGTATATATAAAAAATTTCATTATGGCGCTATTCAAGGTGATGTACTTAGCCTTTTGGTTGAATCAACCACAAATTCTCATCGAAAATATTTCCAACTTAAAGCTCCATAATTAAGATTGAACATGAATTTAGGATTGGCATACCATGCTTGATAAATATATGAAGTTCAAGTTTGAATAGTCCTTCATAATGAGTTTGTTTCCATAAACATTTCTCTAGTATTTCATAGATAGTCGAGAATACTCTTAACATTTATTTAGTGATCTTAATTTGGATTTGATACTCGCTCAATGCACCAATTACATAAGCAAATTATGATATAGTAGATAGCAGAGCATATATGATAATTTCTATTATCGATGCATAAGAAATCCATCTCATATGCTCCATATTAAATATTTAATATGGTGTCCATGTATATCGTTAGGGATAAATACCACATCCTTTTATATTGATTATTAAAGATGTTATTTTTATGTCCAATATTGAGGGTTAAACAACCAAACTAAAACTCATTTTTACATGGACACGTCGTCAACATATAGTAATATTATATTTACTTACAGTTTTAGAAATATTTTAGTATTTTCAATATTATTTTTTACAGACACACGCTTCCTTTGCATTTTGATTGAGAATTAAAATATTTGACATTCTATCAAAATACTCGTTCAACTCTGATGTTTATTGGATACCACCATTGTATTAGCTATTGGCTCATATCATAAACATACAAATCATGTTATTGCTTCCACTATCTTCGAGATATTTTGGTTGTTACCTGCAAAGTCTCTTCTAAATCCTTATTTAGAAGGTCTACTTCAACATCAATGTGAGAAAACTCAAAATCAAATTGAGCAATAATTGTGTGTAGAATCTGAATAAACTTAAGCATGTTAACTAGTAAAATTGCTTCAATAATTTCAACATTTGAAATCGATGAAGTCGTTTTTATCAATGCCGCTTTATATAATTCCAATTGCATTGATCTTCTTGAAGACACACTTGCGATCGATGGATCATACTCTTATGGGTACAACTATCAAAATCATATTTTGATAATGTACTTGGAATCCCTTCCATATTTAAGACATTGTGCCATATGGAAGAGTCTTTAATTCCAATTCCATATTTAACAACCTAACAATTCTATTTCTCGATAGTAATAAGAAAATCATTAGCTCTCTTTAATGTGCGAGAATTTTTATTAGACATTCTAATAAGTTGTACCTATTTTAAGCTTGGCTAGTTTTATTTAATCTTATATAATCAATCTATATGTTCAAGCCTTTAGATCGTATCCAAGTCCATTATACTATAACTAATTTCCATGAGAAATTCCTTCATCGTGAAGGTGGTGTTTCTTGAAATAAAAATTGTTCCTTCGTATGATGGAATATGCATTCAGAAACATTTTATGAACTACCATTATAATTCCATAAAATTTATTTAGTTTTGAATTTATGAAAATGAAGTTCATAACAAAAGTTAGACAACCACCAACCTTAAACTATTTAAGATCATGGTTTCTTATCAATTCATATCATATGAATATGATCTCATAAACAATGCTTTAGCTGAAATTAAATTTAATATATATACTTACTATTAAGTACACATCCTTACATAAAGAAGTTGACTCAACCTTACTCATCATCAATCATACATTTTCCAACAAATTCCAATTGCTATTTATTGATATATCGTTGTGTATCACAGGGAGGAGTGACTTTTGAAACTGAATCAATTTCACTTTTAGGTAATTTTGAAATCTTTCCAACATATTTACTGTTTGATTAAATGGAATTGTTTTATTTTCATTGCACGTTATGTTTTCTACTTCTGTTTTATATTCTATGAACATATCATACAAAAACTAATCGTGTATTCGATACACATGTTCATATCTGTGATAATTTATTGATGAATTTAATGAAGTAAGCAAATCCATTAGGGGTATCATGTGTGTGTGTATGTATGTATATCAATCCAATTGGTTCATTAACTCCTTTGTCACCACCATCGAGTGTTTTGCGTTTAGTCGTTTGAGATAAAATTCATCGGCACCATATGATTTGTAAACATAAGATTAAAAATTTATTTCTTAAAGATATGACTTAGTCCATAATTCCAAAATAATTGCATAATTTTAGACACTTTTATATTTGAGAAAATTTAGCATACGTCCTTATAATTATAAAAACTCAGTTTTAGGTCTCTTCCAATTTCCTTCTGTTTGCACAAAAATGGACAAACACCTCAAAGTCGTAGGATTTAATTGATTTTACGTTGTTCTTAGTGATTTGGGTGATTTATGCAAATATATGAAAAGCAGGGACTAAACTGTAAAAGACACGCAGATTTATAGTGGTTCAGCCAGAATGTGCCTACGTCCACTTTTTATATTATTTCTCTTTTTTTTTAGATTACAAGTACAAAGCTTTGATACTAGTATCTGAAAGTTGTTTGAAAGTTCTCTCCGTGCTTGAGCTCTCAAACTTGTCCCCCATTGTTGTACCCATGCCCCTCTATTTATAGAGTGAGGTTGGGAGCAGGGGTCTTGGATGTATATAGCTGCTGGTGGGCCCGGGCTGATGTGATCTGGCCTGGCACGTCTTGGTCCGGTAGCACTTGGTCCGGCGATGGTTGGTCCGGCATGGAGTTGGCCTGACATTGAGTTGGTCCGGCATTGGGTTGGTCCGGCTTGGAGTTGGCCTGGCATTGAGTTGGTCCGACATTGGGTTGGTCCGGCTTGGAGTTGGCCTGGCATTGAGTTGGTCCGGCATTGGGTTGGTCCGGCATTGGGTTGGTCCGGCTTGGAGTTGGTCCGACTTGGAGTTGGTCCGGTTATGGAGTCGGTTCGGTGATGCCTGGAGAGGTGTTGGTCCGGTAGAGGCTGGTCCGTCCCTTGCTTCCTTCTGTTGGCTCGGTACCGAACGGTTCGGTGGCTCCTTTCTCATCTTGATTTGGTGGTGATAGAAACGTACCCAACATTTGCCCCCCAAAGTAGGGCATATGCTAACATATGTCGTGCTTTGTTCCAATTTTGACGTTTCCATCCGATTTCTAGTACCAAACCGGTTGGTTCGGAGGTTTACCTTTGCCTATAAGTACAGAACTAGGACTTCCGTTATTTCCCACCGAACGAGATAGCCGAATCAAAAACTTCCTGCCGAATCAATCGTGTTTGCCGAATCAACCGTATTGCCGAATCAGGTGATTGCCGAATGGCTTCTTCGATTTACTTCGTTTTACCGAATGAACTTAATATCGGATGGTCTTGATGCCGGATGGTCTTGATGTCGGATGGTCTTGATGCCGCATGGTCTTGATGCCGGATGGCCTTGATGCCGAATGGACTTTATACCGGATGGTCTTGCTGTCGAATGGACTTGATATAAACTTGCTTGTTTTATACTTCTGCATCCTTCGTTCTAACAACATGCTTTTTTGTGTTTGCAGATAAATGTCTCAAAGAGTGGAAACTCGATCAGAGAAGAAGAGATCTCAGGATAGAGAAGAGCCTTCCTCAGTGCCCCCGGCTCAGCCAGGATCTGCCCGTCATGGGCCCACCCCGAGATCATTGGTGGATGGATACAGTCCTCAGGAACTTCTTAACTTGCCTCCTGATTGCTTCCCTAGCTCACTCAAGGGCGAGCAACTTGATGTTATATCTCGCTCTTTCGGGATCGACCGAGCGCGCATGTTATTGCCGGATGCGGGAGTGATGCCGTATGATCCTCCTGAAGGATATTTTACCTACAGCAGATACCATTGCATGTGTGGTGCCATCCCGCCTTTCAACGCCTGGGTAGTCAGCTTTCTCACATATCTAAAGGTAGCTCCATTCCAGCTTCAGCCCAACTCCTATGCCATTCTAGTGAGTCTCTTCGTCATCTCCCAGAGGAGATATGGGCGTCCTCCTTCCAACCGGGAGATCCAGTATTTGTACAACTTGAGAGGCTATAAGAAGGGGTCTCCCTACATCAGCTTGGAATCGGCCGTATCCTTTAAGCCGGTCCTGGATTTATACTCCAAGTACAGCATGTTCAAGAAGGAATGGTTTTTTGTCAAGGATGATTCCGTTTCTATTCGGCGCTTTACCTCTGGATGTAAGTCAAAGCTTTATTTTTAATTCCCGTTCTGGTTGCAATGCTCCTTCTTATGTGTTTTTATTTTTTGCTAGCGACAGGTGGTTTTGCAGTCGTGGAGAATGATCGCCTGGTTCAAACGGCAGAAGAAATAGAAGCTATTACGGGAAGAGATAGGTCGGCTGCTTACCTGATCAGGAACGCTACACTTTTGGAGTACAACTTGATCCTTCCACAGCAGTCCGTGGTCAAGCAGAGGGACACGGCTGAAGAGAAGGCTGCCCAAGCCAAAGAAGGGGCCGAGTCGAAGAGCAGCAAAAGGAGGCCTTTTCCGAAACATCCGGTTGCCGGGGGGAAGAAACTCAAAAAGTCTGACGGTCCCTCTCCCAGCACATGTCCAGATATCCCGGAGGAGGGAGATGGGGAGGAGGAGCAAGGCGGAGATGGAGGAGAAGGCGCTGGAGGTGGCGACGGTGTCGGGGCTTTGTCTTCTGGGCAAGTAGGCGAGATGCATGAGTGGACGGATGACACTTTCCGCCAGGCCATCGAAGGTTTGGAGGGGACGGAGAAGTCCAAGAAAGCCAATAAAGTTGGGACCGGCGTCGATTTGTCTTCTGGGAGCGCCTCTACTAAAGCAACTTCGGCGGTTCAAGGTGAATTTCTCTTTACTCTTTTAATTCTTGAATGATGGCTCAATACATGTTGGTGACACTTGGTTTTCATATCAGGAGCGGGTAAAACGGCCAAGACCTCAGATCTTCGGCACATGCTTGAACAATACAAGCTCTCCAAAGCTTCCGCCAAACCGAAGCCTTCTACTAACCGCCCGGGAGACATAGTCGGCTATCGTCCTCTTCTCGGAGTTATCGAAGAAGATATACAGAAGAGGAAGAGGAGTCGATCTTCGTCTGAACCTCTTCTTGAACCCCCGGCCCCGCTCCAGCCTATTCACGACATTACAGAGGAGGATACCGAGCTTATGCCCTCCCCCCATCCGTCTGAGAACCCAACCGTCATCCCAATAGATCATCCTGGCTTAGTACGCAATCCGTTTGCGGGTCATCCAGACCTGGACCCGGCATCTCATGACATCTCTTTTGATGAGGTTACTGGTGAGCACCTTCTTCCTCGCAATCCTATGGTAAGGGTGCTTGACGAGGCCAAGTCCCTGGACCTCGATTTTCTTACTACTCGGATTGTTGCTATGGGGGACGAAGCTAAGGCAAATATCGACCGGGTTGCTGAGGAGACTAGGAAGTTGATGGGGCATCATGCCCGACTGGTCAAGGCCGGGGAGGAAATTGGGATTGCCAACATAAGACTGCGGTTAGTGGTTTCCGACCAGGCCAAGCAACTCGCCGATCAGGCCATCCAGATCTCTCAGCACGAGGCCGCCTCCGGACGACTAAAGAAAACTATGGAAGACGCCAGCCGGGCCGAACTGCGGAAAATGGAGGCTATTTGCAAGGAACGGATCGATATGTCCATTGCCATGGTGGATGAGGTTCGGAGAGCGGATCTTGAGTAGATAGAGGAGTTATTTGGGAGGCTTGAGGCTGCAGAGCTTGCTCAAGCCAAGTTGAAGGAGGAGATGGAGGCGATGCGGGAATCCCTTCAGGATGACTGCTCGAGATACCAATTGGAGAGAGATGCCGCCGTCGTAAGGTTGTCGGCTTCCGAGGCCGGGGTGAGGGAGTTTGAAGAGAATGAGGGGCTGATGGAGGGGATGCTCCAGGATATGTACTTCCGTACTTGGAGGCAGGGTAACTTGTCCTGGATGGATGATTACCCCAGGGTTATGGCTAGGATCTATCTCAGGGCTCTAGAGGAGGCCCGGGCTAAGGCGGATAAGGAGCGTGGTGTGGCCTTCAGGATGGATGCAGTTACCGCCCAGTTTACCAAGGAGGAGAAGGTGGCGGTGAAGGAGGGCATGCGGTTGCTTGCAGCTGAGGAGGCAGGTGTGCAAGTGGAGGATGATGATCAAGTTGATCAAGGAGCAGATGCTGGTAAGTCTTCCTTTCTAGTCTTTCCGTTTAACTTGGTTGCTTATCACTAATGAATTCTTTCTCTGACCGGACAGGTGGGCAACAGGACAAGGATAAGACTTCGACGCAGCCGGCTCCTTGATTAGACCTGGAAATTTTTATTTTTGGACTTAACATGGTTGTATATGTTAGTCTTAAAACAGTAATGTAACTCTTAGGTTGTAATTATTGCTACTTGTAATAAATAGCTCTATTCTTGACGTGTAATTCTTTAACTTAAGCTGATTCTGTTGTCTTTTGAATGTTTTTTTTTGCTATTTTGACATGTTGTATGAGAAATATAGCTATGCACATTCTTGTAATTAAATTGTGTTTGATGTCAGGTTCTTGTTTAAAACATAATTTTATGACTTGCAATGTTAGCGTGAGGTGTGAATAAATTATAGCCACGTGTTTACTCATGAAAGAAGGAAATACCTCCCTTTATATTTTGCTGGTAGATGGCAGCTTTGAATGTCTTGTGTGACCGAGTACGGAATGTGGTCCCGTATCTTGATGTGAGTATCCGCTTCCATTAGCGAATGTCTTTTGTTCTGTGTCCTGTACTTCAGGGATTGTTACAGAGGATAGGAGAAAAAGTTTCTTAAGTAAAATTGAAATATGTGAAATAGTAAAACTTCCAATCACGGAAGGCCTTCGATGTGCTTAAGTTCGTGGCAAACGGGCTTTTTAGTCACTTTCCCTAGCTGTGGGTCTTGGAGACATTTGTCACCCATCTTACGCCTCTGCGGGGAGTTAATTCTTTTTTACCACAGCCGCACTTAAGACACATCGGAGCCGAGATCGTGCACAGTAACTACCCGGGCCATTATGGCCCGTAATCGTGGGTATTATTCGATTTACTGTGGCCGGCTAGCGTGGGTACCGATCGTCAACCGTGAACTGCCCCTGGCTGGCCACACCTTATGTTGGGGCTTATAGTCGGTTCACAACTGCCGGTGAGCCGAATGCCGTAATGAGCTGCCTCGGCTATAGTCGGCCTTCTCGGTGGCTTATAATCGACTCATTACAGTTGGCTTTAAGGGCCGTCGCGAGCAATGAGTTAACCCGCAGCAGAGGGATGCCGGAGCAAAAGTGTCTCATTGGTGAGGGCATAGATTCGCATAGTACCTGTTAGGTCTTGTCCAGGTGAAGTTGCGTTGTGGAGTGCTTTGAGTGGAAATGCTATACGCATAGGATTTTGTTCAACAGAAAAGGATAAAGTTAACAAGCAGCCAAGATATAAAGGAACAAATTAAAAAAGAGACAAAGTTTTTTAAAGTGGTTCGGCACGAAAATGCCTACGTCCACTGATTCTCTTTGTTAATTCACTTCATATGGGCAGTACAAGTTAAGAAAAGTATCGATGGAGGTGTTGGATGTTCCATGCCCTCTGGAACACCTCTCCGTCCACTGTTGACAAAATATAAGCTCCATTGTGGAGATCTTTATGAATTACATATGGTCCATCCCAGATTGGATCTAGTGCTCCGGGGCGAGGGAAGATTTATTTGAGGACAAGATCCCCTTCTCGTAAGGTACGATGCTTGACTTTGGAATTGTATTGTGCTGCCACTTTTTGCTTGTGGGCTGCTGCTTTGAGGACTGCATCATTTCTTCTCTCCTCAATTAGATCCAAAGTCATATGAAGGAGTTCTTCGTTCGCTTCTGGGTTATAGTGGATCCTACGGTGGGAAGGCACGATGGTTTCAACTGGGAGCATAGCCTCCGATCCGTATGCCAAAGAGAAAGGAGTATGCCCTGTTGATGTTCTGAAAGATGTACGATAGGCCCATAGTGCCGTAGGGAGTTCATCCACCCAAGCGCCCTTTGACTTTTCGAGTTTCTTTTTTATTAAGGTTTTCAGAATTTTGTTGACGGCTTCGACTTGTCCGTTTGCTTGGGGATACGCTACGGATGAGAAGCTTTAGTGAATTCCATGCTCTCGGCACCAGTTGGCGAATTCCTCGCTGTCAAACTGAAGTCCATTGTCTGATATGATTTTGAATGGGACTTTGTACCTGCACAAAACATTTCTGATCATGAAGTTAATAACTTTTGCTGAAGATACTTTATTCAGAGGTTCTGCTTCCACTCATTTGGTGAAATAGTCGACTGCCACTATAGCATACTTAGCCCCGCCTCGGCCCATTGGTAGTTCGCCGATTAAGTCAATTCCCCATACTGCAAAGGGCCAAGGGCTGGTCATTTGAGTAATCTCAGTCGTTGGTAGCCGCGGAATCTTGGCAAACTTCTGGCATATGTCACATTTTTTGACGAAATCTAAGGCGTCCTTGTTTAAGGTGGGCCAGAAATATCCATATCGGAGTATCTTTTTTGCTAAAGTTTGCCCCCCGGTGTGATCTCCGCAGCTTCCTTGATGAATGTTGGATAAGATTTATTGGCTTCCCTTCCAGCGACACACCTTAATAAGGGGTTAGAGAATCCACGCCGATAGAGGATGTCCTCTTGTATTGTGTAGCGGGAAGCTTTCCTCAAGATTTTCTTGACTTCGTTACGCCCGTTGGGTAGTGTGCCGCTTTGTAAGTAGTCTCGGATGGGAGTCATCCAAGTTGCTTCTTCGGTTGCAGCTATCAGATTCACTTGCTCAAAACTTGGGGTCAGTTGCGTTGAGATGGCTACCGCTCCGGAAATAGCGCCGTCTCTCACGCTTGCTTGCTTCGCCAATTCGTCGGCCTCTCAGTTCGCTTCCCGAGGGATGTGTTTGACTAAGTAGTGGTCCAATCGATTGAGAAGTAACTTGGTCTTCTTTAAGTATGCTATGAGTCGTTCTTCTCGAGCCTGGAATTCTCCTAGTATTTTATTAACAATAAGTTGAGAATTGCTATGAAGACACAAAGAATTGGCTCCGATTTCTGAGGCAAGTTCTAATCCAGCTATCACTGCTTCATACTCGGCATCGTTGTTGGTGGCAGCGAACTCCAACCTTATAGCATAGTGCAGCTTATTTCCCCTAGGAGTGACTATTACCACACCTACCCCCGAGCCTTGATCGTTTGACCCCCCATCCACGAAGAGATTCCACTTGATGTCTTCTGCTATTTCCGATTGCTCCTTACCTTCGTTGGTAGTGAATTCTGCAATGAAATCGTCCATGGCTTGTCCCTTGATGGCGGTGCGAGGGTGATAGGTGATATCATACTGACTTAGTTCGATGCACCATTTAAGTAGTCGCCCATAAGTGTCAGGACGATGGAGTACCTGTCTTAGTGGTTGATCGGTCAGAACTTTGATGGAATGGGACTAGAAGTAGTGACGCAGTTTCCGTGACGTGATCAGTAAACAGTATGCTAGCTTCTCAAGTTTAGGATATCTGACTTCTGCCCCCGTCAACCTCTTACTTACAAAGTATACTAGCCGCTGCGTGTGGTTGTCTTCTCTTACCAACGCAGCGCTCAGGGCGTGAGATGACACAACAAGGTATAGGTATAATTCTTTGCCTTCGCTTGGAGTCGAGAGTACCGGCGGTTTCTGAAGGTGTTCGATCAAGTTAAGGAAAGCGGTTAAGCATTCGCCAGTCTATTCGAACTTTCCTTTGTCTTTCTTTAGAGCTTCGAAGAAGGGGACGCACTTGTCCGTTGCTTTGGAGATGAATCAGCTTAGGGCGGCCACTTTCCCATTCAGGCTTTGCATTTCCTTTCGAGTGGAAGGTATTTTAATATCTTTTAGAGCTCGGACTTGTTCAGGGTTTGCTTCAATCCCTCTGGCATGGACGATGAATCCCAAGAACTTTCCTGATGATACTCCGAAGGAGCATTTTAGAGGATTAAGTTTCATTCCATACCGGCGAAGTACTTGAAACATCTCGCCCAAGTGGCTTACGTGATTGTCGGCTTTCCTTGACTTTACCAGCATGTCATCCACATACACTTCCATAGTTTGTCCTATTAGCCCTACAAACATCTTATTGACGAGGCGCTGGTAGGTGGCTCCTGCATTTTTAAGTCCGAAAGGCATTACCTTATAGCAGTACAAACCCCGATCAGTGATGAAACTAGTGTGGTCTTGATCGGGAGTATGCATAGGAATTTGGTTATATCCTGAGTATGCGTCCATAAAGGATAAGAGTTCGTGGCCGGCTGTGCTGTCTACAAGTTGATCGATTCGGGGAAGTGGGAAGCAATCCTTCGGGCAGGCGTCATTTAAGTTGGAGAAGTCAATGCATGTCCTCCACTTCCCATTAGCCTTCTTTACCAGCACCGGGTTGGCGATCCACTCTGGGTAGATGGCTTCCCGTATAAAGTCATTGGCAAGTAGATTCTTTACTTCTTCATCGAGGGCTGCTGATTGTTCTGCCCCCATACGTTTCTTTCTTTGTTTTACGGGCGCCTTGGTAGGATCAATGTTTAGTACGTGGCATGCTACGTCGGGGGAGATTCCGGTCATGTTAGCATGTGACCATGCGAATACATCCAAGTTGTGGCGGAGAAAGTCGATGAGTTGCTCCTTCAACTCTTCTTTTAGTTGGAACCCGATTTTCAATAGTCTACTCGAGTCATGCTTGTTACAGATACAAACTCCATAGCCTCTGCAGGCTCGGCGGTGGCCTCCTCCTCTTTGTCCCTGGGGTCTAATTCATTGAAAGGGTCGCTGGTATATCGAAGAGGAGGGGCTTTCTTTAGTTGCTACGCTTCTAGACTTTTTGTGCAGAGGGCAACCTCTACACTTTTCCCTTTATCCTTCCTGTGGTTGTTGCGAAGTTCAATCACATAGCAGTCTCGAGCAACGTCCTGGTCTCCTTCTACTTCCCTTACTCCATTGTCCGTTGGAAATTTCATCTTTAGGCACCATGGGGCTAGGACAATTTAGAAGTCAGACAAGGCTGGCCTTCCTAAGAAGGCGTTGTAGGCCGAGTGGTTTTCTATTAGCACAAATGTCTGTTTCCGTACAATGGAGCGGGGATGGCTTCCAATTTCAACAAAGAGGTCCAGTTGCCCGAGGGGCATCTTCACATCTCCAGTGAAACCATGTAGTGGTTTATTGTAGGGAGATACATCCTTCATTGATAGTTTCATTTTGTCGAATGCATGTTTGAATAGGATATTTACTGAGCTTCCAGTGTCTACTAGAATTCGGAAAACTTCGGCTGGACCGAGCCGGGCAGAGATAACCATGGGATCCATGTGAGGGTATTGCCTTCCTTCTAGGTCACACCTACCGAATGTGATGTCATGATTCTCTTTCCGCTTTAGGTGGCGCTCTTCTATAACAGAATTAACACAGTCTTCATTGTTTCTAAGCGACTTTCCATATCTTTCCATCTCTGCCCAGCTTCTGTCGGCGATGTGCGGTCCTCCCGAGATGGTGTGGACCACTATCTTCTCTTGACTAGGGAAGCTAGTGTTGCGATTTCCTCTGTCGATCTCTGGTGAGGGTAGCCTTGGGTTCTCATTGGCAGGAGCTGGAGTCCTGTCCTGGCCTTTTACATAGCGTTCCAGTTTCTTCCTTCTGATGCGTTCTTCAATCAAGTCCCGGAGATGATGGCACTCATTGGTATCATGCCCATGAGATTCATGGAAGCGGCAGAACTTTCCAGACTTCTGCGCGTTATCTGATTCCTTCTTGTATGGTGGGCGTTTGTATCTAACTTTGCCTTGGGTGGCAAGGAAGATGTTTTCAACGGTCTCGTTCAAAGGAGTGTAAGTGTCGAATCTCGGTCCTGGCCGATATAGGCGCTTTTCTCCCTTCTTGCCCCCAGCATTGTCTCTGGAATAATTTCTTCGAACGTCCCTTGCCGCAGCAGGCGCGTTGCTGTGAGTTGCCTTATTTTGTTGTCCTGACTGCCCCTCAACGGCAGCATCCTCAAGCCTCATATATTTCCCGGCTTCATGGAAGAAATCGGGTAAAGTAGCTGGTTTTTCTTTTGTCAACCTTCTAGCAAATTTAGTATCCGGATGCACACCACTACAGAGGGCCATTAGGATAAGCTTCTCATCGGCATCTTGGACTACGGCCGCTGCGGCATTGAATCGGGTTAGGTATTGCTGCAGTTTCTCTCCAGGTTTCTGTTTGATGCTGGATAAGGAGTAAGCGTGCTTGGGTTGTTCCACATGAATGCGGAACTGACTGATAAACTTTTCTTTCAACATTTCCCACGAGCTGATGGATCCCTAGGGTAAATGACAGAACCAGGAGGTAGCAAGATCTGCTAAGAATAGTGGAAAGCATTTGCACAGTACTCCCTCTGTTGCTCCACTCATGAGCATATGCTGTGTGTATCTCTGTAAGTGTACAATGGGGTCGGAGGTTCCTTTGTAAGGTTCCATTGTTGGCATCTTCCATTCTCGGGGGGTGATAGCAATTTCGATATTGCGGGCGAAAGGGCTAGTTACCCTAGCGCCTATCCCCCGATCTCTTTGCTCCTGTTGGACGCACTCTCTGAATAAGCGTGCCATCCTTTCTTCAGAATTTGGAGCAGATAGAAACGAGTTCGGTTCTGTTCTATGGGATTGATTCCGTCCAGATGACCCGTAGGAATGGTACCGTCTATCATTCCTCATATTTTCCAGTGGCTGCCTTTGGTCTTCTGGGAGCATGCTAGGGTCAGCTACAGTTGGCCCTTGCCTTGATCTTCCCCTGCTGGGTTCTGATCTAAGCACTTCCTCGGGTCCATCTTCGGGCTGGACCCTAGCTCGGCCCCTATCGCTGGCGTTTCCGTGGTTAGGCAGTACAACCGGCTCAGCTACAGTTGACCTCCGCCCGGTACCTCCCCCGTTGGGTTCGGTTCCAAGCATTTCCTCAGGCCTAACTTCGGGCTGTGCTCGATCTTGGCTTCTACCATGGCTGCTTCTGCCATTAGCTCCTTCGAAGAAGGAAGATCTTTGTTGTCTCTGAGATCCTCCAGACTGGGACTCACCCCATGATTCAGTGTTGCGGTTGGATTCTTCAGCATCCCTTAAGCATGACATGAGATGGTCCACCAAGGCTTCCTACTGGGACGTGAAGCGGTTAGTTACTTCAACCACAACCCTGTCTAGATCTGCCCTAGTAATTGCTGCAGGCTGTTCTGCGGTAGGAGTGGTCGGATTAGCCTGTCCTTCATTTGGTACTGCTGCTGGAGGAGGACGATTTCCTTGATCCGTGACCGCCGGATCTGGAAGACTGCTGGTTGCGATGTTTTTTCCTTTGTTAACATCTTTTTTCTACCTGGGAGGCATGTTTTCCAAGCGATGAACGATGCTTGTTAGGAAAAAGGTTAAGTGGAAGAAGCTGAAGCTTCGGGCTTTTAGTTCTCAGTGAAAGCACCAAAAATGTTTGCACAAAAAATGGACAAACACCTCAAAGTCGTATGATTTAATTGATTTTACGTTGTTCTTAGTGATTTGGGTGATTTATGCAAATATATGAAAAGCAGGGACTAAACTGTAAAAGACACGCAGATTTATAGTGGTTCAGCCAGAATGTGCCTACGTCCACTTTTTATATTATTTCTCTTTTGTTGTTTAGATTACAAGTACAAAGCTTTGATACTAGTATCTGAAAGTTGTTTCAAAGTTCTCTCCGTGCTTGAGCTCTCAAACTTGTCCCCCATTGTTGTACCCCTGCCCCTCTATTTATAGAGTGAGGTTGGGAGCATGGGTCTTGGATGTATATAGCTGCTGGTGGGCCCGGGCTGATGTTATCTGGCCTGCACGTCTTGGTCCGGTAGCACTTGGTCCGGCGATGGTTGGTCCGGCATGGAGTTGGCATGGCATTGAGTTGGTCCGGCATTGGGTTGGTCCGGCTTGGAGTTGGCCTGGCATTGAGTTGGTCCGGCATTGGGTTTGTCCGGCTTGGAGTTGTCCTGGCATTGAGTTGGTCCGGCATTGGGTTGGTCCGGCTTGGAGTTGGTCCGGCTTGGAGTTGGTCCGGTTATGGAGTCGGTTCGGTGATGCCTGGAGAGGTGTTGGTCTGGTAGAGGCTGGTCCATCCCTTGCTTCCTTCTGTTGGCTCGGTACCGAACGGTTCGGTGGCTCCTTTCTCATCTTGATTTGGTGGTGATAGAAACGTACCCAACACCTTCTATAAAATACAACCCTATTTTCAGAAAAATGAGTGTAATTAAAGAGGTATTTGGATAATTTTACTAACCTTAACATGTATACATAATATCATTTTAACTCATAACCGCATTCAATACATGCCTTGGCAGCCACTTTAAATTTTGAAACGAGAGATGGGAAAGACAGAGAATTATAAAAAAGTAAGATGTATAAAATAGTTTCTAAAAGGGAAGAATATAAAACAAATAAGTTTTAGAAAGAGGGATGTGTCCCTAATTTCCACTTTGTTTTTTGTATTGCTAATGCATAGCTTTTGTTATGAAAATAAATATCATTATTATAGATTTATCTCTTAATGTAATATTCATATTTAAAAAAAACTATATCTATTTTCAGTCAATACTGAAAAACAGTTAATATTTCATAAATAATACTTGTCATACATATGAAGGAAATCTTTCGTAACTTAATGCATCCACTAATAAGTACCATATAGTAAGCTCGCACTATTTCCTCCATTACAATAATAGCTCATGAAATATGAAGCTTTGTCCATCTATTTATTATGAGGTTTTATTTATTCTACAGCAACCGATTAACAATCGAGAGCTTTAGATCAAATATCTTCTATTATTTTATACAATTCACATTTCCCATGTCAATTTATGAAGCAAAGATGACCATTAACTCTCTTCTTCCCAATTGTGCCTATGTCACGTCAACTTCTGGACATTTTCTTTCCTTTCTAAATGGTTCAACCATTCTATGGAGACTCTTACTACAAGACTGCCCCGATTGCTTTATAGAAGTGCATTTGGACATCCATAATATTTAAGGATATCGCACTTTACGTGAACTGTTCAAACCGATATTTCAGCGATCAAATTCCTAGGTTCACCTCGTAGTTCATGGTTTAATGCTATATATAACACAAGAAGATCCTTATAGTAATTAATCAAGTTGAATTTATGACCTTCCATTATGGTTACTTGCTCATTTCGAATGAACCAATTTCATTGAGATTTCATATACTGTGAATGTGACTATTCACTATACAACTTTTGTATGTGCTCGAATATGGATCAAATATCCATATTCTTTTATTTCTATTAAGTTCAAAATGCATAGCAGACAATTCACAGCAAAATAAACCCTAAATGACCAAGTTACGAATGTATTTACTAGTTGTATGATTTGGCTCTTACATGGGTCTTAAAGTGACAATATGCCAAAAGATTTATTGATAATTATATTTTATATTTCCATTTCTATCCTTAATTTAACTCACTTGTATATTTTATCTGGTAAACACTTTTATCATTATATTAGGTGCTTAAATTTGTTGAAGTAGATTATTTAACTTTATATATCATATGTTCTTACAATGTTATAATGATTAAATGTAGTCATTTCATTTTCTCAATAAGTCTCCTATAAGATTTTTATATTCCTTAAAATTCAAAGAGAAATATAGAAACTTTTGATTTCTCTAATGGGCTTTAGATCTCGATTGCCTTAGGATTTTGACCTTGAGTTTGCTCAACAAATCATAGGCCCGCAAGTGATGGATAACTCTTTATAAGTTGTATCATATACAACCCCTAACCGTGTTCTTTGACCCAAATCTTGACCTCGACTAAGATGACCCACCTCCTCGATCCTCAAAAATCGACACTAATACATCTTCGGTATTCACGTGTTGCAAATCCAAGTGCCAGAGAGGCGGATTATCATGGGTAAGAAAGAAAATAAAGACAGAACAGAATCTCACATGAATGGAATAACATATATTATTTCAATATATAACCTTTACAGCGGAAATTTTAAATACATTTATCAGAGTTAAACATGGACAGTTATAAATATCTGTCCTTACAAATGTGGGATATAATGATACACAAGTGTGGTGGAAATAGATAACAATCTTCAAAAGAATCTTCTAACTCAATGCTTCGAGCTCCATCCAGATTTCTTTCAACTAAATCTGACTACTAGGCTGCCCAGGAAAATTAGGCCACCTAGAGTTTAAGGGAAAAGGGAAATAAACTCCGAGTTAGTCATGGGACTGGTGTGAGAAACTCAAAATACGTGGTTTGAAAAAGAAAAGGTATCCCATAAGACCACGTCGCACATAAACATGGAACTGGTTTTTACCTTATGATAACCAAAACATTTGCAACGCAAAATATGGGGATATTATTTTTATTTTTAATTACATTCTTTGAAAACACTTTTCAAGTAAATATATTCAAATAGCCAAAATTGTTACATTGGTTAAATTTGACGGCATAATAAGTTTACAATCATGTCCGTAGGCATTTATTGGAGAATGGATTTCCATACAATGGCTGGTAAAGGACTACCTTCCGTACAGTATATCTCTAGAAAAATGTACCGTGGATACATAAACAATCCTCCGCATCTGGCAAGACCGGCTTATCCCTATTTAGCACTCATACATGGCCTGGATAGAACCGAATATGACATCACCTTGGTCATAACCGACCTATCCGGGGCCCCATAGCATACAACACATACTCAACATATAGATAGTAATCTAGGAAGGTGATGACCATACCCTAATGGTTGCGAACCACATAGCCTTGCGACGTACCCCGTTTAAGCCATTATCGGGTGATGAGGTCTGAGGTAGCGATTGCCTTTCACATAGCACATTCCACTTTGAATGCCACATTGCCATCCCATAGTCACATAACTAATTTCTACAAACGTATAACTCTTGAGCTCGTACGTCTCGGGAAAGGGTGTTAAGCTAAGAGAAGTTGCCTTCTCCACCACCAAACAGATGATACGTTCATAGAGATCAATTTATGTAACTAAAAATGCAATGTCAGACATTCGTCCATACAAGTTGCCTAGGAACATGACAAACCGAAGGCACTCTCCTACCACATCCTGTCGGAAGTTACCCCTAGGATTAGTAGCGAGAAGTCCTTGCATCGAAGATCTTAAATGAAGAACTACTGCCACATAATATTAAATGGGACATTTCCCCTGAGGGTCAGTGACAAGCAGCCATACATTTCATCTTCCAAATCATATCCATTTCTTCACTTCGAATACGTAAATTGGTTCGAAGTGGTCTTCGGATAGGAATTACCCAAATCTGACCCTGATTCCTTCGAACCAATCATCGATAAAAAGATATTCTATGAATAGGGAATCATTCTTTAATTGATTAAGTTCTTTTTCTCAAAATCTCTTCTTGAGATATGTATTTCTAAAACATTCTTTCCTGTATATACAAAATCATTAAACCCCTCTTATCAAATCCTTTGATTACTTTAAACCTTTTTAAACTAGGAATAATTCGAAAATCATTTCATTTTTCACTTAGGAAAATATTTCCAAATCATTTCTTTTAAATCATAACATAACTTTCTTAATTCAAAACTAAAAATTTTGATTAAGTTAAAACCACGTTATCTAGGATGCTAATCCAAAACCAGTAAATATTAAATGAGTATAATCTATAGAAATCAGCTAACTCTACTCAATATCAATCCCCGTATTCAACAAGTACTATGGGCGGAATAACGGCGAAATCGCCTTTTAAATTCCATATATACCAATTCATTAAATAAAGGAAAGTGATTTCCTTTGTGCTTATCGACGTGTATTTCCGTGACTTGCATATATATCAACATTCATATTAAACAACCAAACTTGATGATCAAAGCATATTAAACATCCATTGCAAACATCATATCATCATCCAAAAATATAGTATAAGTAAGAGTTTCTCATTTTGATTTTCTATCGAAAAAAGGCTATAGCTTCACAAACTCGCGATCCGAGCTCACGATCCCTAACAACTTGCCTCCGGTATGCTCGGCCATTCCATGCCAAAAGTGGTGCTCGACCAAGCATGGGGAATGAGGTATAGGACTTTGGAATTATCGAATTTACTAAAAAATAGACCTAAAAATAGGTCACTTTCTCTTTGGTTTTTGGACATCCTACTCTCTGAAATTGGAAAAGTTGTCAACATAAAAGTTGTAGTAAATTCATTTCTCTAAAGTATCATCCAATTTGGTTTAATTTTGAATGAGATATGATCAAATGAAGAAGAGACATTCACGGATTTACAGAAATCACACCCGAAAATAGGTCGATTTCAAGCTAATTTTTGGACATGTTACTCAAAAAATTATGAAAATTGGTCAAAAGGAAAGTTCTTCGAAATCCTTTTATATATAATTAAAAAAAATAAAATTTTGATTTCGATTTATTATGGGAAAGATATGATCAAAAGAACAGAGGGTATTGTCGCATTCATAAAAATGAAGCCCGAAAATGCACGGTAAAGAATTTAAATTTTGACAGAGCTAAGCTCAAAACTATAAGAAGTGCTAAACATAAAGGCTGTAACCACTGGAATTCTAAATGGTTTTAAAAAATGAATTACTTTTATTTGGATCAAATTTGGAGGAGTCATGCTCAAATGAAAAAAGGCATTTTCGGCGTTTAAAAGTGGGCTCGAAAATGCTCTAGAAAGAATTGAGATTTGATCGTAGCTAAGCTTAGAATGTGAAGAGGTTGTCAACTAGAAAGTTGTAGCCACTGAAATTTTGAATGATTTGAAAAAAAAATTACAATTTCATTCAGTTATGAAGAAGATATGGAGGATGAAAAAATGAGTTGTGGAGGGGCTATTTATAGGAAAAGAGGAGGAAAATATCCACCTTTACATCATCCCCCTCATCACTACCACATACTCCATCTCCATCACCCATGTGCCCATTTTCCATCCATCATTTGGGCTGCCAACATCCACCGTCATAACCCCCCATGTGTGTGTACTCAAATGTGTACTTTGATTGACTTTGAGCTTGCTTAAAGTTTAAGTAATTTAGAAATATCTTATATATTTCTTTTATATATGTATGTATATTTGTATGCATGTTTATGAATAAGTTAAAGTGTATGTTAGGGTGTGTATGTGTATGTTGTATATGTGCACATGACACAAAAGCAAGGTTGCAATGATTTAAAACAACTTTCGTTCGTCAAACCGTTGAAAATCGGGAAACCGATTCCCGGTTACATTTTCACTTATATTTTAAATTACATATAAACGTAAACAAAATTTGAAAATAAATTTCTTATAAATTTTAACTAATTAAAGTGATCACATTTCATTTATAAAACCATATAAATTAATATTAACAATTATTTACAGAAATCGATATTATATCGATAAAACGATATCGATTTTCCTTATAATTTCAAATTACTTTTATAACTTTATAAAACCATTAAAAATCATTCATTATTAATTTATAACTAATTAAAATGAATTATTATCATTTTAAAACAATTATTTATATAATTATAATAATTATTAAATCATTAAATCTCTTTTTTTTGGCAAGGCCAATCATTAAATCCCAATTAAATTAAATAAATAAATTATTAAATATAAGGCCATCACTGATGATGTCATAAATACACTTTATTTACAAAAATAAAATAATTAATTTTATTTCATATTCTTGTTTAACTATAAAAATAAGTGTATATATTCAGCTCCGTGCGCGAGTTTACGATTATAGAGCTAGTTTTCGATAAAACGATTTTTGGCCATTTTATCGATTTAAATCCCGAGGAAAAATATTTTTGTAAATATCTACTCAAAATAAGATTTATTATTATTTATTATCACTCAAAATAATATTATTTATATTATCAACCTTTTATTTGAATAAATTTAAAAATAAACATAATTTATCAAAGTGATAAATTTGCGGGTTGTTACATTGACCATGAGTTTGCTCAACAAATCAAAAGAGATTATTCACTCTAACCTATCATTTTTCGACGGCCTAAGTATAATACATGTACCTTGGTTTGCTCAATAAATACATGCATGTATCTTACCTTGCCTAAGGCAATATATTGATAGTACCACATAAATAGATCTGACTTGAGTTTTCTCAACAACTCATATGTATGAATGATAGAG
Organism: Allium fistulosum; assembly: GCA_030737815.1. Lineage (NCBI taxonomy): Eukaryota > Viridiplantae > Streptophyta > Magnoliopsida > Asparagales > Amaryllidaceae > Allium > Allium fistulosum. The sequence goes on from CM060902.1 coordinate 871,826,100, forward strand.
GGCAACTATTTAAAGATTTATAATCATTAATATATTTTAAAAGAAGTAAATTTAAGGAATAAAGTATTTCTTATGAAATAGCCTAGTGATTCTAGTGTCGAACACATCTAAAATCATGGTATACGTACAACCAAAAATCTATTTGGGTTTCTTATAGTTTCATATATATTTTATTTATACATACGTAATTATATAGGTTTAATTTATTTATAACTATTATAATTTAATTAACTTATATAATATTTGTATGTATCTTATTAATCAAATAAAATTTATTCAATCTTAATATAGTTATCTATTAATTAAATTTTATTTTGTTTTATTTATCCTAAAATACTTAAGATGAATAAACAACTATAACATTTATAATTATATATGTGTGTATATTTATATATATGTGTGTGTATATGTTAATTAATTAAATTAAATTAACCATCTATTTAATTAAACATTTTAATTAAATACTTCAATAAATTTTAAAAAATTTCATTTAATTTATCTAAAACTATTTTAAGATAAAGACTATAACTTTTATAGTTACATATATATATGTATATATATATATATGTGTGTGTGTGTATATCAATATATACATATATTTTAACTAATTAATTTTTAATTAATTAATTATTTATTTAATCATATTAATTAAATATTAAAAAAGTCAAAAATTAGTAAATTAATATCTCAACCAATTTTTGAAATTTTTAATATTTATTTTATAACAATTGTAAATTTTTTTTTGTATTTTTAACTTAACAGTTAAATTTAGAATATATTTTAAATTTTTAAACCTTATTTTGAAAAAAAGCCCAAGGCCTAAAATACTTAAAGCCTTACATCGTGGCCAACCTTTTGGAGTTACTACTCCCATTAGGTTATGCCACCAGACAGTGAGGGGAGAATACTTATTATCTATCTCTAAGCTTGGATACTACTATTCTGAACATACATAAGATAGAAAAGTTTATTAGTTAGCCCTGAATGTTGACTAAGACTTCATAGACTATACGGGCTTTGATACAATTGAAGGAACTGGCCTATTTGGCAACAAGTGAAATGGGTAAATTAAAAAAAAATCCCTATTTGGATCTAAATTGGCCAATGAAGTCTAATAATTAACATTAGAAAAAAACTATTTATTTAATAAAAACATATTTAATTATTAATAATTTATATTTATTTAGTTAATATTACTAATTAAATATATTTAATATATTCAAATACCGACGTGATGATATAGAGATGTGGTATGTGAGCATACCATAGCAATATAACAAATGTAAATATGGTTTAATATATACATGTGCAGATATTGAGATTTATATCTACTATGTATATACTGAGCACGTGCGCATGCACATACACACATATGTATGTATGTATTTCCTTATTTAAATTATTTAATGTCAATATATATAAACACACACATAATTTCCGAATTTATATTAAATAAAATACTAAAATTTTGACTTTGTTAAAATATCTTATACAATTTGACTAAGTTAAAGTTCTAAATTCAAATTTTAATTAATTGGAATATCTTAATTTGACTAGGTAAATATACTTAATTTTAAATTTCAAATCTAAGGCAATTTAATAATTCAAATTTATAAAATATTTTAAATTGACTAATAATTAATTTATAGTTACATATATTAAATTTATATATATATATATGAGAAACTAGTTTCATAAATTTTAAAATTAAAATAAAACATATTTAATATGTTTTTATTATTATATAAAATATATATAATACAAAATGTCTTTTGACCAAAAAAAATATCTTATTAAAATTAATATGGTCGAGTATAATATGTGTGTGTGTGTTTGAACTAAAAATGGCATAAACACCCAGAAGATTAAGTAGAGAATATGTAACACCCTACACCCCTTAGTATACCCAAAAGGACACACTAAAAGATGTGGTGCGTTGTAGGTATAACTAAAACTAGCAGAGACTAATATTCACAAGACAAAATAGATAAAAACAGTGGAAACAATGAAAATAATAATTTGCTAAAAGTCAAACTTCATAATATAGAATTATAAAACCAAATACATCATATGTCTCAAAATACCAATATATGTCTCATAAAATCAAAACCTCGGTCTCATACATATCAGAGTACAAACTATCCCTCACAAAGTTCCAGTACAGGAAATAAGTTAAAAACTGAAAATAAAGAAGAGAAATACATAAGAAATCTCTGCCAAAGAAGTCTCCAAGTGTCTGCAATCTATCGTCCTTGCTCTTGCTAGCCTATGGGGGAAAAGGGGAAAATAGAATAGTGGGTCGGACTAAAAGTCTGGTGAATGATAGTAATTACTAGAATCTTTAAGCAAAGTAAAAGTAATAGACTTTACAACAGTTCTAGTATATAAAATGAAAGAAAGGAAATAGAGAGAAGGAATTAGCTAAAAATAAATACGAATTAACTAAATTGACATAATTGATTAACTTTGATTGTTTACACTTGTCTTTGATAGCTGCTTTGATTAGGATGAATTCCTAATCCTATAATTAGGCTACAATCCTAATTCTACCCTTTGATCGGCATGCTACTCTATAGACCTACTGCGGACTAGACGCTATATAGCTCCATACACAGAAGGCAATGGTGTCTACGAATGACACGCAAAGTATTTACTTTGGACTAGACGTTATATAGCTCCCTACATAGAAGGCAATGGTGTCTACGAAAGACACACATACTAAGCGCTAGGAACTCACAACAATTTATGAGCCATCACAGGAAGTCGCACGCGTGACCACCACTAAGCTCGCGTTATCTGTTGTTCCACCTATTGGGTCTTCTTATTACCTCAAGCTCCAACATAAGCGTGCCCCTCATCTCACTTCAGAATTATGTGAACACCGTGTCCATAGAAATAATAGGGGAAATACTATTGGTACTGGCCCGTCATCGAAACAATATCTAGTTGCGCCCCTTGCCCAAATCCCCAGGATTTGAATTTCTACGTATTGACCAATTACTACCATTATTAGCATAAGCATGCCCCTTGTCTCACTTCAGGTTTATGTGAAACACCGTGTTCATAGAAATTGTTGGCCAAGTTTCCACCGGACCAAGACCATCAGATCACTAATGCCGAATCAAGACTAGGAAAGACCCTGCCGAACCAACTCCCTTCCCATGCCTACCGAACCAGCTATCTCCAAGACCCTGCCGAGCCAACTCCCTTCCCATGCCTACCGAACCAGCTATCTCCAAGACCCTGCCGAACTAACTCCCTTCCCATGCCTACCGAACCAGCCACTCCGCTACCTGCCGAACCAAACCCAAAGTATCACTACCGAACCAGAACTAGTCCCAACCACTACCGGACCAACCAATCACCGAACCATCCCTTTTCTCCGCTCTCCACCGGACCAGGGGGTCACCGAACCAACGTTGCCAGGCCAGATTACATCAGCCCAGGCCCACCAGCAGCTACATACATCCAAGACCCCTACCCCCAGCCTCACTCTATAAATAGAGGGGTAGGGTACAACAATGGCAGACAAGTTTGAGAGCTCAAGCATGGATAGAACTTTCAAACAACTTTCATATACTTATATCAAAGCTTTGTACTTGTAATCTGAACAAGAAAGGAGAAATAATATAAAAAGTGGACGTAGGCACATTCTGGCTGAACCACTATAAATCTGTGTGTCTTTTACAGTTTAGTCCTTGCTTTTCACATATTTGCATAAATCACCCAGATCACTAAAAACAACATAAAATCAACTAAATCATACGACTTGGAGGTGTTTGCCCATTTTGTGTGCAAACATTTTTGGTGCTTTCATTGAGAGACGGGAGCTCGAAGCTTCAGCTTCTCCCACTTAACCTTCTTCCTAACAGCGTCGTTCATTGCTTGGAAAACATGCCTCCCAGGCAGAAAAAAAACGTTAACAAAGGAAAGAACATCGCAACTAGCAGTGTTCCAGATCTAGTGGTCACAGATCAAGTAAATCATCCCATTCCAACAGCAGTACCAAATGAAGGTCAAGCAAATCCGACAACCCCTACCACGGGATAGCCGGTAGCAATTACTAGGGCAGATCTAGACCGGGTTGTGGCTGAAGTGACTAACCGCTTCACATCCCAACAGGAAGCCTTGGTGGACCAACTCATGTCATGCTTAAGGGATGCTGAAGAGTCCAACCGCAACACTGAATCATGGGGTGGGTCCCAGTCTGGAGGATCTCAGAGGCAACAAAGATCTTCCTTCTTCGAAGGAGCTAACGACAGAAGCGGTCGTGGTAGGAGCCGAGAACGAACTCAGTCCGAACGCCGACCCGAGGAAACGCTTGGAACCGAACCCAACAGGGGAGGTACCAGGCAGAGATCAACTGTAGCCGAGCCTGTCATGCTGCCTAACCACGGAAACGCCAATGAACGGGGCCAAGCTAGAGTCCAGCACGAAGTTGGACCCGAGGAAGTGCTTAGATCAGAACCCAGCAGGGGAAGATCGAGGCAAGGGCCAACTGTAGCTGACCCTAGCATGCTCCCAAGAGACCAAAGACAGCCACTGGAAAATATTAGGAATAATAGACGATACCATCCCTACAGGTCATCTGGACGGAATCAATCCCACAGAGAAGAACCGAACTCATTTTTATCTGCTCCAAATTTTGATGAAAGGATGGCACGCTTGTTCAGAGAGTGCGTCCAACGGGATCAAAGAGATCGAGGGATAAACGCGAGGGTAACCAGCCCTTTCGCCCGCAATATTGAGATTGCCATCACCCCCCGAGAATGGAAAATGCCAACAATGGAACCTTACAAAGGAACCTCTGACCCCGTTGTACACTTACAGAGATACACACAGCATATGCTCATGAGTGGAGCAACAGAAGGAGTGCTGTGCAAATGCTTTCCACTATTCTTAGTAGATCTAGCTACCTCCTGGTTCTGCCATCTACCCCAAGGATCCATCATCTCATGGGAGATGTTGAAAGAAAAATTCATCAGCCAAATCCGCATTCATGTGGAGCAACCCAAGGACGCTTATTCCTTATCCAGTATCAAACAGAAACCTGGAGAGAAAGTGCAGCAATATCTAACCCGATTCAATGCCACAGCGGCCGCAGTCCAAGATGCCGATGAGAAGCTTATCTTAATGGCCCTCTGTAGTGGTGTGCATCCGGATACTAAATTTGCTAGAAGATTGACCAAGGAAAAACCAGCTACTTTACCCGATTTCTTCCATGAAGCTGGGAAATATATGAGACTTGAAGACGCTGCCACTGAGAGGCAGACAGGGCAACAAAATAAGGCAGCTCACGGCAACACGCCCGCTGTAGCAAAGGACGTTCGAAGAAATGATTCTAGAGACAACGCTGGGGGCAAGAAGGGAGAAAAGCGTCTATATCGGCCAGGACCGAGATTTGACGCTTACACCCCGTTAAATGAAACGATCGAAAACATCTTCCTGGCCACTCAAGACGAAGTTAAATACAAACGCCCCCCGCACAAGAAGGAATCAGATAACGCAATTAAGTCTGGAAAATTCTGCCGCTTCCACGAATCCCACGGGCATGATACCAACGAATGCCATCATCTTCGGGACTTGATTGAAGAACACATCAGAAGAAGAAGACTAGAACGCTATGTAAAGGCCAGAACAGGACTCCAGTTCCTGCCAATGAGAACCCAAGGCTACCCTCCCCAGAAATAGGCAGAGGAAATCGCACCACCAGCGGTTCCAGTCAAGAGAAGATAGTGGTCCATACCATCTCGGGAGGGCCACACATCGCCGACGGAAGCTAGGCAGAGATGGAAAGGTACGGAAAGTCACTTAGAAACAATGAAGAATGTGTCAATTCTATTATAGAAGAACGCCACCCGAAGCGGATAGAGAATGGAGACATCACATTCAATAGGCGTGACCTAGAGGGAAGGCAGTACCATCACACGGATCCCATAGTTATCTCTGCCCGGCTCGGTCCAGCCGAGGTTTTCCGAATTCTAGTAGACACTGGAAGCTCAGTGAATATCCTATTCAAGCATGCCTTCGACAAAATGAAGCTGTCATTAAAGGATGTTCTTCCCTGCAATAAACCACTATACGGTTTCACAGGAAATGCGAAGATGCCCCTCGGGCGACTGGATCTCTTTGTTGAAATTGGAAGTCATCCCCGCTCCGTTGTGCAGAAACAGACATTTGTGCTGATAGAAAACCACTCGGCCTACAACGCCTTCTTAGGAAGGCCAGCCTTGTCTGGCTTCCAAATTGTCCAGGCCCAATGGTGCTTGAAGATGAAATTTCCAACGGACAATGGAGTAGGGGAAGTAGAGGGAGACCAGGACATTGCTCGAGATTGCTATGTAACTGAACTTCGCAATAACCACAGGAAGGATAAAGGTAAGAGTGTAGAGATTGCCCTCTGCACAAAAAGTTTGGAAGCATAGCAACTAAAGAAAGCCCCTCCTCTTCGATATACCAGCGACCCTTTCAATGAATTAGACCCCAGGGACAAAGAGGAGGAGGCCACCGCCGAGCCTGCAGAGGCTATGGAATTTGTATCTGTAGACAGACATGACTCGAGTAGACGATTGAAAGTCGGGTCCCAACTAAAAGCAGAGTTGAAGGAACAACTCATTGATTTTCTCCGCCACAACTTGGATGTATTTGCATGGTCACACGCTGACATGACCAGAATCTCCACTGACATAGCATGCCACGTACTAAACATTGATCCTACCAAGGCGCCAGTAAAACAGAAAAAGAGAAGTATGGGGACAGAACGATTAGCAGCCCTCAATGAAGAAGTAAAGAACCTACTTGCCAATGACTTCATACGAGAAGCCATCTACCCAAAGTGGATCGCCAACCCGGTGCTGGTAAAGAAGGCTAATGGGAAGTGGCGAACATGCATTGACTTCTCCAACTTAAATGACGCCTGCCCGAAGGATTGCTTCCCACTTCCCCGAATCGATCAGCTTGTGGACAGCACAGCCGGGCACGAACTCTTATCTTTTATGGACGCATACTCAGGATATAACCAAATTCCTATGCATGCTCCCGATCAAGACCACACTAGTTTCATCACTGACTGGGGATTGTACTGCTACAAAGTAATGCCTTTTGGACTTAAGAACGCAGGAGCCACCTATCAGCGCCTCGTCAACAAGATGTTTGCAGGGCTAATAGGACAAACTATGGAAGTTTATGTGGATGACATGCTGGTAAAGTCAAGAAAAGCCGACGATCACGTAAGCCACCTAGGCGAGATGTTTCAAGTACTTTGCCAATATGGAATGAAGCTGAATCCTCTAAAGTGCTCCTTCGGAGTATCGTCAGGAAAGTTCCTGGGATTCATCGTCCATGCCAGAGGAATTGAAGCAAACCCGGAACAAGTCCGAGCTCTGAAAGATATCAGGATACCTTCTACCCGAAAAGAAATGCAAAGCCTAAATGGGAACGTGGCCGCCCTGAGCAGATTCATCTCTAAAGCAACCGACAAATGCATCCCCTTCTTCGAAGCTCTAAAGAAAGAGAAAGGAAAATTCGAATTGACCGATGAATGCTTAACAGCTTTCCTTAACTTAATCGAACACGTCCAGAGACCACCAGTACTCTCAACTCCGAACAAAGGCGAAGAGCTATACCTAAACCTTGTTGTGTCATCTCATGCTCTAAGCGCCGCATTGGTGAGAGAAAAAAAACGCACGCAGCGGCCAGTATACTTTGTAAGCAAGAGGTTTACAGGGGCGGAAGCCAGATATCCTAAACTTGAGAAACTAGCATGCTGTTTACTAATCACATCACGGAAATTGCGTCACTATTTCCAGTCCCATTCCATCAGAGTTCTGACCGATCAACCACTAAGGCAGGTACTCCATCGTCCCGACACTTCTGGGCGACTACTTAAGTGGTGCATTGAGCTAAGTCAATATGATATCACCTACCATCCTCGCACCACCATCAAGGGACAAGCCATGGCCGATTTCATTGTCGAATTCACTACCAACGAAGGTAAGGAGCAATCGAAAATAGCAGAAGACATCAAGTGGAATCTCTTTATGGATGGTGCGTCAAACGAACAAGGCTCGGGGGCAGGTGTGGTAATAATCACTCCCAGGGGAAATAAGCTACACTATGCTATAAGGTTGGAATTCGCTGCCACCAACAACGATGCAGAGTATGAAGCAGTGATAGCTAGATTAGAACTTCCCTTAGAAATCAGAGCCAATTCTTTGTGTCTTCATAGCGATTCTCAACTTATTGTAAATCAAATACTAGGAGAATTCCAGGCTCGAAAAGAATGACTCATAGCATATTTAAAGAAGACCAAGTTGCTTCTCAATCGATTGGATCACTATTTAATCAAACACATCCCTCGGGAAGAGAACCAAGAGGCCGACGAATTGGCGAAGCAAGCTAGCATGAGAGGCGGCACTATTTTCGGAGCAGTAGCCATCTCAAAGCAACTGACCCCAAGTTTTGAGCAAGTGAATCCGGTATCTACAACCGAAGAAGCAACTTGGATGACTCCCATCCGAGACTACTTACAAAGTGGCACACTGCCCAACGGGCATAACGAAGTCAAGAAAATCTTGAGGAAAGCTTCCCGCTACACAATACAAGAGGGAACACTCTATCGGCGCGGCTTCTCTAACCCCTTATTAAGGTGTGTCGCTGGAAGGGAAGCCAAGGAAATCTTATCCAACATCCATCAAGGAAGCTACGGAGATCACACTGGAGGGCAGACTTTGGCAAAAAAGATACTCCGATATGGATATTTCTGGCCCACCTTAAGCAAGGACGCCTTAGATTTCGTCAGAAAATGTGACAGATGTTAGAAGTTTGCTAAGATTCCACGGCTACCAACAACTGAGATTACTCAAATAACCAGCCCTTGGCCCTTTGCAGTATGGGGAATTGACTTGATTGGTGAACTGCCAATGGGCCGAGGCGGAGCCAAATATGCTATAGTGGCAGTCGACTATTTCACCAAATGGGTGGAAGCAGAACCCCTAAATAAAGTATCTTCAGCAAAAGTTATTAACTTCTTGATCAAAAATGTTCTATGCAGGTACGGAGTCCCATTCAAAATCATATCGGCAATGGACTTCAGTTTGACAGCGAGGAGTTCACCAACTGGTGCCAAGAGCACGGAATTCACAAGAGCTTCTCATCCGTGGCTTATCCCCAGGCAAACGGACAAGTCGAAGCCGTCTACAAAATTCTCAAAACTCTAATAAAAAAGAAACTCGAAAAGTCAAAAGGCGCTTGGGTGGATGAACTTCCTACGGCACTGTGGGCCTATCACACATCTTTCAGAACGTCAACGGGGCATACTCCTTGTTATCCCAACTTTTGGCAAAGCCGAGATACCCAAAGATTAACTGAAAAGCAATGATTATTAGTCTTGAATATCGATTGTGCATCGCACGTTCACCATGAATATAGATGAATTTTTTCTGAGTCCGGATCGGGCTACAATTGATAAGACACGACAAGCGAAGTAGTGGAAACCAGCGTTCCAAATTTCGGGGCAATCCGAGTTCGTACACTCAAGATGTCACCAACTGAAAATGGAGGAGACAGCCTTGTATTCGAATCCATAAAAGGCCCTATGTTCGAATCGATCCTGGTAGGAATGCCGTTCGAATCCATCAGAGCAGGATCCATTCGAATCCATCAGGGTCAACTCCATCATCTTCGTATCCATCAAGTTTTACATGCTTCGAATCCATCATGGAAGCCTTCCTTCGCCTCCATCCTTATGCACTGGCTTCGAATCCATCAAGCACTCCTTAGTTCGAATCCATCCAAACAGACTACGCTCAGATCCAACAGTTCGAACCCGTTAGGCATTCCTCTACTTCGAATCCATGTAGTAGATGCTCCTCGACTCCAACTACCTCGAATCCACTAAGTCACGGCAGCTAGAAACGTGGAGTCGACCCGGGAAACTCGGAGCACAAGACGGATCGATACGAAGGAGGCACGCCACGTCATCGCGAAGACATGCTGGATCGAGTCGAAACGATCGATTCGAAGGAACCGAGTTGAAGGAGATCGATTCGAAGAGACATTTCAGCCAAGTATCCAACCTTGAATTGATCATAACTTGAGATCTACAAGTCCAAATGCTATGAAATTTTCACAGAAGCTTGAACACATGATGAAGAATGTTCACACCAAATTTCAGCTCGATTGGACACTTTCTTGATCGATTCGAACCAAGGGTCGAATCGATCCCAAAGTGGTCCTGGATTTCCAGAAAGCGGGCATGTGGGCTCCCCCACGTGCCAGAACTGGTCTCCCCTCAGTTTAGGCGAAATATCAGCCTCCTACACCTATAAATAGAGCCCCTGGTCATTCAGAAAAGAGGTCGGACAATTTTGAGAGCTAAAGAGCGCCCAGATTCTGCCAGATTTACTCCAGATCACCATTGCTGCCTTAGATTCAGACTTAGTTCAGCAAATCAGTTATAATACAACATACGAAATTGTAATCTTCAAGCATCGAGCAATAAAATCATAAAAACCTTGAAGTGGACGTAGGCCAGAGATAGCCGAACCACTATAAATTGTGTGTCACTATTCATTATTTCTTGATTGCCGCTTGTTACTTGCTTAGATCTGTGATTTGTGTGTGAATACTGTTGATTTGTATTCATACGCTGGTGCTTTCACTACACTTGGGGTTTGTGACCATTTTTGGTGCAAACACTTTGGTGCTTTCACTGAGAAGAACTAGCACCCGCTACACCAGATTCAAAGTTTAGATTTGGAATTTTAAGGATTCAGATCTGACTCTACAATGACTCGACAAACTAGACAAAGAGCTGAAAGGAGCCAACAGGGAGGAAGTCAAGAGGCATCCTCTGGCGCTGGAGAAGGACAAGCTTCGGTCTACATTACTAGAGATGAGATGGAGGCTATGAATAACCTAATGCAGGAGAGAATGATGAAAAGCCAACAAGAGATGCTGCAGAATTTCTTCGAGCAGATAAGAGCTGCAGGGACACAGAACCTTGGACCAGCTACAGCGGCTGTGAATGTGGAACAAGGAGCTAGGGCTATGGAACCCAACGGAGGACAGAATACAGAACCAGAAGGCAATCAACAAGGGCTTGGGGGCAGGCCCGCAGGATCCAACGCAGAAGTACCTTTGGAAGGAGCTCAACCGGCTAGGGCCAACACAAATGCTAACGAGCCGCCCGAAGAATACGTACCAGAATTCCCTATGAGACTCGGAGGGCAAGGCCGAGACATGACAAGGGGGCAACCCCTAGATGGAGATGAAAGAATGATTGGCCTAGTGAGATGACTCATGAGAGGAGGGTTGTCAGGAGGAGGATTGGAAGAAGTTAGTCGAAGTCCGTTCGCTCCGAATATCAGGAATGCAAGGAACCCTCCGAAGTTCAAACTACCAACGCTGAATCCTTATGACGGAAAGTCAGACCCGACCATGCATATCACCAGATATATCAGACACATGGAAGTGCTGGGAGCATCCGAGGAAGTAATGGCACGATGTTTCCCCTTATTCTTATCAGATTTGGCTGCGCTTTGGTTTAGACAGCTAGAAAAAGGATCAATCAGGACATGGGGCGAGCTTGTGGATTGCTTCATGAAGCAGTTTAGGGTTCACGTGACGCGACCTAAGAGCGTGATGACTTTGGCATCAATAAAATAAAGGACCGGAGAGTCCATAAAAGATTTTTTGTTACGATTTAACGCAACGGTGGCTTCTGTAGATCGCCCGGACCCATCGATGATTTTGATGGCGGCGGTGGCAGGAGTTGGAGAAGGCACCGAATTCAAAGACTCTTTGACTAAAGATCCACCGCAAGATCTTGGAGAGTTTTTTCATGAAGCTGAAAAATTCATTCGATTAGAGGAATCACGAGCCGAGAGGCAGGAAATAAATGTTGCACAAGGCGAAGGAAACGCCAGGGAACAGTCCAGGGCGGACAAAGGAAAGAGAAAGCAGGATGACGCACATGATGGTCCTGATAAACGGAAGAAATTCCGAGAGCCCAGATTCAGGCAATACACAGGCTTGGTGGCAGGACTGGAACGAATTTACACTGAAACTCGGGGGCAACTCCCCTATAGAAAACCACCGAGGAGAGATCCCACAGAGCGGGAACGTAGAACCGGAAAATACTGCCTATTCCATGAGCTGGATGGGCAGACTACCGATGAATGCCGCCACCTGAAGGATGAGGTGGAAGAACATGCCAGGAGTGGTAGATTGCCGTAGTATGTCAGAGAACGTGCAACGGCGGTTAGACCCGAACAACTACCGCCTCAACCTAACAGGAATGATCCTGGATCGGGATCATGACTCGTCATCAACTGATTGTGATGGCAAGGGCCAAGTTCAGGATTTGGACTCTGGTCGATTAGTTTTCTTAGATTTGATTTCCAAAATAAAACGGCTATCCCACTTACTCATGTACGGGAACCGGAGAGATCCCTAGGCATGGTCTAAGATGGAAATAGACCGCTCCGCCCGGAGAGGCGTTGTCTTGTTTTTCTTGGTGTTTGAGATTGAACATCTAGGATTTGAATTTAATAAAGAAACATTTATCGAAATAAACCTTTTAACCGGAGAGTTAAAGGATAAACATTAAATATCAATATAAACATGATCGCTTTATGACCTTACCCGGAGAGGCGGGGTCCGGAGTGTAAGAAGTGAGTTGCTTCGCCGGAGAGCGACAGGATCGACTCACTTAAGCATCGTTTCCCATTCACCCGAGAGTGATTGGATCGGGATTCGATAAGAGCCCGGAGAGGCTATGATCGACCCACGATTTGGGCCATTACATCGCTTAATGTTCAGATACACTGAACCGGAGTGCAAGAAGTGAGTCGCTTCGCCAAAGAGCGACAGAATTGACTCACTTGACGTTGTTTCCTCTTCACCGAAGAGTGACAGGATGTGATCTAGCAAGATCCCGGAGAGGCTATGATCGGCCCATGATTTGGGCCATGACATCGCTTAATGTTCAGATACACTGAACCGGAGTGCAAGAAGTGAGTCGCTTCGCCAAAGAGCGACAGAATTGACTCACTTGACGTTGTTTCCTCTTCACCGAAGAGTGACAGGATGGGATCCAGCAAGAGCCCGGAGAGGCTATGATCGGCCTAAAGATTTAGGTCATGACATCGCTTAATGTTCAAAAACACTGAACCGGAGTGCAGGGGGTGTAGCCGCTTCACCGGAAAGCGACAGGATCGGCTCACTCATCGTTGTTTCCCCTTCACCGGAGAGTGACAGGATGGGTTCCAGTAAGAGCCCAGAGAGGCTACGATCGGTCCAGAATGACCAAGACATCGCTATACGTCCTAGCTGGGGCCAGAGTGCAAGGGATAGAAAGCAACGCCGGAGTGCAATAGGACCTTTCTATTCAATCGCTAAATCTAGAATGGGTTTGACAAAGGTCCAGAGTGACCATCAATAGTACGGAGAGACCGTAGAATTTCATTCTTAACTTCCACTGGAAAAAATTGATAACAATTCGGCTTCGAACAGCCATGGACTTGATTGAAAATGCTATAAGCTATGAGTAAAACATGAACTCACTGCATTTAACTTGAGACTGATCAAAACACGCCTTTTACCAAAAGGCATGTTTTGGGGGGCAAAATGTTATCCCAACTTTTGGCAAAGCCGAGATACCCAAAGATTAACTGAAAAGCAATGATTATTAGTCTTGAATATCGATTGTGCATCGCAGGTTCACCATGAATATCGATGAATTTTGTCTGAGACCGGATCGGGCTACAATTGATAAGACACGACAAGCGAAGTAGTGGAAACCAGCGTTCCAAATTTCGGGGCAATCCGAGTTCGTACACTCAAGATGTCACCAACTGAAAATGGAGGAGACAGCCTTGTATTCGAATCCATAAAAGGCCCTATGTTCGAATCGATCCTGGTAGGAATGCCGTTCGAATCCATCAGAGCAGGATCCATTCGAATCCATCAGGGTCAACTCCATCATCTTCGTATCCATCAAGTTTTACATGCTTCGAATCCATCATGGAAGCCTTCCTTCGCCTCCATCCTTATGCACTGGCTTCGAATCCATCGAGCACTCCTTAGTTCGAATCCATCCAAACAGACTACGCTCAGATCCAACAGTTCGAACCCGTTAGGCATTCCTCTACTTCGAATCCATGTAGTAGATGCTCCTCGACTCCAACTACCTCGAATCCACTAAGTCACGGCAGCTAGAAACGTGGAGTCGACCCGGGCAACTTGGAGCACAAGACGGATCGATACAAAGGAGGCGCGCCACGTCATCACGAAGACATGCTGGATCGAGTCGAAACGATCGATTCGAAGGAACCGAGTCGAAGGAGATCGATTCGAAGAGACATTTCAGCCAAGTATCCAACCTTGAATCGATCATAACTTGAGATCTACAAGTCCAAATGCTATGAAATTTTCACAGAAGCTTGAACACATGATGAAGAATGTTCACACCAAATTTCAGCTCGATTGGACACTTTCTTGATCGATTCGAACCAAGGGTTGAATCGATCCCAAAGTGGGCCCGGATTTCCAGAAAGCGGGCATGTGGGCTCCCCCACGTGCCAGAACTGGTCTCCCCTCAGTTTAGGCAAAATATCAGCCTCCTACACCTATAAATTGAGCCCCTGGTCATTCAGAAAAGAGGTCGGACAATTTTGAGAGCTAAAGAGCGCCCAGATTCTGCCAGATTTACTATAGATCACCATTGCTGCCTTAGATTCAGACTTAGTTCAACAAATCAGTTGTAATACAACATACGAAATTGTAATCTTCAAGCATCGAGCAATAAAATCATAAAAACCTTGAAGTGGACGTAGGCCAGAGATATTCGAACCACTATAAATTGTGTGTCACTGTTCATTATTTCTTGATTGCCGCTTGTTACTTGCTTAGATCTATGATTTGTGTATGAATACTGTTGATTTGTATTCATACGCTGGTGCTTTCACTACACTTGGGGTTTGTGACCATTTTTGGTGCAAACACTCCTTTCTCTTTGGCATACGGATCGGAGGCTATGCTCCCAGTTGAAACTATAGTGCCTTCCCATCGTAGGATCCACTATAACCCAAAAGAGAACGAAGAGCTCCTCCATATGTCTTTGGATCTAATTGAGGAAAGAAGAAATGATGCAGCCCTCAAAGCAGCAGCTCACAAGCAAAAAGTGGCAACACAATACAACTCCAAAGTTAAGCATCGTAGCTTACAAAAAGGAGATCTTGTCCTCAAGCGAATCTTCCCGCGCCCCGGAGCGCTAGATCCAATCTGGGACGGACCATATGTAATATATAAAGATCTCCACAATGGAGCTTATATTTTGTCAACAGTGGACGGGGAGGTGTTCCAGAGGGCATGGAACATCCAATACCTTCGTCGATACTTTTCTTAACTTGTACTGCCCATATGAAGTGAATTAACGAAGAGAATCAGTGGACGTAGGCATTTTCGTGCCGAACCACTTTAAAAAACTTGTCTCTTTTTAACTTGTTCCTTTATATCTTGGCTGCTTGTTAACTTTATCCTTTTCTGTTGAACAAAATCCTGTGTAATGACATTCCCATTCAAGACACATCACGGCGCAACCTCACCTGGACAAGACCTAACAGGTACTGTGCGAATCTATGCCCTCGCCAATGAGACACTTTTGCTCCAGCATCCCTTTGCTGTGAGTTAACTCATTGCTCGCGATCGGCCCTTAAAGCCAACTGTAATGAGTCGATTATAAGCCACCGAGAAGGCCGACTATAGCCGAGGCAGCTCATTACGGCGTTCGGCTCGCCGGCAACCGTGAGCCTACTTTAAGCCCCAACATAAGGTGTGGCCAACCAGGGGTAGTTCACGGTTGACGATCGGCACCCACGCTAGCCGGCCACGGTAAATCGAATAATTCCCACGATTACGGGCCATAATGGCCCGGGTAATTACTCTGCACGATCTCGGCTCCGAGTGTCTTAAGTACGGCTGTGGTAAAAAAGATAAACTCCCCGCAGAGGCGTAAGATGGGTGACAAATGTCTCCAAGACCCACAGCTAGGGAAAGTGACTACAAAACCCGTTTTCCACGAACTTAAGCACATCGAAGGCCTTCCGTGATTGGAAGTTTTACTATTTCTCATATGTCAGTTTTATTTAAAGAACTTTCCTCCTATCCTCTATAACGATCCCTAAAGTTCAGGACACAGAATAGGAGACACTCGCTAATGGGAATAGGAGCTCACAACTGGACACTCGGCTGCATTCATACTCGGTCACACAAGACATTCAGTGCTGCCATCTACAACTAAAACATGAAGGGCGGTACTTTCTTCTTTTGTGTATAAATACGTAACTATAATTTTTTCGCACATCACATTAAAACATTGTAAGGTATGAAATTATATCTTAAACAAGAACTTGACATCAAAATAACGAAAGCATTCAAATACGACAGAATCAGCTTAAGTTAAAAAATTACATACCAAGAATAAAGTCGTTTATTACAAGTAACATAATTACAGCCTAAAAGTTACGTTACTGCTCTGAGACTAACGTAGACAGCAATGTCAAGTAAACAGAAAGATATCCAGGTCAAGTTAAGGAGTCGGCTACACCGGAGCTTCACCCTTGTCCTGCTGGTCCTCCGAAATCTCCTTAACCGCGGAGTGGGAACTTTCAGCATGTTGACCAGAGATATTTAGTGCTCCAGAGGTCTCACCTATCCGATCAAGAAAAGAATTCATTAATAATAAGCAACCAAGTTACGGAAAGCTAAAAGGGAAGACTTACCAGCATCTGCTCCTTGATCATCATCCTCTAATTGCACACCTACCTCCTCAGCAGTAAGCAGCCGCATACCCTCCTTCACCGCCGCTTTCTCCTCCTTGGAGAATTGAGCCGTAACCACATCCATTCTGAAGGCCACGCCGCCCTCCTTATCTGCTTCGGCCTTAGCCTCCTACAGGGCCCTAAGATAAATCCTAGCCATGACTCGGGGATAATCATCCATCCAAGATAAGTTGCCCTGTCTCCAAGTGCGAAAGTACATATCCTGAAGCATCTCATCCATTATCCCCTCATTCTCTTCAAACTCCCTTGTTCGGCCCTCAGAAGCCAACAGCTGTGCAGTGGCAACATCCCTCTCCGATTGGTACCGCGAGCGGTCGGCTTGGAGGGATTTCCTCATCGCCTCCATCTCATCCTTTAGCTTGTTTTGAGCCAGCTCTGCAGCTTCAAGCCTCCCGGATAATTCCTCTACCCGCTCGAAATCCGCTTTTCGAACCTCATCCACCGTTGCAATAGCCATATCGATCCGTTCCTTGCAGGCGGCCTCCATTTTCCGCAACTCTGCCCTGCTGACCTCTTCCATAGTCTTCTTTAACCGCCTAGATGCAGCCTCATGCTGAGAAATCTGGATGGCTTGATCAGCAAGTTGTTTATCCTGGTCAGAAACCATTAACCGCAGTCGAATATTGGCGCTCCCGATTTCCTCCCTAGCCTTGACCAGACGGGCATGATGCCCCATCAGCTTCTTGGTTTCCTCGGCGACCCGTTCGATGTTCGCCTTAGCTTCATCCCCCAGAGTTACAACCCGAGTGGTAAGCAAATCAAGGTCCAGGGACTTAGCCTCATCAAGCACCCGTACCATAGGATTGCGAGGGAGAAGGTGTTCACCAGTAGCCTCGTCGAAGGAGATATCATGAGAGGCCGGGTCCAGATCTGGATGACCCGCAAACGGATTACGAGCCAAGCCAGGGTGATCTCTCGGGGTAATGGTTGGATTTTCAGACGGATGCGGAGAAGGTATGAACTCAGTATCCCCCTCCGTGATATCGTGAAGAGGCTGGGGTGGGGGCTAAGGACCAGGTGAAGGTTCGAACAAGGAGCGGCTCCTCTTCTTCTTCTGAATACCCTCTTCAATGACCCTAAGAAGAGGACGGTAGCCGACTACATCCCCGGAGCGGTTGGTCGGAGGCTTCGGTTTAGTAGAAGCTTTGAGGAACTTATATTGTTCGAGGCGGTGCCAAACATCTGAGGTCTTGGCGGCTTTGCCCGCTCCTGGAATGAAAACCAAGTGTCACAAGCATGCATTGAACCGTAATTCAAGAAATATATCAAGTTAAGAAGAGTAAAAAAATTCACCTTGAATCGCAGAAGTTGCCTCAGCTGAAGCACTCCTGGAAGATAAATCGGCGCCAGTCCCGGCCTTACCAGCTTTCTTGGGCTTCTCCGCCAAAGCCGGTCCTTCCTCCAACCCTTCGAAGGCTTGGTGGAGAGCGTCATCTGTCCACTCTTGAATCATGCCTGCTTGCCCAGGAGGTAAAGCCCCGGTGCCATCACCGCTCTGTCCTTCGCCACCATCATCGCCCTGACGATCACCATCACCTTCTCTACCACTTCCACTCTCCGCCTCACCTCCTTCATCCTTGCCTCTTTCCTCCTCCACACTTTCCTCCTCCGGAACATCTGGACATGTGCTGGGAGAGGGTCCATCGGACTTCTTGAGTTTCTTTCCCCCGGCGACTGGATGTATCGAGAAGGGTCTCCTTTTGCTGCTCTTCGCCGTAGCCCCTCCTTTAGCTTTGGCAGCCCTCTCCTCTGCAGTGTCTCTCTGCTTGACCATGGACTGATGTGGTAGAATCAGGTTGTGCCCCAGAAGTGTAGGATTCCTGATCAAGTAAGAAGCCGACCTATCCCTTCCCGAAATGGCTTCAATTTCCGCAGCCATTTGAACCAGGCGATCATTCTCCACGACCGCAAAGCAACCTGTCGCTAGCAAGAAATAAAAACACATAAGAAGAAGCATTGCAGTCAGAACGGAAATTATAAATGAGATTCAACTTACAACCAGAAGTGAAGCGGCGGAAAGAAACAGAGTCATCTTTGACAAAAAAACCATTCCTTCTTGAACATGCTGAACTTCGAGTATAAATCCAGGACTGGCTTGAAGGACACGGCCGACTCCAAGCTAATATACGGAGACCCCTTCTTGTAGCCTCTTAAATTGTACAGATATCGGATTTCCCAGATGGAGGGAGGACGCCCGTATCTCCTCTGGAAGATAACAAACAGGCTCACAAAGATGGCGTAGGAGTTAGGCTGAAGCTGGAAAGGAGCCACCTTCAGGTATGTGATGAAGCTGACTATCCAAGCATTAAGAGGTGGGATGGCACCACACATGCAATGATACCTGCTATAAGCAAAATAGCCTTCGCGGAGGGGGGGGTTATACGGCATCACTCCTTCCCCCGGCAACAACATATGCGCTCTGTCGATCCCAAAAGAGCGAGAAATAATATCAAGATGCTCGTCTTTGAGGGAGCTAGGGGAGCAATCAGGAGGTGAGTTCAGAAGCTCTTGAGGACCGTACCCATCCACTAGCGATCTCGGGGTGTACCATATCGTTCTGGTGCTGCTTGAACTGGGGGAACTATGGAGGACTCTCCTTGGTCCTTAAACTTCTTCTTATCAGAATGAGTTTCGACTTTATGAGACATTATCTGCAACAGGAGAAAACATATTATTAGAACAAGGAGTGTAGAAATATGAATAAACAAATACCTAACAGTCTGAAGCCTCATCCATGGTTCAAGACATAAAAAGCTCAAAGGCCATCCGGCATTCAAACTCAACCGGTAGTTCAAGCATGAAGCGTCATTCGGTTGTCCAAAGACTTCGAATTCATTCGGTTGACCAAAGACTTCGAATTCATTCGGTTGTCCAAAGGCTTCGAATTCATTCGGTCATCCTAAGACTTTGAAGTTCATTCGGTACTTAATGTATCCTGACTTCATTCGAAGAGGGCCTCACCTGGTCCGACAGTTAAGGTCTAGTTCGATAATACGTTCGATTCGGCAAAGACAAGAGTTTGGTTCGGCTGATAAGGAATAATGAAAGCATTATGCCCATACTTATAGGCAAATATAAACGACCGGACCAACTGGTTCGGCGTTTGGGACCGGATGAGAGTGTTTAGGATTGAATGGCCTAAAAACAAAGCGCGACATATGCAGGCATATGCCCCACTTTGGGGGGCAAATGTTGGCCAAGTTTCCACCGGACCAAGACCATCAGATCACTGATGCCGAATCAAGACTAGGAAAGACCCTGCCGAACCAACTCCCTTCCCATGCCTACCGAACCAGCTATCTCTAAGACCCTGCTGAGCCAACTCCCTTCCTATTCCCACCGAACCAGCTATCTCCAAGACCCTGCCGAACCAACTCCCTTCCCATGCCTACCGAACCAGCCACTCCGCTACCTGCCGAACCAAACCCAAAGTATCACTACCGAACCAGAACCAGTCCCAACCACTACCGGACCAACCAATCACTGAACCATCCCTTTTCTCCACTCTCCACCGGACCAGGGGATCACCGAACCAATGTTGCCAGGCCAGATTACATCAGCCCCAGGCCCACCAGCAGCTACATACATCCAAGACCCCTACCCCCAACCTCACTCTATAAATAGAGGGGTAGGGGTACAACAATGGCAGACAAGTTTGAGAGCTCAAGCACGGATAGAACATTCAAACAACTTTCATATACTTGTATCAAAGCTTTGTACTTGTAATCTGAACAAGAAAGGAGAAATAATATAAAAAGTGGACGTAGGCACATTCTGGCCGAACCACTATAAATCTGTGTGTCTTTTACAGTTTAGTCCCTGCTTTTCACATATTTGCATAAATCACCCAGATCACTAAAAACAACATAAAATCAACTAAATCATACGACTTGGAGGTGTTTGCCCATTTTTTGTGCAAACAGAAATGATAGGAGAATGCTATTTGGTACAGGTCCTACTTTCATCTTTGCTTATTAACTTTGATAAAATATTTAAATAAGCCTTTACAATTTATCTCTACTATCTTTGCTTATTAATTTATCCTAAGTCTTAAAACAAGCCTCATTCTGTTCTATTTCTTATTATAACCTACGTTATAAGCATTATTTATTACTTAACCCAATATCTAAGTGTAAAAATAAGCTTCTTTCATCATATACGCTTTTTAGTTATAATTCTAAGTTATAACTAGGCCAATTATCTTTAATTAGTCAAATTCTAACATTAATATCATAATTAGGCTCAATTTCAGTCTTAATTCCATTTTTATTACAGTCTTTACAATTTACATCTTATCTTCCGTTATTTCAGTATACTTATAATTTTAATCCATATTCACGTTTAATCTATTCTAATCCATACGCGAAGAAGAAGGAGAAATAAAAGAAAACTGAAAATAGAAGAAAATCCAAAGCGTAGGAAAATGATGTAAATAACGCATAAATAACAGTAAATAAATAAAAATACTGTAATTAAATGGAAAAGCTATAATTAACAGAAATAAACTAAAATCAACTGAAAAGAATAGCAAAAAGAAATAAACTGAAAATAATTCTAAAAACTGTAAATAAACTACTAAAAAGGTTATTCCAAAAATCATAGTAAAACTACAACTATTGGAAACCCTATTATTTTAAATTACTTAAAAATCTAAATAATTACAATCACTCACCTGAGACAAAAGCTAGAATCCCTTTTTTTTACAGCAACCAAAATTCTCTAGCAATCTCCTCTAATTTGTACAATCTCCATCTTTTATTTGAATGTATATATATAATATAATCTTATTTTATAAATGAAGAATGTTGGTAAATATTTGAGAGAGAGAAATGGAGGCTAGGTATTGATTTTAGAGTGAAAACCTATGTTATTTTAGGTCATATTTATAGTATTTAGGTGTGCTTTCAACCGTAGATTAGAATCTCTAGAAATTTCTGCTGACTCATTGTTGTGTCAAATCTTACAATGCGCCTTGTCAACGCCTTATCTTATATTTAATTTAATTAATTACACCCTCAATAATATACAAATTATAAATAACATTTTCTTCTCCTCAATTAATTTCTAATTTGTGACATTTTATTTCATATTAAATTTCAATGCATCTCTCTTTATTCGCATGTTTCATTTCAGTTTCAAACATCCCATTTAATTTACATGTTTACGTCTGAAATAAATAACTAAACAACATATCAATATCTTTCCACATTTACATCTGAAATAAGTAAATTAACATGTCAATATTTCTCCATGTTTTTGTCTAAAATAAATTAATAAATAACTTGAAATTCTTATGCCAGTATTGTACATATTCACGTTTGAATTAATTGGATGAATAACATGTGAATTGTTATGTCAATATTCTATATATTCAAATCTGAATTCATTAAATAACATGTGAATTGTTATGTCTACAGTTTTTTCCATATTCACATCGTTGTAATTAGATAAATAACATGTCCACAAACGTGTATATATGTTGTATATTAATTAGCAACCTAATTCTTTACCTTTAAATTGAGCAATCAATTACATTAATTAATTGATATTAATGTCTTTATGTTTAAAAATCAAACTGGCCCTTATTCTTTACTAACAAAGAAATAACATACTTTTATTTTCTGTAAGAAATGTAATCCTTCCATAATACACTCTTGCCTTTTCTTTTCAAAATATAACGTTCATTTTATTAAATGCCTTCTTTTTATAAATATATGGTTACATTTTCTCTCCTTTACAATAACCCATCTCATTTGAACATCGTCATCTAAATTTATAAAAGTGGATGCCTTCTTTTTATATACGCTGTTATACCTTTTTTTCCTCTTTTGTTACAAAACAAACTCCCTGTTTATAAAATCATACATATATTCAAAAATGAGAAGTTTATTTTATTTATCTCAAAACATGCATTTATTTTTATTTAAAATGTTCATTCCATTTTGACATAAATGCAAGTTCTTATATTAAACTTAATCATTACAATTTAATTCCTTTTTCCCTTTCTAATTGAAACATTTCAATAAATCTACTGCCAATTAATTTTAATACTAGTTTCAAACGAATTCTAATTATAAACACTATTTCTTTTCACTTATAATTATTTATTAATTCCTCCTTAAATTTTGGGTTGTTACATTCTCCCCTCCTTAAGGGATTTCGTCCCCGAAATCTCTAAGGATAGAAGAATGAAATAAAAGTTTTCATCTAAGTTCTACAACCAACTACTCAACCATCACTCATTACATCCATTGTCCTTAAGTTTTTCTAATGCAATTTATGATACTTATGCAATTAGTGTAGTGTCAAAGTCCCTAAATAATGTAAAAGATTAGGTTGTCCACTGATTCAGTTGACCACCTTTTATGCAATCATGTCTATGCCATGTATCCAAATGAATGCAAAAAATCCCTAATGATAACTGATAGTTCTATATGCGTGCTACAATCATCATCCAAATGCAATAGTCATATTATAATCATCCATTTATAGCAACCATGGAATAAAATAAAATGCAAATGCGCACACATCCATATGCATATGCTCTAGTGTCCTAGTTAGGCCGATCCCTAAAAGATAATAGTGCCTAGTGTAAGTATATGCGTCCATTCGCATCCACTAGCAAACACGTGCAACCACTAGCATCCATCATACATTACATGTTCTAATAACATGTTTACATCATATCCTATCATCCATAGGTTAAATCTTAAGATCTACCCTCCCAAGGAATGATAAAGGAAAGAACCTATTCAAAACTAAAGATGGAAATAGGAAATTCGAAATTTACTATCAAAGAGAGACGTGGATAAGAAGTACGCATTTTCTCCTAATCAATTTAATCCTCTCCGAAGTCTTTTTAACCTCTATAGACTCAATCCAACACGAAAGAGACTTGCGCGGTCTTCCATAAAGAGCTTCGTAAGGTGCCATTCCAATGCTAGCTTGAGAACTACTATCTTATGTGAATTCCATTAAAGAAAGATGCTTTTCCCAAGTTCTTCCAAAATCAGGAATATCCATTCTCAACCATGCGTGTCTTACAATTTTACTAACTCCATTTTACTGTTCTTCTTTAGTCTGCTCACATGAATAACCATTCCTAGGTTCTTAGTAGGGTCCTATACACTCTACGGAAACTCTATTATTACTTCCAAAAGTAATTACTACTGTCTCCTTTGTAGCCTTACACCTTTTCCGTTACACCTAGGAAATGATTCTTATCTACTTCACATTTAGGAGTTTGGTTCGATGTTTATAGTTCCATTTTAAAAATTAAGGCTTCTAAATTTTTAAAACATCAAATCCCAAAACCTTTGTCTTTAAAAGTGTTATCTTTAAGTTTCAATTAAATTCAAAAATACTAGGTTACTTAAAATATTATCTTTCTAGACTTGCATCTTCACAGCTTTTTGAATTTACATTATTTCCCAAACCCAAAGGGAAGGACTTTTAAGTCAAAAACTTATTCCTCGTTTTCTTTTAAATACCCTTTTAGTTTTCTATAAAAATTTGAATTTTCAAATTTTAATTTTATTATGTTTTCCAAACACTTATTTAATTTTTCACCAAACTATTTTTTTTTAGAATATCTTTAAGATATCCTTATGTGTTTTCAAAACATCTTCTCATTATACCTAACAGTCTCATACCTTAATGCATTGGAACTACTTTCTCCTATGAGAAATTATCAACGCTAAAATCTTCTATGAACCTTTTTAAAAGAGGACTTCATGTTTAGGTGAAACTACAATGAACTTATTTTATACTTTTCAAAACAGGCTATACAAAATATGTTTTTCATACCTTGTACATCTCTTTCTTGTATTCCTTGTAACTTGTACAGAACATTTTTATTGGTTTCATAGAAAATTATGCCATTACTTTTTTTTCATTCTAATAGATTAAAGTATTTTTAATTTACATTCTCTTATGATAGACATCTTCTAATATCTAACTTACTCTTTTCTTTTCAGAAAAACTCACCTCCAAAACTGCTTTAATATATCCATAACCAAAAACATTTCCTTATAATAAGTGTATTTTACAAATCACTTTTATTTTTACTCTTAGAAATTATCTTTTTAAAAATTCATTTTTATTTGGGTTTAAAACAGATGTTGCATAAAACGCCGTTACTACAACCAAAAAATTCTAGTGTATGAATTTAGTTAAAAATATATATGTAACGACCCGGTATTTCGTGCCATTCGCATCCGCACATGTCAGACTTGAATTGCTCAAAATATCATATTGTTAATTTATATTTGGCAAAACTCAGCATATACAGTAAATAAATCAATCACAGAATCATAGAGTAATATAACAATAAGCAGCGGAAACAAAAGAGTAGTAGTTCATAAAGCTACTATATATATAACAGAGTTAAAACAAGATACAACAGAAGTCTCGATACAATAGTCAAATAACAAAATCTGAATATATCATTGGAGTCAACTGAATAACTGAAAGCTGAATAGATATAGATGGATCTCCAAGCGAAGCTCCAACTCCAAAGGTGAGTCTATAATGCTGTGACACTCAGTCTGACCCGAGTATAAATCAAAACACAAAGCACTCGAGTCAGGATTAACATTCTTACATCAATAAATCTAACTTAAGTGAAATATCAACTGAAATACAAGTAACTTAAAGGATGTTTGGGATTTCCATCCTCTAAGGATCCGTGGAATTATCTACTACGTAGTAATATACGCTATTATAATATGTCTATAGTAAAGTAAAGGTATTAAAATAGCGTTAAGGCGTTACCCATATCCCCCTTAACACATTTTATATATTCCCTAGTCTAATAAGTACCGTAACTCCCCCCGTAAACTGGAGGGCTATCAGAGGGCACTCCATAGGTATGGTAACAAAAAACTCGTAGAAGGCACGCTAGGGCATGTGAACACGACACTCGAGGCAATGCCAGGGTAGATATACCAATTGCACTCATGGACTGGTGGTAACGCATAGCAGCTACTACCGCCCACCTCGTGACACACTCCCAAATCAAAGGGTGCACCCAATCAATCACAAAAGAAATAGAATGGTATCGAAGAAATGTTTTCGATAGGGAGAATGACCCCACTTGGTCCGGTATAGCTCCTGTTTTAGTCACATCTAAGCTGACTCACGGGAGTCAGGGTCACGTCATACCATATAGAATCATCGCCAAACCATCCTACTTCATTTTTGGAATCTCCACCACGTACATAGTTGTTAAAGTAGTTTTCGGTATTGGTAGAGAGTATGACAATATCTGATCCCGGTCTCTTTAACAACCAAACGTTATTATAACATCGTGGTCATTTCATTTCAAACAGTTCATGATTCATATCAAAATATCATATCATTTCAAACTATATCAATTTGGTATCATTATACACTTTAAATCATATTCATTTCCAAAATCGTAACACTTTCAAAATTATAACACTTTCGAAATCGTAACACTTTTGAAATCATAACATTTGAAACCATAACACTTTGAAACCATAACACTTTGAAATCATAACACTTTCAACCTAAACAGTTTAGACGTTGAAAATAGTATATATATTAAAATACTTTATAAATTAAAATAGTTTATATATATAATAAAATACTTTATATAATAAAATTAGTTTCCTCTAATTTCACAAATCAATTCAAATCATCTTAAATTCCAAGATTTCAATTTTATCAATTCCAATTCAATCATTTCAATTTAAAGTTCAAAGATTCAAGTTTAAATATTCAAACATTTACAATATAAATTTCATTTATATTTCAACATTTTACTTTAATTTATTTCAAATTGGAAAATATTCACTTAATCATGTTAATAACAATTTATTAAAATCCCAATTTATAAATTTAAATCAATATTAAATATTCAATCTCAATTTTATTTAAAATCTGAGAATATCCATTTAATCACATTTTATCAAATCAAGTTATAAATCCAGGTATAATCATATCTTTTCAAAATCTCAAAACTAATAAGTTAGATCAATTCTTTCTTAAATTTAATTATTAACCAATTTAAATTCCAAGTCAACATTAATTTATCTTCCCAACCTTTATTATTAAAGTTATAAAATCTATTTTAAAATATTAATATAAATTTAAGTAAATACTTAGACATATTATATACTAATTAAATTGAATTTTATTAAATTAAAACTTATTATTAAATTTATTTTTATACTAAATTTATTTTTATATATTTTTAAAATAAATAAAATACAAGTAAAATCTTGAAATTTACATTTTTCAAAACTAACTTATAAGTTAAAATTTCCAAAACATATTATTTAAAATCTAAAATTTAAATCTTTATAAAAATTACATTTATATATATAATATCTAAAAACCAATATTTATTAAACCATATATTTCCTTTCAAAACCTTGGAAATCATTTTTAAAATATATATAGACCAACGGTGTCTGTATATAATTTTCTATCATATGGTCAAGTGATACAGATATTTATCATTTCAATCCGCAATTTAAATATCTACGGGTATATATCATTTCAACCCGCAATCCCAATATGTAAAATAAATGAAAATCGCTTGGGTTTATCATTTCAACCCATAATGATTTTCCCCTATACTACAAGATCGTTCGGGTATGTATCATTTCAACTCATAGGGAATTCTAAACTAACAGGGAACTTGCAGAGTGAGAACAAATGTGATAATAATAATAATATCAATAACAAGCATATATCATCAATAACAAATTTAAATATATACAACAGGATATGGTGTCATATCACAGGTGAACAGTTATAGATAATGGCATATCATATACAGCAATTATAAAATCAACAGTTAAATTTAGCAGCATATTTCAATTGTCGTTTTAAGTGAAATCAAATTTAATAAATATAAGAACGTTAATCGTGAGTGATTGCTCACCTTTTGAGGCTAAAGAAGATAGATAATGAAATGAGTTGTGAATCCAAACACGAATTCCAAAGCAAAGCAAGATGGCACAAATTCGATGATCAAAGCAAGGCTGGGATTGATGAGAACAATTAGAATCAGCTTGATATAAATGAAAAATATATATATACTATTATTATTATTATTATTATTATTTTCTTAAAATCAATAAAAAAAATTTAAAACTTATATAAACTAACATATATAAACTAAAGTAGACTTTGTATATGTATAGCTAACATATATATTAAAATTAAGTATGCTTATCAACTGGAAATATATATATATATATATATATAACAAAAACATAAGTAAGTTTACATAACATAACATAGCTTGAATATAAACTTCTTTAACATAGTATATATATATATAAACAAGTTAATTGACATATATACTTATGTTTATTTTAAAACAACATATAATATAAAAGTCAATAACTCTAAGTAGCTCACACATGCTGCATTGATAACATGCACATGTGACTCACAAAATACATGGCTGACTTAGAAAATGCACGAACAGGGGTCACAAATGCACGACAAGCATACATATGTATATTTTATTCCTATAGAGACTTACACATACAATACCTCTTTTATAATCTAGTATGCATACTCACTATAATTAAATAAATGTATATTATATATATGTACCACATACATAACCAATATCCATACTTATATATGTTCACCCAAATATATATATAACCTTGTTGTAAACTGTAAACATAAACACAGTAAACATATAATTTCTTCTTCTAATATATATACTCACACAAACCGATTATACATAACTCAATAAACTTATATACGAATGCATACAAATAGAATATATATGACTAATAAAACTTGTATATACAACCAAATGCTTTTGTGTAATACTCATTTAAATAACAGATTAAATATTATTTTTTTACAATATACACATGCAGACTCTTATATACGAAATATATATATATATATATAAAATCAACTATTTATAAAGTAATATATTATAAACGATTATACTTAAAACTTGCATATAAAAAAATATTTTTATACTAAAGTATTGTAAGCCAGACCTCATATTCATTCGCATATTTAAACTGTAAGATATAAAAACAAAAGAAACAAAGCAGCTTGTATAGAAATATATATATAAATATATACACACTAATATATAAACTATAGCTTATACCTATAAATAACATATACACATATATAAATAGAGCCATATATAGAAACATGCGTACCATCATATATATATATATTACATATGATATATGTACAACAGTTATAAAAAAAGCTTATACAACTTACATTAAAGCAACAGGGAGGAAGGGTCACGCAAGGAGGGTGGAGAGAGGCACGGTAGAGAGGGTTGTCAACTAGTTGTGGGAGAGTTTGCTTCAGATGTAGTATTTTTGGTCAGGGGAAGGGTTTGAGGGCTTCACGGTCGGATCTGGAGGGGTTGTTGCGACCGGAGGGGAGAGAAGGTGCAGGCAGTGGTCGGTTGTCGTGGTAATGGGTGGTGGAGTGAGGCTCGGTTGATGGGTTGCGAACGGTAAAGCATGAGCGGACTTCGTGGAAAGAAGGTTCAAGAGTGAAGAGGGACGTTCCATGATCTCTGATATATAACCTTGCTTTGAATTTTATTTATTTATTTTGTGGAACAAGAATAGACAGCAAAATGAAAGCAAGAGAGAAAATGTTGCAAACAAGAAGAAGGCTGGATTTTCACAGTAATCTATATACGTATAAAATTTTATCTCAGAAAAATAAAGAAATCGAAGAGACCCAAAACAAATATGTGAACCAACATAATAATAAATAGCATATAGGGAATAGTAAAAGTCATGCGTGTTGAATTCAAAATTTAATATCTAGATGCTGATCAATTTCTCACATTGGATACATGCAAGGACAAAAGGAACAACAAAGGTTCAAAAACGGATACCGATGTGGCTGGCTATTTCATGGATTGCGCCACATACTGAACACCGAAACACACGAAAGAATATACTGCAGAGATCAGCACGATGAGACGACCAAAACGGTATACAGATATCAGTGGCACGACCATTCCATCAAAAGTTGATATTCGGTACCGGAAATGCTGCTAAAACGCCGGAATTAAGATAAACGGAGCAATAGCAGTCCAAATTTGACGAAACAAAATATGACGTCTCGCTTAGAAGATGATTTACAAATTTAATATGTAAAAATATTCAGGTTTGAAAAATACTTCATTATCAGCAAATATTAACTGATTCAAATTTAAATAAAATTACACAAGAAAATATACTTCCATATTATCTAATGAAAATTTACCATTTGCTATGTTTAAATAGACGTATTCCAAATATCAAATTTCTATTTCAAATATTATTATTTAAAATTTCACAAAAATTCAGTCAATTACGTTATTAAAACTATTAGAATTTTACGGGTCGTTACAATATACTATGTAAAAACATTTCCTTTCGGAGTCACCTGCTATAACAATAGTGTTATAGCCTATGCTCCCTTTATTTTCCACGAAAGCATCTATTACAACAATAAATGTTGTAACCTATGCTTTCGATACTTAATACACTCTAGGCTTTTATATTTAAAATCTTTGTTTACCTATAAAGAAACCAGCGAGCTATATATGCTCTATAATTCTTCGAAAAGAATTTCACTTTTAACAAAATTTACATTATATAAAAACTAATTTAAATTTCATACCACTTTTTTTTCTTTCTAAAACCCAATATTTAATTCTTCAAAAATATTGACAATTATATTTTTCAATTTTTCAATTCTAACTATTTTATTTTATTGGGCTAGGCATAAAGTGAATTTTCTTCTTACTACCCTAGGAGTACCCTTCCTAAATCTTGGAAATCTCATTTCCTTACTAAAGTCTTTTACTCCTATTCCTCTTTTATGCTTATATTTATTCCAATGCACTACCGTTAAATCCATTTATCTAAACCTAAATGTACAAAATCGTTTCTCAAACTCTTTCCATGAGTTGACCTTCTCTATGCCCTAAAAACGCACTTCCTTACTCCAAAAGTGACACTTGAATTTTTCCTTTTAACCGATGAATGCGAAGTGTACAAAGAACCTCCTTAAAATGTCTGGGAAATCTTTAACGACTGGAACAAAAACTAGCTCTCATAGTGATGAATCAAGGGAATAAAGGAAGCTCAACATGACTGACCCCTATGGGTCGCAAGAAACTTCGAGAGTCCATCCGCTACATGTCCCTAATCTAACGACTCCCTTTTCGCAGTCTAATATCGCACCATAAGTGGATAACCAATCCATCCCCAAAACCATCCCATACCCCAAAAATCCCAGTACATAGGCGTCACAATCAAACTCTACGCCTAGTATAAAAGTTTTCAAACCCCTACAAACCATAGACAAGTGTGTCGATCCTCATATGGGGTTTGAAACAACAATGGGGTCTACTACTAAAGAGATGTCTAAGTGCAAACAATCTACCAAAGAACTCGTAATGAAAGGATGTGATGCTCCAAAATCGAAAAGAGTCCGAATGGGAAAATCGGAAAGAGAGATTAATCCTTCTAAAGAGATTTTCCTACCTCTATCTGAATCACTGCTAGAAAGTGCTGCATCTAAAGCTTGTACCTGCGCCGTAGGTGCGCTTGCTCTTAACCCCGTTCTCTAAGGATAAGCTCTACTACGATGACCAGGCTACCCATAGTTGAAACACCTCCCCTTCATCGTTTTATTCTTATAGTCCCTTGCGTAATGACCGACCCGTCCATAGTCATTGCATTTCTTGCTTTTCTTGATCCAACTCCTCCAAATCTAACATCCTAAACCTTTGCTTCATAACCTCCAACCTAGCTCATGCCTCCTCGAAATCCTCTGTGCTAGAAATCGTTCTGCCTCCTAGACTAGCGAAGTTCTTGCATATCTTAGAAAAATTGGCTGCTGTAGATGGATTAAAGGGACCTCCACCTACCGGTGTTGTATTGGGCGCTTGCCCTTGCATCTTTGGTACCGTAGCACTATGGAACCAGTCAGCCATATTATGAAAAGAAAAGGAAACTTAGGCTCGAAAGAATCGAAAGAAGGTTGAACTGGACTTTTGAGGGGATTTTTTTTATAAAAACTCTTTTATACTCGAAAAACTACTTCTATAATAAGAGTTTCTTTATGAAAAATACTTCTAATTTGAAGATATGTTACTTAAAAATAGGTTGCTTTTGGAAAAATACTTTATTTTTAAAACAAGTTTTTAGGAATCCTGTAACCTTAGGCTCTGATATCAAGTGTAACACCACACACCCCTTAGTATACCCAAAAGGACACACTAAAAGATGTGGTGCATTGTAGGTATAACTAAAACTAGCAAAGACTAAGATTCACAAGACAAAATAGATAAAAATAGCGGAAACAATTAAAATAATAATTTGCT
This sequence comes from Allium fistulosum, assembly GCA_030737815.1. Taxonomy (NCBI): domain Eukaryota; kingdom Viridiplantae; phylum Streptophyta; class Magnoliopsida; order Asparagales; family Amaryllidaceae; genus Allium; species Allium fistulosum. The sequence continues at coordinate 871,858,305 of CM060902.1, forward strand.
AAAAGTCAAACTTCATAATATAGAATTATAAAACCAAATACATCATATGTCTCAAAATACCAATATATGTCTCATGAATCAAAACCACAGTCTTATAAATATCAGAGTACAAACTATCCCTCACAAAGTGCCAGTACGTGGAATAAGCTAAAAACTGAAAATAAAGAAGAGAAATACATAAGAAATCTCTCCCAAAGAAGTCTCCAAGTGTCTGCAATCTATCATCCTTGCTCTTGCTAGCCTATGGGGGAAAAGGGTAAAATGGAGGAGTGGGTCAGACTAAAAGTCTGGTGAATGATAGTAATTACTAGAATCTTTAAGCAAAGTAAAAGTAATAGACTTTACAACAGTTCTAGTATATAAAAGGAAAGAAAGGAAACAGAGAGAAGGAATAAGCTGGAAATAAATACGAACTAACTAAATTGACATAATTGATTAACTTTGATTGTTTGCACTTGTGTTTGATAGCTGCTTTGATTAGGCTGAATTCCTAATCCTATAATTAGGCTAAAATCCTAATTCTACCCTTTGATCGGCCTGCTACTCCATAGACCTACTGTGGACTAGACGCTATATAGCTCCCTACACAGAAGGCAATGGTGTCTACGAATGACACGCAAAGTATCTACTGTGGACTAGACATTATATAGCTCCCTACATAGAAGGCAATGGTGTCTACGAAAGACACACATACTAAGCGCTTGGAACTCATAACGATTTGTGAGCCATCATTGGAAGTCGCACGCGTGACCACCACTAAGCTCGTGTTACTTGTTGTTTGACCTATTGGGTCTTCTTATTACCTCAAGCTCCAGCATAAGCGTGCCCCTTGTCTCACTTCAGGATTATGTGAAACACCGTGTCCATAGAAATAATAGGGAAAATGCTGTTGGTACTGGCCCGTCATCCAAACAATATCTAGTTGCGCCCCTTGCCCAAATCCCCATGATTTGGACTTCTTTGTACTGACCAATTACTACCATTATTAGCATAAGCATGCCCCTCGTCTAACTTCAGGTTTATGTGAAACACCGTGTCCATAGAAATAATAAGTGAATGCTATTTGGTACAGGTCCTACTTTCATCTTTGCTTATTAACTTAGATAAATTATTTAAATAAGCCTTTACAAATTATCTTTACTATCTTTGCTTATTAATTTATCCTAAGTCTTAAAACAAGCCTCGTTCAGTTCTATTTCTTATTATAACCTACGTTATAATAATGCTTATTACTTAACCCAAGGTCTAAGTGTAAAAATAAGCTTCTTTCATCTTACACTCTTTTTAGTTATAATTCTAAGTTATAACTAGGCCAATTATCTTTAATTAGTCAAATTCTAACATTAATATCATAATTAGGATCAATTTCAGTCTTAATTCCATTTTTATTACAGTCTTTACAATTTACATTTTATCATCTGTTATTTCAATATTCTCATAATTTTAATCCATATTCGTGTTTATCTATTCTAATCCATATGCGAAGAAGAAGGAGAAATAAAAGAAAACTGAAAATAGAAGAAAATCCAAAGCGTAGGAAAATGATGTAAATAACGCATAAATAACAGTAAATAAATTAAAATACTGTAATTAAATGGAAAAGCTATAACTAACAAAAATAAACTAAAATCAATTGAAAAGAATAACTAAAAGAAATAGACTAAAAATAATTCTAAAAACTGTAAATAAACTACTAAAAAGGTTATTCCAAAAGTCGTAGTAAAACTACAACTATTGGAAACCCTATTATTTTAAATTACTTAAAAATCTAAATAATTACAATCACTCACCTGAGACAAAAGATAAAATCCTTTTTTTTTTACAGCAATCAACATTCTCTAGATATCACCTCTAATTTGTGCAATCTCCATCTTTTATTTGAATGTATATATATATATATATAATATAATCTTATTTTATAAATGAAGAATGTTGGTAAATATTTGAGAGAGAGAAATGGAGGCTAGGTTTTGATTTTAGAGTGAAAACCTAGATTAGTTTTGGTCCTATTTATAGTGTTTTAGGTGTGATTTCAACCGTAGATTAGAATCTCTAGAAACTTCTGATGACTCATTGCTGTGTCAAATCTTATAATGCACCTTGTCAGCTCCTTATCTTATATTTAATTTTATTAATTACACTCTCAATAATATACAAACTATAAATAATGTTTTATTCTCCTCAATTAGTTTCTAATTTGTGACATTTTATTTCATATTAAATTTCCATGCGTCTCTATTTATTCGCATGTTTCATTTCAGTTTTCAACCTCCCATTTAATTTACATGTTTATGTCTGAAATAAATAAATAAACAACATATCAATATCTTTCCACATTTACATCTGAAATAAGTAAATTAACATGTCAATCTTTCTCCATGTTTATGTCTAAAATAAATTAATAAATAACTAGAAATTATTATGCCAGTATTGCACATATTCACGTTTGAATTAATTGGATGAATAACATGTGAATTGTTATGTTAATATTCTATATATTCAATTCTGAATTCATTAAATAACATGTGAATTGTTATATCTACATTTTTTTTCCATATTCACATCTGTTGTAATTAGATAAATAACATATATCCACAAACGTGCATATATGTTGTGTATTAATTAGTAACCTAATTATGTACCTTTAAATTAAGAAATCTATTACATTTATTGATTGGTATTAATGTTTTTATGTTTAAAAATCAAACTGACCCTTATTCTTTACTAACAAAGAAATAACATACCTTATATTTTCTGTAAGAAATGTAATCCTTCCATAATACACTCTTGCTTTTCTTTTCAAAATATAACGTTTATTTTATTAAATGCCTTCTTTTTAATATATGGTTACATTTTCTCTCATTTAAGGTAACCCATCTCATTTGAACATCATCATCTAAATTTATAAAAGTGGATGCCTTCTTTTTATATACACTGTTATACCTTTTTCTTCTCTTTTGTAACAAAACAAACTCCCTGTATATAAAATCATACATATATTCAAAAATGAGAAGTTTATTTTATTTATTTCAAAACATGCATTTATTTTTATTTAAAATGTTCATTCCATTTTGACACAAATGCAAGTTCTTATATTAAACCCAATCGTTACAATTTAATTCCTTTTTCCCTTTCTAATTGAAACATTTTAATAAATCTACTGCCAATTAATTTCAATACTAATTTCAAACAAATTCTAATTATAAACACTATTTCTTTTCACTTATAATTATTTGTTAATTCCTCCTTAAATTTTGGGTTGTTGTAGAATAAAAAGTGAAGAAATTTAAAAAAAAACGAGTAGAAAAGAACACACGGTAATTTATAGTGGTTCAGCTAATCTTGGCCTACGTCCAGTTAGTAATTTTATTGATTATCTTGTTGATTACAAGCAAGAGTTCTTATGGACCAGTATAAATCTGATAGTGGTTACAAGAAAATAGAGTAAGGGAGAGTAAGAGCCGAAAAGGATCCTTAGAAATGAGCTCTTACCCTCTATTTATAGGTGTAGGAAGCCTAAAATCTTGCCCCTGTGATCTCCACATCGTTTTGCACGTCGTAGACCAATTCTCCGAGAAGATAGGTAGATAGGTGTTTGCACAAAAAATGGGCAAACACCTCCAAGTCGTATAGTTTAGTTGATTTTATGTAATTCTTAGTGATTTGGGTGGTTTATGCAAATATGTAAAAAGCAGGGACTAAACTGTAAAAGACACATAGATTTATAGTGGTTCGGCCAGAATGTGCCCACGTCCACTTTATATGTTATTATCCTTTACTCTTCAGATTACAAGTACAAAGCTTTAATACAAGTATATGAAAGTTGTTTGAAAATTCTCTCCGTGCTTGAGCTCTCAAACTTGTCCCCCATTGTTGTACCCCTACCCCTCTATTTATAGAGTGAGGCTGGGGGTAGGGGTCTTGGATGTATATAGCTGCTGGTGGGCCTGGGCTGATGCAATTTGGCCTGGTAGAGTTGGTTCGGCAGTGGATGGTTTGGTGGAGGCTTCGCATGCCTCTGGTTCGGTAGTGGATGGAGGTAGTTGATTCGGTAGTGGATGGTTCGGTAGAGGTTGATCCGGTGGAGGTTGATTCGGTAGTGGATGGTTCAGCGATTGTTTGGTCCGGTAGGGATACTTTGGGTTTGGTTCGGTAGGTAGTGGAGTGGCTGGTCCGGTAGGCATGGGAAGGGAGTTGGTTCGGTGGTGGCTTCCCTCATCTTGGTTCGGTAATACCGGCCCAGTGAAAACACGCCCAACATTTGCCCCCCAAAGCGGGGCATATGCCTGTACATGCCGCGCTTTGTTTTAGCTTGGACATTCTCATCCGGTCTTGTGTGCCGAACCAGTTGGTCCGGTCGTTTCTATTTGCCTATAAGTATGGGCATTATGCTCTCGTTATTCCCTACCAAGTGAGATAGCCGAATCAGATTTTTCTGCCGAATCAATCATATTGTCGGATCACGCTTGACTACCGAATCAGGTGATTGCCGAATGACTTTCGTGTTTCGAACTACCGAATGGGCTTGAGTGCCGGATGAAACTCTAGACAACATACGCTTGTGCGTTTATATCTCTACTTCCTTATTCTAACAATGTGTTTTCTCGTGTTGCAGATAATGTCTCATAAAGTTGAAACTCGCTCTGACAAGAAGAAGTCCAAGGACCGAGGAGAGCCTTCCATAGTGCCCCCAGTTCAGGCAGCACCAGAACGACAGGGACCAACTCCGAGATCGCTAGTTGACGGGTACGGTCCTCAAGAGCTTCTGATCTCACCGCCCGACTGCTTTCCTAGCTCGCTCAAAGATGAGCAGCTTGACGTAATTTCTCGCTCTTTCGGGATTGACAGGGCGCGTATGCCTTTGCCGGGGGAAGGAGTGATGCCCTATAATCCCCCAGAAGGATGTTTCGCTTATAGTAGGTACCATTGTATGTGTGGGGCCATTCCCCCGATTAATGCTTGGATAGTCAGCTTCATCACCTACTTGAAGGTGGCTCCATTCCAGCTTCAGCCTAACTCCTATGCCATCTTGGTGAGCCTGTTTGTTATCTTCCAGAGGAGATACGGACGTCCTCCTTCCAACCAGGAAATCCGGTATCTATCCAATTTAAGAGGCTACAAGAAAGGGTCTCCGTATATTAGCTTGGAGTCGGCTGTATCCTTCAAGCCAGTCCTGGATTTATATTCAAAGTTCAGCATGTTCAATAAGGAATGGTTTTTCGTCAAGGATGACTCTGTCTCTATTCGTCGCTTCAGCTGCGGCTGTAAGTTGAAGCTTATTTATAATTTCCGTTTCGACTGCAATGCTTCTTCTTATGTGTTTTTATTTCTTGCTAGCGACAGATGGCTTTGCGGTCGTAGAGAATGATCGCTTGGTTCAGATGGCTGCGGAAATAGAGGCCATTTCAGGAAGGGATAGGTCAGCTTCTTACCTGGTCAGGAATGCTACTCTCCTGGAACACAACTTGATTCTGCCACATCAGTCCATGGTTAAGCAGAGAGACACGGTGGATGAGAGGGCTGCCAAAGCTCCAAGAGGGGCTACGGCGAAGAGCAGCAAAAGGAGACCCTTCTCAATACATCCAGTCGCCAGGGGGAAGAAACTCAGGAAGTCCGACGGACCCTCCCCCAGCACATGTCCAGATGTTCCGAAGGAGGAAAATATGGAGGAGGAAAGAGGCGGGGATGAAGGCGGTGAGGCGGAGAGTGGAAGTGGTAAAGAAGGTGACAGTGATCGTCACGGCGATGATGGTGGCGAAGGACAGGGCGGTGATGGCACCGGGGCTTTGCCTCCTGGGCAGGCAGGCGTGATTCAAGAGTGGACAGATGACGCTCTCCGCCAAGCCTTCGAAGAGTTGGAGGAAGGACCGGCCTTGGCGGAGAAGCCCAAGAAAGCTGGTAAGGCCGGGACTGGCGCCGATTTATCTTCCGGGAGTGCTTCTACTGAGGCAACTTCTGCGATTCAAGGTGAATTTCTCTTTATTCTTTTTAGTTCTTGAATGATGGCTCAATGCATGCTGGTGACACTTGGTTTTCATTCCAGGAGCGGGCAAAACGGCCAAGACCTCAGATCTTCGGCACAGGCTTGAACAATACAGACTTCTCAAAGCTTCTGCCAAACCGAAGCTTCCTACTAACCGCCCTGGAGATGTAGTCGGCTATCGTCCTCTTCTTGGAGTTATTGAAGAAGATATACAAAAGAGGAAGAGGAGTCGATCTTCGTTTGAATCTCCTCCTGGCCTTCCGGCCCCACTCCAGCCTATTCACGATATTACGGAGGAGGATACTAAGTTTATGCCTTCCCCACATCCGTCTGAGAATCCAACCGTCACCCCGATAGATCACCCTGGCTTGGTTCGTAATTCGTTTGCGGGTCATCCAGACTTGGACCCGGCCTCTCATGACATTTCCTTCGATGAGGCTACTGGTGAGCACCTTCTTCCTCGCAATCCTATGGTACGGGTGCTTAACGAAGCTAAGTCCCTGGACCTTGATTTGCTTACCACCCGGGTTGTAACTCTGGGGGATGAAGCTAAGACGAACATCGACCGGGTTGCCGAGGAGACCAGGAAATTGATGGGGCATTATGCCCGACTAGTCAAGGCCGGGGAGGAAATTGGGAGTGCCAACATTCGGCTACGGTTAATGGTTTCCGACCAGGCTAAGCAACTTGCCGATCAAGCCATTCAAATTTCTCAGCACAGTTGGCGATGGAGGCGATGAGGCCGCGGAGCTTGCTCAGTTCAGGTTGAAGGAGGAGATGGAGGCGATGAGGATCTCCCTTCAGGCTGACCGCTCACGATACCGATCGGAGAGGGATGCTACCGTTGCAAAGCTGCGTGCTTCTGAGGCCCGAATGAGGGAGCTTGAGGAAAACAAGGGGATGATGGATGAGATGCTCCAGGATATGTATTTCCGCACTTGGAAACAGGGTAACTTATCCTGGATGGATGATTACCCCGAGTTATGGCCAGGATTTATCTCCAGGCTCTGGAGGAGGCTAGGGCTGATGCAGATAAAGAGGGTGGCACGGTCTTCAGAATGGATGTGGTCACTGCCCAGTTTACCAAGGAGGAGAAGGTGGCGGTGAAGGAGGGTATGCGGCTGCTTGCCGCTGAGGAGGCAGGTGTGCAAGTAGAGGATGATGATCAGGATGGTCAGGAAGCAGGCGCTGGTAAGTCTTCCCTTCTAGTCTTTTCTTTAACTTGGTTGCTTATCACTAATGAATTCTTTCTTTGACCGGACAAGTGGGCAACAGGACAAGGGTAAAGCTCTGATGCAGCCGGCTCCTTGACTTGACCTGGATATCTTTTTGTTGACTTGACATTGTTGTATATGTTAGTCTCAAAACAGTAACGTAACTTTTATGTTGTAATTATGTTACTTGTAATAAACAACATTATTCTTAACATGTAATTTTTTAACTTAAGCTGATTCTGTCGTTTTTGAATGTTTTTGCTATTTTGACACGTTGTGTGAGAAATATAGCTGTGCGTGTGCTTGTAATTCGATTGTGTTTGATGTCAAGTTCTTGCTTAAAACATAATTTCATGCCTTGCAATGCTAGTGTGATGTATGAATAAATTATAGCCATGTATTTGTACACAAAAGAAGAAAATACTGCCTTTCATGTTCTAATTGTAGATGGCAGTTTTGAATATCTTGTATGACCGAGTATGGAATGCAGTTGAATGCCCTGCTATCCAATTGTGAGTTCCTACTCCCATTGGCGAGTATCTCCTAATCTGTATCCTGTACTTTAGGGATCGTTATAGAGGATAGGAGGAAAGTTTTTTAAATAAAATTGAAATATGAGAAATAGTAAAACTTCCAATAACGGAAGGCCTTCGATGTGCTTAAGTTCGTGGCAAACGGGCTTTGTAGTCACTTTCCCTAGCTGTGGGTCTTGGAGACATTTGTCACCCATCTTACGCCTCCGCGGGGAGTTAATCTTTTTTACCACAGCCGTACTTAAGACACATCGGAGCCGAGATCGCGCACAGTAACTACCCGGGCCATTATGGCCCGTAATCGTGGGTATTATTCGATTTACAATGGCCGGCTAGCGTGGGTGTCGATCGTCAACCGTGAACTACCCCTGGCTAGCCACACCTTATGTTGGGGCTTAAAGTAGGTTCACAGTTGCCGGCGAGCCGAACGCCGTAATGAGCTGCCTTGGCTATAGTCGGCCTTCTCGGTGGCTTATAATCGGCTCATTACAGTTGGCTTTGAGGGCCGTCGCGAGCAACGAGTTAACCCGCAGCAGAGGGATGCCGGAGCAAAAGTGTCTCATTGGCGAGGGCATAGATTCGTATAGTACCTGTTAGGTCTTGTACAGGAGATGTCGCGCTGTGGAGCGCCTTGAATGAAAATGTTATTTGCACAGGATTTTGTTCAACAGAAAATGATAAAGTTAACAAGCAGCCAAGATATAAAGGAACAAGTTAAAAAGAGACAAGTTTTTTAAAGTGGTTCGGCACGAAGATGCCTACGTCCACTGATTCTCTTTGTTAATTCACTTCATATGGGCAGTACAAGTTAAGAAAAGTATCGACGAAGGTGTTGGATGTTCCATGCCCTCTAGAACACCTCCCCGTCCACAGTTGACAAAATATAAGCTCCATTGTGGAGATCTTTATGAATTACATATGGTCCGTCCCAGATTGGATCTAGTGCCCCGGGGTGCGGGAAGATTCGCTTGAGGACAAGATCTCCCTCTTGTAAGCTACGATGCTTAACTTTGGAGTTGTATTGCGCTGCCACTTTTTTCTTGTGAGCTGATGTTTTGAGTGCTGCATCGTTTCTTCTCTCTTCAATTAGATCCAAAGACATGTGGAGGAGTTCTTCGTTTTCTTCTGGGTTATAGTGGATCCTACGGTGGGAAGGCACCATAGTTTAAACTGGGAGCATAGCCTCCGATCCGTATGCCAAAGAGAAAGGAGTATTCCCCGTTGATGTTCTGAAAGATGTGCGATAGGCCCACAATGCTGTAGGAAGTTCATCCACCCAAGCGCCTTTTGACTTTTCGAGTTTCTTTTTTATTAGAGTTTTGAGAATTTTGTTGACGGCTTCGACTTGTCCGTTTGCCTGGGGATAAGCTACGGATGAGAAGCTTTTGTGAATTCCATGCTCTTGGCACCAGTTGGCGAACTCCTCGCTGTCAAACTGAAGTCCATTGTCCGATATGATTTTGAATGGGACTCCGTACCTGCATAGAACATTTTTGATCAAGAAGTTAATAACTTTTGCTGAAGATACTTTATTTAGGGGTTCTGCTTCCACCCATTTGGTGAAATAGTCGACTGCCACTATAGCATATTTGGCCCCGCCTCGGCCCATTGGCAGTTCGCCAATCAAGTCAATTCCCCAAACTGCAAAGGGCCAAGGGCTAGTCATTTGAGTAATCTCAGTTGTTGGTAGCCGCGGAATCTTAGCAAACTTCTAACTTCTGTCACATTTTCTGACGAAACCTAAGGCGTCCTTGCTTAAGGTGGGCCAGAAATATCCATATCGGAGTATCTTTTTGGCCAAAGTCTGCCCTCCAGTGTGATCTCCGCAGCTCCCTTGATGGATGTTGGATAAGATTTCCTTAGCTTCCCTTCCAGTGACACACCTTAATAAGGGGTTAGAGAAGCCGCGTCGATAGAGGGTGCCCTCTTGTATTGTGTAGCGGGAAGCTTTCCTCAAGATTCTCTTGACTTCGTTACGCCCGTTGGGCAGTGTGCCATTTTATAAGTAGTCTCGGATGGGAGTCATCCAAGTTGCTTCTTCGGTTGCAGCTATCAGATTCACTTGCTCAAAACTTGGGGTTGGTTGCTTTGAGATGGCTACTGCTCCAGAAATAGTATTGTCTCTCCTGCTAGCTTGCTTCGCCAATTCGTCGGCCTCTTGGTTCTCTTCCCGAGGGATGTGTTTGATTAAATAGTGATCCAATCGATTGAGAAGCAACTTGGTCTTCTTTAAATATGCTATGAGTCGTTCTTCTCGAGCCTGGAATTCTCCTAGTATTTGATTTACAATAAGTTGAGAATCGCTATGAAGACACAAAGAATTGGGTCCGATTTCTAAGGCAAGTTCTATTCCAGCTATCACTGCTTCATACTCTGCATCATTGTTGGTGGCAGCGAATTCCAACCTTATAGCATAGTGTAGCTTATTTCCCCTAGGAGTGATTATTACCACACCTTCCCCCGAGCCTTGTTCGTTTGACGCACCATCCATAAAGAGATTCCACTTGATGTCTTCTGCTATTTCCGACTGCTCCTTACCTTCGTTGGTAGTGAATTCGGCAATGAAATCGGCCAAGGCTTGTCCCTTGATGGTGGTGCGAGGATGGTAGGTGATATCATATTGACTTAGTTCAATGAACCATTTAAGTAGTCGCCCAGAAGTGTCGGGACGATGGAGTGCCTGCCTTAGTGGTTGATCGGTCAGAACTCTGATGGAATGGGACTGGAAATAGTGACGCAGTTTCCGTGATGTGATTAGTAAACAGTACGGTAGTTTCTCAAGTTTAGGATATCTGGCTTCCGGCCCCTGTAAACCTCTTGCTTACAAAGTATACTGGTCGCTGCGCGCGTTTGTCTTCTCTCACCAATGCGGCGCTTAGAGCATGAGATGACACAACAAGGTAAAGGTATAGCTCTTCGCCTTTGTTCGGAGTTGAGAGTACTGGTGGTCTCTGGAGGTGTTCGATTAAGCTAAGGAAAGCTGTTAAGCATTCGTCAGTCCATTCGAATTTTCCTCTCTCTTTCTTTAGAGCTTCAAAGAAGGGGATGCATTTGTCAATCGCTCTAGAGATGAATCTGCTCAGGGCGGCCACCTTCCCATTTAGGCTTTGCATTTCCTTTCGGGTAGAAGGTATCCTGATATCTTTCATAGCTCGGACTTGTTCAGGGTTTGCTTCAATTCCTTTGGCATGGACGATGAATCCTAGAATCTTTCCTGATGATACTCTGAAGGAGCACTTTAGAGGATTCAGCTTCATTCCATATTGGAGAAGTACTTGAAACATTTCGTCCAAGTGGCTTACGTGATCGTCGGCTCCCCTTGACTTTACCAGCATGTCATCCACATAAACTTCCATAGTTTGTCCTATTAGCCCTACAAACATCTTGTTGACGAGGCGCTGATAGGTGGCCCCTGCATTTTTAAGTCCGAAAGGCATTACCTTGTAGCAGTACAATCCCTGGTCAGTGATGAAACTAGTGTGGTCCTGATCGGGAGCATGCATAGGAATTTGGTTATATCCTGAGTATGCGTCCATAAAAGATAAGAGTTCGTGCCCGGCTGTGCTGTCCACAAGCTGATCGATTCGGGGAAGTGGGAAGCAATCCTTCGGGCAGGCGTCATTTAAGTTGGAGAAGTCAATGCATGTTCGCCACTTCCCATTAGCCTTCTTTACCAGCACCGGGTTGGCGATCCACTCTGGGTAGATGGCTTCTCGTATGAAGTCATTGGCAAGTAGGTTCTTTACTTCTTCATCGAGGGTTGCTAATCGTTCTGTCCCCATACTTCTCTTTTTCTGTTTTACTGGCGCCTTGGTAGGATCAATGTTTAGTACGTGGCATGCTATGTCAGGGGAGATTCCAGTCATGTCAGTGTGTTACCATGCAAATACATCCAAGTTGTGGCGGAGAAAGTCATTGAGTTGCTCCTTTAACTCTGCTTTTAGTTGGGACCCGACTTTCAATAGTCTACTCGAGTCATGTCTGTCTACAGATACAAATTCCATAGCCTCTACAGGCTCGGCGGTGGCCTCCTCCTCTTTGTCCCTGGGGTCTAATTCATTGAAAGGGTCGCTGGTATATCGAAGAGGAGGGGCTTTCTTTAGTTGCTATGCTTCCAAACTTTTTGTGCAGAGGGCAATCTCTACATTCTTCCCTTTATCCTTCCTGTGGTTATTGCGAAGTTCAGTTACATAGCAATCTCGAGCAATGTCCTGGTCTCCCTCTACCTCCCCTACTCCATTGTCCGTTGGAAATTTCATCTTCAGGCACCATGGGGCCAGGACAATTTGGAAGTCAGACAAGGCTGGCCTTCCTAAGAAGGCGTTGTAGGCCGAGTGGTTTTCTATTAGCACAAATGTCTGCTTCCGCACAACGGAGCAGGGATGACTTCCAATTTCAACAAAGAGATCCAGTCGCCCGAGGGGCAGCTTCGCATTTCCTGTGAAACCGTGTAGTGGTTTATTGTAGGGAAGAACATCCTTTAATGACAGCTTCATTTTGTCAAAGCCATGCTTGAATAGGATATTCACTGAGCTTCCAGTGTCTACTAGAATTCAGAAAACCTCGGCTGGACCGAGCCGGGTAGAGATAACCATGGGATCCGTGTGAGGGTACTGCCTTCCCTCTAGGTCACGCCTACCGAACATGATGTCACCATTCTCTATCCGCTTCGGGTGGCGTTCTTCTATAATAGAATTGACGCATTCTTCATTGTTTTTAAGTGACTTTCCGTACCTTTCCATCTTTGCCCAGCTTCCGTCGGCGATGTGTGGCCCTCCCGAGATGGTATGGACCACTATCTTCTCTTGACTAGAGCCACCGGTGTTGCAATTTCCTCTGCCTATTTCTGGGGAGGGTAGCCTTGGGTTCTCATTGGCAGGAACTGGAGTCCTGTTCTGGCCTTTTACATAGCGTTCTAGTCTTCTTCTTCTGATGTGTTCTTCAATCAAGTCCCAGAGATGATGGAATTCGTTGGTATCATGCCCATGGGATTCGTGGAAGCGGCAGAATTTTCCAGACTTAATTGCGTTATCTGATTCTTTCTTGTGCGGGGGGCGTTTGTATTTAACTTCGTCGTGAGTGGCAGGAAGATGTTTTCGATCGTTTCATTCAATGGGGTGTAAGCGTCAAATCTCGGTCCTGGCCGATATAGACGCGTTTCTCCCTTCTTGCCCCCAGTGTTGTCTCTAGAATCATTTCTTTGAACGTCCTTTGCTATAGCGGGCGTGTTGCCGTGAGCTGCCTTATTTTGTTGCCTTGTCTGCCTCTCAGTGGCAGCATCTTCAAGTCTCATATATTTCCCAGCTTCATGGAAGAAATCGGGTAAAGTAGCTGGTTTTTCTTTTGTTAATCTTCTAGCAAATTTAGTATCCGGATGCACACCACTACAGAGGGCCATTAAGATAAGCTTCTCATCGACATCTTGGACTGCGGCTGTTGCGGCATTGAATCGGGTTAGATATTGCTGCACTTTCTCTCCAGGTTTCTGCTTGATACTGGATAAGGAATAAGCGTCCTTGGGTTGTTCCACATGAATGCGGAATTGGCTGATGAATTTTTCTTTCAACATTTCCCATGAGCTGATGGATCCTTGGGGTAGATGGTAGAACTAGGAGGTAGCTAGATCTGCTAAGAATAGCGGAAAGCATTTGCACAGCACTCCTTCTGTTGCTCCACTCATGAGCATATGCTGTGTGTATCTCTGTAAGTGAACAACGGGGTCAGAGGTTCCTTTGTAAGGTTCCATTGTTGGCATTTTCCATTCTCGGGGGGTGATGGCAATTTCGATATTGCGAGCGAAATGGCTGGTTACCCTAGCGCCTATTCCTCGGTCTCTTTGATCCCGTTGGACGCACTCTCTGAACAAGCATGCCATCCTTTCATCAGAATTTGGAGCAGATAAAAATGAGTTCGGTTCATCTCTGTGGGATTGATTTTGCCCAGATGACCTGTAGCGATGGTATCGTCTATTATTCCTAATATTTTCCAGTGGCTGTCTTTGGTCTTCTGGGAGCATGCTAGGGTCAGCTACAGTTGGCCCTTGCCTCGATCTTTCCCTGCTGGGTTATGATCTAAGCACTTCCTCGGGTCTAACTTCGGGCTAGACTCTAGCTCGGCCCCGATCATTGGTGTTTCCGTGGTTAGGCAGTATGACAGGCTCGGCTACAGTTGACCTCCGCTCGGTACCTCCCCCGTTAGGTTCGGTTCCAAGCGTTTCCTAAGGTCCAACTTCGGGCTGAGCTCGGTCTCGGCTCCTACCATGGCTGCTTCTGTCGTTAGCTCCTTCGAAGAAGGAAGATCTTTGTTATCTCCGAGATCCTCCAGACTGGGACTCTCCCCACGATTCAGTGTTGCGGTTGGACTCTTCAACATCCCTTAAGCGTGACATGAGTTGGTCCACCAAGGCTTCCTGCTGGGATGTGAAGTGGTTAGTCACTTCAGCCACAACCTAAGTCGTATAGTTTAGTTGATTTTATGTAATTCTTAGTGATTTGGGTGGTTTATGCAAATATGTAAAAAGCAGGGACTAAACTGTAAAAGACACACAGATTTATAGTGGTTCGGCCAGAATGTGCCTACGTCCACTTTATATGTTATTATCCTTTACTCTTCAGATTGCAAGTACAAAGCTTTAATACAAGTATATGAAAGTTGTTTGAAAATTCTCTCCGTGCTTGAGCCCTTAAACTTGTCCCCTATTATTGTACCCCTGCCCCTCTATTTATAGAGTGAGGCTGGGGGTAGGGGTCTTGGATGTATATAGCTGCTGGTGGGCCTGGGCTGATGCAATTTGGCCTGGTAGAGTTGGTTCGGCAGTGGATGGTTCGGTGGAGGCTTCCCTTGCCTCTGGTTCGGAAGTGGATGGAGGTAGTTGATTCGGTAGTGGATGGTTCGGTGGAGGTTGATTCGGTAGTGGATGGTTCGGGGATTGGTTGGTCCGGTAGGGATACTTTGGGTTTGGTTCGGCAGGTAGTGGAGTGGCTGGTCCGGTAGGCATGGGAAGGGAGTTGGTTCGGTAGGCATTGGAAGGGAGTTGGTTCGGTGGTGGCTTCCCTCATCTTGGTTCGGTAATACCGGCCCAGTGAAAACACGCCCAACAATAGGTCATCAAAAATTACGGATCGGTACCGATTCAACGTCCTGGATCGGTACCAATCCATAACATTTTCATATGGGTGGCCTTGGTCTTCTTGTTTAGGCTTGATTTGTTATTATCTTCGTGTTTCCATACTTGTTCGCATCAATATTTTTTGTTTCTGAGTCCAAAACGATGGATTTGTGGAAGAATAGAGTTGTTGATTCTAGTGCTTGTGCAGATCGATAAAGAATTGCATTGGAACTACAAAACAATACTTGAAATGGACTTCTAACATCATCAACGGCATGTAGTAGGAGTGGGGGCAATTTTGGAAGAGAAAAGTTGGATCTGTACCGATCCACTACTTAGGTGGGTCCTAACTCTTTTTATCTTGGGTTGGTTTTATGTTTGTCCCACAGTTTTGTCTGTGCTTGGTTCCTCGACTCTAGGGCTATCTCTTGGCTGCCTGCCTTGATAACTCCAAGTATGACTCATCCAGTCTCTCCAAATATTGCACGGTCAAAAGGCTAGATAACACATGCCCCTCAAAGTACATCTCGTTTCAGATGTGATGTGCTTTGAATCGAGACAAGTCAGGATTGTGATGATGGACTCCACTCTGAATGGTCGTTATCCTTCCAACGGATCGTTTCTGTGAAGAGTTGCGTCTACAGTCATTCGTCGTGATGCTTTTCCAGAATCAAGCATTATAAATCTGGAACGTATTCTCATAATTTGTCATTCCGAGCTTGATACTTCCGAACTAGTTCCTTTCATGGATTTTTCAGGTTCAAATATGATTTCCTTTGACTTTAGTCGTCGGGTGTTGGATATGTACATGCACACGTGTACATGTGCACGTTCTTTAATTTTTGATACACGTACACATGTATATATATGGATCATCATCAATATTATTTTGTATTGCATTTTTTTTAATACAACTTAGTATCGATCCAACTTCTTGGATCGGTACCGGGCCAGAAGTTGGGAGAAAAATATACCATTTCCATCGCATTAAGATTCGGGTCCAAGGGGTTATATAACCCATTTCGCTTTTTCTCCTCTTCATTTTTTGCTATTACCAATCCAAGCTTGGAGCTCTTCCATTAAAAGCTTTAGCCTATGAATTAACCTTGCTTTCATTCCCAATTACCAGCGACCACCGTCGACATGTTCGACAACACCAGCGCCAACACCCTAGCTTTGTTTGAACCACCGCCTTGCCTTAATTGGAAGTTCACTGATCCAAGCCCTAACCCCTGAATTGAGTTTCCCTTTTGATCATTCCTAGGTAGGTGATGGCATGTGATGATGCGTGCATGGAGTCGAGCTTGGACATGGGTGAAGCACACCACGGATGGCCGTGGTTTGGGAATAGGAGAGGATGGAGAAGGAGGATGGAATTTTTCTAAGCAGTTGGATCGGCATAAATCCAACACTTGGGCAATTTTCATATAATCTGAGTTCATATGTTAATCTTGCATTGTGAACTAATGATCTCTTCTTTGTCTTAAAGCATTCCCAAAGCACGGTCGATAACGTGATGCTTGTCGGGATGATCAGTGATGACGGCCACCTCGAGCGATGTCCAAATTCTCAAAATAAACTGTTAAATAATATCTAAAATCAAAACTGCATGACACTGCTTAACACGGCACTATGTTTCACTTTAGCATGAGGGGTGTGACTTATAATTAATATGATATTGACTATCTGTTGAGTATTTATAGAAATGGAGCACAGACGTTTCGGGCGTCTTGCCACTCAAGCCACTAGTCCATCAACTTCCAGATATGTTGAATCAGACACCGAGTCTAGCTCGACTACGGTTCCAATTGTATAACAAACTCTAGTACAGCAGCAAATCAATAAAGAAATCCATAGGTTGAACAACAAGTTCCTGAAAATCCAATAGAGCCAGCGGAAGGGCCAGAGGTTGAACCTAATCCTGATACTCTCAAAGATGTTGTTCTTTTAGATGATCCTGTCGATTCCGTTGCTTCAAAGATCAACAATGGATCTCTTTGCAAAATCTACGACTAGCATGGAATTCCATTCGATGACGTATTAGTCCCTTCTCGCCATCAGAGAGCTCACGGTCTCCCAAAAGGCTACACTGCTTGAAACAGATATATGTATTTGGCGGGATGTGTTCCACCATCTAACCCATTCATTCATCGAGTTCTAAACTTCATGAGATTAACTCCGACACAAAATTACACCCGAATAGTTATGCCTTCCTTCTTGGCACATACATTGTTTTCATTGAACGTTTGCACCGAGTACCCAGTGACAAGCAGATCCGATAAATATACAGTTTTAAGAGTCGAAAGGGAAGTGCCTCCTTTATTTACTTGGAGCTAGCAAAGAATTGCAGAGTTGTCACTGGCACATGGAACAAATTGAGCTATTTCAAAAGCGAATGGTTTTACGTATGCTTTCCACCTAGGTTTGCACAAAGATTGATATCTAGACATAAGTTCTACCTTATTCGATTTCTATGAGTTTGACTTGTTAATTACCAAGTTTAACTCATATTCTCTCTGCCATTCTTGTTCCGACGAGATCGAGCGGCGTGGCTCTTGAGGATGCCGTTAGAGTTCACATGGCAATTCCAGATGGGATAGAGACATTGGAGTTCTTCTTTCTGATGAAAATCTCCTAGCCCATAATCTGAGAAGCGGGCCATAGAATTGGGTCTAGTCCAAGTGACCGCTAGTGATGATGACGACGACTACAATAACTCACTCGAAGGAGGCGAGGCTAATCCAGATGTGCCCCAGTCCCGAGTCCAAGGGCAGAAGTTAAATAAAATGTTGAAGAAAGGGAAGAACATGTTGAGGAAGGTGAAATTGTAGGTGGAAATGATGAAACTGGCCATGACGGTACCGATATAGGCCACGAGTCTTTAACTGAACAACCCAAAGATGACCAACAACCTATCCTGAAGAAATGGCTAGTGGTGAAGATCACCAAAGCATAGACTTCCACACAGCCCCTGCCAGTTACAACTGCGGAAAAAAATCTTTCTCTTCCTTCCATAGATACGTTCTCTAAGTTGGGGTCGATTCCTACCGAGTTCGGCTCCTTTGGCAATAGTGAAATGAGCTTTGAGGGTCTTAACTCCCCCATCCACTTTAACGATGACATTCCTCCCATTACCATGGGGGAGATATGAACAAAGCTACAAAACATGGTCTGTCGGGAGGACAATAGGACACTCACGCATACGTGCACTTCTCGACACTACATTGCACTTGACTCGTGTCCTTACTCACGAATCTAACTTGTTCCTTTTTTTTTTACAGGATCCATGGAGAGGAAAAAGTATATATATTAGTTCTTATAAGAAAACGTATCTCGACCACGTAGGCACCGTCCAAGCACATACCATCAAGGCAAGGGTCGAGATTCAGAGTCCGATTACCGATCTAGACAAATGAAGGCAATTGTAAAAGAGGTAGTTACGACAGAGATTATCCATCGCATGACTCCACTTCCAAACATCATTCTAGGTCCAGGTCACCTCCACCGAGAGGCTTAGATAGGCGTTTTGATCGCCGTAGTGACTTTCCACTAGGCAATGTTTCTCATGCACCTCCTCCATCTTCCATTCCTATGCAGCATTTAGCACCCTCTCACTCCAGTCGATCCTTTGACCATAGGCACCATAAAAGTAGTTTTGAGCTTTCCATCATAGAGCCGACAAATAAACAATTGAAGCTCCATTCGTCACAACGGAGCAACAAATTGCCGTCGATGCTCGAATGGCCGAAGTAAGGGTTTCAGATATTTATTTTGACGGAGTAATGTTCATGCCTAACCTGAAGAGAATTCCACATGAGATCAAAGATATAGCCGTTGCTTATGTAACCGATGCTTATAATCAATATAGCGAATGTGCACAAGTAGTTGAGAAAATTTCCAAGATCTCAAGAGAAAAGCAACTCAAGGTTGATAATTTGAATCTCACGGCAGTGCAGGACAAAAGAATCATCGCCCATCTCAATGCCAATGTTGAAACTTAATGAAATCAAGAGTCGAAGCTGGGAGGAAAGCATAGGACATCATCAAGGTACGCATAGGACATCATCAAGGTACTTGAAGATTAGAGAAACAAACATCGTGATGAGATTGAGACTGTGCATCATCAGAATCACGCCATAGTGCTGGAAAGAGATGTCTCAAAGAAGAAGTTGATTGAGCTGGCCAAACTTGAGAGCAAGACAAAAGAGAAGAACAACGCTCTCCAATAGGCTCGGGATTATTGTGAATAGGTGCTTGCTGCTCATGATGAAAGAGACAAGGTGGTTGAACATGCTAAAGACCTTGATGCACTTGTCAAGATGGAGATTAAAGCCGCAGAAAAGTGGATTATGGAGAAGTTTGAACCAATGCTGAACAAGTACAATGCCAATATACTCAAATTTAGAAATTTATATTGGTTTGACTGCGATTACCCCTGAGTTCTTGCCCTTGCTTGGGAGCAAGTCATCGAGGAGAAAAGGAGTTCCTGAATGGTGGTGAGGTGGATTTGGCCTAGCTTGAGAAAGAGATTTTAATAGGAGATGAGCCTAAGTGTCTAAAAGTGGGTCAGCTTATTCTCCATCCAGAGCTAGTCGATACAGTGCATAGAGACTTAGGTGGAGGCTCCGGAACATCGCCCCAAGATGCCACTACTGGGGACACCTCCGAACCAAAAAATGCTCAGGATTTGTATTCTGTCTTGAGGTACAATCTAGATCAACCCTAAATGCTAAAGTCCACCTGTATTTCAGAGAGTCCATAGGTCGCCGATTGACATCACTAATCTCTCATGTATCAGGTCAACCCTAGGTCGTTCTGCTTCTTGACAAAGGTCTCCAGTCAGGTCAAAAAGTCTCTACAATGGAATCGATGACCATGACCACTTCAATTGCAGTGTCGAGTATCCGACTGGTTAGACACCTAAGCCTACTGAGCGAATGATTGATGATCTTCAGGATGAAGGGACTGGTGATATTTAGAGGGCTCGAACTGACAATGATGTTGTTATCACCGGGTCCTTCAAGCCTTTGTGGGGTCCCACCATGAGAACACTTGAGCAGGAGCTTGTCTTAGCTAAAGAGGTCGAGCTAGAGAAGATAGAGACCTTTTCTCCTACTCTATCCATAGCTCTGCCCGGTCATTCTATCTTTGCCTCTATCACTCTTCCTCCGCTTCGGAGCACCCAGAGTGTGCCTGCCGGATCATCGTAAAGCACCCGGTCTAGAGGTTCAGGAAGAGGCAGGAGAAACTTGGTCAAGTTACACCTCCTTCTGGGAATAAAATATTCAAGCAATAAAAGCATAAAAAGTGATCGTCGTTTTGTCTTGTTTCGGTTGTAAAGTCAGGGACTTTTTAGCTTTCTACTTTTGTTGTTCCGACCAGTGTTGGTGGATTCGACCTCTGCTTTTGCTTTCCAGCTTAGATGTAAATAAAATTTGTACTTTTTTCTTCAAGTCTTATTTTGAGTGTGAACAATAAAGACTTTTGTTTTGCCAAATCTTTATCTATATGTGTCCAACAAGTTGAGAAATGCGCTTTCCATTATATGTACTCGCAATCCATCTCTTTTCGTGGTTATTATCGGACTGGGTCATTAGTCCATTTCGTGATTGTTTGCGCCAAAATTGGTCACAAACCCCGAATATCGTGAAAGCACCAGTGTATGAACACAAATCAACAGTATTTAATCATAGATCACAGATCTAAGTAATGTAGAGGATAAAAAGTGAAGAATAATGAACTTAAAACGGAAAGAAATAGACAGAGACACAAGATTTATAGTGGTTCGGCTATCTTCGGCCTACGTCCACTCCAAAAGTTAATCTTTTATTGATGTTCTTCGCTAACTACAACGGATTACAGTAGTAATTTTCGAGTACAAACAATAAAGTTGAGTTCAATCTTGATTTTGACAGAGTCTGGCGTTGTTGGATCCAATAGTCCCTTTTTCTATAAGCTTTAGGGTGCTATTTATAGGTGTTCCATGCAAATATCTCGCTCAAACTTTGGGAGACTTCTTCTGGCACGTGAGTGGGCCCACGCGACCGAGCCCACGAAGTTTCAACTCGATCCGTGATCGATACGAACGTAATTCGTATCGATCAGGATTTCATCCAATAGGGTCGAAATTTGGTGTGGACATTCTTCATCTTGAACGTAAGCTCCTGTGAAAATTTCATAGCATTTGGACTTATGGTTTACGAGATATGATCAATACAAGTTCGTGTTTTCTTTCGGCTGTTTCATTCGACTCGATCCTCTCCGCGTCGCTCCTATTCGTATCAATACATTTCGTACGATCTGTTCGACTCGATCTTGAGCACGTGCAGGCGAGATGACGTGGATCGAGATTCTCGGATCGATCCACTTTTTGTGCCGAAGTGGTCGAGTCATCCCGAAGCTTTCGACTTGCTCGCAGTGATTGATGCAATCTTCTTGTTCGTATCGAGGGAATTCGTCCTGTTTGCACCGATCATCATGGCGCTATTCGCATCGGCCACTTATAGGGGAATGACGCACTATTTGTATCGATGGATCTTGGTTTTGTTCGTATCCATCAACTATTACTGATCAAAACGAACTAGTTGTTGTAGATCGATACGAACAGTGAATGTTCGATCGATTTGAACAGATCGATATGAAAAGTGAATGTTCGATCGATTTGAACAGATCGACACGAACAGATAGACACGAATAGTGTAGTTCTTGGAGGAGTGTGAACAGGACCGATGCAAACAGAACCAATGCAACGACTCTTTGGATCGATTTGAACAGAACCAATACGAACAAGACTCCCTGGATCGATTCGAACATGATGGATTCGAAATCAGATGTTCCTTGATGGATACGAACAGGGCGTACAGATCGGTTCGAACAGCGTGTTTCCCTCCTCTTGAATCGATCATATCTTGATCATACTAACTCCGATTGACCTGAAATTTGGAACGTTATCTTTCATGGCTTTGCTTGTCATGTCTTGTCAGTTGTAGCTCATTCCAGACTCGAAAAAAATTCATCAACATCCATAATGAACCCGTGATGTATAATCGATATCTGGGATGAACAATCATCGATTTTCAGTTAACTTCTTGATATCTCGACTTTGCTACAAAGTGCGATAACATTTTGCCCCCCAAAATATGCCTTTTGGTAAAAAGGCGAGTTTTGAATAGCTGCAAATCGAATGCTATGAGCTCATGTTTTATTCGCAGCTATAGTATTGTTAATCAAGTTTATGGCTGATCGAAGCCGAATTAGTATCCATTTCCATTTGTGGAAGTCAGTAATCAAAGTCTATAGCCCCTCCGGACTATCGATGGTCACTCCGGACCCTTTCTAAGTTCATTTCAAACCTAGCGATCGAATAGAAAGATCCTGTTGCGCTTCGGCATTGCTCTCTATCCCCTGCACTCTGGCCCTAGTGAGGGCATATAGCGATGTCTTGGTCTCTCTAGACCGATCATAGCCTCTTCGGGCTCTTGCTGAATCCCATCCTGTCACTCTCCAGTGAAGGGGAAACAACGTCGATTGAGCCGATCCTATCGCTCTCCAACGAAACGGCAACACCCCCGCACTCTGGTTCAGTGTCTATGAACATTAAGCGACGTCTTGGCCTAAATCCTAGGCCGATCACAGCCACTTCGGGCTCTTATCAAACCCCGATCCAATCACTCTCCGGTGAATGGGGAACGACGTTAAGTGAATTGATCATGTCGCTCTCCAGCGAAACAACTCACTTCCTGCACTCCAGACCCTGCCTCTCCGGGTAGGGTCATAAAGCGATCATTTTCAAGCTGGTTTTCAATATTCATCCTTTAACACTCCGGTCAAAGGTTTATTTCAAGAAATTCAAGTTCATTTATTAAATTCAAGTTCCGGATGTTCAATCTCAAACAACTGGAAAAACTAGGCATTACCTCTCCGAGCAGAGCGGTCTATTACCATCTCAAAGCATGCCTGGGGATCTCTCCGGTTCACGTACATGTGTAAGTGGAATAGCCGTTTTGTTCTGAAATGAAATCTAAGGAGTTTTAATCGACCAAAGTTCAAATCTCGAACTTGGCCCTTGACATCATAATCAATTGATGACGAGTCGTGATCCTGATCCAGGATTAGTCATGTTAGGTGGAGGCGGTAGTTGCTCAGGTCCTATGGCCGTTGTCCGATCTCTGGTGTATTGTGGCAATCTACCACTTCTGGCATGCTCCTCCACCTCATCTTTCAGATGGAGACATTCGTCGGTTGTATGCCCCTCCAGCTCATGGAATAGGCAGAACTTCCCACTCCTGCATTCCCGTTCTGTAGGATCTCTCCTGGGTGGTTTTCGATAGGGAGTTGGCCCCGAGTCTCTGTGTAGATTCATTCTAGGCTCGCCGTCAAGTCTGTGTACTGTCTGAATCTAGGTTCTCGGAATTTTTTCCATTTATCAGGATCATCATATCTGTCGTCCTGCTTTCGCTTTCCTTTGTCCGCTTCGGACTTTTCTTTGGATGTCCCTTCACCTTGCACAGCGTTTTCTTCTCGCCTTTCGGCGCGTGAGTCTTCTAGCCGAATGAATCTTTCAGCCTCATGGTAGAACTCTCCAAGATCTTGTGGCGGATCTCTTGCCAAAGAATCCTTAAACTCTGTGTCTTCCACAACTCCTACTACCACCGCCATCAAAATCATCGATGGATCCGGGCGATCTACTGAACCCACCATTGCAGTGAATCATAGTAGGAAATCTCTTATGGACTCTCCAGTCCTCTGTTGATCGACGCAAGGGTCATCATACTTTTGAGTCACGTCACGTGGACCCTAAACTGCCACATGAAGCATTCCACTAGCTCGCCCCATGTTCTGATAGATCCGTTCCCTAGCTGTCTAAACCAAAGCGCAGCCAAATCTGATAAAAATAAAGGGAAACATCGTGCCATCACTTCCTCGGATGCTCCCAACACATCCATATGCCTGATATATCTGGTAATATGCATGGTTGGATCTGATTTTCCATCATAAGGATTCAGCGTGGGTAACTTGAACTTTGGAGGATTCCTTGCATTTCTGATATTCGGAGTAAATGGACTCCGACTAACTTCCTCTAAGCCTTCGCTTGACGATCCTCCTCTCATAATTCGACGCACCAATCCAGCCATTCTTTCATCTCCATCCAGGGGTTGTCCCCTCAGCATGCTTCTATCCTGCCCCCCAGGTCTCGTAGGTTACTCTGGGTAATATTCTTCAGGTGGCTCATTAACGTTAGCGTTGGCTCTGGCCTGATGAGCTCCATCTGTGGCTCTTCCCATGTCAGATCCCGAGAGTCTACCCCCAGGTCCTTGTTGATTGCCTTCAGGTTCTTCGTTTTGATCTTCGATCTAACCTCCAGTGGTTTCTGCAACTCTAGCTCCTTGTCCTGCACTTGCAGCCGCTGTAGTCGGTCCATGGTTTTGTGCTCCAACCGCTCTCATTTGCTCAAAGAAGCTTTGCATCATTTCTTGTTGACTCTTCAATAATCTTTCATGGATTGAATCCGCCATAGCCTCCATTTCATCCCTGGTGATGTAGATCGAAGCTGGTCCTTCTCCAGCTCCGGAGGACACCTCTTGGCTCCCCCCTTGTTGGCTTCTCTCGGCTCTCTGTCTTCTACTTGCTTGTCGCGTCATTGTCCTTCAAATCTGAATTCTTCAAGCTTTCAAATATGAACTCCCAATCTGGTATAGCGGGTGCTAGTTTTTCTCAGTGAAAGCACCAAAGTGTTTGCGCCAAAATTGGTCACAAACCCTGAATATCGTGAAAGCACCAGTGTGTGAACACAAATCAACAGTATTTAATCATAGATCACAGATCTAAGTAATGTAGAGGATAAAAAGTGAAGAATAATGAACTTAAAACGGAAAGAAATAGACAAAGACACAAGATTTATAGTGGTTCGGCTATCTCCGGCCTACGTCCACTCCAAAAGTTAATCTTTTATTGATGTTCTTTGCTGATTGCAGCGGATTACAGCAGTAATTTTCGAGTACAAACAATAAAGTTGAGTTCAATCTTGATTTTGACAGAGTCTGGACGTTGCTGGATCCAAAAGTCCCTTTTTCTGTAAGCTTTAGGGTGCTATTTATAGGCGTTCCTTGCAAATATCTCGCTCAAACTTCGGGAGACTTCTTTTGGCACGCGAGCGGGCCCACACGAATGAGCCCACGAAGTTTTAACTCGATCCGTGATCGATACGAACGTAATTCGTATCGATCAGGATTTCATCCAATGGGGTCGAAATTTGGTGTGGACATTCTTCATCTTGAACGTAAGCTCCTATGAAAATTTCATATCATTTGGACTTATGGTTTGCGAGATATGATCGATACAAGTTCGTGTTTTCTTTCGGCTATTTCATTCGACTCGATCTTCTCCGCGTCGCTCCTGTTCGTATCGATACATTTCGTATCGATCTATTCTACTCGACCTTGAGCACGTGTAGGCGAGATGACGTGGATCGAGATTCTCGTATCGATCCACTTTTTGTGCCGAAGAGGTCGAGTCGTTCCGAAGCTTTCGCCTTTCACACAGTGATTGATGCAGTCTTCTTGTTCGTATCGAGGGAATTCATCCTGTTCGCAACGATTATCATGGAGCTATTCGCATCGGCCACTTATAAGGGAATGATGCACTATTTGTATCGATCGATCTTGGTTCTATTCGTATCCATCAACTATTACTGATCGATACGAACTAGTTGTTGTAGATCGATACGAATAGTGAATATTCGATCGATTCGAACAGATCAATACGAACAATGAATGTTCGATCGATTCGAACAGATCGACACGAGCAGTGTAGTCCTTGGAGGAATGCGAACAGGACTGATGCGAACAGAACCGATGCAATGACTCTTTGGATCGATTCGAATGGAATTGATATGAACAGGACTCCCTGGATCGATTCGAACATGATGGATTCAAAATCAGATGTTCCTTGATGGATACGAACAGGGTGTACGGATCGATTCGAACGGCGTGTTTCCCTCCTCTTGAATCGATCATATCTCGATCATACGAACTCCGATTGACCTGAAATTTGGAACGTTATCTTTCATGGCTTTGCTTGTCATGTCTTGTCAGTTGTAGCTCATTCCGGACTTGGAAAAAATTCATCGACATCCATAATGAACCTGTGATGTATAATCGATATCTGGGATGAACAATCATCGTTTTTCAGTTAACTTCTTGATATCTCGACTTTGCTACAAAGTGGGATAACAGTGATTTGCCAACCTTTTATCATTCTAGTAAACACAAGGTAATTGTTGAAGTGCCAAGCTCTAGGCATCGATCGGGGTAAACCATTCAGTGTAACAGTTCAGGTATCCTTTCCCAGATAAAGACATTCGATTGCACCAAGCTCGGGGCACTGTTTGAGCTAATTACTTAAGATCATAGTTTGCTCATCCTCATCCAAGATGTTTGTTTTCAATCACGCCTAACTCTGGGTGTAGATCAAAGTTTATAGGTAAGACCACCTTACACCGGGCATGGATCTTTCGCCTTGCCTACTCCAGGAAAAATATTAGCGATTGGATGGTCGTGTCACATCCATTTTGAATTATACTCCTACCCTTACATCAAAGGCAAAGGTTAGCCGATGGATGGTAAAATCATGTCCTTTATGGGTTTATACTCATTCCCTCATTGCAAAGGCAAGAGTTAGCAGATGGACGGTCAAATCACCTCCACTTAGGTTTATACTCCTGTCCTCAATCCAAGGACTACAGTTGAGTGATGAATGGTTCAATCACGTTACATTCTATTTATACTCCTGTCCCCATATTAAGGGCTAGAATTAGCTGGCTAATGGTCAAATCGCATCCTTTTTAGTTTATACTCCTACCCTTACGTTAAAGGAAAGAGTTAGGTGGTATCGATCTCCGGACACCGAGAGTGATTGAACTTCAAGGGTTTGATAATGGACCGTGGAAGTTTGGTTGGCACTTATCTCCGAGTACTTGTGCACCTACATTACACACATGCAGATTCATTCGAGCGGGTCACATTTCACAACTCTTAATCAATGTGAAGATAAATCTGGAAAGCCATTTATGGAAAATGGGAAATGACAGATCTTGTCTAATTACATGGCTTGTACAAATTTATTTCTAAGTGAAATAGCATCGTGAATGCTCGCTATTCTGCCCTCCGGAGTGAGATCCCATCAACCGTTGCAAGCTTGAAAGTGTCATCTCCGAGTTTTTGTTCTATTGCATACGAACCTTCCCAAGTCAAGCCCAATTTTCTAGGGCTTGGGAAGATATGTTTGAGAACCAAGTTGCCGATTTCAAAGGTCTAATTCCTGACCTTGGCATTGTAATACCAGGCCACTCGGTTTCGGTGTGCTGCTGCTCTCAAGTCGCATTGTCTCATTTCTCATCGATCATGTCAAGAGATTCCATCAGGAGTTGCTCATTCGTCTTTGGATTGTAATGAATTACCCGATTAGAAGGTACTTCTAGTTTAATCAAAATTATAGCCTTCGATCGTAGGCTAGGGCGAATAGAGAATGGCCAGTCGTTGACTTATGGGTCGTTCGATAAGCCCAAAGTACTAATGGAAGTTCATCGACCCACTTGCCCTTAGCTTTTTCCAATCGCTTCTTAAGAATGGACATGGTAATCTTATTTACAGCTTTGACCTGTCCATTCATGTGGGGGTGCACCACTACAGCAAATCTCTTCTGTATGTGACGTCGGCTGTAGAAATCCTTAAACTCGACGCTGTCGAATTGGGTCCCGTTATCGGTAACAATTGCCTGTAGAACTCCAAAACGACAGATAATATTCCAGACTACAAAATTGATCACTTTCTTCGTGTTAATTGTGGCTAATGGCTCGGCCTCAACCTATTTGGTGAAGTAATCAACCGCGACGATGGCATATTTTGCGCTACCATTAGATATCGACAACACACCAATAATATCAATTCCCCAAACTGCAAACGGCCAAGGACTGACCATTTGAGTAATCTCCATTGGCGGGGCTCTCGAAATCTCAGTGAACCTCTGGCACTTATCAAACTTTCTGCTGTAAATAGCTGCATCTCGGTTTACAGTTGGCTAGAAGTACCCATGGTAGAGAATCTTCTTCGCCAGGGTTTGCCCCCTAATGTGATCGCCACATGCCCCTTCGTGCACTTCTCTTAGGACTTGATTGGCCTCATCGCGAGCGACACAACGAAGCATAGGGACAAAGAAACCCTTCATGTAAAGTACTCATTCCTGTATGATATATCTTGAAACTTGGCGAATGAGCTTCTGTCGTTCGCTCTTCTTATCCGGAAGGATTTCTCTTTGTAAGTAATCTTTTATCGAAGTCATCTATGACTCCCTTTCAGTTTCAGCCTCAAGATCCAATCGACATCCATCTGGTCGATGCTCAGAGCTGACAATATTTCCACTGGAACCAAGCCCATGAGCTGCGCATCTTCAGAACTGGCCAGCTTAGCCAGTGAGTCCGCCTTTGCATTTTCCTCTCTGGGAATATGTGTTATCATATAATACTTAATGTCACTAAGCAGCCCAAGGACTCAGTTTCGATAAGGGGCTAACCTTGCTCCTTTTGCCCGAAACCTTTTCTGCACTTGATACACCACTAGCTGGGAATCACATAAAATATGTAAAGTTTTTATCTCTAGGTCTTTGGCGATCTTAAATCCTACAATTAATGCTTTGTACTCCACTTCATTATTTGTTGTAGAAAAGTCGAGTCTTAAGGCATAACAGATCGAACGTTCCTTGGGAGTGACAAGTACAACTCCAGCACTGGAACACATTCGTTTGATGCACCATCTATGTACATCTTCCACCTAGCATTTTGCTCACCACAACTCTCTGGAGTATCGTCTCACAAAGTGAATTCGGCCATAAAATCCACCAAAGATTAACCCTGGATAGCTCTTTAAGGGTGATAGGTTATATCGTATTAGCTCAATTCAATGTTCCATTTCAACAGCATTACAGAAGTGTGAGGCCATTGCAAGACTTGTCGCAAAGGCTGGTCGGTAAGGACTTTGATCGGATGAGCCTGGAAGTAAGGGCGGATCTTCCTTAAAGCAATCAACAGGTAGTATGCAAGCTTCTTCAACTTCGGGTAATTTCTTTCTGCTCCTGCCAAAAGTTTACTGATGTAATAGACTGGTCATTGAATGCGGGCTTCCTCATGTATGAGTTTGGTGCTCAAAGCATGCACCGACACTGCCAGATAAATAAACAAGTCCTTGTCATCCACCAGCTTAGAGAGGATATGGGGTCTCTCCAAGTGATCCACTAGAGCATAGAATGAAATTACAAAATCCTGCGTCCAACGAAGTTTCTTTTTACTTGTGGACTGTTTCCCTTCTTAATTACATCAAAAAATGAGACACATTTGTCGGTAGCTCTGAAGATGAATCGACTCAAGGTGGCGACCTTCCCGTTCAAGCACTGGACCTCCTTAACTGTCTTCGAGGCCTCTATTTCTCTTAACGCCTATATCTTTTTCGGATTGGTTACAATCCCTCGAGAGTTCATAATGAAGACCAAGAATTTCCCTAACGCAATGCCAAAAGAGCATTTCAAAGGGTTTAGCTTCATCCTATATTTTTGAAGAACGCTGAACATCTCTGCCAAATTGTAAACATGGATTCTCGAATGTCATGACTTCACGAGCATGTCGTCCACATAGACTTCCATCAAGCGTCCAATATGATCATTCAACATCCCGTTTACCAGTCTTTGATAGGTTGTTCCAGCATTCTTCAACACAAACGACATAACCAGATAGCAATACAATCCCAAGTCGATAATAAAGCTAGTATGTTCCTAATCTAGCATGTGCATTGGAATCTGGTTATATCTAGAGTACGCATCAAAGAATGAAAGTAATTCATATTCGGCTGTTGGGTCTAGCAACCGATCAATCCTTGGAAACGGGAAGATGTCTTTCGAGCACGCTTTATTCAAGTGAGAATAATCGACACACGTCCTCCATTTCCTGTTAGACTTCTTCACCCAGACTGGATTGGATACCCATTCTAGGTATAAGGCATCGCGGATAAAGCCTTTGTCCTTCAGCTTCTCCACTTCTTCTCTGAGTGCATCGGATCTCTCCGGACCCAGGCTGAGGTGCTTCTGTTTCATAGGCACACACTTGGGATTTATGTTCAATGCGTGGCTCGCTATCTCCAGCGAGATCCCACACATATCAAAGTGCATCCAGGTGAACACATTCAGGTTCTCCTGGAGAAAACCAATCAACTCCTTCATCATCCTGACACCAAGCTGTGACTCGACTTTAAGGATCCATGTTGGGTCATCCCGACTGATCCGGACATTAATTGTTAGCTCGGCTGGAGCTGCTCTTCCATCCAGTG
This sequence comes from Allium fistulosum, assembly GCA_030737815.1. Lineage (NCBI taxonomy): Eukaryota > Viridiplantae > Streptophyta > Magnoliopsida > Asparagales > Amaryllidaceae > Allium > Allium fistulosum. The sequence goes on from CM060902.1 coordinate 871,888,514, forward strand.
ACTCTTTTCACGGGTCCATATCCTTATGGAACCGACTGTGTTGGTATGTGTCCAAATCCTTCATGTAGAGAGTCCCCTCTACACATTTCCCTTTCACCCTTCACCTCGCCTCTCATAGCTCAGCTACATAACATTCACGGCCAAGCCCATGATCACCATGCACTACTTCAACACCGTTCTCCATAGGAAATTTAAGCATTAAACACCAGGGAACTATAGCCACTCTGAACTCAACCGGGGCCAGTAGACCTAAAAATGCACTATAAGTGAAGAAAATATCCAATATAATAAAAGCATGACCCGCACTCGCCTGCGGTCGCCCTCCCCAAGCACTATCGGTAATTCCATATATCCAACTGGCTCTGTATCTGTACCATTAAATCCCTGGATCCAAGATTTTCACGGTTTCAAGTCCTTGCCCTTCAGAAGCATCTGGTCATAGGCTTTTATTTAATAGAATGTTGACCAAAGTCCCACATCAACCAGCACCTTTCGTACAATAGCAGTGCCAATCGTGGCTGTTATAACCACCGGTTTAATCGCCAGGGCTTCCACCCCATCAGCATCTCTGTTCTGGAAAACATTGTCATCTTTCATGGTTTTGAATCGTTTGGCCGGAGTTCCATCCTCAACTTCCAAACAGCTCTCATACTTGGTATACTTCAAAGCACCAGCATACCTGTCCATCTCATTCAAACTCTTGTCAGCTTGATGTGGTCCATTGATGATTGTGTTTATCACCAAATGTTTTTCAAGTCGCCTAGGCTCCTCACCACTAGGACCAGCTTGCCTCATTGGGATGTCGACCCAAAGGGGTTAGAATTTCCTTACCCACCATATTGTGGGGCTTTCACAAACTATTGCAACTTTTTCTTTCGAATCTACTCCTCTATCATATCACGCAAGTGCCTACATTCATTGGTATTATGACTGTGCATCTCATGAAACCTGCAGAACTTGTCAAATCTTTTCTCTTTCTCGGTCAACTCTCTCGGAGTCGGTGTCCTGTACTGCTCAGTACCTTGAGTTGCTAGATAGATATTCTCGATTGAGTTATTTAGTTCAGTATAATTATTGTACTTAGAAATCCTAGGATGGTTCCTATTATTTGGCTTTCATTTCTTGGCCCACTATCGCTCATTTTCTGGCCATCATCCTTGTTGCCAATACTCACATCCACATTTCCAGAACTTCCTCCAGATTGCTTTACAGCAATGTTTCTTTATATCACTTCATCTGAATTTCCAGCACCGTTCCTCCAGGGATGATTGCACGCTTCTTTCAAGCATTAGTACTGATTTGCTTTTCTATATAAAGCATCCATCGTCAGTGGGGGTTTCCTCTCCCACCATTCCTTGAAATCCATCTCGAGATGTATCCCCCTTATCAGTGCTATCAATACTATATCATTACTGGGGTTTGTTACTTCCATCACAGCTGTGTGGAACCGGTTCAAGAAATCCTTTAATGACTCTCCCGTTCTTTGGAAGAGGTTTGATAATGACATCACATCTTTCGGACTTGCAGTTGTAAAAAGAATTGCTTCAGAAATTTTCACGACAACTAGCGAAAGATGATATGGACCTCGATGGGAGCCGAGTGAACCACATCGTCGCTACTCCTTCTAGGAAAATTGGAAAACAACGACATCTCACGGCATCAGATGCTCTGGCAGAGCCTATATTCCATTCATACTTCATTAGGTGCCTCTTGGATCTGTCTTTCCATCGTATAGCGGCATTGTTGGCATTGAAAACTTCTATGGATACTTCACGCGCGGAATGTCCTCAGTAAATGGATTCTGACTAGGAGAAGTACCCCATTCATCATTGCTTCTAAATTAGTTTTCACTTACAAGTCTCTTGACCATGTCTTCCAAGTACTCCAAGTCTACAGGTTTGGTTGAATGGTTGTGATCAAAATATGTTCTGAGTGTTCGGCCTGGAAAATGCTCTCGGGCATACTCTCGATACTTGGGTTCTCTAGACTCTGGGAAATAAGTTCATCCAGCAAACCCACTTGCTTGATTCTCGTGCGTTGTATCAGTAGCAACAGCTTGATATTCAGCATTCTAATTATCGACGGCATGCTCAAAAGTCAGATCCATGCCAGCATCATGAGGGCGAGCTCTAGGCCTACCATCAACTAGATCAGTATCGATCCATCCACTTGGATCAGTACCGATCAACAAACCCAAGCCGTTGGTTTTTCTTCTTCCTTGATATGATCCCCCAACGGATTTTTGAGTCCTCTTCAACTTTTTATCCCTTCTTCTATGGTCAGATGATGAGGAACATTCAGATTCTAAACTTGAATCCCTCATGCTCCTCCTTCGGTTGTTCTGTGTTAGTTTATTCAACAGTCTCAAGCTCTACTGCATCTGCAGGTACATATGGTTGTGACTCTCTTAGAATCTATCCTCTGTCTGTTTCATCATTCAATCAATTTCCACCTGGTCACGATATCAGCTGGATTCTAGATCTCTGGTTGTTCTGTTTGGGAAGCTCTATCCACGTGGTGAATGTCTTGGTTCTCTGCATCATTAGTAGCTCTGGAAGTTATAGCACGTTCTCTCTTTGGTGGAGCCATGGTGAGTAATTTCTCTTTGATAAGGGCATGATTAATCCAAGTAGCTTGAGAATAGGAGTCTCTTAGTGAAAGCATCAAAATGTTTGAACAAAAAATGGCACAAACACCCAGAAGATTAAGCAGAGAAAAAAAAGTGAATAAATTAAATGAAAACGAGTAGAAAATAACACACAACAATTTATAGCGGTTCGGCTAATCTTGGCCTACGTCCACTTAGTGATTTTATTGATTATCTTACTTATTACAAGCAGGAGTTCTTATAGATCAGTATAAATCCTACAGTGATTATAAGAAAATAGAATAAGGGAGAGTAAGAGCCAAAAAGGATCCTTAGAAATGATCCCTGCCCCTCAAATTATAGACGTAGGAAGCTTGAAATCTCGCTCCTATGATCTCCGCATCGTTTTCCATGCTCTAGACCAATTCGTGAAGAAAATAGGTGGACAAGTCATTAATAATCACAGATTGGTACCAATCCAACCTCCTAGATCGGTACCAATCCATAACTTATTCATATGGATGACCTTAGTTTTCTTGTCTTTGCTTGATTTGTTGTTAGCTTTGTGATTCCATACTTGTTCGCATTAATATTTGCTTGTTTCTAAGTCCAAACGATGGATATGCGGAAGAACAGAGTTGCTGATTTTAGTGCTTATGGAGATCGATAGAGAATTGCATTGGAACAGCAAAACAATACTTGAAATGGGCGTCTAACATCATCATTGGCATGCAGTAGGTGTGGGGGAAATTTTGGAGGAGAAAATTTGGATCGGTACCGATCCAGGAAGTTGGATCGATACCAATCCACCACTTAGGTGGGTCCTTGCTCTTTTTATCTTGGGATGGTTTTGTGTTTGTCCTGCAGCTCTGTTTTTGCTTGGATCCTGAACTCTTGGGCTATATCTCCAGACTGCCTACCTTGATAACTCCAAGTTCGACTCCTCTAGTCTGTCCGTATATCGCCTGGTCAAAAAGCTGGATAACAATATTTATATATAGTGTTAATTTTTAATTTGAAATAATGTAATTTAATATTAAATATTTATAATTAATAAATTATTAAAATTATAATTTATGTACATAATTTTTTTTGTACATTATAAATCAACTATGACTGAAACAAATTAATTTTATATTTTAAATCATTTTATAACTAAACCATTGCATTTGATTGAATTGAGACCATTTAATTAATTATAAAATTGATAAAATTAATATTAAATTATAACAAGGCAATGTGTATATATATGGTGTTACTGACCATATGACAATTTATATGAAATATAATGACACTTGGATGAAGATGAAGTCGGTTTGGCGCACCTCAATCTAAGTAGTATCCTTGATTTCCGAAATAGCCACCCGAAGTTGCAACCTTCATTGTATAACCACTTTGATAGAGTAATTTGTATTTCGGATGTGATAAAGTAGTGCGCTTTACTATGGATGCTTGACATAGGTGGCTAGGGTTGTAAAGAAGAAGGAACCAAAAATAAACGAATGTGTAAGCTATTTATAGAACTAGATAAGAAGATATTTAAATGAATATCTTCCCACTTATCTCTCATCTACACTTATTCAAACTTCAATCTCCTACCATGTAGGGTCGGCCTACCATGATGATGTGGCAGTCCACATAATTTTGCAATTATTTATTTAATATTTAACAAATTAAATATAAATTGTCATTGTATATCGATGCATGTACACATAATAATCATATATACACTTAAATAATTATAAAAGCACCTAGAATATTTCCAAGGGCCGCCCCTTTTACTAAAGGCACCCCAAATACTAAATATACTCATAATTATTATCTTTCTAAATATTAATTAATTTAATTAATTTATAACCTTTATAAACTAATTAAATCATGTGGTATTCCGAAGACTGAATAGATTTAGTTGTGCGACTCACATGTGTGAATTTACTCAGCCACTAATATTGAATAATTCAAATATTAATGTTCATGTATCACCTTAACTAGTGATGTGACAGTTTAGCTAAATTCATCGCTTATATATCTTTATCGGTACAATCCAATTTTATAGTTTCTAAAGTGGTACCTTTTAGTAACGATAATTTACATATGTTCTCTTTGTCAAAACCGATAGACTTAGGGGTATGTCTAAGGGGTCATTCTGTAGTTTTCTATTTTATATTTTTTATAGTATGGTATATTAATTAAATAATTAATTTAAATATATTTAATATAAAATCCTTAAAAGATATGTTACATGATAATAATTTAATGGGTTATAATAATGAGAAAATTATCACAACATTAAGTAACATATTATTTTAAATATTCCTTGTCAAGATGTTTCGAGAAAGGAGAAAGGATATCGTTGCATCCATTGTGACCAAATTACGTAATGCTCTCCAAATGTTGGGCAGTGTATTGCTCATGCATGTTGGAGGCACAAGTGGTCACGTAGTGATAGTTATTCGATAACTATGGAATAAATCGTTTGAGAGTTTTCCATTGGTTAATAACAACTAGGTCAAACGGGAAATCTCAAAGTGACAATATTGCACAGTTCTCTTGACTTAAGAATAATGTTGACCTTCAATATGGAAACTCCACTTTGATTATAGTTAAATCATGGCATGGTGTCCATTGAATCACTATAGTCGGGTCAGAGTTGAAGTATTGGAAGTGAAACACTATGCAATAGAGAATTTGTATCCTTGGTTGCATGAGATTAGTATCACGGTAACCCAAAATCAATTCAAAGTCAAAATTTTCGGCTAGAGTAGTAGGACAGCGATAGAAAACTACGTTTTAGGCCTAGCAAATATCAAAATCTTGTAATTTACTTCAAAAGAAAGTTGTTCCTTAAGTTTATAGCTTTCCAAAAAGAGTAAAACCATTGCATTTGGATAAATCGTTAGAAAGTTATATCCAAAACAATTCTCAGTTCAAAATTTCAATATCTTTGTCACTCATTCTCAGAACAGCGACAAAGATATGCAGTTTTGAACATCTTAACTTTAAAAAATTTCTAAACTCAATCAATGAAACTTATAGAATACTGTCTGAGATTTCAAGAACATCAAAGATTTTCAAAATCCGAATAATTTTTTTTATCGAACCGAGGACTTTGTTTACGGACTAACCGAGTTGAGTGTGGACGATATTGGAATTCTGACCAAAATTAAATTCTATAAGTCCTAAAGTGATACAATGTTGACAAAAAGGATTGGTGTAAAAAATCATTACTAAAAGGTACCGCTTTAATTATAATATTAGATTTTACCGATGAGATCTGTAAGCAATGAATTAAGTCAAATTGTCATACCACTAGCTAAGGTGATGTGTGAACATTAGTATTTGAAATACTCAAGTATTAATTGTTAGATGAATTCACACATATAAGTCGCATAATCGAATATATACAGTCTTGGAAACACCGCTTGATTTAATCGATCTATAATAGATATAAACTAATAACATTTATGAAATATAATTTATTAACGTATTTACTACATGGGGTATATTTAGTAAAATTTGGGGCTTATAAAATTATTCAAGGTGTTGTTAGTAATTTACTAGGTGCATATATAATAGTTATATAGACGCTTATCGGTATATGATATCGATATGGATTTAAATTGGAATTAAATCACATAAACTACTATAGGGGTTAATGGAAATTTTGTCCATATTGGACATCTTCCAAGGCCGGTCAAGAATAAGGGGGAGGAGGAAGTTTTTGAGTTTTGAATTGTTATGAGATAAATATGGAGATATTTTTCCATACCTCACTATAAATTCAAACTTGATGCCTCCACTTTTTCATTACACTTTAGTTTGTCCTCTTTAATCATTTATGGCCAAAATACATCCCTTCCTCCTACTCATGTCTAAGCTCCAATCAACTTCATTCAATTAAATATAATTAAATCGGGTGTTTACACGCCTATCTCCTGCAACAAAGGGTGCAGATCTGAGAGATCAAAGGAAACTATATGGATCAAAGTGTAAATTGTAGGCCACATCTTATTAGGTACATCTTTCTGTTTACCATTGAATATATATATATATAGAATTGTGTATGATATTGTTAGTATACTTATGTTCAATTATCACCACCTGTATATTTATGTCATTGCCATACAAATTCATGTGTTGTTTATCTATGAATAGTTAATTAATTATGATTATTGAATCCATTATTATAATTTATTATAAAAATTAAATATTACACACACAAATATATATATATATAATACATTTAGCCTAATATTAATTTATATTTATATAAATGAATTTTAAAATTGCATAATATACTTCAAAACAATATTTATCAATTAGCTCTTTTATGTATATATATTAAATTGTATTTGTAACAACTCTCTTCATAACGGGCCTGATTTTCGATCCAATAAAAGCACAACGAACCGTAGGTCCATTCCAAAGCTGGGTGTTGGTTGATAAAATTAATGCAATGAACAATATATAGAGTTGTCTATATATGCTTTAAGAATCTCACAGCAGAAGGAATAAAATATAATAATAGAAATAAGTACCCATTTCATAAAAATCAAATCTCAAAAATACAATATCCCAAAATATCCATAATACAATATCTCAAAATAAAATATTAAGATGTCTAAAATATGGGTACATCTGAATACATCAAAAACATGGTCAAATAGATAAACTACCACAAATCTTCACCGTCACCTCCGTCTTCTTCATCAACCTCATCTCCCTTTACCCTTGGATTATAATGAGGAGAGAGTCAGAATAACAATGTCTATTGAATGAAAATCTCAAGCCATATTATAATAGTGTTTGGGCAGTACCATTTAGATAAGTAATATGTCTTATGTACCCTATACTTTATCCTACTAAGTATACCATCACTATAAGCCAAATGCTTTTCCAATCTAACTCCATAACGTACCTTTGATGGTAGGCCAAGGGCCCTTTCCAATCCATCTTCACAACTACCGTAAATCATGTTCTAACGATGTGAGAGAAAGCACCTAAGCTACTTAATACCTCTTTAACAGGAATCGAGCAGACTCTGACCATTTAATACTTATACCCTAGGCAGATCCCCATCATTTAATACCTAAACCCAAGACGGACCCCTCTCTGGTACTTTCTAATTGACATTGTAAGAAATCTCATTAGGCCACTTATTACTTCTTTTATGGGAAGAGTCGGACCCTACAATAGCCACTTAATAGCTCAACCCCAAAGCGGATTCGTTCCATAGATTTCCCTTTACTGCACCTAAAAGATAATCCCGTCCATTTAATACTTCTTGAATGGGAAGGAGGTGGAACCTACAACAGAAACTTAATACCTTCAACCTAAAAGCAGTCCCATACTGAGATATCCTTCGTATGACCCGTAATCAAAACCATGGCGTCTTACATTAGTCCGACTATTCCTAGGCGGTGGTAGCCAGGTTAGCTGGAAAGACTTACCCTACAGAATTGAGACTAACCTCGCATCTACTGTGGGTACTAATTATGTGCGATGTCTCATATTAGTCCTAAAGTCACGCTGCTACAGGCCAGATTAGCTGGGCAGACTTTTGAGTGCTTTTGGCTGATCTCGCACCCTTACAACTACATCATATTTCCACTTTTCGAATATACTGCCATGTATAATATATATATATATATATATATATATATATATATATATATATTTGTGTATGTGTGTGTATCCCAATCGCATTTAAGGCCATATAAAGAAAACTCGTTATTTCTTCTTTAATTATGAACTAATTTCCATAATTATCTTTAACTTCCTTCCTAATAGGTCTAATGTTGTTTATTAACCTATTTATTCTATGCGATACGATTGATACGTTACTATATACACTATTAATATATTTATACGTACGTAATTTTAGGCCAACTAAATATTCCTAAACGTATGTAGAAATATTCCTATTCTAAGATTTTCGCTTCCTAAACTAATTGTTCAAATGTCAAAACTTCCATATCTATACAAGCCCAGGTTCTACACAATAATTTACAAAATAGTTAATATCCTTAGCATGACCAAACAAACTTGTGTGTGTGTGTATATATATATTCAAAAATGGAATAGTACTAAACTTATTTTACATTAATATAATAGAATCACCGCCTCTATTTCAAGGAAACAAAATTTACAATTTAAACCCTTCATATTCTATCTAACTTTTACATATACAACATTGAAGCGAAAAGGGGATTCATATTTCTATATTATGGAAATAAGCGGTAAAAACTACAAATAGGAAAATCCATACATTGTATACCATTTCCTAAAAAAATATTTTTGAACCATTTTATCGAAACAATAGAAATTAAAATGGGAAGTTGAATAGAACATAAATTATGCAAATTGCAAACAATAATTTAAATTCTACTATATTAATATAAAACAATTGAAATTCCAATTAATCCAAGAATTGACATTTTATTTGGGTGAATTTTATGGGTTTTAGGGTTTAGAATTTTTGTATACAAAATTCCCTAAGGCATAAATCAAATTCAAAATTTTACTATACAAACTACTAAAATGTGAAAAACTAAGATTTCCACTCAAAGATAGTTTCCATGCTTGCCCTTGGATTCGATTCACTCTTATGCCCAACTCTTCCTTTAAGTTTCTTCTTTTTCGAATATACTACAATTTAATTGTATATAAATTAGATTCAGAATTCAGAGATTATGGAAGAATAAAAATAGAAAAACCTGTGTGTGTGTGTATATAAACTTATTACCTTTTTCCTTGGATTTGAATTCTTGAATCTAATTGAAGAATCGAGGAAGAAGATTGACGGAGTTTTGATAGCGTTCCAAATATTTTGTGAATAAAAGTAATGGGGATATCCTCTTATTTATAGTGATTAGAACTCGTTTGGACAATAGGATTTAAGTCGATCTAAATTAATAAAATCCAGGCCATTTGAATCCTAACTTCCCTTCAACTAACCGGTCGACCGCTCCTACCTAGGTGGTCAATCGGCCCAGTATTCGCTATCGATCGGCCCCTTATTTTTGCTGTATATTTCCTTCTCAATTATGTTTCGATTTGTTTCCTCTTTTATCCAGTAATATTAACATTTTTCCCCACCGTTAATTTACCCTAATGTTAAACTGTTTATTATCATTTTAATTTCCACGTTAACATTATTTAAATTTAAAATTTGAATTCGTTTGAGTCGTTTTAATTTCGAAAACTTTAATAGCTTTTCCATTGAACTCCAATTGCAAAACTTTATATATGAAAGTTGATTAGAAAGTCGCCACGAACACAATGGTGTAGCTCTAGTGGCCAAATTCCAATGTCTATGAAATTTCAATTTTTAGCCTTATTTTAACAAATTAATTTCTTATTAATTTTTTAGAAGGTGTTACATTCCCCTCCCTTAAAAAGAATTTCGTTCCCAAAATCCCTATGAGACAGATATTGTAAGCGCACTCTACAACCATGTTATGCAACCAAGTTATCCACATAACCCATCTACTTAACAAAAATGCAATGTGATTATGTATGAAACATACTATAGGTGAGCTCAGCCCTAGAGTGAATGCATTATCATGACATATCGGCATATATGCAAGCATCCTAATTATGCATAAGATTCTATATTAGTGCCAAAATAACAGCAAAAAGTATGGCAACCATCCCCTACCATCAAATCTAGAAACCACGATGCAACCAAAACCTATACAATGCTAAATTTAAGAGAGAGAGAAAGTTTACTCGAGAAAAGCTCATGATGAGAAGCCTTCATCCTCTCTTGGGTTTCCCATGTGCTTTCCCTTGGATCATCTTCCCATTGTACTCGAACCAGCTTAATTTCTTTGTTCTGAACCTTCCTAACTCTATGCTCTATTATACGTGAAGTGGTACAGGGTGCTATCAGCTTTATTTCTATATCTGCTAACTGATCAGGCTCTACTATGGTAGCTGTGTAATACGTGGAAAACGTCATGGACTCCTGATAGCTTGGTCGGAAGCTCTACACGATATGCAAGTTTCTTCACCCTTTCCAAAATCGAAAAAGGCCTAACAAACCTCAATGCCGACTTCCCTGATGTTTCAAACCTCATAACATTCCTATGAGGGGAAACCTTAACAAACTTCAGTTTCCAACCGAAAACTCCAATTCCTTCCTTTGCCAGTCAGCATTGGACTTCTGACGGTCCTGTGCGGCTGTTTGTACCAAAATTGGGCACAACACTCTTCGGAAGTTTATGAAGAGATAAAGTGAAGAAATTAAATGGAAAAAGAAGAATTATCTAACAAAAAAATTAAATCTCAGAAATGAAAATAATTAAAATGCAAGGAGACACAAGAATTTAGAGTGGTTCGGCGTATTGCCTACGTCCACTATGAAGTAGTTTGCTTTATTGATCTTTCTTTGATGTTTACAATTGATTTCAGCAAATTACAGCGAACAACAACGATTTGCAGCAGTGAAATTCATTGGTAGCAGCAGCAATGGAGTTCAGATCTGGATCTGGCGGAGTCTGGGCGTTGGAGATCTTAAAGAGGAAGAAGAACCCCTTTTCTGTTGGCTTTGGGGGTCTATTTATAGGCGTAGGAGGCTGGTATTTCGCTCAGAACTCGGGAGACCCTCTCTGGCACGTGACCAGGCCCGCGTGCCCAAGCCCGTGAAGTTTTGGTCCGATCCGCAATCGATACGAACAGATTTTGTATCGATCAAGATTTCATCCACTGGAGTCGAAATTTGGCGTGGACATTCTTTAGCATGCACATAGTCTTCTGTGAAAATTTCATAGCATTTGGACTTGTAGATTAGGAGATATGATCGATACGAAAAGGGATTCTCGGTTGGCTGTTTGGTTCGACTTGCTCTGTTCGACTCGGTGACGTGGCGCTTGAGTCTTTGTATCACCTTGCTTTTGATGCTGTTTTAATCGAGTCGAAGCGTGCATTGATCAAGCGAGTCGAAGTGTGCACTGATTGAGCGAGTCGAAGTGTAGCACCCTAAGGGATTCGAACAGTGGTTCGAGCGGAGCGAGTCGAAGAAGGCTTTTCTGAGGGATGCGAGCTGAACGAGTTAAAGAAGGCATCTGATGGAGGCGGAGCAAAGCGAGTCGATGTTGTCACTTCTGATGGTTGGGAAGCGAGTCGAAGTTGTCACTTCTGATGGTTGCGAAGCGAGTCGAAGGGAGCGAGTCGACCGGTGATTGGTTTTCATCCAATTTTGTATCGTTCATAACTTGAGCATACGAACTCGGATTGACTTGAGATTTGGAACGTTGACCCTTATAGCTTAGCTTGTCATGTCATACCAATTTTGGCTCGATCCGGAATCGGACAAAATTCGTCGATATCCATAGTGAGCTTGTGTATAACTGATCCCTAGGACGGGCCGTCACTGGTTTACTAGTCAATTCCTTAGTGTCATGACATTGCCAAAAGGCGGGATAACATTTTCCCCCCAAAGTACGTCTTGTGGAAACATGTTGTGCTTTGAAATGCTACCATCTTTACTCTAAATAGTTATTGTCTTTTCGATGAACGCCGTAATCTTCGGCTGATTTTTCTCGATAATGAAAACTGTTGACTATCCACTGCTGTAATCTGTATTGTTGCAACCGATTGCTATGATCGTTAATAGATGAGTTTCCGATTTCTGGAAATCTGGAATATTGAATATTTGTCCGACATACATGCATATATGTTAACTGACTCTCGTTGACGTTTGTACGTTCACGAGTCATTTTCAATTTATTTTATATCGAATTCTGTATCGATCCTCTCCTGAACCGACGCAAAATTTGCTGTAACAACGCTCGATGGTTGCTTTTGAATGTCCCTTCGTAACGATCCTCTCCTGAACCGATGTGAAGGGTTGAAACATTGAAGACGACTCTCATCGAATTTAGGGATGCGAAATGAGAATTTCGAATCAATATAGATGGAGTCACTGGATACGAACAAGCAATTCGTATCGATGGAGTTGGCCTCTAGAAGCAGTGATTTGAGTGAGTCGATCTGCACATGAGACGGAGTTGAAGGTGATCGATACGAATTGTGGTCTCGTATCGATGGAGTCGAACTGGACAGGGGACAGAGTCGAAGGTGATCAATACGAATTGTGGTCTCGTATCGATGGAGTCGAACTGGACAGGGGACGGAGTCAAAGGTAATCGATACGAAGTGTGGCTTCGTATCGATGGAGTCGAACTGGTTGCTCGTATTGCTGCACCAAGGATGGATTCGAAGACAAGCGATACGAAGGGGAGCTTCGCATCGACGCACTAGAGACGGAGTTGAAACATGTGTTCGAATCCATCGGGATGCAAATCGTTTTATTCCTTTTGCTTTCGAGTCCATATAAATACTTTGTACTTAGACATTTTTTCACTTTTCACTTTCCGTTTTCCTGCCTTGCTTTCGTGTCGCTCTGAAACTCGAGACAACAAAGAAGAAAAAATAACCTTGCCTTCGAACCGATTCATACCTTCAATTACTCGAACTTACTAATAGATCTAGGTAATCCACTAAGCGAATCCATGCGTAAACGATGAGACTCGGGTTTTTAACACCAAATCAATCGGAGTTGTGATCGATCGAAAATTCTTTGGCCTCAGCTTCGCGTCGATCTTGAGTAGGGGTTTCGAGATGATGAGGCAGAGGCCTTCGTATCGATCGATGGTGGGGCTTCGCATCGAATCGAGTGCTTTGAGTACGTGGATCGATACGAAGGTGTTGCGTCTGATGGACTCGAAACGATGGCCTTGGGTCGAGTCGAAAAGGATGGCTTCTGATGGAGTCGAAGTGGTGGCTTGGAACGAGTCAAAGGGGAGTGCCTTGGAACAAGTCGAAGGGGAGGTTTGGGATCGAGTCGAACTGGAGGTTTGGGACCGAGTCAAACTGCGTAGTCTTAGGATCAATTCGAAGTGTTGCGCTCTGATCGATTCGAAATCCCCAGCCTTCTGATCGAGTCGAACTTGCATGCCCACCTTCTGACCGAGTCTAACCCATACTCAGATGACCATGACCTATCGATGCTAACATGGCTCTCGTTAGCGATACGAATTGAACATTAAAAAATCTGAAATTTCCTACACATTTGAACAATTGACTCCGATGAGTTTCAAACTTGCATAACTGGACTTAATCGTTTCACTGCATATCTGATTGCCTATCGAAGCTCGTCGATGAAACTAGGACTTATCAACATAATAACAGACTTTAACTTGGACTGATCATTAATAACTGGATGGCATGGTTGTGACGGTCAGCGATGACGGTCCTTCCGACTGAATTACGAACTCCCATCGTTTACATGCTTTCTTTAATCCTGTAGATCTTCTCAAATGATATACAGTACCACACTACACAGCACACACTCATACACTTTACACCGGGGGATGCACGAGTGTTATTGCCCGTTTAACAATGATTTTTCTTGAGCTAGCTATTCATGGAACCCTCAAGTTCACAGCAGCAGGAACTCCCGAGTTCTACTTCTCCATCCATCGAGATATCGGTTGTTGAAGCCGAAGTTATAAACCCAGCTACGGACGACCGTCCGGGTGCCCGGTTCATTTGTAATCTACAAGATTCAGTGCCGTCGGGTATCTTCGAAGATATGCTAGGACGGATTTGCTAAAGGCACAGTTTGTTGCTCGACGACGTGCTACTTCCTGGGCCAAATGACAGGCCGCACGATCCCCCGGAGGGGTTTACTGCTTTCAACCATCACGCTTGCACAGCTGGGACACTCCCTCCCTTCAACCAATATATAAGGGAGATGTTATCGTTTCTTGGCATAGCTCCATCTCAGCTACATCCCAATGGTTATGCCTTGTTGAACGGCACCTTTGTCCTGTTTATGGAGATCCTCTTTCGACCGTCGAAGCCGATCGAAATCAGATATTATTCAACGTCAAGAGCCATGGAGACAACCCTTCTTTCACCTTCCTGGAAGTGGTTAGAAACTGCCACATTGTACTGGGCTCCTGGGAAGGCTAAGTTACTATAAAACCAAATGGTTCTACGTTCGGTGCCCTCCTGGATTTGCTAGGTGGTGGTTGGATAGATGTAAGTGTTGCCATTTCTCTCTTGAATCATTGAGATATTAGTAACTGACTTCAAAACCGACATACTTTTCCTTTTTTATAGCTGCAATCTCTCGTCCTGACGGCGCATACTTCAGAGAGCTTGTTCGGATTCTTCAAGCGTTTCCGGGCGAAGAGAGGCACATAGACTTGGTCCTGACCAACAGGAATTTGAGGACTATCGGGCTAATAGAACGGCGGCAGAGCATTCGGCTGGAAGGGACACTTAAAGTGGTCTCTAAGAAACGGGTGAAGCGCAAAGCACCCGCAGTCGTGATAACCGAGGAAGTTGATCCGGAGAGAATGCCTACCGATACTGAGCTCCCAGCCGGGCCTTCTTCTGATGTTCAAGATTCCGGAGGAAAGAGAAAAGGCAAGGTTGTTGCTCACAAATGCTCTAAATCTGAGAGATTTAAATCTGTGGTCGTGTCTTTGCCCGTCCCGGGGATTAGAATTTTGGAGGCTTCTCCCCCGCCGATAGAGAATCTTTTTGAAGGGCTTGCCGATGTTCCGATTCCAGATTTTTTGTCGTCTCAACACGACGCCGGGATGGAGGAGCTTGATAGTGCTCTTGAACTTAGCGGATCGCTTGCTACGAGTGCGGCCGACATTTCTGGTTGGTCGGGGGGTTGCACATGCATATACTTCACTACACTGCATGATTCACGACTGTAAATCGACCGACTTGAGAAGTCGCTAACTTTTTCTTCGTTTCTCATTCTCAGGTACTATGTCCCGAAGAGGATCGATGCTCGAGAATCTTTGCTCAGCCCGAAAAGCTTCTGGTTATTATGATTCCCGCAGGAGGGATTCAGATAGAGATCACGATCACGAATACTCTAACCAGGACATGTATGGGCGTGACAGAGAGTACAGATATCGATCCAGATCACGCTCTCCTCCTCCTAGACTTTCATTTCCATCTCCTGTTCAAACTTCAAATCCACCAGAGCCTCCTCGTCATAGGCCGTCTTCTCATGCTTCTAGGTCCGAGACTCATCTTCGGAGAATTGAGACTACGGCCTCCATGATTACAGAGCAGGTCCCCACTGAGCCCATAGGAGAAGGGGCCCTTAAATTAGCTCAAATGAGGAAGGATTTCCCGAATATCTGCTTCGACGGCTATGTCTTCCCTCCTCACTTAAAGAGAATTCCATCAGGGGTAGAAAGCGCGATGCATGATTACGTCCACGACATCTACACCCAATACCGAGAGTGGGTTAAGGCTGCAGAGAAGGCTTCTAAGGTGGCCTTTGAGCGAGCCAAAGCGCTTGAGAAGATGGAGACCGAGCTCGCTCAAAGGGATCAGATTATTCAAGTGCTTACTACCGAGGCCGAGACTTCCCAAAAATCGGAAATTGAGGCCACCAAAAAAGCTGACGAAGTGAAGGCGGCAATGGAGCGTTTGGGGCAGACACATGTTTCCCTGGTGGAGGAGATGGGCCACCGGAACACTAAAGTCACCGCCGAGCGGGATGCGACGGTCAAGGAGCTTAATGAACTCAAGGCCAAATTCGCCGACATGGCCAAGGAGAGAGATGATGCGAACAACGCAGCCCAGGAGGCATGCGAACAAACTATTCTGCTCAAGGGTGAACGAGATGCGGCTGTGGTTAAAGTCCGCAAGGTGGAGGCTGAGGTTGAAGTTAAGGTGAAGTCGGCCGAGTCCAGGCTAGAGGCCAACATCGAAGACCTCCTCGTTGTTTACAACGCTAACGTGCTAAGGCACAGGGGTCTAGCCTGGCTCGACGATTACCCGACGCATCTTTATAATGCTTGGGGCTGACTGGTTGAGGAAGAGAAGGAGGCACATCAGGGCGAGTCCGTGGATGAATTTGAGCTCGAGAATCGCATTTTGAATGAAGATGAAAAAAAGATTCTACACGAGTCAATGATTCTGCATGAGAAGGAAAGACTTGGCGCCCAGCATTTTGAAGTTGGAGAGGGTTCAGGGGTTGACCACCATGAAGCAAGTCTCGAAGTTCCCGTGTCAACCCAGCCCGAATCCTCGTCTGCGGTCGATCCCCAGGCTGTTCCTGCTTACAATCCGGATCAGTCGCAGATGTCTCTGGCTGCTGCCCAAGTCACTGATGCCGCCCTGCCGCCTACGAGTCAAACTGAGGAAGGTATTCTGGACATTCCACGTATCTTTCTTAAGTCGAAATCTTCGATTGAGTTAAGTTCTAACAGCTCTCTTATTCTTTGTCCAGTGATTAATGCTGCCCATGTCGAGCCTCCTGTTACTTAAGAGTCACATCAGACACAGGAGGCCGTCGTTACCGAAGCGATCACCGTGACTACAACTGATGCGTCTCTAGACGATTTACAGGGGAGTATGCTTGTGTTCGATGAGCAGATGATAGATGAACTCTTTCGCCGTCATGGCGACCCTTTAGTTGATTTACCATTCGTCATGGGAGGAGGCGTTCCTGCCACAAACTTTTCGATGCCGACTACAAACGCTCCCAGCGAGGCTCGGTCGGCTGCTGAAGAGGAAATCTTGGCACAAATCGCTGCTGAAATGGATGCCGCAACACATAGCAGCAGTTTTGGAGGTGGGATGGCGGCACATGGTCCGGCTCCGCTCAGAATGGTATCGCCCGGCGGTATATTCTCTGATACTAGTGCGGCTATTCCATCTTCCACGTTTGATCCTATCCCTACGACTCCTCCTGCAGGAAGCATCCCCGTTCATTCGAGTTCGGAGGAAGACGTTGAAATTATGCCCCTGGCCGGAGACCGTCCACCGACAGGCAAAGGCTCGAAGAGGAAGGATAGTGGTGGCTCCAGTGGGCCTGTACCGAAAAGGAAGCCGTGGAAGAAGAAATATTAGACATGATTTGTTGATGTAATGTTGACTTTCATTTTGCTAGCCGTGTATAGATGCGGGTTCGGCCCCTGCTAGTAGGAATTTTTTGGAACAAGCTTGTATACAAACTTTTTTTTACAAACAATAGAAATGAAACTTCTCTTTTTTGGATTCTTCTCTGTCATTGTGTATTTGTCTAAGTGTTTCAATATCTGGAGTGCACTTGTGATGTTTTAGATTCCGAATCAAGTTTGTTTTTGTTTGCCAAGTTCGGAAACTGTGGACATGGTTTGCGACCGGGAAGCGAGTTGAATTCTGACGTTGCATTACTCCAATTAATGGTTGATGCTTAAGTCCTGCCCCCTAGTCTTCAGAATGTGTTGTAGATTATCAGTCGACGATCGCTTCTTGCTTATAACATGTTGAGTCTAGTGCCACCGAACGGGTGTCTGAGGCAAGCGGAGATTGAGTAATGCATCCATGCTTGTCTGATTGTCGATGATCATATCCGCACTCCAGGGAGTCCTATTTATTTACTGGCGGTTGGTCACACCGGCTTAAGTTTCAATCATATGCCCGCGATCTAGGGATTTGGAATTGATGTTTATACTCTGACTCGCGCTTTGGGAGTTTGGAGTTGATATCTATACTTCGATTCATACTTTGGGAACTTGAAGTTGGTTCTACGCTCCGTTTCGCACTTTGGGAATCCGGAGTCGATGTTCATACTCCGACTTGCACTCTGGGAGTTTGGAGTTGTCGTTTATACTCCAATTCGCGCTCGGGGAATACAGAGTTGACGTTTATGCTCCACTTCGCACTCTGGGAATACGGAGCTTATGTTTATGCTCCACTTCGCACTATGGGAACTCGGAGTTGATGTTTATTCTCCGACTCGTGCTCTGGGAGTTCGGAGTTGATGTTTATACTCCGCTTCACACTCTGGGAATACGGAGTTGGTGTTTATTCTCCGGTTCGCGCTCTGGGAACTTGGAGTTGATGTTTATACTCCGACTCGCGCTTTGGGAGTTCGGAGTTGATGTTTATACCCCGCTTCGCACTCTGGGAATACGGAGTTGATGGTTATTCTCCGGTTCACGCTCTGGGAACTCGGAGTTGATGTTTATACTCCGACTCACGCTCTGGGAATTCGGAGTTGATGTTTATACTCTGATTCGCACTCTGGGAATACGGAGTTAATTTTTATACTCCACTTCGCACTCTGGGAATACGGAGTTGATGTTTATACTCCGGTAAGCGTTTTGGGAACTCGGAGTTGATGTTTATACTCCGGTTCGCACTCTGGGAACTCGGAGTTGATGTTTATACTCCGACTCGCACTCTGGGAGTTTGGAGTTGATGTTTATACTCCGGTTCGCACTCTGGGAACTTGGAGTTGATGGTGGATTGTCGTGTATCAACCCTTTTTGACTTTGATGTGATGGTTTGTCCCCGAGCTCGGGTTTCCTTAGCGAGTGATTGGTTGCATCACAGTCACTCTCTATTTGAATAAATTTTACAATACGGTGAAACTTAGCTCTCCATGCATAGTGATGGTCATATGAAGCATTTCAAGTAAATCACAGCTCTGGCTCAAAGAGATTGCATTTTATTGCTGAAATAAGAAAGTATGGCAAAGTCAGTTGCCTTATTACAAGTTCTAATTTCGAAATGCAAAAACAAATTTCAAAAAAGGAAAGTAAACTAAATGGATAAAGATAGCCTGTCATGTGTAATAGCGGTGAAGGCTCTCGCTGTTCCAAGCTCTTGGCAGAGTAAGACCGTCGACGGTCGATAACTTGAATGTGCCATCTCCGAGCCTTTGTTCAATAACAACGGTCCTTCCCATGTCGGCTTCATATGCGAAGGAACAGGATAGATTCTTTTCAAGACAAGATCGCCTAGTTCGAAGGTTCGCGGACGGACCTTGGCGTTGTACAATCGGGCGACTCGACTTCGATGCGCAGCTGCCCTCAAATCAGCTTCTTCATGCTTCTCATCTAGTAGATCGAGATATTCAGCAAGTAATATAGCATTTGTCTTTGGATCATAGTATGTCACACGATGAGAAGGTACTTCTAGTTCAACTAGGATAACGGCTTCTGAGCCGTAAGAGAGAGAGAATGGAGTGTGGCCGGTCCCGGTCTTATTGGTTGTTCGGTAAGCCCATAGAGCCATAGGAATTTCATCGACCCACTTGCCCCCGACCTTTTCCAGTCATTTTTTCAGGATGGATTTTATAACTTTATTAACTGCTTCGACCTGTCCGTTTGCCTGAGGGTGTGCAACTGCAGAGAATTTCTTTTGGATGTGAAATTGTTTGCAGAAATCTTTAAATTCAGCACTGTCGAATTGGGTTCTATTATCCGTAATAATGGTGTGTGGGAAACCGAATCAATAGATGATGTTACGAACCACAAAGTTGATTACTTTCTTCATTTTAATGGTAGCGAGAGCTTCGGCTTCAGCCCACTTTGTAAACTAATCGACTGCGACGATGGCGTACTTTGCACCACCTTTTGCCAGAGGTAGAGCGTCGATGGTGTCGATGCCCCACATTGCGAACGGCCATGGGCTGACCATTTGTGTTATCTCGGTAGGAGGAGCTCGAGGAATTCGGGCATATTTCTGGCACCTATCATATTTCTTTGCATAGTCCGACGCATCGCGATTCACGGTTGGCCAGTAGTATCCATAGTGAAGTATTTTCTTGGCAAGTGCTTGCCCCCCGGTGTGATCGCCACATTCTCCTTTGTGTACATCGTGCAATACTCGGTTAATTTCATTGTGAGCGATACACCAGAGTAAAGGAACAGAGTACCCCTTGCTATACATGACTCCATTCTGAATGGTGAATCATGAGGCCTTTCTAAGAACTTGTCTCTTTTCACTCCTGCGTTCTGGCAGGGTTCCATGCTCAATGTAGTTTCTGAGTGGAGTCATCCATGAATCTTTTTTGGGGACGGTTTCGCATACCCAGTCTATTTCTGCCCGGTCAATGCTTGGAGAGGGTAACGTATCTATGGGAACGAGTCCCATTTGTTGAGCTTCGCCTGTGCTGGCTAGCTTTGCCAATGAATCGGCCTTTTGGTTGCGTTCCCAAGGTATACAATAGATGGCGTAATAATCGAACTGATTCAGTACTTCCTGAACTCGAGTTAAGTAAGCAGCCAGCCTTCGATCTCTTGCTTGATACTCTCCCCGTACCTGACACACAACTAGTTGTGAATCACAATAAATTTCCACTGCGATAATTCTCAAATCTCTGGCAAGTTTTAAGCCGGCTAAGAGGGCTTCATATTCAGCTTCGTTATTAGTCGCATGAAAATTGAACTTCAAAGCATAACATATGGATCGGCCTTCGGGTGTTTCAAGTACGACACCAGCGCCTGAACACCGGTCGTTTGATGCTCCGTCGGTATAAAGCTTCCAGACGTATTCGGGGGATTCACTGGCTTTGGGCAAGTCCTCTAGAATGGTAAATTCAGCTATGAAATCGGCTAGGACTTGTCCTTGTATGGCCCGTCTCGGAGTGTAAGTAATGTCAAACTGGCTCAGTTCGATGTTCCACTTGAGTAACCTACCAGACGTCTCAGGCCGCGAAAGGACCTGTCGTAACGGCTGGTCGGTGTAAACAATAATTGAATGTGCCTGGAAGTATGGTCGGAGTTTTCTTGATGCAATGACAAGGCAATAAGCCAACTTTTCCAGCTTCGGATAATTTCTTTCAGCCCCAGTCAATCGTTTGATGACATAGTATACCGGCGGCTTCTGTATCTTGTCTTCTTCTCGGATTAATGCAGCGCTGATAGCGTTTTCTGATATCGCCAAATACATGAACAAATTTTCATGGTCGATTGGCTTTGACAGGATAGGTGGTGTGTATAGATGTTGAACTAGCGCTTAGAAAGCGCCATCGCACTCCATGGTCCATTCAAAGTTGCGTTTTCCTTTTCGGATCAGATCGAAGAAGGGAATGCATTTGTCAGTAGACTTTGAAATGAACCTGCTCAATGCTGCTACTTTCCCATTGAGACTTTGGACTTGCTTTATAGTCTTCGGAGTTTCAAGGTTTCTGATTGCCCAAATCTTTTCAGGATTAGCTTCGATTCCTCGGGCGTTGACGATGAACCCAAGGAACTTTCCGAATGCAACTCCAAAGTGACATTTCAGTGGGTTGAGCTTCATTTTGTATTCTCGGAGTATGTTGAACATAGTTTCCAGGTCTCTAACATGGTCAGTGGAGAGTCGTGACTTCACAAGCATGTCGTCTACATATACTTCCATGGTTTTCCCGATTTGATTGGCAAACATCCGATTGACCAATTGTTGGTAAGTAGCTCCGGCGTTCTTGAGTCCGAAAGGCATAACCTTGTAGCAATAAAGTCCCAGATTGGTATGTTCTTGATCGGGTAAATGCATCGGTATCTAATTATAGCCAGAGTACGCGTCCATGAAGGATAAGAGTTCATGCCCAGCTGTCGAATCTACTAGCTGATCAATTCTGGGGAGTGGGAAACTGTCTTTGGGGCATGCTTTATTCAGATCGGAATAATCGACACATGTTCTCCACTTTCCATTCGGCTTTCGGACGAGCACGGGATTCGACACCCATTCAGGATATAGCGCATCTCGAATGAATCCGTTCGCCTCAAGCTTTTCTACTTCTTCTTTAAGGGTGGCAGATCTCTCTGGATCCATACCACGCCTTTTCTGCTTGACCAGGACATGCCGCGGGTCAATAATCAGTGTGTGGCTCACGATCTCCGGCGAGATCCAACACATATTAGAATGTGTCCAAGCAAATACGTCAAGATTTGCCCGCAGAAATTCAACCAATTCCTCTTGAGTTTGCTGGCTTAGCTGAGACCCAATCTTTATCATTTTTGAATCATCGTCATCGTAAATAGGGACAACAATCGTCAGTTCGGCCGGGGATGCTTGACTTTCTTTAGATTCTCCTTCGTCTTCAGTTTCTCTGGGGTCAAGATCCTTGAGGAATTGGCTGGGGTGCCCGGGCCTAGGCCCGGGCATTAATTGTCAATTATCGGTGTTATCCCGCCTTTTGGCAAGGCCGTGACACCAAGAACTTGACTAGAAACCAAAGGCAGCTCGTCTAGTAAATCGGCTATACGCAGGTTCACTATGGATATCGATGAATTTTGTCTGAGCCCGGATCGAGCCAAAATTGATATGACACGACAAGCGAAGCTATGGGAGCCATTGTTCCAAATTTCAAGTCAATCTGAGTTCGTATGCTCAAGTTATGATCGATGCAAAATTGAATAAAAACAGCACATGTTCGAATCGCTCAGTTCGACTCGCTCCGCTTCGCATCCATCAGAGAGTCTCTGTTCGACTCGCTCTGCTTTGCATCCATCGGAGAGTCTCTGTTCGACTCGCTCTGCTTCGCATCCATCAGAGAGTCTCTGTTCGACTCGCTCTCCTTCGCATCCATCAGAGAGTCTCTGTTCGACTCGCTCTGCTTCGCATCCATTAGAGAGTCTCTGTTCGACTCGCTCCGCTTCGCATCCATCAGAGATTCTCTGTTTGACTCACTCCGCTTCGCCTCCATCTTCGACTCACTCCACTTCGACTCGCTCCATTCGAATCCATCTGGGAAGCCTACTTCGACTCGCTCCACTTCGACTCGCTCCGCCTCCATCAGATGCCTTCTTCGACTCGCTCAGCTCACATCCCTCAGAAAGGCCTTCTTCGACTCACTCCGCTCGAACCACTGTTCGAATCCCTCAGGGCGCTACACTTCGACTCGCTCTGCCTCGGGCCATACTTCGACTCGCTCCACTTCGTCGACTTCGCATCCATCCGAAGACTTCTACTTCGTGTCCATCGATGTAGAGCAAAGCACAGCAGTCAATACAAGTTAATGCCACGTCACCGAGTCAAACAGAACCGAGTCAAATGAAAAGCGAGTCAAAACAAGAGCGAGTCGAACTAAACAGCCAACCGAGGATCCCATTTCGTATCGATCATATCTCCTAATCTACAAGTCCAAATGCGATGAAATTTTCACAGAAGACTACGTGCATGCTAAAGAATGTCCACGTGAAATTTCGACTCCATTGGATGAAATCTTGATTGATACGAAATCCGTTCGTATCGATTGCGGATTGGACCGAAACTTCACGGGCTTGGGCGCACGGGCCTGGTCACGTGCCAAAGAGGGTCTCCCGAGATCTGAACAAAATACCAGCTTCCTACACCTATAAATAGACCCCCAAAGCCAACAGAAAAGGGGTTTTTCTTCTTCTTGGAATCCTCCAACGCCCAGACTCTACCGGATCCAGATCTGAACTTCATTACTGCTGCCTATAACGAAATTCACTGCTGTAAATCATCATTATCTGCTGTGATTCGTTGAATTCACTTGTAATCATCAGCAAAAACATCAATAAAGCAATCAACTTCATAGTGGACGTAGGCAACACGTCGAACCACTCTAAATTCTTGTGTCTCTGTGCATTTTAATCATTCTCATTTCTGAAGTTTGGAGTTTTTGTTAGATAATACCTTTTTTTATTTAATTTCTTCATTTTATCTCTTCAAAAACTTCCGAAGAGTGTTGTGCCCAATTTTGGTACAAACACTTTAGTGCTTTCACTGAGAAAACCCTGCTTTTCTCCTACTCTATGGATCTACTACCGTCGTTGGATTGCAAAAATCTAAGGAGAAGATCCAGATCAGTCGATCAATGGTTCCTTCTATTCTATTCAGATTGCTCCAGATCTAAGAGGAACTACATTCATCATGAATTTCATACCCTTATTTTCGTATCCATGAAAATATGGTGATTTTCGTATCCATGTTTTCGTATCCAGAAAATATGGTGATTTTCGTATTCATGCTCTCGAATCCAGAAAATATGATCATTTTCGCATCCATCAGAGAGTCTCTATTCGACTCGCTCTGCTTCGCATCCATCAGAGAGCCTCTACTCGGCTCGCTCCGCTTCGCATCCATCAGAGAGTCTCTGTTCGACTCGTTCCGCTTCGCATCCATCAGAGAGTCTCTGTTCGACTCGCTCCGCTTCGCATCCATCAGAGAGTCTCTATTCGACTCGCTCCGCTTTGCATCCATCAGAGAGCCTCTGTTCGACTCGCTCTGCTTCGCATCGCTCTGTTCGTATCGATCGTCTGTGCTCTGTTCGTATCGATCGCAACTGCTCTAATTCGTATCGATACTCACACGCAGTTCGTATCGATCCATCTGCATCCATTTCGTATCGATACGAAATTTCAAAAAAAAATCGAGTACGACCCAAATTTCCTAAAAAAATATTTTTCAGGCACCCGCATAGTGAATTCAATCACCAATTTAGTGAAGGAACATTCCATCTGTGCTTCTAATTGTTCCATGACTGAACAAGACATAGGAGATCATAACAACAAATGTTGAGTTGCAATCAAGGAATGGGTAAAGAAATACTACTCAACCGTACTCCCATAGGCTGGAGAACCTAGCTAATATGCCAAGAACTGGAGTTAATTAATATATCATGCTTTTAAGGTGGAATGCAACTTCCTCCAATTGACCAGCTTTTAAACTCCTGATTGACAACTATGGTACGATGGCTAATATGACGGCTGCCCAACAATGTATACTCTACCAACTCAAAACATAGCAGGTCACCGCTGAACCATCTTCACATGCCCGCATCTTAATCATTCCACGCCCACATGACTAAAAGCATGACATACAACCTCAAGAGGACTTCCTTAATACCCTATATAGGTCTCCTATCTGGATGAAAGTTTGGGATAAACACCAATCTATTAGCCCATTTTAACCAACTCGCCGTCCAATCGGCGTTACCAACCACTCAAACGTTGGACAATCATGCATACATCATTCACCAGTGTTACAAGACCCCTTGGCAACAAAATGGACCTGATCATAATGTCGATTGGAGAATCTTTCCCAGTCGAGACCTATTCGTTGAAACCATCCTACATGCAGAACTTCTAGTGAAAATTCAACATGTTAACTATGTCGGTGTACTATGGAAATACAACCCTCGACACTACCTTATGAAGTGGGAATGGCGCGTGGATTTCTCCAAGGGTGATGAATGCCATCAAACGCAGATGTCTTCCCTCATTCCTCAGAGAAGATCGTCAATCATGACTTTGATAAGAGAATTGGTGGATAGCCGTCGACGACTACACCAACATGTCTAGGCCAACATTGAGTTGATGAATCAGATGAAGGATCAACATGGCAAGATAAGGAGGGGACCTACTCCATAATCTAGATCGGAAAACACCTCTTCTCTAGATGGCTACCGTGAACGCCAACACCATAAGGCTGCTCCGGGAAGGATAGCTCCGACAATATGTGCAAGCCCCATAAAACGAAGGACCGGGAAAATCCGACCCTTATCGATCAAGGACTTTGATCAAATTAAACCATTTGCGTTAGACTTCCAACTGAGAAGGGCTGGACTGAAGTGCAATAGCGAGCATGCGATGCTGCCTCACTTATCAATGATATTTGATCTGATCTCTTTTGAATTATTTCTAATTCAATTTCATTTACATTGCGAAATATGACCGACTTGAATTAAAATACTTGCAAATGATGCAGGTAACCGAGTACTTAAGATTGGATGCAAAACAACCTCCGCGGACTATGATCAAATCATTGAGGTATCATCATGACGAGCATGATTCAACCACTCATCGGCTACTATATGCCCTTGACTGGGGGCAAGGCATCAAAGTGGAAGAGACCGACAAGGTCAAGACTCTAGTACAAAGTGGATGCAACCGACCATCCACTCATCCGCCTATGCAATTTAATTGGAGATCTGGGAAATACTTGGAGTGATATATCCCAACAATGTACTCTCCATCTCGTACTTGAAGCTCACCAAAATACTTATGCTTCTTCTGATGCCCGATAAAATAGGAATCACGCCAAGGGTGTACGCAACGTCACCATCCATGCATCCAGTCCTACATTAGACACTTGGGGTTATTTGAGAACACATGTTTAAAGTGGATATGGTTTGACCGTTCACTCCCCAGTTTGCGTCTGTGATTCGGCAAAACAATCATGCCTTAAACCGACTTCATCAAGGGCCAACCTTCCATTTAAAGTCATCAACGACTGACTGCCTACTCGCTAACCATCACGAGCTGTCATTTCAACTCTCTTCCTTAGCTCAATCGAAAGAATGCAAAGTATAAATTGGACGTGACTCGACTGTCTGCTCTCCAATTCTTGCACCCGACTTAAGGGAAAATACACAACTCAGAGTGGATGTAGTTTGACCATCCCTTCCTATGCTCTAGCACAAAGATTGCCAGAACACTATTCTTACTCCTTAGGCTTGGCAAAAGCGGAATCCAAATGAACATAGACGTGATCCAACCGTCCATAAGCTAAATCTCATCCTTCGTTGAGGGGCATATAAGTGGAAGTTAATCGGGATCCCACCGATCACATAATAAGTGAAACCCTAAGCTCAGGGATAAGCCATCACACTGCAGCAATAAGGGATTGATACATGACAATCCTCTAACTAACTCCAGATTCCTAGAGTGCGAACTAGAGTATAAACATCAACTCCGAACTCCCAGAGTGCGAGTTGGAGTATAAACATCAACTAACTCCAGATTCCCAGAGTGCGAACTGGAGTATAAACATCAACAACTCCAGATTCCCAGAGTGCGAACTGGAGTATAAAAATCAACCAACTCCAAACTCCCAAAGTGCGAGTCGGAGTATAAACATCAACTAACTCCAGATTCCCAGAGTGCGAACTGGAGTGTAAACATCAACTAACTCCAGATTCCCAGAGTGCGAACTGGAGTATAAACATTAACCAACTCTGAACTCTCAGAGTGCGAGTCGGAGTATAAACATCAACTAACTCCAGATTCCCAGAGTGCGAACTAGAGTATAAACTTCAACAACTCCAGATTCCCAGAGTGCGAACTGGAGTATAAACATCAACCAACTCCAAACTCCCAGAGTGCGAGTCGGAGTATAAACATCAACTAACTCCAGATTCCCAGAGTGCGAATTGGAGTATATACATCAACAACTCCAGATTCCCAGAGTGCGAACTGGAGTATAAACATCAAGCAACTCCGAACTCCCAGAGTGCGAGTCGGAGTATAAACATCAACTAACTCCAGATTCCCAGAGTGCGAACTGGAGTATAAACATCAACAACTCCAGATTCCCATAGTGCAAACTGGAGTATAAACATCAACCAACTCCGAACTCCCAGAGTGTGAGTCGTAGTATAAACATCAACTAACTCCGAACTCCCAGAGTGCGAGTCGGAGTATAAACATCAACTAACTCCAGATTCCCAGAGTGTGAACTGGAGAATAAACTTCAACTAACTCTAAGTCCCCAGAGTGTGGACTGGAGTATAAACACCAACTGGGTGCGAATGACCACCCATCAACTTGCTTCGGTCCCGAGAGCGCAGGCTAGAGTATAAACACCAAATGGGTGTGACTAACCACCCATTAACCAACTCCAGTCCTCAAAGCATGGTTTGGAATATGAATACCAAAAGGGATGTGATTCGACTGTCCATCTATCGGCTATGGTTCCTCATCAAGTTCTGTAGTACAAAAAGCGGATGTGGTTCGACCATCTGCTTTCCAATCTTCCCCTGGCATGGGGGCACACTTAACACACAAAATTGGATGTGACCTAACCATCTGCCAATCGATTCCTTCCTACAGTTCAGTGGGAGAAGCATCAAATTAAAGCTGTTGTAGTGTGATCGACCACACTTCGACTTTCTCCATTGACTAGTGCTAGAGGGATTAATTGAGGAAAATGCGGTCCGACCATTTTCTACTAAAACTCTTAGTCCCCAGAGTGTGGATAGGGGTATAAACATCAAATAGGTGTGATGAATGGCCCTTCAACTGACTCTGATCCCCAAAGTGTGGCTACAAGAATAGACAAACGAATGAATGTGATTTGACCATTCATTCGCCAACTCTGACCTAGACTCGACATGAGCAATATAAACTCACTACAGGTGCAATTAGACCATCCACGAACTAACTCTTCTAACTCAAGACTAGAGGTAGAAGTACAAATCACTGAAAGAAGAGAAAGGTGACTCGCTACATCTCCAGCTTAGTGTCCTTTACAACTTAAGGCAACGACTACAAGGAGACCCTAATGCTAACTAATCAGAATGATGCCCGAAGTTCTGGGTAACCAATTATGTCGTACCGCCGGATCGACGGGCAATATCGATCTGCACCTTTCACATCGTACCATTGAATCAACGATCAATATCGCTCCTCTTCGTCTACAAGTCGATGTGACCCAAACTCCATCAAATACCTTTGACCAACATAGCATGGATAGAAGAATGAACCACGAATGGGTGTGACTTGACCATTCGTCCTCCGTTACCTTCCTTTGATCCGTCAGGAAGAGCATGAGACCAGATGAGCACGACATGACCGCATTCGAGCTAACTTTATCCCTAAATCTGACAGGAGAACGTAAATCGAAATGGACATGGTTGATCACCCAACTCCAAATGAATGCAACGTGACCATTCATTCATTGACTCTTACCATGATCCGACTAGAAGACCAATTCAAAATAAGTGCAACCTAAACATCTGCACACTGATTCTTACCCTGGATTCAACAAGGGAAGCATCGATCCTGCATTGGATCTAACTGGATGATTCACTCCTCAGATTTTGCCCAGAGTATGGCGTCATAAGCAGCAAAGTGAATGTCATTGACCATCCAGAATCTAGCTTATGTCCGAATGTTGGCAAAGTAACAATGTATTCCGCTAAGAGGAAAGAACTAGAATATAATACAGGATAGGCATGACTCAGCCTTCCATCGGTTAACTCGATCCCATTGTTCAATGGGATAGAATACAGAATTGAAACCGACATTATCTACCCTGCCACTTATCGAGATATTCCCCAGACTTGGGGGCATGAAAAAGAAGATAAGATTGATATGATTCAACTATTCATCAGTCAACTCTGGTTCTTAAAGCTTAAACTACAGTATAGACACAGCTAGGACGAGACTAGACCATCCGCGTAATGCATCCGCCAACCCGAGACTGGGGGCAAAAGAGTAATTATCTGAGAGTTGACTATGACAACTTGAACCTATGACCCATGCCTGATATTCATAACAACTCTAGGTTGCGACCGAAAGGATGCTTAGAGATAGAGTCATCAGATCAATACCCGGACTTATGGGCAACTGATCATCATTCTGACCCTTCCGATGAGCAATGGATCGTGATTACATTGAATGAAAATGCATCATTCAGAAACACAAGTGAATTCAATCTCAAAGCTGGAGCCAGCTATGTAGCAGCGTGCAGTATAAGGCTAAGTTCTACTAATCCTTTGATTCAATGTCCTTATAAGCCTGATCATTTACCATTGCAAATAAACACATGAGGCGCCTACAACCCATCACGAGTATTGTAGATCAGATCACAACTCTACGCAATTATGAAGAAAGAGTCAATTGTTTTACTTTAGGTGAATCTTGATGTGTTCGCTTGGACTCGACCTTATATATATATATATATGGACTCTCGCTAGCCATGAAGAACCCTACAATAAATGTCGACCCGAGGCATGTCTCGGTAAACAAAAACGATGCGACATGGATCCGGAGAGATCTGTTGCACTTGAAGAGAAGCGAATCTGCTCAAAACCAGTGGGTTTATCCATGATGCCCTCCAACCAAAATGAGTATCCAATCCTTTACTTATAAGAAAAACGAACAGAGAGTGGAGGACATATGTCAACTACTCAGATTTGCATGGGGTATGACAAAGCACAGCTTTCCACTTCCAATGATCAACCAACTGATGAACCTGACCATTAGACATGAATTACTCACATCCATGGATGCAAACTCCAGATACAATCGGATACTGAAGCATGTCCTAGACCAGGAATACAACTATTTCATTATTGACCTAGGCCTATAGTGCTATGCTGAAATCCATGGATTCAAACTTGAGAATGCTTATGCTACTTACCAAAGAATGATTAACAGATCATTCAAAAATCATATCGGCCGATCGATGAAAGTAGATGTGGTTAATATGCTCGTGAGATCACAACTATCAAACGACCATATCGATGACTTGACAAAGGTATTCGGTGCTCTCTAAAAATGCAGGATGAAACTCGATCCTTTGAAATGCTCTTTCACCATTATATCAGAAAGATTCTTTGTTTCCATCATCAATTCTCATGGAATCAAGACTAATTTCTAGAAAATTCCAATAGTTAGAGACACCAATGTATCGAGGACAATCAAGCAGATCTGATAGATCGCTTGAAGAGACCTTCCATTTTACCCAAACCTTTGGATCGCGAAGATTTATACATCAATTGGGCCATGTCAACACACGCCATAAGCATCGCAATGCTATGTGAAGATAAACGAATCCAAAGACTAGTGTATGATGAAGGCTGGCTACTGACAAGCTCACCCCGTTAACGTCTATATCGACCAGTCGTTATGATAGGTCCAACAGCGCCTTAGATGTCTGAAAAGTTACTCAAATGGGGTATCGAGCTAAGCCAATTTGATTTCATATATCTCCCTCGGAGAGCTCTCCATGATCAAACATTAGCATACTTCATATCTGAATCCACCACATCAAATGACTATCCGAAGAACAGTGGTGAACCGTCCAACCGATGGAGAACGTACACAGATGGAACTTCCAATAATCTGCTTTTTAACGTCGAAGTTGTGTTAATGACTACTGAGGAACGATCGATATGCCACGCCCTCAAACTCAACTTCCCTGCAACAAATAACGAAGCTACATATGAAGCCTTGGCCCTCAAACTTGCAAGAAAACTAGGAGTGGAAACTTTGCATATATTATGTGATTATTGGTTAGTAGTATACCGAGTCAGGGAAGATTATTCAACTAGGGGACAACATCTTGCTCCTTATCCTAGCTGGGTCCAAAAGCTACTAGTCGACTTCGACTATTACACCATTACACACATCCTCGGAGAACAAAATGAAAAAGCTAAGTCACTGGCCAAGCTAGCCAGTTCTGGGGATGCACGACAAATAAACTTTGTCCCAGTTGAAATGCTTATTATTCTAGGCATTGACATATGAAGATCAACTAGATCTTGGAGACGGATCTAGGAAAAGAGTCATGGATGACTCCTATCAAAGATTATCCACAATCGGGGATTCTTATTGAATAAAGGAATAAGAAATGACATATCCTCCGTGAAGCATCACTGCATGATTATGTCTAGATCGTTTGACTCCATCGGTACAAAGCATTACTTTTGTATCCATCGATCCGAGACCCACTATGACATATCCATCGATACAAAGCATACATTCCAACATCTCAGATCGATCCAGGAGAGGATCGATACAAAGGAAGGACTTAAAACAACAATCGAGCGTTGTTACAACTCGAATTTCACATCGATCCAGGAGAGGATCGTTGCGAAACTCGATATAAAAAAAACTTGACAACGACCCGTGAACGTGCAAACATTGACGGGAGTCAGGCTAACATACATGCATGTATGACAGACTAACACTCAATTTTCAAAATTTACAGGAGTTGAATGCTTAACTGACGACAATTACAACAGTGAACAATAAATCGCTAACACTCGACACTCAGTTACAACAATGCACTACATAATCATTGGCAGTCAACAAATCAACATTTATATTACTGGAAATCAATCGAAGATTACAGCATTCATCGAAAAGACGATAACTATTTAGAATGAAGATTGCGGCATTTCAAAGCACATCATGTTCCCACAAGACGTACTTTGGGGGGCAAATGTTATCCCGCCTTTTGGCAAGGCCGTGACACCACGAACTTGACTAGAAACCAAAGGCAGTTCGTCTAGGAAATCGGCTATACGCAGGTTCACTATGGATATCGATGAATTTTGTCCAAGCCCAGATTGAGCCAAAATTGATATGGCACGACAAGCGAAGCTATGAGAGCCATTGTTCCAAATTTCAAGTCAATCCGAGTTCGTATGCTCAAGTTATGATCGATGCAAAATTGATTAAAAACAGCCCCTGTTCGAATCGCTTAGTTCGACTCGCTCCGCTTCGCATCCATCAGAGAGTCTCTGTTCGACTCCCTCTGCTTTGCATCCATAAGAGAGTCTTTGTTCGACTCGCTCCGCTTCGCATCCATCAGAGAGTCTCTGTTCGACTCGCTCCGCTTCACATCCATCAGAGATTCTCTGTTCGACTCGCTCCGCTTCGCATCCATCAGAGATTCTCTGTTCGACTCGCTCCGCTTCGCATCCATCAGAGAGTCTCTGTTCGACTCTCTCCGCTTCGCCTCCATCTTCGACTCGCTCCACTTCGACTCGCACTACTTCGACTCGCTCCGTTCGAATCCATATGGGAAGCCTACTTCGACTCGCTCCACTACGACTTGCTCCGCTCCGCCTCCATCAGATGCCTTCTTCGACTCGCTCAGCTCGCATCCCTCAGAAAGGCCTTCTTTGACTCGCTCCGCTCGAACCACTATTCAAATCCCTTAGGGCGCTACACTTCGACTCGCTCCGCCTCGGACCATACTTCGACTTGCTCCACTTCGTCAACTTCGCATCCATCCGAAGACTTCTACTTCGTGTCCATCGATGTAGAGCAAAGCATAGCAGTCAATACAAATTAACGCCACGTCACCGAGTCAAACAGAACCGAGTCAAATGAAAAGCGAGTCGAAACAAGAGCGAGTCAAACTAAACAGCCAACCGAGGATCCCATTTCGTATCGATCATATCTCCTAATCTACAAGTCCAAATGCTCTGAAATTTTCACAGAAGACTACGTGCATGCTAAAGAATGTCCATGCCAAATTTCGACTCCATTGGATGAAATCTTGATCGATACGAAATCCGTTCGTATCGATCGCGGATCGGACGAAACTTCACGGGCTTGGGTGCGCGGGCCTGGTCACGTGCTAGAGAGGGTCTCCCGAGATCTGAACGAAATACCAGCCTCCTACACCTATAAATAGACCCCCAAAGCCAACAGAAAAGGGGTTCTTCTTCTTCTTTGAATCCTCCAACGCCCAGACTCTGCCGGATCCAGATCTAAACTTCATTACTGCTGCCTATAAAGAAATTCACTGCTGTAAATCATCATTAACTGCTGTGATTCATTGAATTCACTTGTAATCATTAGCAAAAACATCAATAAAGCAATCAACTTCATAGTGGACGTAGGCAACACGCCGAACCACTCTAAATTCTTGTGTCTCTGTGCATTTTAATCATTCTCATTTCTGAAGTTTGGAGTTTTTGTTAGATAATACCTTTTTTATTTAATTTCTTCATTTTATCTCTTCAAAAACTTCCGAAGAGTGTTGTGCCCAATTTTGGTACAAACAATCGGTAAAACGGACGTAGAGAGATTCCTCTACGCCCTTTCCCATCTCCTTTCGTTGCGCCTCCCGCAGCTCAGAAACATAACGGGCTCTGGCAGCAGCCTGATCTCCTTGAATGATCCCCACTCCACGATCAGTGGGGAATTTTAAAGTCAAACACCATGGGGCAATGGCTGCCCTGAAGTCAGCGAGGGCTGGTCGGCCCAAGAAAGCATTATATGACAATGAACTGCAACATCCGTACTCTCCGATGTTCTCCAACTCCTAATTCTACTGGCAGTTCCACCATCCCGGTGGGTATAGTAGCACTTCCGTTGAAACCATGGACTCGGGATTGACACGGTTTCAAGTTCGTGGCTTCCATTCTCATTTGATCATAAGCTCGCTTAAACAAGATATTCACGGAGCTTCCACTGTCAATTAAGATTCTCTTCATCCAAGCGGGACCTACTTGAGCTGAAATGACCAGTGGATCGATAGTGGGGGCTTCGACTTTATCAGTGTCTCTGTTCCTGAACACGATGTCATCTGTCATCGTCTTCTGTTGCTTGGTCGGAGCCCCTTCCTCAGAGTTACTATAACATTCAAAGTCTGCATGCCTGATAGAACTTGCATACGACTCCATTTCCTTCCAGCTTCGATCTGCTGGGTGAGGACCACCACTTATTGTATTGATGACCAACCTCCCGCCTGTACGAGCGGGTTCCTCTTGTCTTTCCTGATTCGGCGCACGATTCTGATTTGATGGGCCCGCACCACCAGACTACGGCGCCCGCACATACTGATCCAACTTCCTTTCGCGTATCAGTTTTTCGATGAGGTCTTGTAAGTGACGACACTCATTGGTGTTGTGGCCATAGCTTTCATGGAATCTGCAAAACTTTCCTGTTTGAATTTGTCTTTCAGTTGGTGGTTTAGGGGCAGGTTTCTTGTATTGCATGGTATTCCAGGTCTGCAAATACACATTTTCCAACGACGTGTTCAATGGAGTGTAATTATCGTACATGGAAGCTCTACGTCGTGGACCACGATTCTGATCGCGTTTCTTGTTTTGATTTCCATTGTCCCTCTGCTGATTCTGTTTATTTTGCACGTTCAACTGAACTTTTCGAGAACTATCTCTGGACTGTTTAATAGCGATGTTACTTTGGATTCCTTCGATATTGGGCCATGCATCATCCTGCTTCCTAGACTGTTTCGCATCCTCCCTTCTCAAGAATTGGGCTGCCTTGGAATAGAAACGGTCCAATGACGCAGGTGGTTTTCCAGCTAACCAATTTCCAAACTCGGAATCAGCATCAATCCCCTTAGTCAATGCCATCAGGATAGAGTTATCATTGGGATTGCTTATTTCTGCACACGCAGCATGGAATCGCTCCAAGTAACGTTTAAATGTTTCTCCGGGAGCTTGTGTAACACTAGACAGAGTGTTAACGTCTTTAGGCCTCGCCATGTGCATACAGAATTGTTCAACAAACTTGGTGGCCATCTAGTCAAAATTAGAAATGGATCGTGGTGGCAAACGAGTAAACCACATGGTTGCAATGCCCCCCAGCGAAATGGGGAAACTATGGCATTTTACTGCATCATCAGCTCTCACAGCATTCATTAGCCATTCGTACTTCAGGATGTGTTGCTTGGGATCAGAACTCCCTTCATAAACTGGCAAAGTTGGCAACCTGAAGCGTCGAGGTGGTTCAGCATATAATACGTCATCGGTGAAAGGGGTATGACTTTGGGAGATTCCCCAGTCGTCATTACTGAGACCTTGACTTTCACGGATCATTTGATGAATCATCGTTGGTATATCCGGCATTCAGATGCTGGGAGCATGTTGTGCCAAGGTGTGGTCGGGTTCCACAGCGCGAGTCTGGACCGGACGTGGTCGACGGTCCGTGCCTCGCCTCTTTGGTACAACATCCTCTAGGATATAAGGCTCGGGAGTCTGCTCTCGTTGGTTACGGTGAGGATCAGCATGGTTTCTAGCATCACCTCCTCGTCCGGCAGTGGTGGTAGTAGCAATGTTGTCGGTGACATGGTAAGGAGCAGCACCTCCTCAAGATGAAGGTTCTGTACGGAGACTAGCGGATGGTCCAGTTCTAGGTTGTCCAAGATTTGAAGCAGGCTGGTGTCCCATGGCTTGGGTGTAGCTTATACCTAGCCATGGGCGTGTGGATCTGGTTTGGCCATTAGAGGAGGTTGAACTCTATGTGGAAGAATAGGAACCTTGGTCTCTTTTGGATCTTCTTCGCCTTTGGCGATTCAGCTGGTTGGTCAACTCTGTGTTGGCGCGCAGTTGTTCAGTTAGCTGTTGTCGATTCTGGGTCAACTCTTGAAGTAATGTCTAGAATTCTTGTCTGGTGATTGGACCTGATGGATCTGAAGGTCCTGCAGGATTTTGGTTGGATGGAGGTGACTGCACGGGATTTTGTCGGTCCCGTGCTCCTTGATCCACACCTGTAGAAGTGGTACGTGTGCTCACCATAATGAATTGATGAAGTCCTTTCCTAGATCTGGTTGCATATCTGAATAGAATGGAAGGGCTTCAAGGCTTTAGATCTGGATCTTCTTCTTAGATTTATGCAATCCAATATAGATAGGAGATCCAAAGAGCAGGAGAAAAATTGGTTTTCCCAGTGAAAGCACCAAAGTGTTTGTACCAAAATTGGGCACAACACTCTTCGGAAGTTTTTGAAGAGATAAAGTGAAGTAATTAAATGGAAAAAGAAGAATTATCTAACAAAAACTCCAAATCTCAGAAATGAAAATAATTAAAATGCAAGGAGACACAAGAATTTAGAGTGGTTCGGCATATTGCCTACGTCCACTATGAAGTAGTTTGCTTTATTGATCTTTCTTTGATGTTTACAATTGATTTTAGCAAATTACAGCGAACAACAATGATTTGCAGCAGTGAAATTCGTTGGTAGCAGTAGCAATGGAGTTCAGATCTGGATCTGGCGGAGTCTGGGCGTATGAGATCTCAAAGAGGAAGAAGAACCCTTTTTCTATTGGCTTTGGGGGTCTATTTATAGGCGTAGGAGGCTGGTATTTCGCTCAGATCTCGGGAGACCCTCTCTGGCACGTGACCAGGCCCGCGCGCCCAAGCATGTGAAGTTTCGGTCCGACCCGTGATCGATACAGACAGATTTCGTATCGATCAAGATTTCATCCACTTGAGTCGAAATTTGGCGTGGACATTCTTTAGCATGCACGTAGTCTTCTGTGAAAATTTCAAAGCATTTGGACTTGTAGATTAGGAGATATGATCGATACAAAATGGGATTCTCGGTTGGCTGTTTGGTTCGACTCGCTCTATTCGACTCGCTTTTGTTCGA
This sequence comes from Allium fistulosum, assembly GCA_030737815.1. NCBI lineage: Eukaryota > Viridiplantae > Streptophyta > Magnoliopsida > Asparagales > Amaryllidaceae > Allium > Allium fistulosum. The sequence continues at coordinate 871,925,735 of CM060902.1, forward strand.
CTCGGTGACGTGGTGCTTGAGTCTTTGTATCACCCTGCTTTTGATGTTGTTTTGATCGAGTCGAAGCGTGCATTGATCAAGCGAGTCGAAGTGTGCACTGATTGAGCGAGTCGAAGTGTAGCGCCCTAAGGGATTCGAACAGTGGTTCGAGCGGAGCGAGTCGAAGAAGGCTTTTCTGAGGGATGCGAGCTGAGCGAGTCGAAGAAGGCATCTGATGGAGGCGGAACGAAGCGAGTCGAAGTTGTCACTTCTGATGGTTGCGAAGCGAGTCGAAGTTGTCACTTCTGATGGTTGCGAAGCGAGTCGAAGGGTGCGAGTTGACCGGGGATTGGTTTTCATCCAATTTTGTATCGTTCATAACTTGAGCATATGAACTCGGATTGACTTGAGATTTGGAAGGTTAACCCTCATAGCTTAGCTTGTCATGTCATACCAATTTTGGCTCGATCTGGACTCGGAAAAAATTCGTCGATATCCATAGTGAGCCTGTGTATAACTGATCTCTAGGACGGGCCGTCACTGGTTTACTAGTCAATTCCTTAGTGTCACGGCCTTGCCAAAATGCAGGATAACAGCGGCCTCGTTCATCATTTAATTATCTCTACCTTCTTCGAGGTTTTGCGGATCAATTCTGGTCAAAGTAGAATTTTGTCGGTGGTTTCTCGCCAACAATTTGGCGATTTGCATGGCCTTCTTATGAGGCATCAAAGGGAGCCATGCCAATTGTCGCTTGGTAACTATTATTGTACGCGAGCTCTACTAAGGGAAAATGTTGCTACCAATGTCCTCCGAAAACCATGATGCAGGCTCTCAACAAGTCTTCTAAAATCCGGTTCACCCTTTGGATCTGACTGTCTGTCTACAGGTGGTAAGCGATGCTAAGATTCAACGTCGTTCCTAAAGTTGACTGCAAACTTCTCTAAAAATTTTCTAGTAAACAAGGAGTCTCTATCACTAATAATGCTAACTGGAACCCCATGCAATCATTCTACTTACCTGATATAGATTTGTGCCAAAGATGCTTCAGTCCTATTACTCCTTACAGGAATAAAATGGGCACTTTTATTGAGTCTATCTACTATAACCCAAATGGCCTCACTACCTCGTTCACTTTTAGGCAACCCATCTATAAAGTCCATCGATATATACTCCCACTTCCAAGTCGGCAGCTCTAACGCCAATAACAGTCCTCTAGGCTTCCCTTGTTTCGCCTTTATCTTTTGGCACGTCAAACATTTAGAGACATACTCCACTAACTTTTTCTTCATCCCCGACCAATAGAAAATTATCTTCATATCCCTATATGTTTTATCTACACTAGAGTGAATAATCATCCAAAAATGGTGACACTCCGCTAGCGTTTCCTCCAAAACGTCCTCCACTATTGGAACACGTAAGCATTCATCTCTCCCTAGGCATCCCCTTTTTCCTATCGCATACCTATCGACATGGGGGAAATGTTCTCCTATACTAAGCTTGTCCAAATTATCTACTATTTCCCCATCTTTCTTCCGTTCTTGCCCAGTGCGGTCATCAATGTTGGCCTTACTTCCATTGCTGCAAAATAGCCTAGAGTGGATTCTGATAGTGGTTGGAAATTGAAATTTGACAGGAACTACAACTGCCTCCACTCATGTACAGCACCAAGAGTAGCATGCGTCCAGCTAAGGGCATCGGCAACAACTTTCCCATTTTCGGAGGTGTACTGTATCTCAAAGTCATATGATGTTATAAACTCCATCCACCTCTGTTGCTTAAGATTCAAATCTTTTTGAAAAAATAGGGATTTAAGGGATTTATGGTCGGTGAATAACTCAAACTTTTCTCCCAAAAGATAATGCCTCGACGTCTTTAAAGCAAAAATGATAGCCGCTAACTCTATGGGATGAGTGATGTACCTTTTCTCATGGTCCTTCAACTGCCTGCTTTCATAGGCTATCACTCTGCCTTCTTGCATAAAACAACTCCCAGCCCCGTACCGGATGTGCCGGTATAAATAGTGAAAGGTTTCGTCTGGAATGGTAAGTACTAACGTGCTAGTCAACAGCTCCTTCAGCTTCTCAAATGCTTATGTGCATTTCTCATCCCATTCAAAAGCTAAATTTTTCTTGGTTAAGCGAGTTAGTGGGACTGCTATCTTTGGAAAGTCCTTGATGATTTTTTTATAGTAACCCGCCAACCCAAGAAAACTCCTAACTTCTGTAGTGAAATCTTCCAGTCTTGAATAGCTTCCGCCTTTGTAGGAATAACATACGACCCTATTTCCGAAACAATATGACCGAGAAAGTTTACCTCCTCCTTCCAAAAATGTCACTTTGAGAATTTGACTTTTAGCAGGTGCCTTCTCAAAGACCCCAGCACCTTCCTTAAGTGATTTTCTGCTCACCTTCCCTTTTAGAGAATACTAGGATATCATCTACAAATACTATGGCGAATTTATTTATTTGTCCCTTAAAGACTCTACCAATCAAATCTATAAAGTATGCAGTGGTGTTTATCAATCCGAAAGGCATTACTTCCCATTCATACAGTCCGTGTAAAGTGCAAAAAGCAGTCTTTTGCTTGCTGTTTGTACCAAAATTGGGCACAACACTCTTAGGAAGTTTTTGAAGAGATAAAATGAAGAAATTAAATGGGAAAAGAGGATTATCAAACAAAAACTCCAAAAACAGATAATGAAGATAATAAAAACGCACAGAAACACAAGGATTTTGAGTGGTTCGGCGTATTGCCTACATCCACTATGAAGTTGATCACTTTATTGATGTTTCTTTGAGGATTACAATTGATTGCAGCAGGTTACAGCAGATAACAATGAATTACAGCAGTAAAATTCGTTAGCAGCAGCAGCAATGGACTTTAGATCTGAATTCGGCAGAGTCTGGGCATTGGAGAATTCAAAGATTCAAGGATTCTTCCTATGTATGCCCTAGGGCTCTATTTATAGGTGTAGGAGGCTGATATTTCGCTCAGATCTCGGGACACTTCTTTTGGCACGTGAGCGGGCCCACATGACCAAGTTCGTGAAGTTTCGACCCGATCCGTGATCGATACGAACGGATTTCGTATCGATCATGATTTCGTCCAATGGAGTCGAAATTTGGTGTGTACGTTCTTTAGCACGTGTGTAAGCTCCTATGAAAATTTGGTGGCATTTGGACTTGTGGATCTCAAGTTATGATCGATACGAAATGGAGTTACTCGGTAGGCTGTTTCGTTCGACTCGATCATTTCGACTCGATCTTGTTCGAATCATTGGTTGCGTGTGATCAGGGGGTGACATGGCATGCATTCATCGTATCGATCCACATTCTTTGCCGGGTTGATCGAGTCATTCCAGGATTTTTGCCGTGTTTGTATCGAAGTATTTGTCTTGTTCGAATCGATGGAAGTTGGATTGTTCGTATCGATGAAAGTTGATTTGTTCGTATCGATAAAAGCGCTCTGACTTGATGGATACAAACAGTGATCCACTGACGGATTCAAACAGTGTGAATCGATGGATACGAACAGTGATCCACTGATGGATTCGAACAATGTGAATCGATGGAAACGAAGTCGATCGATACGAAGTAGACTTTGGTGATGGATACGAAGTAGATCGATACGAAGTGGACATTGGCCGATCGATTCGAACAAAGCTTTTCCTGATGGATTCGAACTCGATCGATTCGAACAGCAGCCAGTCGATGGATTCGAACTCGATCGATTCGAACAGTGGCCAGTCGATGGATTTGAACTCGAGGTTGTTTTTCATCCAATCTTGCATCGATCATAACCTGAGCATATGAACTCGGATTGACTTGAGATTTTGAGTGCTGACTTTCATGACTTTTCTCGTCGTGTCTTATCGATTGTAGCTTGATCCGGACTCGGACAAAATTCGTCGATATCCATAGTGAGCCTGCGTATAACCGATCTCTAAGACGAACCGTCATTAGTTTCTAGTCAGGTTCTTGGTGTCACGGCCTTGCCAAAAGGCGTGATTACATTTGCCCCCCAAAGTACGTCTTGTGGAAACGTGACGTGCTTTGAAAAGCTGCAACCTTCATTCCGAACAGTTTTCGTCTTTTTGATGAAAGTTGTAATCTTTGACTGATTTCCTCAGTAATGCAAACTGTTGACTGTCAACTGTTGTACCCTGTATTGTTGTAACTGGTTGTTGCTTGACTGAGATTAGCTGTTTGTTGTTGTAATTGTTATCAGGTAAGTATCCAATTCCTATGACTGTTAAAAATTGAATATTAGTCTGACATATATGCATATATGTTAATCGGACTCTCGTTAACGCCGCACGTTCACGAGTCTTTGTCAGTTTATCTCGTATCGAATTCCGTATCGATCCTCTCCTAACCGTTGTGAAATTCGAGTTGTAACAACGCTCGATGGTCGTTTTTGAACGTTCCTTCGCATCAATCCTCTCCTGAATAGATGTAAAAGGTTGGAACATTATCTTTGCATCGATATACATCGCATTGATGGATACGAAATGAATATTTCGAATCGATGGATGTGAGGTTCGATGGATACGAAACGATCGTTCGTAACGATGGAGTTCAATGCCTTCAGAACAGCCCTTGTTGTGTATTTCGAATTGGTGGACCTGGTGTCATTGGATACGAATAGACAATTCGTATCGATGGGTACTGGCCTCTGGGAGCTGTGATTCAATGGATTCAAACTGCACAGTTTATATCGCTGCACTGGGGATGGAGTCGAAAATGATCGATACGAACAGTGGCTTCGTATCGATGGATTTGGGTGACTCAAAAAAGCCTTCGTTGGCAATTTCGCTTCGATAAAGGCTCGAGTTAATGGAATGGCTTGTTCGAATCGATCCTGTGGTGACATTTCGTAACCGGTCGAATTCACTGGGATGCGAATTGTTTTTTGCCTTCACGCTCGAGTCCATATAAATACTGTGGACTTAGCCATTTTTCACTTTTTACTTTTTACTCTTGCGCTTTGCTTTCGTATCGCTCCAGAGACTTAGAAAAAGAAAAAACCGTCCTTTCCTTCGAATCGATTCAGACTCTCAATTATTCGAACCAACTGCCAGATTTAGGTAATCCACTAAGCGAATCCAATGCGTAAACGATGAGACTCAATCTTTAACATCAAATCACCCAGAGTCGTGGTCGATCCTCGCGTAGTTGATGTTGGATTCGGGTTGATGTGAAGTTGAGGAAGGCCATGGCGTTTATGCCATTTGGGGAAGAAGAAGCGAGGAGGGATACGAAGGAGTTGATCGAAGATTCTTCGGCCTTCGCTTCGTGTCGATCTGGAGTAGGGGCTTCGAGATAATGAGATTAAGGTCTTCGTATCGATCGATGGCTGAGCTTTTGCATCGAATCGGGATGATCGATGCGAGTGTTTTGAACATGTAGATCAATACGAAGGGGTTGCGTCTGATTGATTTGAAATCCAGAGTTTCTGATCGATACGAATTATGCGCCAGGGGATCGATACGAAGGTGACCCAATTGATCGATACGAAATGGTCACCCTGGATCGATTCGAAGTCCTTAGCCTTAACCGATTCGAACTCTCATACGGATGAATATGAATTATCGCTGCGAACCGAACTTTTGCGATCGATACAAATTGAACCTTAAAGAACTTGTAATCCCTTGCACACTTGAAAAACTGACTCCGACGAGCTTCAAACTTGCATAATTGGATTTAATCATTTCACCGCATATCTGATTGCCTATCGAAGCTCGTCGACGGAACTAGAACTTAACAAAATGATAACAAATTTTAACTTGGATCGATCCCTAACATCTGGATGACATGGTAGTGTCGGTCAGCGATGACGGTCATTCCGATTGAATTTCGAAGTCTTATCGTTTACATGCTTTCTCCAATTCTGTAGAATTTTTCAAGTGATATACAGTACTGCACAACACATTCACACACTTTACACTGGGGGATGCACGAGCGTTATTGTCTGTTTAACAATGATTTTTCATAAGCTAGTTAGTCATGGAACCTTCAAGTACGCAACAGCAGGAACTTCCGAGTTCAATTCCTTGCACCATCGAGATACCGGCCATCGAAGCCGAAGTCATAGATCCAGCTCCGAACGAGTTTCCAGGCACCCGGTTCATTTGCAGTCCACAAGACTCTGTGCCGTCCGGCATCTTTGAAGATATGCTAGGACGTATTTGTTTAAGGCATGGCTTGTCGCTTGACAACGTATTACTGCCAGGGCCAACTGATAGACCACATGCTACCCCGGAGGGGTTTACTGCTTTCAACCGTCATGCTTGCATAGCGGAGACACTTCCTCCATTTAATCAGTACATAAGGGAAATGCTGTCATTCCTTGGAATCACTCCATCCCAGCTACACCCCAACGGATACGCCTTGTTGAATAACACTTTCATCTTGTTTATGGAAATTCTCTTTCGACCCCCAAAGCCGATTGAGATTAGATATCTTTTCAACATTAAGAGCCGCGGAGACAGCCCTTCTTTCACATTCTTGGAAGCAGTTAGGAACTGTCAAATAGTAACGGGGTCCTGGGGAAGGTTGAGTTACTTTAAGACGGAATGGTTCTACGTTCGATGCCCCCTGGATTCGCTAGGCGATGGTTGGATAGACGTAAGTTTTGCAGTCTTCTTCATGAATTATCGAGATAATAGCAATCGTTCTCAAAACTAACATACTTCACTTCTATTACAGCCGCAATCTCACGACCTGATGGTGGGTATTTCAGAGAGTTAGTTCGGATCCTCCAGGCAGTTCCGGGTGATGAGAGGAACATTGACTTGGTTCTAACCGACAGAAACTTGAGAACTGTCGGGCTGATTGAACGGAGGCAAAGCATAAGGCTGGAAGGGACACTTTGGGAGGTCTCAAAGAAACGGACGAAACACAAAGCACCCGGTGTCGTAATAGCTGAAGAGGTTGATCCGAAGAGAACACCCACTGATAACAAACTCCAAGCTAGGCCTTCTTCCAGTGTTCAAGATTCAGGAGGAAGTAGAAAAGGCAAGGAAGTTGCTCATAAGCATTCTAAATCCATGAGATTGAAATCCGTGGTTATGTCTTTGCCCGTCCCGGGGATTAAGATTCCGGAGGCTCCTCCCCCGCAAGTAGAGAATCATTTCGAAGGGCTTGCTGATATTCCAATTCCGGATTATGTGTCATTTCAACACGACACCGGGATGGAGGAGCTTGACAATGCTCTTGATCTGAGCGGGTTGCTTGCTATGAGTGCGGCCGACATTTCCAGTTGGTCGGGGGATTGCACATACATACACTTCACTGCACTACATGATTCATGACTGTAAATCGTCCAAACCAGGAGATCACTAACTTTTCCTTTGTTTCTCACTTTCAGGCACTATGTCCGGAAGAGGATCAATGCTTGGGAGCCTTCGCTCGGTTCGAAAGTCTTCTTCTTCTTATTATGATTCCCGTAGGAGAGACTCAGATAGAGACCGCGACCGCGAGTACTCTAATCAAGAGAAGTATGGGCGAGACAGGGACAGAGAATACAGACACCGATCTAGGTCTCGCACTCCTCCTCTCAGACTTCCATCTCTGCATCCTGTTCATGTTCCACACCCGCCAGAACCTCCACGACACGGACCGTCCTCTCAAACTTCGAGGTCTGAAACTCATCACCAGCGAGTTGAAACCGTGCCCCCCATAATTGCAGAGCAAGCCGTTACTGTGCCTACGTGGGAAGGGGCTATTAAAATTGCTCAACTGAGGAAGGAGTTCCCGAACATATGCTTCGACGGCTACGTCTTTCCACCTCACTTAAAGAGAATCCCATCTAGGGTGGAAAACACGATGCATGACTACATTCACGGCGTCTACACCCAGTATAGAGAGTGGGTAAAGGCCGTAGAGAAAGCTTCTAAGTTGGCCTTTGAGCGAGCCAAAGCGATTGAGAAAATGGAGACCGAACTCGCTCAAAAGGACCGAATCATACAAGTGCTCAATACTGAGGTCGAGTCTTCTCGGAAATCTAAAATTAAGGCCACCAAAAAAGCTGATGAAGCGAACGTGGCAATGGAGAGGTTGAGGCAGACACATGTCGCCTTGGTAGAGGAGATGGGCCACTGGAATACTACAGTCGCCGCCGGACGGGATGCAGTGGTCAAGGAACTCAACGAGCTTAAGGCCAAATTCTCTAACATGGCCAAGGAAAAGGATGATGCGAATAATGTAGCCCAGGAGGCGTGCAAGCAGGCTGTCTTGCTCCATGGTGAATGGATGCGGCCATGGCTAAAGTTCGCGAGGTGGAGACTGAGGTTGAGGAGAAGGTGAAATCGGCCGAGTCCAAGCTAGAGGCTGATATTGAAGACCTTCTCGTTGTTTACAACGCTAACGTGCTGAGGCACAGGGGTCTAGCCTGGCTCGATGATTATTCGACACACCTATACAACGCCTGGGGCCGATTAGTTGAGGAGGAGAAGGTGGTGCATCTGGGTGAGTCTATTGATGAGTTTGAGCTCGAGAATCGTCTGCTGAACGAAGATGAGAGGAAGATTCTCCATGAGTCAATGATTTCTCATGGGAAGGAGAGACTTGGCACCCAGCACCTGGAAGTAGGAGAAGGCTCTGGGGTTGAACACCACGATGCAAGTCTTGAACTTCCAGCGTCAACCCAGCCTGAATCCTTGCCTGCGGTCAATCCTCAAGCTGTTCCTGCCTACAATCCAGATCAGCCGCAGATGTCTCCGGCTACAGAGCAAGTTGTCGAAGTCGTTCAGCCGCTTACAAGTCAAACTGAGGAAGGTATTCTGAACATTCCACATATCTGTCTTAAGTTGGAATCTTCACTTGAATTAAGTTCTAACAGTTCTCTTATTTTTTGTCCAGTGATTGATGCTACACCGGTCGTGTCTCATGCTACTCAAGAATCATATCAGACGTAGGGGGTTATCGTTACCGAAGCGACCACTATAACCACAACTGCGCCGCTCGACGAAATGCAGGGAAGCTCACTTGTTTTTGATGAGCAGCTAATGGAGGAACTCTTTCGCCGTCATGGCGATCCTTTTGCCGACCTGCCATTTGTTATGAGTGGAGGCGCTCCTACTACAAGTTCTTTGATGCCAACTACTGATGCTCCTAGTGAGGCTCGAGTGATTACTGAAGAGGAGATATTGGCCGAGATCGACGCTGAGATGGAAGCAGCAGCACATGGTGGCAGTTTTGGAGGTGGGATGGAGGCACCTGGACCAGCTCCGCTCAGAATGATATCTCCTGGTGGTACATTTTTCGACACTATCCACCTTCTACAATTGATCATGTTCCTCCGACTCCGCCCGCAGGAAGCATCCCTATTCATTCGAGTTCGGAGGAGGATGTCGAGATCATGCCCTTGCTTGGAGACCGACCACCAAAAAGTAAAGGTTTAAAGAGGAAAGGTAGTGGCGGCTCCAACGGGTCTACACCGAAAAGGAAGCCGAGGAAGAAGAAAGATTAGACAGGCTTCCTTGGTTTATTTTGACTTTCATTTTGTTGGCCGTGTATAGATGCGGGTTCGGCCCCTGCTAGTAGGAATTTTTTGGAACAAACTTGTACACGAATTTCTTTGATAAATAGTAGAAATGAAACTTTTATTTTTTAGCTTCTTGTGTATTTGCTTAAGTGTTTCAATGTTTTAAATGCACTTGTAAAGTTATAGCTTCCGAGTCAAGTTTGTCTCTTCGCGCCAGGTCTAGAAACTGTAGACATGGTTCACGATTGGGAAGTGAATTAAATTTTGACGTCGCACCGCTTCAGTCAATGGTCGATGCTTAAGTCCTACCCCCTAGTCTTGGGGGTGAGTTGTAGAACATCAGTCAGCGATCGCTTATCACTTATAACATGTTGAGTCTAGTGCCACTGAATGGATGTCTTAGACAAGCGGAGATTGAGCGGTTCATCCATACTTGTCCAATTATCGGTGATCATATCCGCACTCCGGGGATTCTCATTTGCTTACTGGCGGTTGGTCACGCAGGCTTAAGTCTTAATTATACGTCTGCACTCTAGGGACTCAGAATCGACATTTATACTTCGACTCGCGCTCTGGGAGTTCGGGGTTGGCAGTTACACTCCGTTTCGCATCCTGGGAATTCGTTAATGTTTATACTCCAATTCGCACTCTGGGAATTCAGAGTTAATGTTTATACTCCAATTCACACTCTGGGAATTCAGAGTTAATGTTTACACTCCAATTCGCACTCTGGGAATTCATAGTTAATGTTTATACTCCGACTCACACTCTGGGAGTTCGGAGTTGATGTTTATACTCCGAGTCACACTCTTGGAGTTCAGAGTTGATGTTTATACTCCGACTCACACTCTGGGAGTTCGGAGTTGATGTTTATACTCCCTTTCTCACTCTGAGAATTCGGAGTTGATGTTTATACTCTGACTCGCACTCTGTGAGTTCGGAGTTGATAAACAGACGTTCAGTCACATCTGCTGTATGTTTTTGGATTTCGCTCACACTCTGGGAATGAAAGGTATATCAGGATCATGGATGGTCGGATCACATCCACCCTGAGTTAACAAGTGAGGTCGTCAGATGGACGGGTCCACCCTCCTCGAACTTGGTTCAGATACGGACGAAGTCGTTAGGCGGACGGATCCACCCTCTTCGTAGACGTATTTTTATACTCCAGTTCGCACTCTGGGAATCTGGAGTTAAGTGAAGGATTGTCGTGTATCAATCCTTTTTTGACTTTGGTGTGATGGCTTGTCCCCGAGCATGGGTTTTACTTAGTGAGTGACCGGTTGCATCACATTCACTCCCTATTTGAATAAATCCCACCATATGGTGAAACTTAGCTCTCCGTGCATGGTGATGTTCATATGAAGTATTTCAAGTAAATCACAGCTCTGGCTCGAAGAGATTGCATTTTATTGCTGAAATAAGAAAATATGGCAAAGTCAGCTGCCTTATTACAAATTCTAATTTCGAAATGCAGAAACAAATTGCAAAATGGAAAATAAACTAAATGAAATAGCATAGCCTGTTATGTGTAGTAGTGACGAAGACTCTCGCTATTCCAGGCTCTTGGCAAAGTAAGACTGTTTGTACCAAAATTGGGCACAACATTCTTCGGAAGTTTTTAAAGAGATAAAATGGAGAAAGTAAATGAAAAAAAAGGATTATCTAACAAAAACTCAAAATTTCAGAAATGAGAATAATTAAAATGCACAGCGACACAAGAATTTAGAGTGGTTCGGCGTGTTTCCTACGTCCACTATGAAGTTGATTGCTTTATTGATGTTTCTTTGATGATTACAAGTGAATTCAACGAATTACAGCAGTTAATGATGATTTACAACAGTGAATTTCGTTATTGGCAGCAGCTATGGAGTTTAGATCTGGATCCGGCAGAGTCTGGGCGTTGGAGAATTCAAAGGAGAAGAAGCCCCTTTTTTGTATGCCCTGGGGCTCTATTTATATGTGTAGGAGGCTGGTATTTCGCTCAGATTTCGGGAGACCCTCTCTGGCACGTGACCAGGCCGGCGCGCCCAAGCCCGTGAAGTTTCGATCCGATCCGTGATTGATAAGAACGGATTTCGTATCGATGAAGATTTCATCCAATGGAGTCGAAATTTGGTGTGGACATTCTTTAGCATGTACGTAAGCTTCAGTCAAAATTTCGTAGCATTTGGACTTGTAGATCAGGAGATATGATCCATACGAAATGGGATTCTCGGTTGGCTGTTTCGTTCGACTCCATCACTTCGACTCACTCTCGTTCGACTCGATAGCTGGGCGTGACTGTCAGATGACGTGGCGAGCATTCCTCATGTTGATCCACTTCCTTTGCCGAGCTGGCCGAGCCATTCTTGAATCTCACCTTGTTTGTATCGATGGTGATAGACTTCGTTCGTATCGGCTGTTGTACTTTGCTTCGCTTCGGTGGATACGAAGTAGAAGTCTTCAGATGGATGCGTAGTTGATATTGGATGATCGAGTTGAACAGTGCATTGATCGATCGAGTCGAACAAAGCTTTCCCTGATGGATGCGATGCTGATCGAGTCGAAGTGTGCATTGATCAATCGAGTCGAACAAAGCTTTCCCTGATGGATGCGAAGCTGATCGAGTCGAAGTGGCGCGTCCTGATGGATTCGAACAAAAGCTCCGTGATGGACACGAAGTGGTCATTGTTCGATCGATTCGAACAGTGGCTTCGCCAATGGAGTCGAACTCGATGGAGTCGAACAGTGTTTCTGCGATGGACTTGAACTCGATCGAGTCGAACAGTGGTTCTATGATGGATGCGAAGTGGAGCGAGTCGAAGTAGGCATTCCTGATGGATTCGAACTGAGCGATTCGAATAGTGGTTGGTTTTCATCCAATTTTGTATCGATCGTAACTTGAACATACGAACTTGGATTGACTTGAGATCTGGAACAGTGACTCTCATAGCCTCACTTGTCGTGTCAAACCAGTTTTAGCTTGATCTGGACTTGGACAAAATTCGTCGATATCCATAGCGAGCCTGTGTATAATCGATCTCTAGGACGGACCGTCATTGATTACTAGTCAATTCCTTGGTGTTACGGCCTTTCCAAAAGGCGGGATAACATTTGCCCTCCAAAGTACGTCTTGTGGAAACATGATGTGCTTTGAAATGCTGCCATCTTCAGTTTGAATAACTATCGTCTTTTCGATGAAAGCAATAATCTTCGACTGATTTTCTCGATAACGTAAACTGTTGACTGTTAACTGTTGTACCCTGTATTGTTGCAACCAATTGATGTATGCTAGTGATTAGCCGTTTGTTGTTGTAATCGTTATCAAATGAGTTTCCAATTCCTGTAAATTTGGAATACTGAATATTAGTCCGACATATATGCATATATGTTAACCTGACTCTCGCTGACGTTCACGAGCCGTTCTCAGTTTATCTTATATTGAATTCTGTATCGATCCTCTCCTGAACCAATGTGAAATTTGTTGCATTGATGGATACGAAATAAGCATTTCGAATAGATGAATGTGGGGTTCGATGGATACGAAGCGGTCGTTCGTATCGATGAAGTTAAGGTTTGATGGATACGAAATTAGCTTTCGTATCGGTGGTTACAAACTTCGGTGGAATTCACTTTTGAATTTGCGCGAGCCACTAAAATGGATACGAAACGCGTCTTCGTATCGATGAATATTGACCCCTGATGGCGTGGTTCGATGGATTCGAACTGCACACTTCGTGTCGCTAAACTGGGGATGGAGTCGAAGATGATCGATACGAACGGTGGTTTCGTATCGATGGATTTGTTGAAGACTTCGTATCGGTGCAGGCTCGATTTCATGGATTTGAACAGCGCAACGCTCAATGGATTCGAACAGAAGTCTTACGATCGATACGAAATAGTGGTCGTCTTAGGGTTGATGGATTCGAAGGGCCTGTTCGAATCGATCCCGGGTGATGTTTTACAACCGGTCGAACTTACGGGGATGCGAATCGTTTTTTCCATTCACCTTTAAGCCTATATAAATACTCTGTACTTAAGCCATTTTTTCACTTTTCACTTTTTACTGTTGTGCCTTGCTTTCGTATCACTAAAGAACTTGAGAAAGAAATATTGCCTTCGATCCAAACAGCTCATCGATCCTTCGAATTGATCCAATCCATTCCTTAATCTAGCGTGACAACATCTGACTTTAGGTAAATAAACAATGAATCCATTCTGAAAATGACGAGACTCGAATCTTAGTGCCAGTTCGTTCGACGTCGTCGCCGATTCCGTCACTGTTGATGCCGGGACTTGGTCGTTGTTGAATCAAGAAGGAGTAACGGCACGTTAATTGCTTGGGGAAGAAGGAGTAAGGAGGGATGCGAAGGAAATGGTCGTTTCATATTTCGTATCGATCTGTTGGGGAAGAAGGTGTTCTGCCTCGTATCGATCTTGAAGGGAAATCTCGCATCATTGTCTTGCTTTGGGCTTCATATCGGTCACGGAACAGTTGCCGAGTGTTGGTTGTTTCGAGTTGATGTCGATCGATACGAAATAGATGTCTTCTGATCGATACGAAGTAGGTGCTTTTCTGATCGATACGAAGTAGTAGTCTCGATCGATTCGAACTGCGCAGCCCTGGGATCGATACGAAAGTGTCCCTAGGCGATCGATACGAAATCGAACCTGATCGATGCGAATTTGAACCTAAGCGATCGATTCGAACTTGAACTTTTGTTGATTGACAATGAACCTAACTTCGAAGATATCGAAAACTCTTGTGCATTTGAACATCTAACTCCGACAAGCTTCATTTTGGCATAATTAGACTTGACCTTTTGACTGCATATTTGATTTCCCTTCGAAGCTCGTCGATGGAACTCCAACTTTAACAAAATTTTAACAAACTTTAACTTGGATTGATTGCTGATTTCTGGGTGGCACGGTTGTGACGGTCAGCGATGACGGTCATTCCGACTGAATTTCAAAGTCTCGTCATTTACATGCTTTCTCCAATTCTATAGAACTTCTCAAGTGATATACAGTACCGCACTGCACAACACACTCACACACTTTACACTAGGGGATGCATGAGCGTTATTGTCTGTTTAACAATGATTTTTCATAAGCTAGCTAGTCATGGAACCCTCAAGTTATCAGCAGCAGGAACTCCCGAGTTCAATTCCTCCAACCATCGAGATACCGGTTATTGAAGCCGAAGTTATAGACCCAGCTCCGGACGAGCGTCCAGGTGCCCGGTTCATTTGTCATCCATAAGATTCTGCGACGTCCGGTATCTCCAAAAATATGCTGGGACAGATTTGTTTAAGGCACAGCTTGTCGCTTGATGACGTGCTACTGCCTGGGCCAGATGACAGGCCGCATGATCCCCCGGAGGGGTTTATGGCTTTTAACCATCATGCCTGTACGGCGGTAACACTTCCTCCTTTCAACCAATATATAAGGGAGATGTTATCATTCCTTGGAATAGCTCCATCCCAGCTACACCCCAATGGATATGCCCCATTGAATAGCACCTTCATTCTGTTTATGGAGATTCTCTTTAGACCACCAAAGCCGATCGAGATCAGATATTTATTTAACGTTAAGAGTCGTGGAGACAGCCCTTCTTTCACCTTCTTGGAAGCGGTCAGGAACTGCCACATTGTAATGGGCTCCTGGGGAAGGCTAAGTTACTTTAAAACTGAATGGTTCTACGTTTGGTGCCCCCTTGGATTTGCTAGGCGATGGTTGGATAGACGTAAGCGTTTTCTCTTGAATCATCGAGATAATAATAATCGACTTCAAAACTGACATAATTCTCCTCTTTTATAGCTGCAATCTCTCGACCTGACGGCGCATACTTCAGAGAGCTAGTCCGGATCCCCCAAGCGGTTCCGGGAGAAGAGAGGCATATTGACTTGGTTCTGACCAACAGAAACTTGAGGACTGTCGGGCTGATTTGAACGACGACAGAGCATACGGCTGGAAGGGACACTTAGAGTGGTCTCGAAGAAACGGGTGAAGTGCAAAGCATCCAGAGTCGTAATAGCTGAAGAAGTTGATCCGGATAGAACGCCCATCGATAACGAGCTCCACGCTGGGCCTTCTTCTGATGTCTAGGAATCAGGTGGAAGAAGAAAAGGCAAGGCTATTGCTCACAAGCGTTCTAAATCCGTGAGATTAAAATCCGTGGTCATGTCCTTGCCCGTTCCAGGGATTAGAATTTCGGAGGCTCCTCCCCCGCCAGTAGAGAATCCTTTTGAAGGGCTTGCTGATATTCCAATTCCGGATTATGTGTCGTTCCAACACGACGCCGGGATGGAGGAGCTTGATAATGCTCTTGAACTGAGCGGGTCGCTTGCTATGAGTGCGGCCGACATTTCCAGTTGGTCGGGGGGTTGCACATGCATACACTTCACTACACTACATGATTCATAATTGTAAATCGTCCAACTTAAAAAATGACTAACTCTTCCTTCGTTTCTCGTTTTCAGGTACTATGTCTGGGAAAGGATCGATGTTGGGGAATCTTCGCTCGGCCCGAAAGGCTTCTCCCTATTATGATTCCTGCAGGAGGGATTCGGATAGAGATCGCGATCGCGAGTACTCTAACCAAGATAGGTATGGGCGTGACCGGGACAGAGAATACAGACATCGATCGAGGTCTCGTTCTCCTCCTCTTAGACTACCGTCTCCACCCCCTGTTCTTGTTCCACACCCGCCGGAGCCTCCTCGTCACAGGTCGTCTTCCCATACTTCTAGGTCCGAGACTCATCTCCAGAGAGTCGAGACCACGGCCTCCATAATTGTAGATCAGGTCCCAGCTGAGCCCACAGGAGAAGGGGCCCTTAAATTGGCTCAGATGAGGAAGGATTTTCCGAACATATGCTTTGATGGCTACGTCTTCCCACCGCACTTAAAAAGAATTCCATCAGGGGTGGAAAACACGATGCATGATTACGTTCATGACATCTACACCCAATATAGAGAGTGGGTAAAGGCTGCAGAGAAATCTTCTAAGGTGTCCTTTGAGCGAGCCAAAGCGCTTGAGAAAATGGAGACTGAACTCGCTCAAAGGGACCGGATCATCCAAGTGCTTACTGTTGAGGTCGAGTCTTCTCGAAAATCCGAAATTGAGGCCACCAAAAAAGCTGATGAAGTGAAAGCGGCAATGGAGAGGTTGGGGCAGACACATGTTGCCTTGGTGGAGGAGATGGGCCATCGGAATACTACAGTCACCGCCGAGCGGGATGCAGCGGTCAAGGAACTTAACGAGCTCAAGGCTAAATTTTCCGACATGGCCAAGGAAAGGGATGCTGCAAACAACGCAGCCCAGGAGGCGTGCGAACAAACTGTTCTACTTAGGGGTGAACGGGATGCGGCTGTGGCTAAAGTCCGCAAGGTGGAGGCTGAGGTTAAGGAGAAAGTGAAGTCGGCCGTGTCCAGGCTAGAGGCTGACATCGAAGGCCTTCTCGTTGTTTACAACGCTAATGTGCTGAGGCACAGGGGTCTAGCCTAGCTCGATGATTATCCGGCGCATCTTTACAACACTTGGGGCCGACTGGTTGAGGAAGAGAAGGAGGTGCATCTGGGTGAGTCTGTGGATGAATTTGAACTCGAGAATTGCATTCTGAATGAAGATGAAAGGAAGATTCTTCATGAGTCAATGATTCTGCATGAGAAGAAAAGGCTCGGCACCCAGCACTTTGAGATAGGAGAGGGTTCAGGGGTTGACCATCATGAGGTGAGTCTTGAAGTTCCAGCGTCAACCCAACCCGAATCCTCGTCTGCGGTCGATCCACAAGCTGTTCCTGCCTACAATCCGGATCAGCCATAGATGTCTCCGGCTACAGCGCAAGTTACTGAAGCCGTTCCGCCGCCTACAAGTCAAATTGAGGAAGGCACTCCGAACATTCCACATATCTGCCTTAAGTCAGAATCTTTATTCGAA
Organism: Allium fistulosum; assembly: GCA_030737815.1. Lineage (NCBI taxonomy): Eukaryota > Viridiplantae > Streptophyta > Magnoliopsida > Asparagales > Amaryllidaceae > Allium > Allium fistulosum. Next base: position 871,943,121 of record CM060902.1, read on the forward strand.
TTAAGTTCTAACAGTTTCTCTTATTTTTTGTCCAGTGATCGACGCCGCACCGGTCGTGCCTCCTACTATCCAAGAATCATATCAGACGCAGGGGATTATCGTTACTGAAGCGACCGCCATGACTACTACTGCGTCTCTTGATGATATATAGGGAAGCACGCTTGTGTTTCACGAGTAGTTGATGGAAGAACACTTTCGCCGTCATGGCGACCCTCTTGCCGATTTTCCATTCGTTATGGGTGGAGGCGCTCCCGCTACAAGCTTTTCGATGCTGACTACCGATGCCTCCGGCGAGGCCTGAGCATTCACTGAGGAGGAGATTTTGGCCGAAATCGATGCTGAGATGGCAGCAGCAGTCCATGGCGGCAGTTTTGGAGGTGGAACGGTGGCACTTAGTCCAGCTCGGCTTAGAATGATATCGCCTGGTGGTACATTTTCTGAAACTAGTGCGGCCATTCCATCTTCCACATCCGATCCTATCCCTCCAACTCCGTTGGCAGGCAGCATTCCTATCCACTCGAGTTCAGAGGAGGATGTTGATATCATGCCCCCGCCTGGAGACCAACCACCGAAAAGCAAAGGATTGAAGAGGAAGGTTAGCGGTGGCTCCAGCGGGTCTACACCGAGAAGGAAGCCAAGAAAGAAGAAAGATTAGACATGCTTCCCCGGTTTATTTTGACTTGCATTTTGTTGGACGTGTATAGATGCGGGTTCGGCCCCTGCTAGTAAGAATTTTTTGGAACAAACTTGTACACAAATTTCTTTCATGAATAGTAGAAATGAAACTTTTTTTTTGAGCTTCTTGTGTATATGTTTAAGTGTTTCAATGTTTGAAATGCACTTGTAAAGTTCCAGCTTTCGAGTCAAGTTTGTCCTTTTGCACCAAGTCTGAAAACTACGGACATGGTCCGCGATTGGGAAGCGAGTTGAATTTTGACGTCGCACCATTTCAGTCAATGGTCAATACTTAAGTCCTGCCCCCCAGTCTTAAGGGGTGAGTAGTTGAACATCAGTCAGCAGTTGCTTCTCGCTTACATCATGTTGAGTCTAGTGCCACTGAACGGATATTTGAGTCAAGTAGAGACCGAGCGGTTTTTCCACGTTTGTCTGATTGTTGATGATCATATCAGCACTTTGGGGTTTCTCATTTGTTTACTGGCGGCTGGTCACGCCGGCTTAAGTTTTAATCATATGTCCGCGATTTGGGAACTTGGAATCGACATTTATACTTCGACTCGCACTCTGGGAGTTCGGAGTTGATATTTATCCTCTAATTCACGCTCTGGGAATTTGGAGTTGATGTTTATACTCCGCTTCGCGTTCTGGGAACTCGGAGTTGATGTTTATACTCCGACTAGCGCTCTGGGAGTTCAGAGTTGATGTTTATATTCCAATTCGCGCTCTGGGAATTTGGAGTTGATGTTTATACTCCGCTTCGCGTTCTGGGAACTCGGAGTTGATGTTTATACTCCGACTCATGCTCTGGGAGTTCGGAGTTGATGTTTATACTCCGCTTCATGCTCTGGGAACTCGGAGTTGATGTTTATACTCCGACTCGCACTCTGGGAGTTTGGAGTTGATGTTTATACTCCGCTTCACGCTCTGGGAACTCAGAGTTGATGTTTATACTCCAACTCGCGCTCTGGGAGTTCAGAGTTGATGTTTATACTCCGACACGCGCTCTGGGAGTTCGGAGTTGATGTTTATACTCCACTTCACGCTCTGGGAACTCGGAGTTGATGTTTATACTCCGACTCGCGATCTGGGAGTTTGTAGTTGATGTTTATACTTCGCTTCACACTCTGGGAATCTGGAGTTGATGTTTATACTCTGACTCACACTCTGAGAGTTCAGAGTTGATGTTTATACTCTGTTTCACACTCTGGGAATCCGGAGTTGAATGAAGGATTGTCATGTATCAATCCTTTTTTGACTTCGATGTGATGGCTGATCCCCGAGCTCAGGTTTCACTTAGCGAGTGACCGGTTGCATCGCAGTCACTCCCTATTTGAATAAATTCCACCGTATGGTGAAACTTAGCTCTCCGTGCATAGTGATGATCATATGAAGCATTTCAAGTAAATCACAGCTCTGGCTCGAAGAGATTGCATTTTATTGCTGAAATAAGAAAATATGGCAAAGTCAGTTGCCTTATTACAAATTCTAATTTCGAAATGCAGAAACAAATTGCAAAACGGAAAGTAAATTAAATGGATAAACATAGCCGGTTATGTGTAGTAGCGACGAAGACTCTCGCTATTCCAGGCTCTTGGCAGAGTAAGACCGTCAACGGGCAATAATTTGAATGTGCCATCTCCGAGCATTCGTTCAATAACATACGGTCCTTCCCATGTCGGTTTCATATTCGAAGGAACCGGATAAATTCTTTTTAGAATGAGATCGCCTAGTTCAATGGTTCGCGGGCGGACCTTGGTGTAGTACAATCGGGCGACTCGACATCGATGCGCAGCTGCCCTCAAATCAGCCGCTTAACGCTTCTCATCTAGTAGATCGAAAGATTCAGCAATTAATATAGCATTAGTTTTCGGGTCATAGTACGTCACACGATGAGAAGGTACTTTTAGCTCGACCGGAATAACAGCTTCTGAACCAAAAGAAAGAGAGAACGGAGTGTGACCTGTCGCGGTCTTGTGGGTTGTTCGGTAAGCCCATAAAGCCATAGGAAGTTCATCGACCCACTTGCCCCCGAACTTTTCCAGTCGTTTTTTCAGAATGGACTTTATGACTTTATTAACCGCTTCGACCTGTCTGTTCGCCTGAGGGTGTTCCACTGAGGAGAATTTCTTTTGGATGTGAAATCGTTCGCAGAAACCTTTAAATTCAGCACTATCGAATTGGGTTCTGTTGTCCGTAATAATGGTGCACGGAAGACCGAATCGACAGATGATGTTGCGGACTACAAAGTTGATTACTTTCTTCGTCGTTATGGTAGCAAGAGCTTCAGCTTTAGCCCACTTTGTAAAGTAAACAACTGCGACGATGGCGTATTTTGCACCACCTTTTGCTAGAGGTAGAGTACCAATGATTTCGATGCCCCATATTGCAAACAGCCATGGGCTGACCATTTGTGTTATCTCGGTAGGCGGGGCTCTAGGAATTCGAGCATGCTTCTGGCATCTATCACACTTCTTTGCATAATCCGACGGGTCACGATTCACATTCGGCCAGTAATATCTGTACCGAAGTATTTTCTTGGCAAGTGCTTGCCCTTCGGTGTGATCGCCACATTCTCCCTCGTGTACATCATGTAATACTCGTTTAATTTCATCATGAGCGATACACCGGAGTAAAGGAAAAGAGTACCCTCTTCTATACATGACCCCATCCTGAATGGTGAATCGTGAGGCCTTTCGAAGAACTTGTCTCTTTTCACTCCTGCGTTCCGGCAGGGTTTTGTGCTCAATGTAATTTCTGAGTGGAGTCATCCATAAATCTTTTTCGGGGAAGGTTTCGCATACCCAGTCTATTTCTGCCCGGTCAATGCTTGGAGAGGGCAACGTCTCTACGGGAACGAGTCCCATTTGTTGAGCTTCACCTATGCTGGCCAACTTTGCCAATGAATCAGCCTTTTGGTTGCGTTCTCGAGGTATACAATAGATGGCTTAATAATCAAACTGATTCAGTACTTCCTGAACTCGGGCTAAGTAAGCAGCTAGCCTTCGATCTCTTGCTTAATACTCTCCCCGTACCTGACACACAACTAACTGCGAATCACAATAAATTTCCACAGCGATAATTCTCAAATCTCTAGCAAGCTTTAGTCCAGCTAAGAGGGCTTCATATTCAGCTTCATTATTGGTCGCATGAAAATCGAACTTCAAAGCATAACATACAGATCGGCCTTCGGGCGTTTCAAGTACAACACCAGCGCCCGAACAACGGTCGTTTGATGCATCGTCGGTATAAAGCTTCCAGACGTATTCGGGGGATTCACTGGTTTCGGGCAAGTCCTCTGGAACGGTAAATTCAACTATGAAATCGACTAGGACTTGTCCTTGGATCGCTCGTCTTAGAATGTAAGTAATATCAAACTGACTCAGTTCGATGTTCCACTTGAGTAACCTACCAGACGTCTCAGGCCGCCAAAGGACCTGTCGTAACGGCTGGTCGGTGTAAACAATAGTGGGATGTGCCTGGAAATATGGTTGGAGCTTCCTCGACGCAATAACAAGACAATAAGCCAACTTCTCTAGCTTCGGATAATTTCTTTCAGCTCCAGTCAATCGTTTACTGACGTAGTATACTGGCTTCTGTATCCTGTCTTCTTCTTGAATTAATGCAACGCTGTTAGCGTTTTCTGATATCGCCAAATATACGAACAACTTCTCATGATCAATAGGCTTTGACAGGATAGGCGGTGTAGATAGATGTTGAACTAATGCTTGGAAAGTGCCCTCACACTCCGTGGTCCATTCAAAATTTTGTTTTCCTTTTCGGATCAGATCGAAGAAGGGAATGCATTTGTCAGTGGACTTTGAAATGAACCTGCTCAAGGCTGCTACTTTTCCATTGAGACTCTGGACTTGCTTTATAATTTTTGGAGTTTCAAGATTTCTAATTGCCCAAATCTTTTCAGGATTAACTTTGATTCCTCGGGCGTTGACAATGAACCCAAGGAATTTTCCGGATGCAACTCCAAAGTGACATTTCAATGGATTTAGCTTCATTTTGTATTCTCGAAGTATGTTGAACATGGTTTCCAGGTCTTTAACATGGTCGGTGGAGAGTCATGACTTCACAAGCATGTCGTCTACATATACTTCCATGGTTTTCCCGATTTGATTGGCAAACATTCGATTGACCAATCGTTGACAAGTAGCCCCGGCATTCTTGAGTCCGAATGGCATAACTTTGTAGCAATAAAGTCCCAGATTGGTTACGAAGCTGGTAAGTTCTTGATCGGGTAAATGCATCGGAATCTGATTGTAGCCAGAATACGCGTACATGAAAGATAAAAGCTCGTGCCCAGCTGTTGAATCTACTAGCTGGTCAATTTGGGGGAAGTGGGAAACTGTCTTTGGGACAAGCTTTATTTTGATCGGAGTAATCGACACATGTTCTCCATTTTCCGTTCGGTTTTCGGACGAGTACAGGATTCGAAACCCATTCGGGGTATAGCGCATCTCGAATGAACCCGTTCGCTTCAAGCTTTTCTACTTCTTCTTTAAGGGCGGCAGATCTCTCTGGATCCATACCATGCCTTTTCTGCTTGACCGGAACATGTCGCGGGTCAATATTCAGAGTGTGGCTTGCGATGTCTGGCGAGATTCCACACATAACAGAGTGCGTCCAGGCGAACACGTCAAGATTCACCCATAGAAATTCAACCAATTCCACTTGAGTTTGCTGACTTAGCTGAGACCCAATCTTTATCATTTTCGCATCATCGTCATGGTCAACTGGAACATCGATTGTCAGCTCGACCGGGGATGCTTGACTTTCTTCAGATTCTCCTTCATCTTCAGTTTCTCTTGGGTCAAGATCCCTTTGGAATTGGCTGGGGTGCCCGGGCCTAAGCCCGGGCGTTAATTGTCAATTATCAGCAAAGCGGACGCAGAGAGATTCCTCTATGCCCTTTCCTTTCTCCTTTCGCTGCGCATCTCGCAGCTCGGCAACATAACAGGCTCTTGTCGTGGCCTGATCTCCTTGAATGATCCCCACTCCACGATCAATGGGAAATTTTAAAGTCAAACACCAAGGGGCAATGGCTGCCCTGAATTCAACGAGGGCCGGTCGGCCCAAGAAAGCATTATAAGTGGAGTCTATGTCCAAAATAATGAACTGTAACATCCGTACTCTCCGACGTTCTCCAACTCCCAACTTTACTGGTAATTCCACCATTCCAGTTGGTATAGCAGCACTTCCGTTGAAACCATGGATTCGGGATTGACAAGGTTTCAAGTATGTGGCTTCCATTCTCATTTGATCATAGGCTCGCTTAAACAAAATATTCACAGAGCTTCCACTGTCAACTAAGATCCTCTTCATCCAAGCAGGACCTACTTGAGCTGAGATGACCAGTGGATCGATAGTGGGGGCTTCGACTTTTCAGCGTCTCTGTTCCTGAATACGATGTCATTCGTCATCGTCTTATGTTGCTTGGCTGGAGCCCCTTCATCAAAACTACTATAACACTCGAAGTTTGCATGCCTGATAGAACTGGCATACGACTCCATTTCCTTCCAGCTTCGATCTGCAGGGTGAGGACCACCACTTATTGTATTGATAACCAACCTCCCGCCTGTACGAGTGGGTTCCTACTGTCTTTCCTGATTCGGCGCACGATTCTGATTTGATGGGCCCGCACCACCAAACTACGGCGCCCACACATACTGATCCAACTTCCATTCACGTATCAGTTTTTCAATGAGGTCTTGTAGTGACGACACTCATTGGTGTTGTGGCCATAACTCTCATGGAATCTACAAAAATTTTCTGTTTGGATTTGTCTTTCCATTGGTGGCTTCGGAGCAGGTTTCTTGTATTGCATGGCATTGCAGGTCTGTAAATACACATTTTACAGCGACGTATTCAATGGAGTATAATTATCGTACATGCAAGCTCTATGTCGTGGACCACGATTCTGATTGGGTTTTTTGCTTTGATTTCCATTGTCCCTCTGCTGATTCTATTTATTTTGTACGTTCAACTGAACTTTTCTGGAACTCTCTCCGGACTATTTAACAGCGATGTTACTCTGGATTCCCTCGATGTTGGGCCATGCATCATCCTACTTCCTAGACTGTTTCGCATCCTCCCTTCTCAAGAATTGGGCTGCGTTGGAATAGAAACGGTCCAATGACGCAGGTGGTTTTCCAACTAACCAATTTTCGAACTCAGAATCAGCATCAATCCCCTTAGTCAATGCCGTCAGGATAGAGTTATCATTGGGATTGCTTATTTCTGCACACGCAGCATGGAATCGCTCCAAGTAACATCTAAGTGTTTCTCTGGGAGCTTGTGTAACACTAGACAGAGTGTTAACGTCTTTAGGCCTCGCCACGTGCATACGGAATTGTTCAACAAACTTGGTGGCCATCTGGTCAAAATTAGAAATGGATCGTGGTGGCAAACGAGTAAACCACATGGTTGCAATGCTCCTTAGGGAAATGGGGAAACTACGGCATTTTACTGCATCATCAGCTCTCGTAGCATTCATTAGCCATTTGTATTTCAGGATATGTTGATTGGGATCAGAACTTCCTTTATATACTGGCAAAGTTGGCATCCTGAAGCGCCGAGGTGGTTCAGCATATAATATGTCATCGGTGAAAGGGGTATGACACCGGGAGATTCCACAGTCGTCATTACTGAGACCTTGACTTTCACGGATCATTTGACGAATCATTGTTAGTATATCCGGCATCCGGATACTAGGGGCATGCTGTGCTAAGGTGTGGTCAGATTCCACAGCGCAAGTCTGGACCGGACGTGGTCAATGGTCTGTACCTTGCCTCCTTGGTTCGACATTCTCTGGGACATAATGCTCCGGTGTCTGCTCTCATTGGTTACGTTGAGGATCAGCTTGGTTTCTAGCATTAACCCCTTGTTCGATGGTGGTGGTAGTAGCAAAGTTGTCTGTGACATGATAAGGAGCAGAACCTTCTCGGGATGAAGGTCCTGTATGATGACTAGTGGATGGTCCGTTGTCAGTAATAATGGTGTGTGGGAGACCGAATTGACTGATAATGTTGCGGACTACAAAGTTGATCACTTTTTTCGTCGTTATGGTAGCAAGAGGCTCAGCTTCAGCCCACTTTGTAAAGTAATCAACTGCGACGATGGCGTATTTCGCACCACCTTTAGCCAGAGGTAGAGTACCAATGATGTCGATGCTCCACATTGCAAACGGCCATGGGCTGACCATTTTTGTTATCTCGGTAGATGGGGCTCTAGGAATTCGAGCATGCTTTTGACACTTATCACATTTCTTTGCATAATCCGAAGCATCGCGATTCACAGTCGGCTAGTAATATCTGTATCGAAGTATTTTCTTGGCAAGTGCTTGCCCCTCAGTGTGATCACCACATTCTCCCTCGTGTACATCGTGTAATACTCGTTTAATTTCATCATGAGCGATACACCGAAGTAAAGGAACAGAGTACCTTCTTCTGTACATGATTCCATTCTAGATGGTGAATCGTGAGGCCTTCCAAAGGATTTGTCTCTTTTCACTCCTACGCTCCGACAGGGTTCCATGCTCAAGGTAATTTCTGAGTGGAGTCATCCATGAATCCTTATCGGGAATGGTTTCACATACCTAATCTATTTCTGCCCGGTCAATGCTTGGGGAAGATAACGTCTCTACGGGAACAAGTCCCATTTGTTGAGCTTCACCTGTGCTGGCAAACTTCGCCAATGAATCGGCTTTCTAATTGCGCTCTCGAGGTATACAATAAATGGCATAATAATCAAACTGATTCAGTATTTCCTGAACTCGAGCTAAGTAGGCAGCCAGCCTTCGATCTCTTGCTTGATATTCTCCCCGAACTTGACATACAACTAATTGCGAATCACAATAAATTTCCACAGCGATAATTTTCAAATCTCTGGCGAGTTTTAGTCCGGCTAAGAGGGCTTCATATTCAGCTTCATTATTGGTTGCATGAAAATCGAACTTCAAAGCATAACATATAGATTGGCCTTCGGAAGTTTCAAGTACAACACCAGCGCCCGAACATCGGTCGTTTGATGCACCATTAGTATACAGCTTCCAGACGTATTCGGAGGATTCACTAGTTTCAGGCAAGTCCTCTAGAATGGTAAATTCAGTAATGAAATCGGCAAGGACTTATCCTTGAACGGCTTGTCTTGGAGTGTAAGTAATATCAAACTGGCTCAGTTCGATGTTCCACTTGAGTAACCTACCAGACGTCTTAGGCCGCATAAGGACCTGTAGTAACGGCTGGTCGCTGTAAACAATAATGGGATGTGCCTGGAAATATGGTCGGAGTTTTCTTGATGCAATAACAAGGCAATAAGCCAACTTCTCTAGTTTCGGATAATTCCTTTCAGCTCCAGTCAATCATTTGCTGACGTAGTATACTGGCTTCTGTATCCTGTCTTCTTCTCGAATTAAGGCAGCGCTGATAGCGTTTTCAGATATCGCCAAGTATATGTACAACTTCTCATGATCAATAGGCTTTGACAGGATAGGTGGTGTGGATAGATGTTGAATTAATGCTTGAAAAGCGCCCTCATACTCCATGGTCCATTCAAAGTTTCATTTTCCTTTCCGGATCAGATCGAAGAAGGGAATGCATTTGTCAGTGGACTTTGAAATGAACATGCTCAATGCTGCTACTTTCCTATTGAGACTCTGGACTTGCTTTATAGTTTTCGGAGTTTCAAGATTTCTGATTGCCCAAATCTTTTCAGGATTAGCTTCGATTCCCCGAGCGTTGACGATAAACCCAAGGAATTTTCCAGATGCAACTCCAAAGTGACATTTCAGTGGGTTAAGCTTCATTTTGTATTCTCGAAGTATGTTGAACGTAGTTTCCAGGTCTTTAATATGGTCAGTGGAAAATCGTGACTTCACAAGCATGTCGTCTACATATACTTCCATGGTTTTCCCGATTTGATTGGCAAACATCCGATTGAATAATCGTTGGTAAGTAGCCCCGGCATTCTTGAGTCCGAATGGCATAACTTTGTAGCAATAAAGTCTCAGATTGGTTACGAAGCTGGTATGTTCTTGATCTGGTAAATGCATCGGTATCTGATTGTAGCCAGAATACGCGTCCATGAAGGATAAGAGCTCATGCCCAGCTGTTGAATCTACTAGCTGATCAATTCTGGGAAGCGGGAAACTGTCTTTGGGACAAGCTTTATTCGGATCGGAGTAATCGACACATGTTCTCCACTTTCCGTTTGACTTTCGGACAAGCACGAGATTCGACACCAATTCTGGATATAATGCATCTCGAATGAACCCGTTCGCTTTAAGCTTTTCTACTTCTTCTTTAAGGGCGGCAGATCTCTCTGGATCCATACCATGCCTTTTCTGTTTGACCGGGACATGCCGCGAGTCAATATTCAGAGTGTGGCTCGCGATGTCCAGCGAGATCCCACACATATCAGAATGCGTCCAGGCGAATACATCAAGATTCGCCCGTAGAAATTCAACCAATTCCTTTTGAGTCTGCTGGCTTGGTTGAGAGCCAATCTTTATCATCTTTGAATCATCATCATTATCGATTGGGACATCAATCGTCAGTTCGGTCGGGGATGCTTGACTTTCTTTAGATTCTCCTTCATCTTTAGTTTCTCTTGGGTCAAGATCCCTTTGTAATTGGTTGGGGTGCCCGGGCCTAGGCCCAGGCGTTAATTGTCAATTATCAGCAAAGCGGACGTAGAGAGATTCCTCTATGCCCTTTCCTTTCTCCTTTCGCTGCACCTCCCGCAGCTCTGCAACATAGCAGGCTCTTCCAGCAGCCTGATCTCCCTGAATGATTCCCACTCCACGATCAGTGGGAAACTTTAAAGTCAAACACCACGGGGCAATGGCTGCCCTGAATTCAGCGAGGGCCGGTCGGCCCAAGAAAGCGTTATAAGGGGAGTCTATGTCCAACACAACGAACTGCAATATCCGCACTCTCCGACGTTCTCCAACTCCCAACTCCACTGGCAACTCCACTACTCCAGTGGGTATAGTAGCACTTCCTTTGAAACCATGGATTCGAGATTGACATGGTTTCAAATCTTTGGCTTCCATTCTCATTTGATCATAAGCTTGTTTAAACATAATATTCATAGAGCTTCCACTGTCAACTAAGATCCTCTTCATCCAAGCATGACCTACTTGAGCTGAGATGACCAGTGGATCGATAGTGGGGGCTTTGACTTTATCGGCGTCTTTGTTTCTGAACACGATGTCATCTGTTATCGTCTTATGTTGTTTGGTCGGAGCCCCTTCATCAAAACTACTATAATACTCGAAGTTCGCATGCCTGATAGATCTGGCATACGACTCCATTTCCTTCCAGCTTCGGTCTGTTGGATGAGGACCACCACTTATTGTATTAATAACCAACCTCCCGCCAGTACGAGCGGGTTCCTCCTGTCTTTCCTGATTTGGCGCACGATTCTGATTCGATAGGCCCGCACCTCCTGACTGCGGCGCCCGCACATACTGATCCAACTATCGTTCGCGTATCAACTTCTCAATTAGATCTTGTAAATGAGGACACTCATTTGTATTATGGCCATAGCTTTCGTGGAATCTGCAAAACTTCCCTGTTTAGACCTGTCTTTTCGTTGACGGCTTCAGGGCAGGTTTCTTGTATTGCATGGTATTACAGGTCTGCAAATACACATTCTCCAGCGACGAATTCAATGGAGTATAATTGTCGAACATGGGAGCTCTACATCGTGGACCACGACTTTGATCTCGCTTTTTACCCTAATTTCCACTGTCCCTCTGCTGATTCTGTTTATTTTGAATATTCAACTGAACTTTCCTAGAGCTCTCCCCGGATTGTTTAACGGCGATGTTACTCTGAATTCCTTCAATGTTGGGCCCTGTGTCATCCTGCTTCCTAGATAGTTTTGCATCCTCCTTTCTCAAGAATTGGGCTGCCTTGGAATAGAAACGGTCCAATGACGTAGGCGGCTTCCCAGCTAACTAATTTCTGAACTTGAAATCAGGATTAATCCCTTTAGTCAATGCCATCAGGATAGAGTTGTCATTGGGATTGCTTATTTCTACACACGCAGCATGGAATCGCTCCAAGTAACATCTAAGTGTTTCTCCGGGAGCTTGAATAACACTAGACAGAGTGTTAACATCTTTAGGCCTTGCTACGTGCATACGGAATTATTCAACAACCTTGGTGGCCATCTGGTCAAAATTAGAAATGGATCGCGGTAGCAAACGAGTAAACCACATAGTTGCAATGCCCCCAGGGATATGGGGAAACTACGGCATTTAACTGCATTGTCAGCTCTCGCAGCATTCATCAGCCATTTATACTTCAGGATGTGTTGATTGGGGTCAGAACTTCCTTTATAGACCGACAAAGTTGGCATCCTGAAGCGCCGAGGTGGTTCAGCATACAATATGTCATCGGTGAAAGGGGTATGACTTCGGGAGATTCCCCAGTCGTCATTAGTGAGACCCTGACTATCACGGATCATTTGACGAATCATCGTTGGTATATTCGGGATCTGGATATTAGGAGCATGTTGTGCCACGGTGTGGTCAGGTTCCACAGCGCGAGTCTGGACCGGACGCGGTCGACGGTCCATGCCTCGCCTCCTTGGTTCTACATTTTCTGGGACATAAGGCTTTGGAGTGTGCTCTCGTTGGCTACGATGAGGATCGGCTTGATTTCTAGCATCAACCCCTTGTTCGGTAGTGGTAGTGGTGATGGTAGTGGTAGCGAGGTTTCCTGTGACATGGTAAGGAGCGGCACCTCCTCGGGATGAATGTCTGGTATGATGGCTAGTTGATGGTCCAGTTCTGGGTTATCCTAGATTCAAGGCAGGTTGGTGTCCTGTGGCCTGGGTGTAGCTCACATCCAGCCGTGGACGTGTGGATCAGTGATGATGATCAGATGAGGCTGAACTCTCTGTAGAAGAATAAGAACCTTGATCTCTTCTGGACCTTCTGCGCCTTTGGCAATTCAGCTGGTTGGTCAACTCTATGTTGGCGCGCAGTTGTTAAGTTAGTTGTTGCCGACTCTGGGTCAACTCTTGGAGTAGCATCTGAAACTCTTGTCTGGTAACCAGGCCTGATGGATCTGAAGGTCCGACGACATCTTGGTTGGATGGAGGCAATTGCATGGGATTCTGTCGGTCTCGTCCTTCTTGATCAGCAGCTGTAGAGGCAGTTCATGTACTTACCATGATGAATTGATGAAAGTGCTTTCCTAGATCTGATGCAAATCTGAATAGAATGGAAGGGCTTCAAAGTCTGAGATCTGGAACTTCTTCTTGGATTTATGCAATCCGGTATCGATAGGAGATCCAAGGAGCAGGAGAAAAATTGGGTTTTTTCTTAGTGAAAGCACCAAAGTGTTTGTACCAAAATTGGGCACAACACTCTTCGGAAGTTTTTAAAGAGATAAAATGAAGAAATTAAATGGGAAAAGAGGATTATCTAACTAAAACTCCAAAAACAGATAATGAAGATAATAAAAATGCACAGAAACACAACGATTTAGAGTGGTTCGGCGTATTGCCTACGTCCACTATGAAGTTAATCACTTTATTGATGTTTCTTTGATGATTACAATTGATTGCAGCAGGTTACAACAGATAACAATGAATTACAACAGTAAAATTCATTAGCAGCAGCAGCAATGGACTTTAGAACTGAATTCGGCAGACTCTGGGCGTTGGAGAATTCAAAGATTCAGGGATCCTTCCTATGTATGCCCCGGGGCTCTATTTATAGGTGTAGGAGGCTGATATTTTGCTCAGATCTCGGGAGACTTCTTCTGGCACGTGAGCGGGCCCATGCGACCAAGCCCGTGAAGTTTCGACCCGATCCGTGATCGATACGAATGGATTTCGTATCGATCATGATTTCGTCCAATGGAGTCGAAATTTGGTGTTTACGTTCTTTAGCACGTGCGTAAGCTCCTGTGAAAATTTGGTGGCATTTGGACTTGTGGATCTCAAGTTATGATCGATACGAAATGGAGTTACTCGGTAGGCTGTTTCGTTCGACTCGATCATTTCGACTCGATCTTGTTCGAATCGATGGTTGTGTGTGATCAGGGGGTGACGTGGCGTGCATTCATCCTATCGATCCACATTCTTCGCCGGGTTGATCGAGTCGTTCCAGGATTTTTGTCGTGTTTGTATCGAAGTATTTTTCTTGATCGAATCGATGGAAGTTGGCTTGTTCGTATCGATGAAAGTTGGTTTGTTCGTATCGATAAAAGCGCTCCGACTTGATGGATACGAACAGTGATCCACTGAGGGATTCGAACAGTGTGAATCAATGGATACGAACAGTGATCCACTGATGGATTCGAACAATGTGAATCGATGGATACGAAGTCGATCAATACGAAGTAGACTCTGGTGATGGATACGAAGTCGATCGATACAAAGTGGACATTGGCCGATCGATTCAAACAAAGCTTTCCCTGATGGATTCGAACTCGATCGATTCGAACAGTAGCCAGTCGATGGATTCGAACTCGATCGATTCAAACAGTGGCCAGTCGATGGATTCGAACTCGAGGCTGTTTTCCATCCAATCTTGCATTGATCATAACCTGAGCATATGAACTCGGATTGACTTGAGATTTGGAGTGCTGACTTTCATGGCTTTGCTCGTCGTGTCTTGTCGATTGTAGCTTGATCCGGACTCGGACAAAATTCATCGATATCCATAGTGAGCCTGCGTATAACCGATCTCTAAGACGAACCGTCATTGGTTTCTAGTCAGGTTCTTGGTGTCACGGCCTTGCCAAAAGGCGGGATAACACTTGCTATCCTCGGCTATTCTCAATTAGTGGAATCTGGTGGCTAAGTCCAACTAAGAAAAGATTTTGGCTCCAACAAGCTGGTCGAATAAGTCATCTATTCTAGGTAAGGGGTGTATATTTTTCTTGGTTAGCTTGTTAAGCTCTCTATAGTCAATGCATAGCCTTAAAAAGCCATCTGCCTTAGTGACAAAGATAACATGCTCCCCATTCTGAAGACTACAGTGAATAAATCCCTTCTACAATAGCTTCGAAATCTGCTTGTCCAACCTTTTCCTTTCTTAGAGGGTCATATCCCTTGATGGCAGTGCAAAAGGTCTAGTGTCCTTCTCCAAATCAATCCTAAACATGATTTCCTTTCGAGGTGGAAGACCGAAGAATTCTTCAAAAACGTCTGGTAAATCTCAAACTATGGGCACAGATGAGATCTCATCTTGTGATAAGCTAAGAGAATATAAATAGCTTAACTCGATTGATTTTTGGGGTGCACAACGAACATCGGTGTCTCACCACATACAACGCCTTAATCAAACGATCCTTCTATCACAATCAAATACAACCTCATAATAAGATAACTAATCCATCCCTAAGATAAGTCCTTACCCATCAAAACCCAGAACAAACACATTACATGTAAAATCAACATTACATATATCCACCACTAGGTCTTCACAAATTAAGGAAAGATGTGTCAACCCCTCAATAGGATTTGATACGACTATTTGGTAAGTGACAACTTGGACTTTTAGACTCAAGGAGTTAACTACATTTCTAGCTATGAATGAATGTGATATTCCTAGGAAAAATAAGGTATGAATAGTATTTCCGAATATAATAATTGTACCTTCCAATGCAGCTTTTTCTTTGTCTTTGGGAGGAGGTCTACAAGAGACTGGTACAGCTTCAATGGCATAAGCTTTCCCACCTTGACCTTCTTTTGCTAGCTTCAGGCACCGATTATTATAGTGCCCCTCTTCATGGTAGTGGTAGCATCTCCCTTTGAACTCTTCCCTCATCAATCTAACTTTGCAGTCCATAGCCACATGCCATTTCTTCTAACACCTACGATATATCACTCCTCATTATTTGATCTTTCCCTTGGCTTTCTTCTCAGCCCAAAATCCCTGTTTCTTCTCTGCACCTTGGTTTTGCGCTTGTACTCCCTTCTCCTTAATACCAACAATATGAAGCAAGGTCATTTCCACTATGATCTAATAAGTGGTGCTTACTGGTACTTAGGTCAAAAGTAGCTCCGTAAGTAGAGAATGCAGGCCTTTAAACAAACTGCATAACCTTCTTCGCTGGGGTGCCAATCAAACTCAATCCAAACTTAGCTAACCCCATAAACTTATTGATATACTCCTTCAACATGGAGTCAACTTGCCTCGTTGTATAAACTTCTCCAATTGCAAACTTACTTCAGATTTGGACATGAATCGAGACTCAAAGTGAACTCGAAATTCAACCCAAGTAATTCCTTCATCGGCATTCCCTTCAACTACTATGGTCCACCAATGCAGTGCCTCCCTTTTAAATGACATGCAGCCATCCTCCTCTTGATATGGTTTGCCCGTCCTAACTCCCGAAATATAAGTTAACAATCGTTAATCCAAGCCTTTGTTTCAACAAAATCTTCAGCTCCCGTATACGCCTATCCTTCAATATTCAGGAAGTCTTTACACATTTTGGGAAAGTCTAGTGGGTGAGGTGCTGCTTCAGTAGGCAGAGCAGCTGGTGCCGTTGGTGCCGCTGTTGCAGCTTGTTAAGGATTGAGAACTTGTCGCCCGCATGCCTTAGGTATTGCTTGAACCATTCTGGCATACCCTGTATGGTAGGTATTTCTTAGGTGGAGGGGTTCCAATCCTCCGAGTAATTATTTTCAGCCATAATCAACTATTTGTAGGTTTGAGATTATAGTTACAACTTTCTAAGATAGTATTATTTGTTGAAATAAAGATTTTCCTAATGTTTTCGTGTATATTCACAAAAGTGTACGTGTGTGTGTATATACACATACATACACACATATCATACGGTTCTAAAAAATACTTTCAAAAATAAAAAATACGCACTCTTAACGTATACCTATTCTTATTCATTGGTTAACCAAAGCTTTGATACCAAATGTAATAACCATCTCCAAGGCGGACCTAATTTTCGATCCAATAAAAGCCCATCGAACCTTAGTTCTATTCCGAAGCTGGTTGTTGGTTGGTAAAATTGATACAATGAACAATATAAAGAGTTATCTATCTATGCTTTAAGAATCTCACAGCGGAAGGGATAAAATATAATAACAAAAATAAATACCCATTTCAGAAAAATCAAATCTAAAAAATACAATATCCCAAAATAACCATAATACAGTATCTCAAAACAAAACATCAAGATGTTTGAAATATGGATATGTCTGAATACATTAAAAATATATAAAAATAGATTAACTGCCACAAATCTTCACCATCGCTTCTGTCTTCTTCATCAACATCGTTTCTCTTTATCTTGTGGGTTGTAATAAGGAGGGAGTCAGCACAACAATGTCTGGTGAATGATCTCAAGCCTTACCATAATAGTATTTGGGAAATATCATTTAGATAAGTAATGTGTCTTACGTATCTTATACATTATCCTACTAAGTATACCATCATTGTATGCCAAAGGCTTTTCCAATCCAACTCCATAACGTACCATTAACTGTAGGCCAAGGTCCCTTTCCAGTCCATCTTCGCAATTACTGTAAATCATGTTCCAACGATGTGAGAGAAAGCACCTAAGCCACGTAATACCTCTTTAATGGAAATCAGGCAGACTTTGACGATTTAATACCTATACCCTAAGCAGATCCCTATCATTTAATACCTAAACCCAAGGTGGACCCCACTCTGTTACTTTCTAACTAACATCGTAAGAAATCTCATTAGGCCACTTGATACTTCTTTCATCCGAAGTGGAGGACCCTACAATAGCCATTTAATACCTCAGCCCCAAAGCTGACCACTTCCATAGATTTCTCACTATTGCACCTAAAAGATAATACATACCATTTATTACTTCTTGAATGGGAAGGCAGCGGACCCTATAACAGCCACTTAATACCTTCAACACAGAAGCAGGCCCGTACTGGGATATCCGCCGTATGACCCATAACTCAAACTATGACATCTCACATTAGTCTGACTATTTGTACGTGCTGGTAACCAGATTAGATGGACAAACTTACCCAACAGAATCGGGTCTAACCTCGTGTCCACTGTGGATACTTATTATAGGCGATGTCTCACATCAGTCCCAAAGTTATGCTGCCGGTAGCCAGATTAGTTGGAAAGACATAAGTGTGTTTTAGATTTGCCTCGCATCTTTATAACTTAGTCATATTTCCACTTTTCGAATATACTACCATATATATATATATATATATCACCAACATTTACGCATTAAGGCCATATAAGGAAAACCCCTTATTTCGCCTTTAATTATGGATTAATTTCCATAATTATCCTTAACTACCTTCCTAATGGGTTTAGTGTTATTTATTAACCTATTTATTCTATGTGATACGATTTATACATTACTATATATACGTTATTAATATATTTATACGTACATAATTTTAGGCTAACTAAGTATTCCTAAACATGCATAGAAATATTCCTATTCTAAGATTTTCGCTTCCTAAACTAATTGTTAAAATTTCAAAACCTCCATATCCATACAAGCCTAAGTTCGATACCACAATTTACAAAATAGTTAATATCCTTAGCTAGGAAAAACAAACTTGTGTATGTATGTGAATATATATATACACACATATATACATATATATATATATATATACATATATATATATATTCAAAAATGGAATAATACCAAACTTATTTTACATTAATATAATAGAATCACCGCCTCTAGTTTAAGAAAACAAAACTTACAATTTAAACCCTTTATATTCCATCCAACTTTTACATATACAACATTGAAGCAGAAAAAGGGATTCATATTTATCTATATTACGAAAACAGGTGGTGCAAATACAAACAGAAAAATCCATACTTTGCACACCATTTCCTAAAAAATTCTTTTTGAACCCTTTATCGCAATAATAGAAATTAAAAGGGGAAGTTGAATAGAACATAAATTATTCAAATTGCAAACAACAATTTAAATTCTACTTAACATAAAACAATTGAAAGTCCAAATAATCTAAGAATTAACATTTTATTTAAGTGAATTTTGGGGCTTTTAGGGTTTATTGTTTTCTAATATAAAATTCCCCAAGGCATAAAAAAATCCAAACTTTTACTTCACAAAATACTAAAATGTGAAAAACAAAGATTTCCACTCATAGATAGTTTCTGTGCTTTCCCTTGGATTCGATTCGCGCATACACCTAATTCTTCCTTCAAGTTTCTTCTTTTTAGTATATACAATAATTCAATTGTATATAAATTAGATTTAGAATTCAAAGATAAGGGAAGAATAAAAATAGAAAAATGTGTGTGTGTGTGTATATATATATATATATATAAACCCATTAACTTTTTCCTTAGATTTGAATACTTGAATCTAATTGAAGAATCAAAGAAGAAGATTGATGGAGTTTCGCAAGCGTTCTGAATATTTTGTGAATAAAAGTGAGGGTGCTACCTCTTATTTATAGTGTTTAGAATGCATCTAGACCATAGGATTTATGTTGGTTTAAATAATAAAATATGGGTCATTCATGGCCTATCCTCACCCTAGCCACCTTCAACTAACCGGTCGAACTGCCCAATGTAGGTGGTCAACCGGCCCCTTATTTTTGGCCATATATTTTCTTCGCTGTTATGTTTCGATTTGTTTCCTCTTTGAACTAGTAGCGTTAACGTTTTTACCCACCGTTAATTTTCCCTAATGTTAAACGGTTTATTACTTGTTTTAATTTCCATGTTGACGTTACTTAAATTTAAAATTTAAATTTGTTTGAATTTGTTTAAATTCAAAAACTTCAAACGTCAATTGCTTTTCCTTTTGAACTTCAATCGCAAAATTTATATAAGAAAGTTAATCAGAAGTTGCCACGAACACAATGGTATAACTTCGTGGCCAAATTCTGATGTCTACGAAATTTTCATTTTTAGCCTTATTTTAATAAATTAATTTCTTATTAATTTTTACAAGGTGTTATGGTATTAATTAATACAAATAATTTATTTTCAGTTAAAAACAATTATTAATCTACATTATTTTATATTAATTCTAATATTTTAATAATATTGTAAAACTAGTTTTATACTTAAACATAGTGAAATATATGCTTTATATAACGTATATACAATAAATGTTTTCAGATTTTAATATGAAAATTGATCGAAATAGTTATATATATAAGTATATTTATTTATTTATAAAATTTTATTACTTATAAAATGGTTTAAAACATTACATATATTATTTATTTATTATAATAATAATTTTAGCATATATAAATGTATTTAGTTATATATATTATCGTTATTAAAATAAATAAGTCAACATTTAGATATTTGAAAACCTATAAATGTAGATCATGAATTTTGTTTCAAATTTTAATTCTAGTTACTTATTCAAAATAGATATTTAGATAAAAATTCAATTTTGAAATTTAAACTAATTCAAAAATGTATTAGATATTTTCTAAATAATATTTATATTTTTTAAATGATAATCTTTGAATTATATATAAATTATATATGCATATTTTATATGCAAATGTTAATTTTAGCAAATGACATGTATAAATATAGTAGCAAGTATATACCTAGTAGATATAAATCTCAACATTTATTTATGTATACATTTAACCATGTACATATGTTATGTTGCACGTGAACGTTATACACAAATCGGTACACAATGATATACTTACGAATTATATAAAATCTTCTTAATTGAATTCAGTAATTAAATAAATCAAAAAAATTAAATAAAATATGATTTTATTTAAAATAATTAGATTGGATCTAATACCAACCTTTAGACTTCATGGGCCCAATATGATCCAAAATCGAAACTATTTTTTAAAATTTACCAACTTTACTTGCTTCCAACTGACCCAGTTTCAACAATGGTACGGAGCCTTAATGGTCTAAGAATTTTAAATTAGTCGCTTTAGGACCAACTAATAAAGCCTGCCTATCATTTGGGTATCTATAGTTGTAGTGTCTAAGCTTTGGGTTAAATAATCAAGTATTCTCCCCTCCCTGGCTACTTGCCTAGCTCAACAATGGAGTAAGTCCAAAAAGTTAGCCCAATTGTAAAAGGTTCAAATTGATTTAGGCCTTGGACTAATTTCCAAAATTCACTTTGACAATTTAATAAATATATTCTGAATTTAAAAATTAAATTTAAAATATAAAATAAATACTATAAAAGTTATAAAATAATTTTCAAAAATTGATTTTGAAAATAAATTAATATTTCCGAAATTATTTCATAATTTAATTAACTAGATCAATTAAATAAATAATTAAAAGTTAAGTAATTAAAATTAACAAATATATATATATATATTGATATATGTATGTGTATGTATCTATAAATGTTATGGTTGAATATATATCTACACACAATCATTTAAGGAAAATTATAAATAAATATTTTTGATCTTATTAAATTATTTAATTAAAAATTATTTTTAATTAAATAAAGTAATTATTAAGTAAATAAATTAAATATTAATTAATAAAATAAAATATTTACATGTATGATGTATGTATATAAAACTATAAGTGTTATAGTTAATGTTTAACTTAAATTATTTTGGACTAATAATATAAATGTTTGAATTTTAAAATAGTTTAATTAATTAGTTAATTAATAAACAAAATTAATTAAATATGATTAAATTAATAACATATATAGGAATATTATATAAGTTAATTAAATTATAAAAATTATAAATGAATTAAACTTATATAATATGAATATATAAAACTTAAGGGAACTACAAGAAACCCAACTTATGTTTAAGGAACGAGTACATACCTATTGTACATATACCAAGATCTCACATGTGTCCGACACTTGAATCACGAGGGTATTTCATAAAAAATCCATTGTTCACTAAATAGTTATCACTCAATGAGTGTGTGTGTGTGTGTGAGATTATGAGTCTTTGATATAGAAGTTATTGTGTCAACCCGCATCCCTCGACACACCAATCCAAAGTCTAGGGTGACTTTCAAACTCATGTCGATGCTAAGAAGTACGTGCCAATGGGTTTTTATAACATTATAGAGACTAAAAATAAACAAATATGATCTAAGATATACTACACTTTCAAAACTTAAATGGAATGGAACAAATTATAAATATAGAAAATATCTCAAAATGCAGTCTCATAAAAACAGTGCATTATAAAATAAATAGTACATAGAAATACCACTCATAGTCTGATACAATAAATACTAAGTACTGATAAGATAGACAGTTACATGGAGAGTGAATAAAGGATAAGCAACTCCTGTGATGAGCTTGCCTCACCACGTACTGAAATCGGGCCAAATCACCTGTTGACATATCCTCCTGTGGTGGGGTGAGAAAGAAAAAAGGGTGGGTCGGACAAAAGTCTGGTGAATGAGTACATGTTTAATATATGATGATCATGTGTAGTTAAATTTAATTCTACCCTACGTGACCTAGGGTGTCCTACAAGTGTTCATGCATTCCTAGTGTCCTTTACTCAAGGGTCTTTATTTAACACCCACATATACTAACAACTCGTGCAGGCTCCTACAAGGATCGAACAACGGATCGAACCTCAATAACTAAGAATCGTCCACCGCTCCTAGAGCTGCTCATTATGGAAACACCGCTACTTGAGCTGCTCAACAAAGGAACATCCTACAACTTTTCTGTATTTAACTACATCATACATTACGCCTACACGTACTATTTCACATAGGTTTCCCTACAATTATCACATGGGAATAAATTTTCCATAACTTCAACTACACGTAACCCAACTAGGCTTCGAAGGGGAGCCCGTAGTGCCGACTCGTCGAAGTGTCTCATCTTCTACATCCGTGTCCACCTCTCGATCGTAGTATATGCCTCTTATTGCACACACTAGGATCCATCGATAACACAGTATCATGCCGCATCAGAATCGTGAATACTAAAGGGACCCATTGTATTAGGCCTACACACTTCATCAGACATCAGTTAGTGTTGCGCGTCCACTGTAGAACCACATATGAGTGCCATTTCTGAAAGAATTGCCCCTAGTCGAATAATCGACCCCATTGGGTAAAGTACATATATCCAATCTCATAACGTCCTAGCACCATCTCATAGAGAAGTAGCTTCCCTACGATCTCTAACATCCACACATATATATATAATATAGGTATACATAATATTATTATTTTTATTTCTAACCTGAGCCTTAGGTCGAGTTTAAATTATGCATTTTGGTCATTAATCAGTCGACCGCTCAAGGGGAACGGTCGACTAGTCGTAATTCAAACTTTAGGGTTTTGTCTCCTATTACGACGGTTTTGATTTTTTATTATAGTTTTAAATTTCGTTCTCTAATTCTATAGTAACTGATTACCATTAAATATTTCTTGTAATCTCAAATGCCACTTTTCAAATCTACACAATTGCATGCTAAATTAGTTTAATATAGATTTAACCAAATATAGGGGTTTTTAGTCGATTACAAGGGGTTTTAATTTCAAGTATGCCAATTTTAATTACATTTACCAATTATGCCAATTTCAATTACTAATTCAAACTTCGGTTTAAAACAATTAGGGTTTACAATTTAAATTATATCATCCTAGATCAAGTAGAATATATTTAAAATTAACTGTAAATAATCGACTTATTAAACCTATTGCCGCTCACCTTGGATCCAAGCTCAACTCTAAACTCCATCGGCGAATGACACCCGTTAGCTTGCCTTCTTCTTTGATCCGACTATTAGTATTCTCTTTGCTTTATTTTTAATTTTTTTTTGAAAAAAAAATTATAAGAGGAGAAAAGGAATTTTGGTAGAGTTTCAGTATGCTGTTTATTTTCTAATGAAATTAGGATTCAGTTAGGCGTTTATTTATAGTGCTTTGGAGTTAACATGGAGAGTTAGAGTTACCCTAGAAAATCTTTAGTTTCACTTTGGACGCGCATCCCTTACTTGGCACAAATAAAAATATTTGGTTCAATCGTCTCCACCCAATCGTCGCTCTAGTTCGTCAAAATTATACGTCAATGGTCAACCACTAGGGTAGACCATTCGACCAATTCATGTCGACCGGCACACCCTAGGGTGTCTACCAGTGACATTGTTTTTAGGAAAGTTTTTGTCTCTAATTTATTTCATTTCAAACTTTCAAGTGTCGGTAACTTTTTCGTACTAACTCTGATTTCAAAGTGGTATATACGAAAATTGTTCAAAAAATCACTACGAACGCAATGGTGTAAATTTCGTACCCAAATTCGGATGTTTGTAAAAATACTATTTTAGCCCTTATTATATTTAAATTAATTTTTCTTATTAAATTTTCCACTAAATTTATGGGGTGTTACATTCTCCCCCCTCAGAAGGATTTCGTCCTCGAAATCTCAGAGGACAAAAAAAATGTAACTCGTACATACAACAATCAATGGCTACAACCATATATTCATCCATCATCCATGGACTACCATTATCCTTGATAAATTTCTAATGCGATATATGTATATGCAAGTGTAAAATGCATGTGAACCTATACTAATGTAAAGAGTAGGCAGTATACTGATCTAGTCGACCTCCTATCATGTAAGTGCTCATGCCACGAATTCAAAATGTATGCAACATCCTAAGTAAGTATACTTGCAATTCTACATGTATGCGCAACCATTCAATCTATACATAAGATCCATATGCATAATGCTTAAAAGATAAAAAAAAATAAACAAGAGATGATGTGAGTGTGTGTACAATCTAGAGTATATAATGTCCTAAATGTGTAAAAGAAAAACCCTACTGATATATCCACTATCATCCATCATCCATAACATGTCCTAATGACACGTTTACAACCATCCCTACCATCCAATGGTCTTTGCCTAAAGGGTATACCAATCTAAGTCCTAATGCATAAGTAATCTCTACTTATTAAACTTAAATTGGAAACGTACCAGAAAAGAGTTGTGGGTAGGAAGCTCGGATCTTCTCTTCAGGCTCTCATGTACTCTCCACTGGATCGTTTCCCTATTAGACCTTAAAAGTTTGACTTATTTGTTGCAGAGTCATTTTGTACCATGCTTAAGAATACAAATAGGTGCATGATGATCAAGTGAATCCCTCTCTACCTCCACCTCCTCTAGCTGACTCGGCTTGACTACGGTAGATGAATCATGCAAGCACTTTCGTGAGTGCATAACATGGAAAATATCATGTACTCCCACCAACTTCTCAAGAAGCTTAACCCTATATGCCAAATTCCATATCCTCTCCGTAATAGGAAAAGGTCCTATGAACCTCTTTACTAACTTACCCAAACTACCTAACCTCATGATGTGCCTGAGCGGTGAGACTTTCACCAACACCATATCACCCACTGCAAACTCTAACGCCGTACATCTCCTGTTAGCATAAGATTTTA
Source organism: Allium fistulosum (assembly GCA_030737815.1). Classification (NCBI taxonomy): domain Eukaryota; kingdom Viridiplantae; phylum Streptophyta; class Magnoliopsida; order Asparagales; family Amaryllidaceae; genus Allium; species Allium fistulosum. The sequence goes on from CM060902.1 coordinate 871,968,190, forward strand.
TCTATCTTGTGAGGTTTTCATTCTTCTACAGATCAAGTCTACTTTCTTCGATGTCTCCCTCACTATATCCGGTCCAAGAATAATCCTATCTATAGTGTCCTACCAATATGACGGTAAAGGTCTACTATATAGCGCCTCAAATGGTTCCATTCCAATGCTCATTGATAGTTGTTATTATAGGTAAACTCCACCAACGACAAATGATCCTCCCAAGAACCTCCAAAATCCAAGATACACATCTAAAGCAAGTCCTCTAAAATTCGATTCACTCTCTCCATCTGCCGTCTTTCTACGGATGATAAGCGGTACTCAAGCTCAACTTGGTGCCCAAAGCCTCCTATAGACTGCTCCAAAACTCGCTGGTGAGAAGCGGATCTCGAACGTTAACTATGCTAGTTGGAACTCCATGTAACATAACAACCTCCCTCATGTATGGAGTCACCAAAGATGCCACTGTCCTCGTGCTACTAACCAGTATAAAATGAGCGCATTTGGTCAGCCGATCGACTATAACCCAAATACTTCCATTCCCTCTCCTACTCCTCAGTAAACCATTAAAAAAATCCATAGAAAAACTCTTCCACTTCCACTGGGAATATCCAATAGCCGCAAAAAACCTCCTGGCTTCATTTACTCCGCCTTTACCCTTTGACAAGTGATACATCGAGCTACATACTCCGCTACATGCTTCTTCATACTAGGTCAATAAAAGACACTCTTCATGTCATTGTACATTTTGTCTCTGCTGGGATGAATGGTTATCCTCGAATGATGAGACTTAGCTAGTACCATATCAATCAACTCCATAATGAGAGGAACACATAGTCAACGATATCTCCTAACCATCCATTCGAGTCAATGGGGTAACGCCTCAAATGACTCGACCTCTCTTTCCTATAAAGCTTCTAAAAAATATCTACAAGCTCCTTATCTTACTTTTGATTGGATCCAATACATTTCATAAGTGTAGGCTGCACATCCAAAGCTTCTAACAATCTTGAGGTAATATCTAATGGCTGTTGGAAATCAAATGTAGTAATGAACTCCAAATGCTTCCACTCCAAGAACAAAGGACTCGATACCACATGTTGTCCACTCAAGGCATCAACCACTACATTGCTATTGCCTGGGGTATATGAGATAACAAAATTGTATGATGCTAAAAACATCATCCACCTTTGCTGCCTTAAATTCAAGTCCTTGTGGGAGAACAAGTACTTCAAATACTTATGATCCATGTATATCTCAAACCGCTCTCCTAAAAGATAATGTCTCCATGATTTGAACGTAAAGACAATGGCCGCTAACTCAAGATCATAGGTAGGGTAGTTTCTCTCGTGGACTTTTGATTGTCGACTAGCGTAGCTCACCACCCTTCCTTCTTGCATCAAGACTACGCCCCACCCCATACCATATACATCGGTATATACTGTGAATGTCTTCGTACCATCAGACAATACCCAAACATGTGCACTAGTAAATGCCTCCTTCAGCTTAGTAAAATCATCCTCATACTTTGCGTCCCACGAGAAAACTAGATTCTTCTTGGTAAGGCAGGTCAAATGGGCAGATATCTTCACGAAGTCCTTAATGAACTTCCGATAATAGCCCTCCAAACCAAGAAAACTCCTCACTTCCATGGCCTTCATCGACACATGCTAATCGTAAACTGTAACAAGTTTACTAGGATCGACCGCCAGCCCACTTTCCGAGATAACGTGTCCGAAAAAGCATACCCCCTCTGGCCAAAAGTGGCACTTCGAAAACTTTGCCTTCAGCTTATGCTTGCGGAGTGAATTGAGCACTTCTTATAAATGCAACGTGTGTTCCTCCTCGCTCTTCAAATAGACTAAAATGTCATCCATAAATACGGCAACGAACTTGTTAAGCAACCCTCTGAAAACTTGACTCATAAAATAAACAAGCTAACCAGGTGCATTAGTCAGTTCGAAGGGCATTACTAACCACTCATAAAGTCCATCGAGTGTATGAAAAGCAGTCTTATAGATACCATCCGTAGCTACACACAATTGGTGGAATCTGATAGCCAATCAAGCTATGAGAACACACTCGCCTCAACTAATTGATCAAAGAGATCGTCTATATAGGGTAGTGGATACCAATTCTTCTTTGTCAGTTTATTCAGCTCCCTATAATCAATGCAAAGTCTCAGAGAACCATCCGCCTTAGTGGCAAAGATGACTAGTGCTCCCTATTGTGAAATGCTCCTCCTAATGAAGCCTTTCTCCAACAGCTCGTTTACTTATTTGTTCAAATCGCGTCTCTCCTTTGGAGCCATATTCCTCATGGGTAAGGCAATAGGATTGGCATTCTCTACAAGGTAAATTTAGAACTCAATCTCTTGCTGTGGTGGGAGATCGATAACCTCAAAAAATACATCTGGCTAATCTCTAACTACAGGCACTGAATCTAGCTCATCATGTGATAGTCTAAAGAATATAAGTAGCTCAACATAACTGATCTTCAGGGATCACAATAAACCTCCAAGCTACGTTCACTACATATACTCAATCTACAAACCTTCCTGTCACAATCTAATATAACCCTATACATCGTCATCCAATCCATGCCTAGTATCAATCTAAACCCAGAAAATCCTATGACAAAAGCATCACAATCGAACCGACCCCTAAAATAAATAATTTCAAACTCCTACATATCATAGATAGATAGGCTGATCCTCTTATAACATTTGACACAACTATAGGGTCTGTAACTATGCCAATGTCTAAGTGTAACTCATCTACAAGTCTACTAGATATAAAAGAGTGTGATGCCTAGATGATAAATAAAGTGCTAATGGATTAACCATATAAAATTCAACACTCCTTGGATCATGACCATCTTTCCCTTATCTACAACTGGTGGCATACTCGAGCTAGGTACTGTGTCTAGTGCATAAGCTGGGACCACCTGGGTAAATGTCTTCTGAGGTGCTAGACACTCTTGCTTCATGTGCCTAAACTGATTGTAATTGTAACACTTGACCTTTTAATCCTCTGTCTTTCACTCCTTTGCGAAATGACCCTTCTTGCCACACTTCCTATAATGCATATCCTATTTCTTGATCTTTTCCTTGGGTCTAAATCCTCCCTTGTGTTGATTCTACGGTTATGCTTATCCTCTAGTCTTCTTGGGTTCTTCCTTTACTTCTTCCTTGGAGATGGTATTCAGCAAAGCCATCTCAACTAAACCCTTATATGTAGCACTCATGGGAATATTGCTTAGGGCTAAACCTTGAAGGGGTTGGTTTAACCCTTCATCAAACTTCAAAGCCATTTGATGTGGGGAATCAATCAGCCCCATCCCAAATCTAGCTAATTCATTGAATTGATTAACATACTCCTTTACGGACATGTCTCCTTGCTTCAAATGGATAAACTTATCTAACTGTACTCCTTCCTTGGATCTAGAAAGAAACTTCATCTCAAAACATCTCTTAAACTCCCCCCAAGTGATCTCTCCTGCTTCGGTCTCTGCCTCAACTACCTTCCACCAACCAAGAGCCTCACCCTATGACTACCAAGTAGCCAACTGCCTCCTCGTCTCATTTGCAAAAACCATCAACCTAAAAATCCTCTTACAAGAATGAATCTATGTCCACGAATCTACATACGACACAGTTTTCACATATGGCTTTCCTCCATGGCTAGTGAAAGCCTTACATAACTTGGAAAAATCTACGGCAAATGGGTGGGCAGGAACTGCACCTATCGTTCTCTCCATGGTCCTCTAGTGAGATTAAGCTCAGCTTGTCCTCTCGCCTAAAGACACCGACGGAACCAAATCGGAACGTTCATACTCGAAACCTCGGCTTCATCGCCTAGGCCTGAACTTGCGGGATTGTGCATCTTCTATTTGCAATTTTTAAGAATTTATTAGCAACTTTTCCACAAATAGCATAGGCATGAATAAGAGATTTCATAGGTACGAATAAGCGAGAGATTACGATATATAAAATTTTGGAAAGCTTCTTGAAAACTATTATCTATATATATGCACACAGGTTCTGGAAACCATTTTGAAATTTTTTTAGAAAACATTTTAAAAACCCTTTCAAAAAAATCATTTTCTTCTCTAAAAAAAATTAAGTACGTTCCTTCAATATGCTTCTAATTCCTAAGGATTTTGAACCTCACTCCAATACCAAATGTGATAACTTGCATCCCTCGACATAATGATCCAAAGTCTAGGGTGACTTTCGAACTCGTGACAGCGGCAAGAAGTACGAACTATTGGGTATTTATTACATTATAGTGACTAAAAATAAACATATATGATCTAAGATATACTACACTTTAACAACTCACAATGGAATGGAACAAAATATAAATATAAAAAATATCCATCTCAAAACACAATCTTAGAAAAACAGTACGTAATCAAATACAGAATACATAGAAATACCACTCATTGTCTAATAAAAGAAATACTAAGTACTAACAAGATAGACAGTTACATGAAGAGTAAATAAAGGATAAGCAACTAATGTGATGAGCTCGCCTCTACACATATTGAAATCTTGCTAAATCACTTATGCCCTGTCATCCTGTAGTGGGGAAAGAAAGAAAAAAGGGTGGGTCAGACAAAAGTTTGGTGAATGAGTACATGTTTAATATATGGCGCTCATGTGCAGTTAACATTAATTCTACCCTATGCGGCCTAGACTGTCCTACAAGTGTTCGTGCATTCCTAGGGTCCATTACTTAAGGTTTTTATTTAACACCTACCTAAACTAACAACTCGTGCAGGCTCCTACAAGGATCGAACTACAGACAAACCTTAATAACTACGATCAGCCACCGCTCTTAGAACTACTCATTATGGAGACACCACTACTAGAGCTACTCAACATAGGAACATACTACAACTTTTTCATATGGAACTACATCACACATTACACTTACATGTAACTATATTACATAGATTTCCCTACAATTAACATATGGGAATAAATTTCCCACAATTACAACTACACATTACCCAACTATGCATTAAGGGGGAGCCCGCAATGCCGACTCCTTAAAGTGTCTCATCATCTGCATTTGTGTTCACCTCTCGATCGTAGTATATGCCTCTTATTGCACGTGTCGGGATCTATTAACAACACAATATCACGCCGCATCAGAATCGCGAATACCAAGGATTCCCGTTGTGTTGGGCCTACACACTTCATTAGGCATTAGTCAGTGCTACCGTCCACCGTAGCATCTCATGTAAGTGCCATTTGCGAAAGAATTGCCCCAAGTCGAATAATCAACCACATTGGGTAAAGTACATTTACCCAACCATGTAACATCCCAACGTCATCCCATAGGGAACTAGCTTCCCTACAATTTCTAACATCCACACATATGTATACGATATAGTTATACATAATATTTTTATTTTTATTTCTAACATGGGCCTTAGGTCGAGGTTTTGATTACGCATTTTTTTCTCCTGTTACGACCATTCTGATTTTTTATTATAGTTTTTAATTTTGTTCTCTAATTCTATAGTTATTGATTACCATTAAATATTTCTGGTAATCTTAAATGCCACTTTTCAAATCTTTACAATTCCATGATAAATTAGTTTAATCTAGGTTTAACCGATTTTAGGGGATTTTAGTCGATTACATGGGGTTTTAATTTAGATGAATCTTACATTAACCAATTTTATGCCAATTTCAATTACTAATTCAAACTTTAGTTTAAAACAATTAGGGTTTATAGTTTAAATTACCATCATCCTAGATCAGATAGAATAGATTTTAAATTAACTATAAATAATCAACTTATTAAACATGTTCCCACTAACCTTGGATCCAAGCTCTAACTCTAAGCTCCGTCAGAGAATCAACACCTGTTAGCTTGCCCCCCTCCTTGATCCGATTACTAGTATTCTCTTTGCTTTTTTTGAAAGAAATTTTATAAGTGGAGAGAAAGAATTTTGGTAGAGTTTCAGTATGCTATTAATTTTCTAATGAAATTAGGGTTAGGTTAGGTGTTTATTTATAGGGTTTTGAAGTTAACATGGAGCGTTAGATTTACCCTAAGAAATCTTTAGTTTCATCCTGGGCGCACATCTGTTACTTGGTAGCAAAGAAAAATATTTGGTTTAATCGTCTCCGTCCGATCATTGCTCCAGATCGTCATAATTATACGTCAACAGTCGACGACTAGGGTATATTGGTCGACCGCTTCATGTCGACCCGCACACCTTAGGGTGTTAATCGGTGACATTGTTTTATTAGAAATTATTTTATTTTCAATTTATTTCATTTTCAAACTTTCAAACGTCTGTAACTTCTCCGTACTAACTCCGATTTCAAAGTGTTGTAACGACCCAGATTTTTCGACGATTAATTTTAAATATTTAAATGGTTTAAATACTGGATTTAGAATTTTAATTTAGTTAGTAAGATTTTAAAACTGGATTTCAAACGATTTCGTAAATTTTAGAAATCCTCGATTTAATCGACAATTAAAATAGCAATCTGAGGCAAAGTCTCGGAATTCGACGAAACTAGTTCCATTGGATCCGTAATTGTGTATTATTATCGGATTCCAAATTTCATAGCGTTTGGAGTTATCGTTTGGTCACACGGGATATAAATGCATTGAAAATTAATGTCGAAATCTAATATAATAATTTGGTCCAAAAGGCTATCTTCTCCATACGAACGAATTAGGACTCGAAACATTTTCCATTGGGTTTGGAATAGCGGTATAACATTATAAATGCCTAGCGGCACACCTCGATAGGAATTCAAAATTTTGAGTTGTGTAAATCGAAACGAATTGAGATATTTTGAAAATTTAAATAATTTATTTTCCTAGATTGGACTGGGCTGACTTTTTCACTCAGTCACTATGCCTTTTCCAACACGCCACCATACCCATGTCTATTCTCGTTTAAATCACATATTTACCATTCCTTATCTCGTTTCAAACCAAAAGCCATCTTCTCATTATAAAATCGCATCCCCTCTTCTCAAAATTCAAACAAAAATGAAATCTAATTCGAAAATCAAATTGTGTAAATCCCTTTCCTCCTTCAGTTTATAATTCAGGAAATCGACGCATTTAAAAAAATTGAAACGCGCGCTCGCACGTATGATAGAGGCGAGATCCATTTTCAAGAGAGCACGAGGAAGTGGATGCGCGGAAAGATGTCAAAGGATGGGAGGCAGCAGAATCAAGGGTGCGATCATTGTTCAAGGGTGCGGCGACGTTCGCGAGTAGGTGTTCGAGCGAGCAAGGGCTTTGTACAGGGTCAATCTCGAGTGGATGCTGGCGTTGCGGCTCGTTTGGGTGTGGCGATCGAAGTGACAGAGATGGGGCGCGCGTTAGGGATTGGCTGTGTTGGGCTCGTCGACCGCAGGGGTTTGGTTGCTCGAGCAGTCAAGCATGGCAAGCAGGCGCGTCCACGTGGGCAAGTGGGCATGTGTGGAGCAGCTCGATGGTGTCAGGTCGAGGCGGCAGCGAGGCGAGGCTACGATGGTCGGAGTGCAGAACTACAGTCGTAATGGAAGAAACGTGGGCATGGGTTAATCTTGTGATTAAGCTTGGGTTAATTAACATTTTAAAAATTTGTTGATTAAATTAATTAACGGTTCACATATTTATAAAATACAAATTTTATTTATATGAGGTCCAAATAAATAAAACAAGACGAGTTTGGATTCGTAGATGAGAAATATACGAGCTGGCATTAAATTGGGAACAATTAACAAATTCGGAAAATCAAGGTGAGAAAAATTCTCACTTATTTGGACTACTAGAATTTATTTTAAATAGTCAAAATAAATTGTTGAATGCTGGTTGTATTTAAAAATTGTTATCTATTGAATTTCATATATATATAGTAGTATACATATTAGTACTTGGAGTGATATTCCCGCACATTATAGCGAATGAGATCCTATACGCCCCGCATAATAGCGAATGACCCTATATATTGCGATATCCCCCTCGAAGTGGGATTGGTATTTTTTATGTTGTATTAACATCTGCAGATGCAGGGAAACAGGTTTGAGGGATCTAACTGTAATCCTCAAAATGTTGAATTTAATTTCATATATTGCGATATATGGATTGTGTACAAAAATCCAGTATAGATTATTGTAGTGATTGAAATTATTGGATGCTATTGTAGCACTGGCCTGAATTTTGATATTTTAAATACCATTAATATATTTTTAAAATGGAAGGATTTAAAGGGAATTTTGATATAAAAATATTTATATTGGAATTGGGTTTATTTAAAAAAAATTAAATTAGAAAAATATATTTTATTTTGTTATACTTAACTATTGTGAATTATTATATGGAGATTTTAAAAATGAATTATATAAGAGAATTTATAAATGATATTTGGGAAGTATAAAAGGAGTTAAAACCAATATTAAAAATAGATTGGAAGTATAAATGGAATTTATAAGAAATGAATTTATATAATGGAATTTTATAAATAAGATTTGTTCAATAACAAGTAAAACCAAAGGGGTTATAAAATTTATAAACAATGTTTATAAATAAAGGAATTCGATATCAGACGATAATTGGGAATATAAATTCATAGGGTGAATTTATATTTGAATATGGAAACAGGGTTGAGAAAAAAAAATAGTGGATTCTATTTTTGAAATGAAAATGGTTAAGGAATCGATAACGAATCGATATGTTGTGAAATCGAGAGGAAGCTATAAATTAGATTGGTTATTGAGATTTTAAAATATAATTTCATTTTTAAGAAGTTAAGTTCATTTTTCAAAGGGAAAACTTTATTATTTAAACTATGAAATTTTAAAATAGTTAGTATTGGTATACTTCGAAAAATGGATTTTTAAATATTTAATATTTATTGAAATAAAATTTTAATTTTTATAATCAGCTTTGTAAATTGATTTGTTTTATTTTAAATGAGTTATTGATGGTTTATTTAAAGTGTTTAATATTTTGAATAATAACTTAAAACATATTTTAAAAATAAAAATAAATTACTATTCTTTAAAAATGCTCATTACACACGGATATATATATATAGTTTGAAATGATTGAAAATTTATTTATAAAATTATCTCGAGATGTGTAAATAGGTTTTAATTTAGGATGAGATTTTATAAGAGAAATCTTATAAATGGAATTCTAGAGACTTAAGAAAATTTCCAATGTTAGATGCGATAACTTCAGAAAGAATTTGAATTCAATTAAAAAAGTTATAAAAGGTTTGTTGGGATTATAAATAAGTATAATCGGTTTGGAAATCGTAGGAAGAATTTATTAAAATTTTGGAGACTTGTGAGGTAAGTTATGAAATATTTCCAAGTTTAATATTAAGATGATTTTGGAAATTATACGTACAAATATTTTTCTAAGTATTGAAAGAAAGGTTTTGGGAATATTTTTAGTGGGAAATGATTTGGAATAGAAATATTTTCTAAGTGTTATAAAAATGGAAGTTGAAAATATTTCTAAGTATTGAAAATGGAGGAATATCCTATTAAGGATACAAGTGTTGAAATTGTTTTCAAATATAGAAATATTGAAAGAGATTGAATATACATCTTAGGGAAGATGTTTTGGAATAAATATTTTGGAGATTTATAAAATTGGGCCTAGTGTCTGCTTATAGATGTTTTATATTGATAGTTAAATAACCGACTATCAATATTGGCCAATTTCGTTAATCGTTTCGAAGAGACCGGGATCGGATTTAATTATTCGAAAACCACTTCGATCCGGTTTGAACGTTACGAATGAATAGCGTGAAGATGATGAAGACGGCGATTCGGTTTGTCCAGACCAAGGACAACTTGTATGGACGAATGCTATCAGAACATCGTCATTGGAGGACGATGAGCATTCTAAGTAGAATTGTTCCTTGAAAGGTAATGCTTAGCCTCAAGTCTCATCAACCGGGAATGACTAAAATAGGGGAGATGCGGCAAGGCTAAGTGGGTCGCACCTAATTTGGGTATGTTATCACCTTTCTAGATGTCCTCGGAAACCTATATATATTATGGATATGGTTGTGCATGAAAGAAGGAGCACTCGATTGTACGGGTGGGAACATCCGGGGTGATAACATATTCGGTCTATCCAGGTTAGGGGTAGGCCGGTCTTGTGTTGTAGGGGATCCCGATGAGGTCCTTGGTACATTGTTCTAGAGGTGTACCATGATGGGCGGTACCCCAGTGGCCTAGTCATTATATGGAATCCGTTCTCCAATAAGTGTCGTATGGTTTTGATTGTTCCCAACTATGCTGAAACGTGAGATGCAAGCATTTTAGCTATTTTCTATTTACTTTCTATAGACACTATTATAATATCAGATGATTTTGATAAAAATCGTTTTGGTTATCGTAAGGTAGAAATCCGTCATGTTTATGTGTGACGTGGTCTTACAATATACCTTTGTTTCAAAGGATTTTGAGAAAAGTTAATAATTCAAATTGAGTGTCTTTTCTCAAGCTGGTTTTCCACACTGACTCGGGTGTTATTTTATTATAATGCTCGGGTCAGACCGAGTATTACAGTTTCAGGTTAGAATGCTATGGAGCTCAGGAGGCGAGCTGGAGGAGTTCGAACGTATTTTCTGTATTTGGTCTATATTTCCGCTGTGTGGGGACAAGTGATTATAACTGTCTAGATTGATGTATTGATTACTGTACTATGATGATCGTAAGTATATAAACGGTTACAGATTCTTTTGTATAAAACTATGTTATTATATATTATATTTTGTTCCATTGCGATTGTGAGATTCTGTGTTGTTTATCTTCTTCTACCTTTTTCTTCATTACCCTAGTTATTTGCTCTTTCGTATAACTTGAGTTGAACTGGAGTGAATTATGGTCGACTCAAGTGGTACAGAACTATGTGTCTCAACAAGTGTTATATATTAAAATTGTCCAGAAAATCGCTACGAGCGTAATGATGCAAGTTTCGTAGCCAAAATTCGGACGTTTGTAAAAATTCTATTTTAGCTCTTATTATATTTCAATTAAATTTTCTTATTAAATTCGCTGCTAAATTGCAGGGGTGCATACTCTTTAGTTGTTGAGCTTCCTCAAGCTATAGATGTTATGTGTAGTACTATTAATATATTGACTAGATTAGGTAAGATACATATATGTATTTGTTGAGCTTCCTCAAGGTATGTGCATTATACTTGGGCCGTCGAGAAATGGTAGGTGAATAATCTCTCTTGATTTGTTGAGCTTCTTTAAGGTTGGGATGAGATTAGGATAAAGATCATGATTTGAAGTTGTATATGATACAAATGATAAGATGTTATCCATCGCATGCGGGCCTATGATTTGTTGAGCTTTCTTAAGGTCGGAACCCCAAGGAAAACAAGTCCTAAGAGAGGAGCCGCGGTGGTCCCCCCCGGATCGCCCGGATCCCTATAACGCCCGGCCCCTATACCCATGCCAACCAAGAGCAATACTAAGTATTACTATCATAAAGCATGGAGAATGGGACTCGATAGGGCTAAATGCTGTACTCATTCCCTTGAACTAACACTGGCACGAGAAATTTTATGACTTCTTTTTTTTAACTTACCATTCGTGCTCAGTCTCGGTTCAAAGCAATGGTACAAGATAAAAATTTTCCCAGGTTACATGGTACAGAATATAATAGAACATACAACTCAGCACAATAACAGCAGAATACATAATACATATCATAATAGTAATGTCCACAATACATAGTCCATAGTACATAATACCACTCCCAAAATACATAATAACATACATACCATAATATATATACTAACTACTCCTAAGTCCAAGCTGTAAAGTCCAAAACCCCAAAACATGGAAAATGATAAGAATGCTGCTATAGTCCACGCAACCTAACCTGCAACCACAATCCTCAGACTGACCCGAGGATTATAAAACAAATCACACGGGTCAGACTATTTCTAGTCTGATTGAAGTAAGATCTATGGACAATAATTATCTCAATCAACAAAATGGAAAAAAGCGCCGCATGTATAAGCCAACAAGAGACATATATGTGTGTGTGAACCAACATGTAGATTTAGTTTCATAATCAATTCATTTAATCAAACAATGGTTTTAGACCAAAAATATCGTATGTAATCCAATACGATACCAACCCAATTATCATATGTAAAGCAATATTATAATAAATAAGTTCATACACACATCCTCCAAAGATATTGGGTTTTCTAAATCAACTTTAATATTTTCCATAAAAAAAATCATAAGATTAAAAAAATTGCATTATGGGAATTATGGGATAAATATAACATGACTCGTAAAATATACCAAATAAACAGACGCTAGTATTGTAAAATCACAATGGTAGAGCTCGAGCGCGTGCGGAGACATCAGCACCGTAACCTACTCATAACGCCATAACACACCTGGCGATCAACCCAGGATAACCAAGACGGTCTAAGGCAAAGGTCGTATGCTACCCATTCACGGATCTACACGTGGGACCCCCACGCCTCCATCCATCATAGTCCATGACCCGCCGATCGGAGTTCCCGATCAAAAAAATAAGATTAGCCCTGTGTAGCAGACCGTTGACCTTTATGGTAAAAGGGTAAGTGATATACCACCGATTCAGGTAGCGATCCTGAATTAGGTCGGCCAAGATGGAGTTTTGGCCTATTGGTATAACAGAGTCCAATCTATCCCGACCCAAAAATCAAAAGTGTTTGTAACTTTAAAACACTTCTTAAAAATAAAATCAGTGATGACAACGTCTTCAAAAAAATCCTTTGATAAACCCAGTATAATATTCAAAAAAACAAATAAAATTTAGCAAAACAATTGGCCGTAGAAAGGAAAATAGTTACATCTCCGTTTCGCATTAATACACAAGTACCCCATAATACTTATGTATCAAGGCGAAAAACAAAACCTTAATTTATTGGATTAAAGTTATTTAAAGTTTGTTAAAAAAACGTTCATAACAATTTATTGAATTTATAAGCAAAACAACACGTTTTTGTATGCAAAATGCTATCAAAATTCTAAATAAAATTTTCTTCTTTTTCAAAACACATTTTGATCAATAATATAAAAAAATCTTTAACCAAAACAATTTAATTTAAAATTGTAAATTTTTTTTCAAGGGTTGTACAGTGCAGTCTGGGCAAATCTGGGCTGCATGGTGCAGCCCTGATGGCTGCAAATGCAGCCTATCTGGGCTGCATAGTGCAGCCCGGTGCTGGCTTTATTGTAGCCCTGGGCTTGGCTGGGCTGCACTTGCAGCCCCGAGGTGGGCTGCACAGTGCAACCCCTAGATGGGCTACAATTGCAGCCTGCTTGGGTTGCACCCTCTACAGCCCCCTGGGCTGCTCTTGCAGCCCGCCTGGGCTGCACAATGCAGCCTCGAGCTGGGCTGCACTTGCAGCCCGCCTGGGTTGCACTATGTCAGCCCGCCTGGGATGCACTTGCAGCCTCGAGTTGGGCTGCACTTGCAGCCCGCCTGGGTTGCACTGGTGCAGTTCCGGCCTGGGCTGTTTGTGCAGGCCGCATTGGTGCAGTCCCTCCGGCTACACCTTTGCAGTTTTGAATTTTTTTTCCTCTTATTCTTTTCCTTCTACAGTAATTTATTTTCCAAAGAGTGTAATGGTGTTTCATGCTTTTAAGGCATTTTAACATGCAACTAGTGTGCATTAACAAATATATTATGTATTAAAGCTTAAACTTTTTTCTCATTTTTTTTCTTTTTCCATCAAGTAATCATGCTGCAGTGGCAGCGCACAAAGCTGCATCAGCAGCGCAGCAACGCTACATAGCAAACTGCTGTAGCCCGCTGCAGCAGACTGCAGCGCTCTGCTGCAGTAAGTGCTGCAGCAGACCTACAGCGCTCTGCTGCTGTAAGTGCTGCAGTGCTCTGCTGTAGGCTTTGCTGCAGCAAGAGCTGCAACCCACTACAGCGCTTTGCAGCTTGGTGCTGCTGCAGCACTTTGCAGCCAGTGCTGCTGCATTATGCTACAGTTTTGAGCATCAAATTTTTCTATTTATAATTTTTTTTCATAAAGAAGAAGACTGCAAACTTATTATAGCAATTAAACAAACAACATACATGCATTTCAATTGTATGCATCAATTCTCATTTCTTCATCATCCCAATAATTCAATCAACAACACATAATTTGGGGAATGAGCAAACAACCATTCTATCCAAAAATTTCACACTATATTTGCATGCATACATGAAAAATGAAATACAATAAAACAAGATTATAACTTCACTCACCTAAAACTCCAAATAGCAATCTTCAAGCTCTTAATCAGTTAGCCTTTGATTGCTTGACTTTCACCTTCCAATGCTAACAAAATCAAAATTCCCTAAATAGTTATTCATAAAAATAAAAAGAAATAGATAGAATAAGATTTATTTAGGGATACTTACTCTTAGAATTGGGAATCTTATCTTTTATCCTTTAATTGCAAAGTGAGATTTGTGTTTGAGTGAGAGGATTTTGTTTTCAGGTTTATGGTTTCTGTTTTTGAGTGTAGTTCTATACGTACAGTAAGAAGAAGAGAGAAGGAAGTGGGCTGAGTTTTGTACTTGAGGCCCTTTCTAGAATTCTCTTAGGAAATATCTTTATTTCCTTCTATTTTAATATATTTTTTTCAAACATAATGATTACACTTTGTCTCATGTTAAGATATTTTTATTTTCTTATCTTATTAAATTTACTTCTAGACTTTTCTTACATTATATAAAAAAATTGAATTTTATTATTATTATTATTATTATTATTTTATGTATAATTTGTAAATTAGTATGAAAATTTCTCCTTTTTTCCAATGCATATCATGAGAATTAACATAAACTTTATTTTATTTAAGCTTTCCTTTTTTTAAAAAAAACTTTTTAAGTAACAACAACTCCTCTTTTTATAAAAAAAATTAGTTCATTAAATAAATTTCCTTATTAAAATAAAAGATACAATTCATTACATTCAATATACATAACAAAATAATTCATTGAACATTCATTTCCCTCTTATCCACTTTAATATTTTATATCCATTTTTCAAACAAAATATTTATTTATTTTACTATTATTACCAAATAAATTATAAATTCTATTAGAGGTTCCCAATTCAGTATCCCTAAAAGTTGGGTTGTTAAAATCACACGAGTGAATAGAAAGTTAGATCTGCATTGGATCTCACCTGACACCACCTAGAGAAATTGAAAGATTTCTATGTTTTCTAAGGTTTTGAGAAATATAAAAATCTAGTGGGAGCTTATTAAATAAATGAAATATAACATTTAACCTATCTAATAATATAAGAACATCTGTTATGTATAAATCGTCCTAGCCTACTAAAAATTAAATTTGCAGCAAAATGACCAATCTAAGACTATTTTCAAATAGTGGTAAGCTCACCAGATCAAACTATACTGACTGGATATGAGCAATTAAGATAACGCGCAGATATGAACATTTATGGTTGTCTATAACTGAACCTTTAAGAGAAAAACCAGCTAAAGGCACTGACCCTAAGCCAGTAAATGCTTATAATACCTTGTCAGCCATTGCAAAGGCAACACAAAAACATGTCTATCCATAAAATCTTTGAAAGCTCAAAGTTATGTCTGGAAGAAATATCGTTCTGCAAGGTGCGAGATTATTAAAAAATTGTTCAATATGAAGATGACTAAGGGAAATCAAGTTGAGGATTTCATCTTGACCATGAAAGGCTATACTCATAGACTTTCAAAGAGATGTTAAAATTAGTGATGAACTATAAGTAGATTTGATTCTAGGCTCATTGACCCTGCAGTTTGAGCCATTCATATTGAACTACAATATGAACAGTTGACTGTAAATCTCATCCAGTTACTCAATACGTTGATGTCAACTTAGGGGTCGTTCAAGGATCAAAACACACTATTAGCTATAAGGGTAAGGTCATGTCTTTGAAAGGTTTGAAGAAATGAAAGTGGGGATCTATGAACGGTAAGAAGAATGCACCTACTGACAAAGGTGAATGTCACCATTGCACAAGAAGGGGCATTAAAAGCACAATTATGCAGCCTATTTGAAGATGGTCAACAAAAGAAAAGAAAGCGTTTCTTCCACTCCTGGAGGTACGTTTATGATTCAAAACTTTTTACAATTAATAAATTATCATGGGTTTTAAATACTAGATCTGGAACCCATATTTGAAATTTGTTACTGAGACATAGGGGCAAATAGCATATTGCGAAGGGTGAAATGAGGCTTCAAGTTACTGATGAATCACTTGTAGATGTAACTACAGTTGGAGACTACCACTTGACATTGCCAAATGGATTTGATTTAAATAAATTTTATTATGTTGATAAAATTATTCGTGGAATAATATCATTGTCTAAGACAAGAAATAGTTTTCATTGTGATAACAATGTTATAAACATTTTGTTTGATGGAAATAAAATTTACAACGGCGTTTTAGATAATGGAATTTATGTACTTAAAATAATCATATATGTATT
Organism: Allium fistulosum; assembly: GCA_030737815.1. Taxonomy (NCBI): domain Eukaryota; kingdom Viridiplantae; phylum Streptophyta; class Magnoliopsida; order Asparagales; family Amaryllidaceae; genus Allium; species Allium fistulosum. The sequence goes on from CM060902.1 coordinate 871,984,685, forward strand.
GTTAATAAATATTCTGCTGCCATTTGATTATGAAACATTTGACACTTATGAGTTATATCTTAAAGGAAAAAATAACCAAGCACTCCTTTAGTGGGAGCAATGAAAGAGTTAATTAACTCTTGGGTCTCATACATACTGATGTACGTGGCCCAATGCCTATAGTGACAAAGGATAATTCAACTTACTTTGTAACTTTTACTGATGATTTCTCAAGACTAGGATATGTATATCTTATGAAGAATAAATCTTATGTTTAAGAAATTTAAAGGGTATAAGAATAAGGTAGAAAATTAGACGTACCTTAAAATTAAAATACTTTGATCTGATCAAGGAGGTGGGTGTGTTGGATAAGAGTTCCAATAGTACTTAAAAGATAATGGATTATCTCTTAGGTTATCCACCCTATAAACTCCGCAACATAATGGTGTTTCCAGAAAAATGAATCGAACCTTTAATAGGCTCATTCCATGATGAGTAAGGCCGAGTAACCTCCTCCCTATTGAGTGTAACATCCTGCTATTTGATTAATCATAATAAAATGTATTTTGGTATTTTAATTGGGAATTTTGAAATTTAAATCAAAAAATTTGAATTTTGTTTTAAAAATCCAAAAATCATTTGAAAATTTATTTTGGTAAAATAAGTAATATTTATGAAGTTTTGGAATTGTTTGAAGAATAAAATAATTATTTTAAATTTGATAAAATCGAAAAGGTTGTTTTAATAAAAGAAAAATCGTTATAAGAATGAAATAAAATTTTGATAAAAACATCTTAAATGGATTTTTAAACGGATATAAGGTGTCGATTTATATGCAGACCGATTAAAAGGAGGTTAAGGGTACCTATTTATTTAAAATAAGTAATATTTTAAATGGACCACTTTTTTCTTCATTATCTTAAAACAATCATAAAACCTTACCCTAACCTATCTTTACCCTTAAGCCCTAAGCTATCCATACTTTATAAATACCTTAAACATCATTTTATTATCTACCTCCAAACAGCAGAAGGAAGTACCATAGCACCACCTCTCCATTAATATGCAACTATGGTTTAAAACCTCATCCGTAAATTAAAAGGTATCAAAGCTTTGAGATGAGTATGAACATGATTTTATTTATTAACAATGAGTATAGTATGTTGTTATCATATTCATTACTTCATTGTTGGTGTTTCATCATTTTTGATATATAGGTGATAAATCTAAAGTAATGTACGCAATTTGTGACGACCACCCTATATCACCGGCACTAATGATATACAAATAGTGCACTATAGTCATTCCCAGTCGATATAGGATGATCATCGAGATGAATAATAACAAGTGTTTCCTGGAGATTTGACCAGGCAACTGAGTACTCGGCGTACATGACGACTCGGTGTCAACTAGTGATCGGCATCTCATAGTACTCGGCGTAGTGTTCAGCATCTCATAGTACTCGGCGTAGTGTTCAGCATCTCATAGTACTCGGCGTAGTACTCGGCATCCAGTGGTACCCGTCATCAAGGAGTACTCGGCGTAGTACTCGGCATCCAGTGGTACTCGGCGTTAGAAGACGTTCGGCGTATATAACTACTCTACATGGCAGCATCGTTCGGCCAAAAGGATCGTTCGGCTAAGAAGCATCGTTCGGCCAAAGCATCGTTCGGCTAAGAAGCATCGTTCGGCCAAAGGATCGTTCGGCTAAGAAGCATCGTTCGGCCAAAAGGATCGTTCGGCTAAGAAGCATCGTTCGGCCAAAGCATCGTTCGGCTAAGAAGCATCGTTCGGCCAAAGGATCGTTCGGCTAAGAAGCATCGTTCGGCCAAAGGATCGTTCGGCTTCGACTGACAACTGTTCTGCACTTCCCACCCATCAAACGTACCGTTCGGCATTGAGAAGGTGGTTCGGCGTCAACGTGTTCGGTCTACTTGGTTCGGCATACAACGACCACTACACTTGGGCTAGAGTGTTTGGCCACCAAGCCCACCTGGGAAGTCCAGCCCATATTTGTCTATAAATAGAGGGGCAGGGTCATAGTGAAAAGGGGATCCTTTTTGGGAGAACACTGGGGAGACTCTGCCATTTTTGAGACTCATCTTCTCTACTTAACAACTTCATTCAAGCATTTGATTCACGAATTGTATTTGTAATCAACAATAGGGAAGATCAATAAAGTTTAATCTCAAAGTGGACGTAGGCATTTACGCTGAACCACTATAAATCTGGTGTTCTTACTTTCTGCATTTAAATTAGCATTGTCTTCTCTGTTTAATTTAACTTCATCACTTATATCTCTACACAATCTTTCTCAACGAGGTTAGTGACCAATTTTGGTGCTAACACTTTGGTGCTTTCACTGAGAATTGAATTCTCAGACCTCAAGGATCTGCTTTGAAGCTACTGGATTGAATAAATCCCCCAAAGAAGATCCGACTCACTGATAGGACATCCGTTGATTCTACTCAGAGTTCATACCGATAACTCTACAATGGCAGGACCACGTACCAGGTCAGCTTCTCATAATGCGGATGCCCGCGAGACGGCTAGCGTGCAACAAGACTGAAGCTGCTGACAGCTCTACTTCCTCTGATGAACCTCCCAGGCGCAGACGCCGCAAGACTGAAGCTGCTGTTCAAACAGCTGGAGACCGTGACCAAGCAAGAGCTGGAAACTTCAGGACAGGAGTACAAATGGAGGCCGAACGCTCCAGAAAAGGCGTATGCCGAATGCTCCAGAAAAGGCATATGCCGAACGCTCCAGAAAAGGCGTAGGCCGAACGCTCCAGAAAAGGCGTATGCCGAACGCTCCAGAAAAGGCGTAGGCCGAACGCTCCAGAAAAGGCGTAGGCCGAACGCTCCAGAAAAGGCGTAGGCCGAACGCTCCAGAAAAAGCGTAGGCCGAACGCTACAGAAAAGGCGTATGCCGAACGCTCCAGAAAAGGCATATGCCGAACGCTCCAAAAAAGGCGTAGGCCGAACGCCCTAATGCCGAACGGTATTGTATGCCGAACGACTCGGTTGTGCCGAATAGTGTGGATGCCGAACAGTCTTGGCCGAACAACTTTGGCCGAACCACTCTGGCCGAACAGTCTTGGCCGAACAGCTTTGGCCGAACAGCTTTGGCCGAACCACTCCAGGCCGATCCACTTTGGCCGAACAGCCTCTACCGATCCACTTTGGCCGAACAGCCTCTACCGACCCACTTTGGCCGAACAGTTTTGGCCGAACCACTCCAGGCCGATCCACTCTGGCCGAACAGCCTTGGCCGAACAACTTTGGCCGAACCATTCCAGGCCGACCATACCTCTAGGCCGAACGTTCTTCCAGGCCGATCCATACCTCTATGCCGAACACCTCTGTAATGCCGAACGGTATTGTATGCCGAACGCTCATCAATGCCGAACGGTATTGTATGCCGAGTACCTCTGGAATTAAGTTACACCGGTCGCCTATACAACCCCTATTTCTAAAAAAAAATTATTTTCGGGTACGACCCAAATTTCCAAAAAAGAGGCTAAAAAAAAATTATTTTCGGGTACGACCCCTATACAACCCTAGCCGCAGCGCAGTGCCTCCGGATAATGAGTTCAAAACTCAACTTAGTAAAGGAACATTCTATCCACTTCCCTGACGTCCCATGATCGACCAGGGCATAGAGGATTTAGCGGCAGCTTATGAACGACATCAAGCGAACGGACAAGCAACCGCTATTCAAACGGTACTCCCAAAGGTTGGAGAACATAGATGATGTGACTCTAGCAAACGTCAAGATGACTCCAAGCACCATTCTTTGCTGACCCAGCACTTCGAATTTAGTGACTCCAAGAAAACCAATGTTTAGCTCTAAGCAATTTATTCCAAATACTAATAAGGGTATCATACTAATCACATTTGAGGAAAGTCGACCTCTAGAGATATGCTCTTTGAAAGATTCAATTGACAACCTCTACTTGAAGACTCATGACTCGGAGTGGTACTGGAAACCAACCTCGAGAGAATACACCAAAGTCTAAAGAAAATCAGGGGAATGTTGTATATTCCCAGATGCTCACTGATCCTAACATGGGCGATTACAAACACCTCCGAGGTGTGATCGAAAAGATGACCTGGAAAGGAATGCTTCAATAGTATGTACAAGTCCTGCAGAATGGAGGGAAGCGAATATCCGATGCCTATTAATAAAGGGCTATGATTATCAATTGGACGGTTGACGGCCGACATCCCTTTGAAAGGAGCCAAGGGCGGAGTCGAATAGCGTGCACACGATGCTGCTTCACATATCAATGAGATTTACCATAATCTTCTTTGAATTATTTCCATTTCCATCTCTATTTCAATTGTTCTATGAACTACGACTAGCTTGAAATAAACTACTTTCAAAATGATGCAGGTGACCAGGTACTCAGATTTGGTTGCCAACCAATCTACGCAGACCATGATCGGACGTGTGGAGTTACATCTGGACGAGCATAATTCTATCGCTCATCATCAACCATATGCCTTTTATTTGGGGCTATGGGTTAAATACAATGTACAACATCATGATGCACGGAGAGCTGAATTCCATCCTGCAAGTGGAATTTATTCAAGTAGAGAGCGGCCGCGATACGGCCGGCGACTCGCTAAGTGAAACTCGACCTCGGGGGCAAGCCATCACATCATGGCTAAAAATTGGCTGATACACGACGATCCTACGCACAACTCCATACTCCCAAAGTGCGAGATGGAGTATAAACATCTACACAACTTCGTACTCCCAGAGTGCGAGACGGAGTATAAACATCTACTTAACTCCGTACTCCCAGAGTGCGAGACGGAGTATAAACATTCATCAACTCCGTACTCCCAGAGTGCGAGACGGAGTATAAACATTAATCAACTCCGTACTCCCAGAGTGCGAGACGGAGTATAAACATCTACTTAACTCCGTACTCCCAGAGTGCGAGACGGAGTATAAACATCTACTTAACTCCGTACTCCCAGAGTGCGAGACGGAGTATAAACATTCATCAACTCCGTACTCCCAGAGTGCGAGACGGAGTATAAACATTAATCAACTCCGTACTCCCAGAGTGCGAGACGGAGTATAAACATTAATCAACTCCGTATTCCCAGAGTGTGAGACGGAGTATAAACATTCGCTTAACTCCGTACTCCCAGAGTGCGAGACGGAGTATAAACATTAATCAACTCCGTATTTCCAGAGTGCAAGACGGAGTATAAACATCTACTCAACTTTGTACTCCCAGAGTGCGAGGTGGAGTATAAACATACGTCAACTCCATACTCATCCCCAAAACTGGGGGCAGAACCAAAGCAAAGCACGCTAGTTGAACATTTGTCTAAAAGAAGATTGCAATGAAATGATTAAAAGACGACTGTCAAGCAATCAACTGAACGGAAATATTCAACACGAAAGACTGCGGTTTTTCAAAGCATGTCATGTTTACACAAGACATCCTTTGGGGGGCAGATGTTATCCCGCCTTTTGGCAAGGACGTGACACCAAGAACTTGATTACAAACCAGTGACAATTCGTCTTGAAGATCGGTTACACAAAGGCTCACTATGGATATCGATGGATTTTGTCCGAGTCTGGATCGAGCCACGATTAACAAGACATAACAATCAAAGCCAGGGAAGCCAACGTTCCAAGTTTCAAGACGATCTGAGTTCGTATGCTTAACTTATGATCGATTCGAACAACCGACCATCCATCCATCCATCAACTTCCACATTTGACTTGGAGACCTAAACTGCTTGGAATGAAAATGGCCCGATCATCCACTCCAATCGAGTCATAGAACAAAGTTCGACAAAATACAGATACCCCTCATGAAGCTCAGTGACGCCGGGATCTGTCTAAAGTGGACGTGATTTGATCATCTACACATCAAATCCTACCCTGAACACGAAAGGTTGTTCGAAAGCCCAACTTGAAGTAGCTATGGTAGACTGCGTACTCACTAACCATCGCTGTCAAAATACGGACACGACTGCACCTTGGAACATATGCAACTTACTTTGTCTACTCAACAATCTATTATCCTTATTTTCTAGAAGGAGATACAGAGCAAATTGTAAGAGATTTGGCTATCTAACCCAACATGGATGTGATTCAACCATCTGTCATATACCTCCTTCCTTGACTTGATTGGAAGAGCTATAATCACCAAGCGGACGAGAATCGATCGTCCATTTTTCTAATTTCGTCCCTCATCCTAGGGGGCAGAATCCCATTCCGTGAGCAAACGTGTTTCGATTGTTCATTCGATGACATTAGCCTCGATACAGTAGATGAATACAAATTAAAAAATGGAAATACGACTGCTCTCAACTAAAACCTCCAAGTCCCCAGAGTGCGGACTGGAGTACTCTAAGTCCCCAGAGCGCGGACTAGAGTATAAACGACTAAAACCTCCAAGTCCCCAGAGTGCGGACTGGAGTACTCTAAGTCCCCAGAGCGCGGACTAGAGTATAAACAATTTAAAACCTCCAAGTCCCCAGAGTGCGGACTGGAGTACTCTAAGTCCCCAGAGCGCGGACTAGAGTATAAATGACTAAAACCTCCAAGTCCCCAGAGTGCGGACTGGAGTACTCTAAGTCCCCAGAGCGCGGACTAGAGTATAAATGACTAAAACCTCCAAGTCCCCAGAGTGCGGACTGGAGTACTCTAAGTCCCCAGAGCGCGGACTAGAGTATAAACGACTAAAACCTCCAAGTCCCCAGAGTGCGGACTGGAGTACTCTAAGTCCCCAGAGCGCGGACTAGAGTATAAACGATTTAAACCTCCAAGTCCCCAGAGTGCGGGCTGGAGTACTCTAAGTCTCCAGAGCGCGGACTAGAGTATAAATGATTTAAACCTCCAAGTCCCCAGAGTGCGGACTGGAGTACTCTAAGTCCCCAGAGCGCGGACTAGAGTATAAATGATTTAAACCTTCAAGTCCCCAGAGTGCGGACTAGAGTACTCTAAGTCCCCAGAGCGCGGACTAGAGTATAAATGATTTAAACCTCCAAGTCCCCAGAGTGCGGACTGGAGTACTCTAAGTCCCCAGAGCGCGGACTAGAGTATAAATGACATAAACCTCCAAGTCCCCAGAGTGCGGACTGGAGTACTCTAAGTCCCCAGAGCGTGGACTAGAGTATAAACGACTTAAACCTCCAAGTCCCCAGAGTGCGGACTGGAGTACTCTGAGTCCCCAGAGCGCGGACTAGAGTATAAACGACTTAAACCTCCAAGTCCCCAGAGTGCGGACTGGAGTACTCTAAGTCCCCAGAGCGTGGAATAAAGTATAAATGACTTAAACCTCTAAGTCCCCAAGAGCGTGGAATAGAGTATAAATGACTTAAACCTCTAAGTCCCCAGAGCGCGGACAAGAGTATGAATGACATAAAACTCCAAGTCCCCAGAGTGCGGACTGGAGTACTCTAAGTCCCCAGAGCGTGGACTAGAGTATAAACAACTTAAACCTCCAAGTCCCCAGAGTGCGGACTGGAGTGCTCTAAGTCCCCAGAGCGCGGACTAGAGTATAAATGACTTAAACCTCCAAGTCCCCAGAGTGCGGACTGGAGCACTCTAACTCCCCAGAGTGCGGACTCGAATATAAGCGAATTGGATCTCCAAGTTCCCTGAATATGAACTATGACACAGATGACTTGAATTTGTCAAATCCCTAACATACGGGCTAGAAAGTTTTCTAAGTGCTCGAAGCACAGAATGGAAGTTCAACGACTCCCGAAGAGTTTCCGAGTTATATGAAGATGGACTGAGAAGTCTATGTTACTCACAACTGCTTGGATTAAAGTCACAATCACAAAGAAAACTGAACAATAAGAGTCTTTTGTAAGACAGAAAAAGAACTAAACCTTATTCAGAAATGAGTTTCTATTACAACCACTCCAAAGTTCGGAGTCGACATTCTATTTACAAGGACTAGGAAATAGATGAAAATAATTACATGACTTAAACTAACTCTCGTTGAATGAGGATAGTAATCACTTCTTGTGCTTCTTCAACTTCTTTCCAGATGGCTCCTCTCCAGAGCATTTACCCCTGGTACTCTTCTTTGATAGAGGGGTAGCAACTGAAGGAGTACGGGGGCCTTCCATGGGCTTGGATCCGCCAGGAAGGATGACCTTCAACGGCTTGTTCAAAGGATCGTCCAAGTCCACAACTCGGGGCTCTACTATGATCTTGACCATCTCCCCCTTCTCTATCTCGAGCCGCTCCTCCATGCTCAATTCAGATGTGTGCCCAGAGGCGCCTGTAATTTCTACTTTATAACCCCCGTCGATAGGAGAGAAGGTCTCAGACTTGTCTTCATCAAGCGCTCCGATCACCTGAGCGTCTGGACCAGGAGCCTCCCCTGCGTGAGTGGCTTCACTTGTTCTCTCCCCCACTTCCTTGGCGACATCGCTCCTCGGAGTGGGCTCGGGGTCAGAACGGCCTGCACAAAATCATGGAAAACAAGCATTAGAATGCAATAGTCCTACATAAAGAATAACGACTTTCGAAATCTTAAAGAGAATCTTAAAGAGAAGGATTATCTACCAGGTCTAGGCAGACTCTCAGCCATCCAGGGGGTCTCACCCTTTGGAATGGGAGACAGAATGCGGACTAAAGTACTCTAAGTCCCTGAGCGCGGACTAGAGTATAAATGACTCAAAAACCTCTACGTCCCCAGAGTGCGGACTACAGTACTCTCAGTCCCCAGAGCATGGACTAGATTATAGACAACTTTAGAAAAATCCCTAAATCCCAGAAGCGGACCAGATTACTCTAAGTTCCCAGAGTGCGAACTAGAGTATAAACGAGTTGACAAAAATCTCTGCGTCTCGAACTGTGGACTAAAGCATAAACCGTTCGACAAATCTCTAAGTCCCCGGAGCGTGGACCGAAGCATGAACACAAATTGGGCGCGAGTCAACCGGGGGGAGAATAACACTAAGTCACCAGAGTGCAGAGTGGTGTATGATCATCGACAAATAGACGAGTGGATTCCGACCATTTTCTATTCCGTAAACTTCGGCCTGGAATCGACAGGAGGATTATTAACACGCTGAGGATGGAGTTCGACCATCCAACTAGTGACCTGGCCAAATCAATGCTGGGGGCAGGGGTACAAAACACTAAAAAGCCGAATACGACAGCTTACTATAGCTCTAGCATGGCGTTCTTTATAACTTGAGGCAGCGACTGCAGGGAGGCCTTAATACAGAACCAATCGAAACGGAATCCAAAGCTACGAGCAGCCTACTATATCATACCTCAGACCAAGGGTCAATGCCGATCCGCGCCAAGCACATACGAATGTGACTCGGATGTTTGTTTTTTGAAAAACTATGACCCCCAGAGTATGGAAAGGAGGGTAAACCACGAATACTTGGTCAAAAATTCTCCAGCACCCTCGTTCGATTCATCGGGAGGAGTATGAAACTGGATGAGCATAACCCGACTGCATTTGTAGCCAACTTTACCCCGAGATCTGATTACAGAGCATGAACCAAAGTGGACGTGGATGACCATCCACTGTCCAAATTACGCCCTGAAACTTACGTGGCATCGAAGTATTCCTCTTGGAATGAAAAACCACGATAAAATCCAAGATAGGCGAGACCTAGTCTCCCATCGATTGACATGATCCCACGATTCAACGGGAAAGAGAGTAAAGCTAAAGTGGGCGTGGTTAGTCTTCCTACTTATCAGTATATGCCCCAGGCCTGGGGGCACGAGCAAGAAGCAAGATGAATGTGAACCGACTTTTCACCAATCACCTCTATGTCTTTGGAGTTTAGGTGAAAACATATACATAGCTAGGACGAGACTCAACCGTCCATGTAGTACATTTATCAACCCGAGACTGGGAGAAGACGCATGGTCATCCAAAGATTGGCTACGATAGCTCAGTATTAAAACTTGTGTATAGTGCTTACAGCTACTCAAGGCAACGACCGAAAGGATGCCCAGAGATAGAATCATTAAATCAATGCCAAAGCTTGTGGGTAACTGACTGTCACTCCAACCCGAAGGACGAGTGAAGGATCATGAATGCATCGAATAGAAAATGCGTTACTCGAATATACAGGCAAATTCAAACTCATGGCAAGATCCAGCTATGCAGTTGCACGCAACTCGAGGCTGGCCCCTACTCGACGTTTCCTTCAACGCGCTTTTAAGCCTGATCTTTGGCCATTTGCTGATAATCTATTAAAGCATTCAGAACCCTTCGCTATTAGGCTCAATAACTCATGACAAGACTCTAGGATTCGACTAGAGTAACCATCAACTTTGGCCGTCCCAACCATATTTCACATTGAATGTTATGATAGTTACATCTTTACTCAAAGAATCTGGGATGGCACCTGCTAATCTGACGGTCGACATTACAACCAGCCATGGCGACCCTTTCCGGGCGCTGAATATCGGATCACAGCTCAGTGCAGTGATGATAAAAGAATTAGTTGAATTTTTCTGAATAAATGATGATATCTTCCCTTGGACCCATTCTGACATGCATATGTGATTTCATTAACTATCGCGAGCCATGCATTGGATATCAACCCGAAGCTACAAAAGCTAGCACAATCTCTACTGATTTCTTCATGAAAGCTCCACTCTTACTTTTAGGCTCACCCCATCAACGCCTATGCCCACCAGCCATTGCGACAGGGCATACGATGGCCTGAGACGTCTGAAAGACTATTTAAATAGAATATCGAACTAAGCTAATTCGATGTCACTTATTTTCCACGAAGGGCTATCCAAGGACGGAAATTAGCAGACCTCACACCCAAATTCACTACCTCAGATGACTATTCAAAGAGTAGCAGAGAACCAACCATAAGATGGAAAATGTACGCGGATGGAGCACCCAATGATCAGTGTTATGGAATAGGAATCATGATAATGACTCCTGAGGAACGATCAATCTACTACGTCCTAAAACTCGATTTACCTGTAACAAACAACGATGCTTAGTATGAAGCCTTGACTGCCAGCCTCAAATCTGCTAGAGGATTTGAAGTGAAAACTTTACATATCTTTTGTGGTTCTTGATTGGTAGTATACAAATTTAAGGAAGTTGATCGTGCTAGGGGGCATTGTCTTGCTCCTTATCTCGGCCAAGTCCAAGAGCTACTAACCGACTTCACGTATTACATCATTACACACGAACTCAGTGAACAAAATGAAAAGGTGTCATGGTTGACTCCTATCAAAGACTATCTACAATAAAGAATTCTTATTGAATGGAGGAATGGAAAACGACAGATCCTCCTCAAAGCTTCACGCCAAATCATCTAAGAATAAGTCGTGTGTCAAAAGGAGTTTATCCATCCCCACGCTTCGGCATATCGCCCATGATGATATCTTGAGCAAAGTCTATGAAGAAGAGCGCGGTAATAACATCAGGGGGAAAACCATGATAGAGAAGATACTCTGCTACAGGTATTACTGGCCAACTATCAACCCAGAAGCGGTTGGTCATGCTAGACAATGTGACGAGTGCAAGATGTTTGCAAAAAATCCAGGAACCCCGCCGACGGAAATTAGTCAAATGGCTAGTTCATAGCCGTTTGCCACTTGGGGGCACTGAAATCATCTTCTTGTCGATCCTCAAGATGGTGCGAAATACACCACCATAGCAGTTGATTACGTCACCAAATGGGCAGATGAAGAACTCTAACCATGACCAAGATGAAGAAAACAATCAACTTCTTTATCCGTAACGTCATCTGTCCTTATGACCTTCCATGATCCATTATAACTGCAAATGGACAGGTTGAAGCTGTGAACCAAATCATAGAGTCAGTACTAAAGAGAGGTTTGGAAAACTCCTCAAGTGGCTGATTGCAACCCTTATTTCACAGAAAATACAAACAAGGAATCGCGATTGAATTGCAATTAAACTAGATGGAGTTGGTGACGACTTATGAGCATATAAAACGCATCTGAGAGCCAATGGCAAGAACATGTACCCGAACGTGCATGTGTACATCCTTAAAAGTTCGACTTCTTGAAATCAACAGAAATTGAATTCTCACTAAGGGTTATTAAGAAAAGACTAGATCAGATAGCCGAAGCTTATTAGCTCTGCAGAATCAGTCATGTATGGCCACTAATGAACCACAACCCTGGATTTATAATATTGGGAATCGACCAAGCATCACGATGATCTTAGAAGGATACAACACCTTGGGAGGATAATGATTATTCAAGAAACATGGTGGATTTCTTTCTGAAGACAAGGAATACTCGCTGATTCAAAGCGTGTTGTGTTGCTTCACACGACACACTTTGGGGGGCAAGTGTTTCCTGGAGATTTGACCAGGCAACTGAGTACTCGGCGTACATGACGACTCGGTGTCAACTAGTGATCGGCATCTCATAGTACTCGGCGTAGTGTTCAGCATCTCATAGTACTCGGCGTAGTGTTCAGCATCTCATAGTACTCGGCGTAGTACTCGGCATCCAGTGGTACCCGTCATCAAGGAGTACTCGGCGTAGTACTCGGCATCCAGTGGTACTCGGCGTTAGAAGACGTTCGGCGTATATAACTACTCTACATGGCAGCATCGTTCGGCCAAAAGGATCGTTCGGCTAAGAAGCATCGTTCGGCCAAAGCATCGTTCGGCTAAGAAGCATCGTTCGGCCAAAGGATCGTTCGGCTAAGAAGCATCGTTCGGCCAAAAGGATCGTTCGGCTAAGAAGCATCGTTCGGCCAAAGCATCGTTCGGCTAAGAAGCATCGTTCGGCCAAAGGATCGTTCGGCTAAGAAGCATCGTTCGGCCAAAGGATCGTTCGGCTTCGACTGACAACTGTTCTGCACTTCCCACCCATCAAACGTACCGTTCGGCATTGAGAAGGTGGTTCGGCGTCAACGTGTTCGGTCTACTTGGTTCGGCATACAACGACCACTACACTTGGGCTAGAGTGTTTGGCCACCAAGCCCACCTGGGAAGTCCAGCCCATATTTGTCTATAAATAGAGGGGCAGGGTCATAGTGAAAAGGGGATCCTTTTTGGGAGAACACTGGGGAGACTCTGCCATTTTTGAGACTCATCTTCTCTACTTAACAACTTCATTCAAGCATTTGATTCACGAATTGTATTTGTAATCAACAATAAGGAAGATCAATAAAGTTTAATCTCAAAGTGGACGTAGGCATTTACGCTGAACCACTATAAATCTGGTGTTCTTACTTTCTGCATTTAAATTAGCATTGTCTTCTCTGTTTAATTTAACTTCATCACTTATATCTCTACACAATCTTTCTCAACGAGGTTAGTGACCAATTTTGGTGCTAACAACAAATATGGCATATAACATGTCATATCTCACAGCGTATGGATAAAATATAATATCACAGATATAACAGAAGATACAGTAATAACTATGTGAACAAATCATCATCGAAGTAACAAATCCATACAGTTATATATCAAATGTTGTAGAGTTTATATAACAGAAGTAAACTAAATAAATGTCTCATAGCAAGAAAATAAACAGTCACTGCTAAGGCTCCCAAGTGTTGCATAGTGGGATAAGCGTAGAATCCATATAAGTATATAATAAAAGATAGCTCCATCCAGCTTGTCCTCCGAACAGCTACTGCGGTGTAAATCTCAAAATACTATATAGGTAAATATGGTAAGGAACAAGAGTACACGAACCATATCCGACCTGTCCCTGTAACCAAAGAGTTAGCACATAACATTATAATATGCTACTCTACAATATCATAATGGTACCGTACAACATAGAATGGCGGATGTCTAGATGTCCCTATCTTTAGTACCTATTCCCAATGATATCCTCCAATGACAGCCCACTAAAAAGCAACCATATCATCCATCAAGCAATACTCACTATCACTCATTCATGTGCTCTGAATATATGATAACTTGTATGGCCTTTTTATTGCCAGGGACTAATGGCCCAGCTTTTGTTGTACTCCTGTATCACGCAACCTAAAGCTCGATACATGTCCCATACCTAAAGCTAGACATCAGACCCAAAGCCACTGGTCTAGGGTATACATGTCCCTCTATTGACCCATGGGAATCTCCACTTACAATATCCCTACTTCGAGTACAATAGAAAAAACTCCAAGTTACCAGCGATTCCTTAGCACAAACATCTGAGCCCTCCTTTGCTTCATTCGGATTCTGAGCCCTCCTATTGCTCAATCCAGTTTCCATTATCCAGGAACCCACCACATTCCTCATTCTATGACCGTCTCCTTTATCGAGCTGCTATCTTCAATACCTACTCTCACTATGAGTCACAAACCAAAGATACATAGCTTTCATCATGTTGTTACATCATCATCCAACCTTGATGCGAACAAGCCAATACCTCTAGCACAATCTATAAGATCTCTACTTCATCCCTCAGAAGTTTCACATCCATATAACTTACCAAAACACCTCGGTACTGACTTAAATAAGTCGGCACCGACTTGTTTCCTTGGCCAACAATTGGCTAAGTTTTCTTCCTCTCCTTCCTTGCTTCTAGAATTTCATTCCTCAAGCTTTGACCCTAACCTATCCATTCAAAATAACTTGGTCCTCTCTTCAAAGCACCCACTTCAATTTCTAGAAAACAACTCGGCATAAACTCAAACACTTAGCCAATTTCCCACACCATACCATGAATAAGCTCCTCTAGCCAAGCTCTATCCAACCATGCCAACCGCTGACCCATTGGACAAACCAAAATAACTCGGTACCTACATAAATAAGTCGGTACCAACTTATTTCTTTAACGAATTGGATCCCGCGACTTGAACCCCAAGCTCTTCCCATACTGTAAAGTCTCGCCTCCAAGTTTTGTCCAATTTCGATCATCTTTGCCTCTGATTTTCCAAATTCACCAACCTATCTTCCTAACATCCAAAACACAAGCAAACAACATCAAAGCACAATATACAAAGATGGAATAACATGCATATATATCCAATCACATAAGCAATAAATAGAACCATAGCAATCAAGCAATTTCTAATCTAATTCTAAGAAATCAATAACATATGAATATGAATCTGGTGAATTACAAAGCTATTACTATAAATCATATTAGAATTCATCAAATTAGGTCATAAACATATGTCAACATGTTATTAAGGTTAGAAAAGGAATTTAGAATCAACATCATGTTAACCTCATTGTACCTTCACTAGCTTCATCGACTTTCTCCTAAGTTGTTTCGTATCATACCCAAAAATACGAAGCGGCCTACGAGATCTAGAAACTTCTTATTCTACCTCAACATCTTCTAGCAGATCCGATTTAATGATCACACATGGGTCATGCACAACTTCCATAGATAAGAGACATGAAAATGTTGTGCATGCCCGCCGTCTTCTAAGGTAAGTTGACCCTATACGCTAATCTCCCAATCCTCTCAACTCTCAGAAAAGGACCTAGGAATCTTGGTGCCAGCTTCACCTTTCTACCGTATCGAACTACATTCTTTAGAGGATAAACCTTCACAAATACCATTTCTACAACATAAAACTCTAAATATCTTCATCTCTTATCAGCATAGCTTTTTTGTCGATCCAGAGTAGCTTTCGTTCGTTGTCGAATGACCTCGGTCTTCTCTGAAGTCTTCTAATCATATCTAGCTTAAGTATCAGTTTCTCACCCGCTTCCCACCAACATGGAGGAATATTACATTGTTGGTCATACAATGCTTCATACAGAGCCAAACCAATACTAGACTAATAACTGTTGTTGTATGCAAACTCTACCAAATGCAAATGATCATCCCATGATCCTCCAAAATCTATAATGCATGCTCACAAGATATTTTCCAATATACGATTTACTCTTTCAGTTTGCCCATCCGTTGTGGGTGATAAGCTATACTAAGATGCAGCTTGGTCCATAACGCCTTTTGTAAGCTCTTCCAAAACCTACTGGTGAACAATAGGTCTCGGTCGCTCACAATGCACTTTGGCACACTATGAAATCATTTTATCCACTTTACATACAACTGCCAGCTTGGATATCATTCTACTTGACTTGACGGGTATAAATCTTGCACTCTTGGTCAATCGATCAACTATGACACAAATGCCATCGTACCCTACTCGAGTCCTCGGCGGTCCAGCAATAAAATCCATTGATACTTGCTCCCATTTCCACTCAGGAATATCTAGCAGTTGCAACGGTCCACCAGGTTTCTTCTGCTCTGCCTTTACCAACTGGCAGTTCATACACTTCGAGATTAATGCCCCAACATCCCTCTTCATACCTTTCCAGTAATAAGTTCACTTCATATCTCGGTAAACCTTGTTACCGTCAGGATGAATGGTCAGCCTGGAATGGTGACATTCTCATAGCACTTCATCTCGCAATCCATCAATATCCAGAACAAGCAATCTCCAATCCTTACGAAGGAAACCTTCTCGATCGAGTTTGTATTTCTTTATGCCTTCAGATTCTACTCCTTCTTTTATCCTTGCTATGATCTTTGCTAGCCTAGCATCTCGCTTCTAACTAGTACAGATCTTTTTTATTAGAGTAGGTCTGATCGACAAACTTGCCAATATCTGTGGTTCCAACTCGCAATAAGGCCTGAAATCATATCCAGCAATATACAGTCTGCTTCCATTCCAAGAACATTGCTTCCAAACTAGCATGTCTTATACTTAATGCATCGGTGGATGCATTCCCTTTTCCTGGTGTATAGGAAATACCAAAATCATAAGACGCCAAGAACTCTAATCATCATTGTCCACGAAGGTTGAGATCCTTTCGAGAGAAAAGGTACTTAAAGGATTTGTGGTTCAAGAACAGCTCAGACCTTTCCCCTAGCATTTAATGCCTCCACATCTTCAAAGTAATAACTATCGCCGCCAATTCCAAATCATGAGTCGGATAATTCCTATCGTGCGGCTTTAGCTGTCGACTAACATAGGCAACAACTCTTCCCTTCCGCATCAATACCGCACTCAATCCAGTACCACATGCATCTAAATATACTGTTAACTCCTCATTACCACTTGGAATGGACAATACAGGTAAACTCGTCAACCTCTCCTTCAGAATCACAAATGCATGCTCACACATTGCATCCCATACAAAAGCCTGATTCTTCTTCATCAAATTGGTCAACGGTGCTGCTATCTTTAAGAATTCCTTAATGAAGCGTCTATAGTATCCCGCCATTCCTAGGAAACTCCTTAATTTGTAGCATTCTTGGGTTGGTTCCAATCTTGAACCGCTGCCACCTTCGCAGGATCTACTGCTATACCCTATCCCGAAACGACATGACCCAAGAATCTCACTTCTTTCCTCTAGAAGTGACACTTGAACAACTTCGCTCTCAACTTGTGCTTTCTCAATGTCTCTAGCATAATCCATAAGTGTGTCTTGTGCTCCTCTTCAGTTTTGGAATAGATCAGAATATCATCCACGAACACAAGCACGAACTTATTCAACTGGTCTCTGAAAACCCAATTCATGAGATCCACAAAGTATGTCGGAGCGTTGGTCAATCTAAATGGCATTACCAACCACTCGAAGAAACCCGATGGCGTACGAAATGCAGTAACAGGCACAATCTCCTTTGCTGCTCTCAAACTGGTTAAATCTCGTTTCCAACTCCATTTGAGAGAACACCTTCGCACCGTGAAGCTGATCAAACAAATCATGTATTCGTGGGAGTGGATACTTGTTCTTCTTCGTCACTTTATTTAGCTCACGATAATCCACGTACAACCTTAAAGAACTATTTGCCTTAGTTGCGAATACTACAGGTGCACCCCACTCGAATATACTCCTTCAAATGAACCCTCTCCTTAATAGGTCATTTACTTGGGCCTCTAATTCCTTCTACTCTCTAGGTGCCATATGCCTCAAAGGCGTATTATGGGTCTGGCTTCGTTCATTAAGTCTATTTGAAACTCAATCTCTCTATGCGGCTGCAATCCAGTCACTTCCTTAAAGACATATGGATACTCTCTAGCGATAGGCATAGATAACATCCCTCATGTGAAACCGCTAGCAAATATAGAAAGCTAACTATCACCCCATCCTCTGGCAGACAACTAATCACTACTGTTCATCCTTCCACATCCCCAATTATCACTAGTAGCTTCTCGCAATCCACTATCGTTGCATACCTCTTAAGCCAGTCCATTCCCAAGATAATCCCAAACCCAACAAAATTAAAGACAAAGCAATTACAAACAAAAGAGCATCTATGACTCGATACCACTAGTCCTCGACAAACCATGCATAGGCTAGTAGAGCCTCCAACGGGCTTTGTCATGATCAAGGGTATCTCGAGTCTCAATCCCAATTTGTCTACTAGATCACTACATATGAATGAATGTGAAGCTCCGATATCAAACAAAACTCGAATAGAGACATCACAAATAGAAAGCATACCTTGAATGACGACTCACTTCCCCTTCTCCTTCATCAAGGGAGCACTCGACAAAGTCGGGATTGCGTCCAAAGCATACGCTTTCACAGCCTGCTTATCCTTCACCGGTTTCAGGAAATACTTCTTCAAATACCCAGGCGTATCAGAATTGTAGCACTTCTTATCACTCACTTTGCAGTCCTTGATCAAATGACCTTTCCCCTTTCGCCCAAAGTAAGTAGGTTCCCACTTACCCTTCTTCTAGCCATTCTTCCCTTGAGACTGCTTTCACTTTCTGTTCCACTTCTTCTTGCCTCCACCACCTTGCTATGGATTTGGCTCTTCCTTCTCAGTGGAAACAACCATAGTTGTCCTGCCTTAGGATAAAGATTCTCATGATGAAGTGCTTTCTCAACAAGCTTTTCAAACGGCTCATTAATATGGTCTCCTAATTTCTCCCTAAGATAGTCATCTGCACTGATGATGAACTTCTCATTCTTCCATAATGGAGTATCGATGAATGACATCCCATACTTTAGCAAAGCATCATACTCTACCACATACTCAGAAACTGACATCTCTCCTTGCTTAAGATTAGCAAACTTCTAGAACAATACCGACTTATGTGCAGCCGGTATGAACTTTTCGAACCTCTTAAACTATTCCCAAGTGAACCGATCTTCCGACGTAGCAATAGTCATGGTGTTCCAACAATTCATGGCTTCCCCTTGGAGCTGTCTAGAAGCCAATTTTATCTTCATAGCATCATCCACTTCCATATCACTAAAGATGCGCTCACAAGTATCAATCCAATCTTGCACTTTTATGGCTAAATCCATTCCACAAAATGGCTTTCCTTCCAAAGTAGAGTAATATTTTCTCAACTTAGCGAAATCATCCCTAGGCGCCTACATGGGAGCACCTCTACCAACCACCAAAACATGAGCATTCCTCACTGTCGTCGCCATCTAGCATTGAACATAGCTTGAAAATCAGGCATAGCAGCTCCCGATCCTGCTCCTTCTTCAACTACTAATGCAGATCACACGGTATTCCGTGTATGTCGGCTCATTCTTATCTGTAACAAGAATGATCAGTCTCTCATAAATAAAATTGTGTTTATAGTTCTCGTGTGCATGCGACTTATTCTATATAATATTATTATATAGTTTTGGAAACCAAAGTACATAACAAGTACTCACTCTCTTGTATATATACTCTCGATCTAGTCTAAGGCGATAACACCTTCTCTATCTCTACTAGATCACGGTATCAACTTCGGTTAATCATGTAACCAAAGCTTTGATATCAAATGTGACAACCGCCCTATCCTAAGATTATAGAATCATACGACCTCATACGAATAAAATAAAAATATTTTATGATTTTCTTATATGTAAAATACGGGTCGTTGCACAATTGAAAGCTCATCCAAAACCATCCCTAAAGTAGTGTCAAAGTTGACCATCCAAAGCCAACGGACGGTGACCAAAACTGGCGATGTTCTGGGAATTAATGCCCAGAGATCCTCATAATCGGTCTATGCCCAAGGCACCAACGGTCGACTGGTCTTGTCGAGTTCTAGGTAGTAAGCGCATAACTTTGGCCAGTTGTGTTGCTTTTTAATTCAACTGATTGTTTTGAGTTGTGATGAATTTGACTTATATTTACACTTCAAAAACATGTGAATTTTTTCTGGAATCATGGTCTAGAATTTTTAAATGATTTTAAGAAGGGTTTAAGGCTTCATGTGTATTTGTTTTGAAGAGTATCAGTTCCAGGAACAAAAGCAATGTGTTTTCATTTTTTATTCTTAAATTTTAAATTTGATTATTTTCAAATTATGTAGATTTTTAAAAATGATTTTAAAGTATAAAGGATATTTCAAAAATATAAAACTTAAATTTTATTCAAATTAGTCAGTTTATTTGATTTTGAATTAAGAGGAAGAGGGTTTTTTATATTTAAATTCTTTGGAAAGAATTTTCATGGGTTTTATAAATAGAAAAGTTTTTGTAAAACGATTTTGAAATATTTTGAAATTAATGGAAATTCAATTATTTTGAAGTTGAAAATAATAAGATTTAAATTTAATTTGAATTCAAAAACCTATATAATGAATATTTAAGACAACTTTATGATATAAATATTTCTATGGGTTTTGAAGTTAGAAAAGCTTTTATGAAATAAAGCTGATTTATTTTAAATAGAAATAATTTGAATTTGAACCATAAGGGACGAATGGTTTAAATATATGTATATATTTTGATGGATATTATTTTGAGGAATATGGAAATATTTTGAGAATATAGGAAGTATAAAGTTTTAAAGCTTGAGGTTTTGCGAAATAAGTAACATTTTACATGAATTTTTGAATTAAATATTTTATAATGTGATATATGTCGAGAATGCTATGAATATTCGATATATGGAAATGAATGGGTGGTTGCAAATAATGAATATGTTGAACCTCAAGTTGTGATTACATTGTGAAACCTAATTAAGTTGAGTTTATCCCATTAAATAAACTGTTATGCAAGTATACTATAAACGAAATGCAAGTTAAATAGATGAATTTTATGTTTAGAATAAATTTGGGTGATTTTAAATAGTGAAAATTAGCCACACATCCTTAAAATGGAACTTAAATTCAAAGCGGGTCCCTGTCATAAAATATATATTTTCTACCTCCCTGTTTCTGTTTTCCGCCATTTTTTTTCCCAAATTACCCTTGCGTTTCGCTGTGGGGCTGAATCTTCTTCTTATTTTTCGATTTAATGGTAAACTGCAATTAAATTAAAGATGAATCAATTTTTTTTATGAAATATGATATTCTTAATATTTGCAGTTATGAATAATCGCAACAAATTTCTGCAAATATATGCGCAATAGTTGTAGAAATTTCTGCAACTATACGCAATAGTTGCAGACATTTCTGCAACTATAAGCAATAGTTGTAGAAATGTCTGCAACTATAAGCAATAGTTGCAGTAATTTCTGCAACTATACGCAATAGTTGCAGACATTTCTACAACTATTAGCAATAGTTGCATTTCTGCAACTATATGCAATAGTTGCAGATATTTCTGCAACTATACGCAATAGTTGCAGACATTTCTGCAACTATTTGCAATAGTTGCAGATATTTCTACAACTATACGCAATAGTTGCAGACATTTCTGCAACTATTTGCAATAGTTGCATTTCTGCAACTATATGCAATAGTTGCAGAAATGTTTGCAACTATGTGCAATAGTTGTAGATATTTCTGCAACTATTTGCAATAGTTGCATTTCTGCAACTATATGCAATAGTTGCATAAATGTCTGCAACTATATGCAATAGTTGCAGATATTTCTGCAACTATACCGTATAGTTGCATAAATTTCTGCAACTATACCCATTAGTTGCTGACATTTATGCAACTATACCATATAGCTGCAGAAATATCTGCAATTATTTGTAATTTTGTAAATTTCAAAAAAAATAAAAAAGGTTTAAAAGTTGCTGAATTATCTGCAAATATTTGAAATAATTGCACATTTACTACAAATATGAATTTTTGATATCAACAATGGATCTCATTTCAAAGATCATAAAATTTGTGATTTTTTGGTGAAAACGGTTTGTTGATCCGGTTTTTGTACATAAAGTTATACGCGTTTGAAATGTTAAAAACGTAAAGGGTATTTGTGTATTTTTGCCTACGCGAATTTGAAAATAGGGGGCAGAAATGTAAGTTTTGTATGTGAAGGATGTTTTGTTTATTTTGAAACTTATTAGGGATGTGAGCCAAACTTACCCTTTTAAATACTTGTTTGATTTTACAAATACAAGTAAATGTTATGATGATCATTTCACCCATGATATGAATTTAGTATATCCTAGTGATATACGTGAATATGTGCTTGATCGTGTTTGGATCGAAGTGTTTTAATGCTGTTAACCCGCCTTTTGGCAAGGCCGTAGATAGGCGGACTTAACTAAATTGACTACTCGTTCGTCAAGGTTGGTTCATGACAGGTTTAGTCAACTGGGTGGATGGACGATCAAGCATGGATAATAATCATGGATCTACAGCCGGGATTCGGCATAGTCGATGGTTGAAGGTTATTGAATACTCGAAACTTGGGTTTTGATAAGTCGCAAGTCGCCCTGGATTTGCTTCAAGTCGTATGGAGTCGAGCTTCGAATTGTATGGATGATTTCTTCGTGTCTTTTAGGTGGCTCGGCATGGGTGGCTCGGCATTGGTGGATCGGCATGGGTGGCTCGGCATTGGTGGCTCGGCCGTGTTGGTGGCTCATCATGGAAGGTGGTTCGGCCTAGTTAGATCATGAGACAGCCTTGTTTGTCGCTCGGCATTGTGGTTCGGTCGGGGTGGCTAGATAGGAATGGAAGGAACTGGCTCGGTATGGAATGGGGCTCGGTTGCTTCGAGTCCCAAGGTCCTTTGCTTCAGGTTATCGCTTGGAATCTCATTGGAATATAAAGTGGGTCGTCATGACATCGTTCGGCAGCCTCGTGTCGAAGAAGTTGTTGCTTCGGGTCGACTTCGTGGGATGTGGCTCGGCGTGGTTGGTTCGGCAAGTGCCGATCGGTGACTTGGTGGTGTGGACGACCTGGTGGTGTGGATCGGTGACTTGGTGGTGTGGACGACTTGGTGGTGTGGCTCGGTCACTGGTGGTGTGGATCGGCATAGTAGTGTATGGAGTGGATCGGCATAGGTCGTTCGGCATGGCAGTGTGGGTCGGTCATGATGAAGGATATTGGCTCGGCTATGGTCCTGATGGGCCCGGACTACTCAGGAAGCCCAGTAACTCGGGATTTGCCTATAAATACAGCATGTAGGACTTCAAAAAAAGGGATCTTCCATTTGACTCTCTTACTTTCTCTTTTCTAAAACTAAGGAAACTCTGCCATTTTGTAACTGTAATCGATTCTAACATCAATAAAATGGAAAATTCTGGAGTTGACGTAGGCTGGAGTTAGTCGAACCACTATAAAATCTGTTGTTCTCTACTGCTTTCATTTTAATTTCTTGCCGTTCTCCATATTAATATTCACCACATATATGCTATCTGTGAGCTGTGACTGGTATTTGGTGCTTTTGCTTGGATTTGGGTGTTAGTGACCAATTTTGGCACTAACATTTTGGTGCTTTCACTGAGAGCTGAACTCAGGGATTCTAAAGCTTGGACTTTGGATTTAAAGGCTTAGGAACTCGGATTCTTAAAAAGCAATGGCTAGGCCACCAACAAGGAAGCAAGTGACAGAAAGAAGCAATCAAGACGGAAGTCAAGAGGCCTCCTCTAGAGCTGAAGCAGGTCAAGCATCCATCTACATCACCAGAGACAAGATGGAAGCGATGATGAAAAGGCAAGAAGAGATGATGTAGACTCTTCTCAGACAATTTGGACAAGCAGGAACTGCAGGAGCTCAGATCTGTGGAGCTGGATCAGAAGCACTCAACCAACAAGCAGATGGAGTGGTTCAGCAGGGAGCAGCCCCTGATCAGCGAACAACTATTAACCTGGATGGACCAAGACTTGGGGGCATACCAACAGGTAATGCTGGACCAATCCATAGAGGGATACCTGACGATGCTGTGCAAACCGGCATCAATAGGAATACAGGAGTACGTGATGAGGAATATGTGCCAGGATTCCCTCGTGAACTCGGGGGGCAGATCAGAGGCAACGGACAAAGATTACAGCTTAGTGATAATGACAGATTAGCGAAGATGGTCAGATGAGCTATGAGAGGTGGATTGGTAAATAAAGACATGGAGGATGTGAATAGGAAACCCTTGACTCCTACTATCAGGCAAGCTAGAAACCTACCGTATTTTAAGCTACCAACATTGGAGATGTATGATGGGAGGACGGATCTCGACGTTCACCTGACGAGGTACATGAGGCATATGGAGGTACTAGGGCATCGGATGAGGTCATGGCTCGATGCTTCCCTTTGTATTTGATGGATATCGCAGCTATATGGTTTAGATAGCTGGAGTGCGATTCTATTGACACTTGGACGAAGCAGATTGAAAGGTTTATGAGGCAGTTTCGGGTCCATATAGTCAGACCCAAGAACGTAAAGACCTTGACATCGATGAAACAATGGAAGGGAGAGTCGCTCAGGGATTTCTTACCCAGATTCAATGCGGTGGTGGCTTCAGTGGATCGACCCGATCCGTCGATGGTTTTGATGGCAGTAGTTTTTGGAATTGCGTATAATTCGGATTTTAAGATATCGTTGGAACGGGACCCCCCCCCCCCAATTGATCTTGGAGAGTTCTATCATGAAGCGGAGAGATTCCTGAGGCAGGAGGACGCGCAGACCGGAAGAGAAGGGAGAGAGGCTGAAGCTTATGCTGTTAGAGGTGGAGGTCCACCTAGGGAGGAACCAAACAAGGATGATAAGGGCAAATGGAAACTGAGTGACAATGGTAACCCCTCAAAAAGGAAGTGGAGAGAATCAAAATTTTCTTCTTATACGGATTTGAATGAGACTCTAGAAAGGATTTACTTGGATACTCGGGGGCACCTCCAGTATCGAAGACCGGCTAGGAGGGAACCATCGGAGTACGAGCGGGCATCAGGAAAGCATTGCCTATTCCATGAGCTAGATGGGCACAACACAAACGATTGTAGGCATTTGAAAGATATCGTGGAGGAGCATGTAAGGAATGGTCACCTGCGACAGTACATAAGGAATCGAGCTGTAGCAGTGGAACGGAAGCAGCCACCGCCTACCTCGAACGAAGGTGGTACTGGATCTAGTCACCACCGGCTTGTTATCAACTGAATGGATTTATGGTTCTGAATAAGTAATAGAACTCAAAGTAATACGGCTAGGTCACTTACACACATACGGGATCGAGGACGGTCCCTAGGCGTGCTCCAGGATGACGAAAAACCGTATTGCTTGGATCTATGAAATCCTGTTTTCTTTCTGTTTTTCTGCAAACTCTGGTTTCTTCATTGGTACTTCAGACATTTAATTCCCTTTGTTGTATGAACTTTCGCTTTGATAACTAAATTCTGTAATGATTGGGATTGGACTAATTCAATAAATAATGTTGGCCAAGCGATTACTGTCCCGATCGGAGAGACGGGGCTGTAATCGCGAATTATGAGTCCCTTTGCCGGAGAGCAACGGAATGGACTCAAATAGAATAAACAAAGTCCTCGACCGGAGAGCCGAGGCCGGAGAAATAAACAAAGTCCTCGACCGGAGAGTCGAGGCTGGAGAATATAAAAGCCCTCGACCGGAGAGTCGAGGCCGGAGAATATAAAAGCCCTCGACCGGGGGGTCAAGGCCGGAGAATATAAAAGCCCTCGACCGGGGAGTCGAGGCCGGAGAATATAAAATCCCTCGACCGGGGAGTCGAGGCCGGAGAATATAAAAGTCCTCGACCGGGGAGTCGAGGCCGGAGAATATAAAGTCCTTGACTGGAGAGTCGAGGCCGGAGAATATAAAAGTCCTTGACCGGAGAGTCGAGGGTGGAGAATATAAAAGTCCTTGACCGGAGAGTCGAGGCCGGAGAGTATAAGAAGTCCTTGGCCGGAGAGTCGAGGCCGGAGAATATAAAAGTCCTTGACCAGAGAGTCGAGTCCGGAGAATATAAGAAGTCCTCGACCGGAGAGTCGAGGCCGGAGAATATAAAGTCCTCAACCAGAGAGTCGAGGCCGGAGAATATAAGAAGTCCTCGGTCGGAGAGTCGAGGCCGGAAAATATACAAGCCCTTGACCGGAGGGTCGAGGCTGGAATAGGATAACGCAACCAGGCGAGGTCTACAGATTCAAAGTTAAACCCGGAGAGGTCATGGGTTTGGATTTCGGCTTAGGATAGATTGACCCAGTGAGGTCATGGATTTGCTAAAGGGCCCGGAGCGGTCCCGATTTCGGATATCGACCCAGAAAGGTCATAGATTTGGCTATTAGTTATGGATGGAATAAAACTCGGTTGACGGGTTCGGATGGCTATGGAATTGGGTCAAGGTTTGGTCATTGGATTTAGAATCGGATATCGACTCAGAGCAGTCGTAAATTCGGATAAGGATACAGCGATGGCACTTGGATAAAATGGATTGGATTACGAATCGGAAAGTATGGAAGTGGATAACATACGGACTTTGGATATCGGACTTGAGGCTATTCAAAACACACCTTTCAAAGCAAGGCATGTTTTGGGGGGCAAGTGTTAACCCGCCTTTTGGCAAGGTCGTAGATAGGCGGACTTAACTAAATTGACTACTCGTTCATCGAGGTTGGTTCATGACAGGTTTAGTCAACTGGGTGGATGGACGATCAAGCATGGATAATAATCATGGATCTACAGCCGGGATTCGGCATAATCGATGGACGAAGGTTATTGGATACTCGAAACTTGGGTTTTGATAAGTCGCAAGTCGCCCTGGATTTGCTTCGAGTCGTATGGAGTCGAGCTTCGAATTGTATGGATGATTTCTTCGAGTCTTTTATGTGGCTCGGCATGGGTGGCTCGGCATTGGTGGCTCGGCCGTGTTGGTGGCTCATCATGGAAGGTGGTTCGGTCTAGTTAGATCATGAGTCAGCCTTGTTTGTCGCTCGGTATTGTGGTTTGGTCGGGGTCGCTCGGTAGGAATGGAAGGAACTGGCTCGGTACGAAATGGGGCTCGGATGCTTCGAGTCCCAAGGTCCTTCGCTTCAAGTTGTCGCTCGGTATCTCAGTGGGATATAAAGTGGGTCAGCATGACATTGTTCGGCAGCCTCGTGTCCAAGAAGTTGTTGCTTCGGGTCGACTTCGTGGGATGTGGCTCGGCGTGGTTGGTCCGGCAAGTGTTGATCGGTGACTTGGTGGTGTGGATGACCTGGTGGTGTGGATCGGTGACTTGGTGTTGTAACTCGGTCATTGGTGGTGTGGATCGGCATAGGTCGATCGGCATGGCAGTGTGGGTAGGTCATGATGAAGGATATTGGCTCGGCTATGGTCCTGATAGGCCCGGACAACTCAGGAAGCCCAGTAACTCAGGATTTGCCTATAAATACAGCATGTAGGACTTCAGAAAAAGGGATCTTCCTTTCAACTCTCTTACTTTCTCTTTTCTAAAACTAAGGTAACTCTGCCATTTTGTAACTGTAATCGATTCTAACATCAATAAAAAGGAAAATTCTGGAGTAGACGTAGGCCGGAGTTAGCCGAACCACTATAAAATATGTTGTTCTCTACTGCTTTCATTTTAATTTCTTGTCGTTCTCCATATTAATATTCACCACATATATGCTATCTGTGAGATGTGACTGGTATTTGGTGCTTTTTCTTGGATTTGGGTGTTAGTGACCAATTTTTGCACTAACAAATGCATTAATGCTTGATGACATGAAATGAATATACATGACATTCATTTGAGGAAAATGGGATATAACATTATTTGGGAATAGATGATGTTTTTGGTAGTCAAATGTTTTTAAAAGTAGAAAATTTAACATTTGATGAGAATGATACAAGGTATTGACTACTAGACTGCTAGAATCCATCCTAGCAGACTAATTCAAGAATTGCAACTCGAATCGTGATGACTTTTTCCCTCATCACAGAGTCCAACGATCTATTGCATGGAAAATATGTTAATGTTAATCAAAAATCAGAGGCATAGTGCAATGAGAGCTAGCACCTTAAGATGGAACTGTGAAGATGACCATAACACATAAAATGTATACGTCTTCAAAAGCCAGAGAGGTAGTGCAACTAAGGGATCGTGTGAAATGCATTCACAACTGGTCAAAAGCAGCAGGTGAAAAAGACCACACGGGCTTTTCGAGCCAGTTAGTATGGCAGAGGGTGAATGCATAAGGGGTTACCAATGAATATTCCTATTAGGAACTTAAGGAAGAGAGTTAAGATATAACTCGCATTGTATACATCGACCTCATTAAATATATGTGCAACTGTAATTATTTGGATATGCAGTTGAAAAAGACCGTATTATAGTAAACAATGAAATAGGATTTATGAAATCTGAAAACAATGTACTTGAACTTGAATTGACAACAACTTATGAGTGAGGATGAGATGTGATATCCCGGTTGATTAGAGTTGCAACTGTGTATTACTTTGAATTATGACATAATGCTAGTATGATTACACAATTTTTTATTGATGATAGTGGATGGGTTTTGTATGGTGTGAGTCACATTGTATTCTGATTGATATGTCACGTGTATGTACCCGACAACACACTTATATATTATTATTCTTGTACTATTATACTCACAACAATATTTCTAGCCCGACTCGAGATATGTTATGTTTATGTCAATGCATCGGGTCAGACTGAGGTGTTGTGATTTCCGAATGATTACCTGCGGACGTCAGCCATTTTTGCTTATTGAGCAGTCAGTGGGAAATACCATACATAATGTAAATTATGTTTGGATTACTACTATGTCTAAGTTAGCAACCATTGCCTGAAAGTAAAGATTCGCAATACTTTTTGTTTCATTCAATGGGATGATGGAGCCGAGATGGTTCTAGAAGGTGTGGATGTGTTTTACGTTTGGTTGCAGGAGAAGTCATTACATAGGCATTAGAAAGGGGCAGTGTTTTGGATTGTACAAAATCTGCTGAGTTTAGAGTAATGTATTTTGAGTAGTTCATGTATTAGACATATTTTGATATGTATATAGTGTCACTATTTATATATGTTCCTAATATTACTCAATTATGGAACTCATGTACATTACTATGCATCGAGATGTGATACATATCATTTAAGATTTGATCAGGTATTGAAACATATCTGTGTTAACGCAAACTAGTGTACACGAGAGATTGTTCCTTTCGAGCCCTTTGAACCGAGCTATCTGGCTATAAACTCCCTTTGACAATTCGATCATTGAAACCATGGCGTCACATTAGGGATGTGCATTAGAAAATGCAGTGCATATTTTTAAATTTGATACCTACTAAATCTTTACCTATGACACCATATGGCATAGGAAGAAACCCCACCTCAATTATTTAAAGGTATTGGGTTGTCCAGCCTATTTAAGAACGTAAGCCCCAACAAACTTTAGGCAAGATTAACTTTGTGCAAATTTATAGGATATCCCAATAATTCTAAGGGATACAGGAAGAAAAGATTATTGTTTTCCACATGCTATTTTTTTAGAAAAGGAATTTCTATCAAAAGAAATTAATGGCGAAGTTGTAGATTTGAATGAGATCCGAGAAGTAAACACGGAAGCTGAACCAGTAGAAGAATCAAATTCAACATTATACGAAAACACCCATTCTATTAGAAGGTCTAATAGAAAATCTAACGCACCAGAGAGATACTATGGTTTTCTCATGGATGGAGGGAAAGATGACTATATCTTAGAAGAAGACACTCCTCTCTCATTCCAACAAGCACCACAGAGTAAGGACTCTGCATTTTGACTTGAAGCTATGAAATCTGAGATGGATTCCATGCATGCCAACAAATTATGGACTTTGGTTGACATATCCAACGGAATATAACTCATCGGCTACAAACGGATATTTATGAAAAATCAAAATGCAAATGGATAGGTGGAGACCTAAAAAGCAACGCTAGTTGTGAAAGGGTTTCGTCTCCAAGGCGGTTATGATGATGAAACATTTTCGCCTGGAGCCAAGATTAAGTCCATATAGAAAATGCTTGCTAGTGTTTCGTTCTATGACTATGAAATATGACAGATGAATATGAAAACGGCATTTCTAAATGGTGATTTAGTAAAGACTGCCTACATGTCATAGCCTGAGGGTTTCGAGATCAATGGGAACGAGGGAAAAATATGAAATTGTTAAGATCAAATTATGGTCTTAAACAAGAAAGATTCAATGAGTTGAATAAGTGCTTTGATAAAGTAATAAAATGGTTTATTTTTTATCAGAGTATAGAGAAAGCTTGCATATACTGGAAAGAATGGGGAAGTGCTAGAGTGTTCTTAGTCTTGTATGTCGACCTTCGATTGACAATGACATTACATTATTGCAATAAGTGAAAGCATGGTTGTCCAAGAACTTCTTCATGAAGGATTTGGGAGAAGTGACCTATAGACTTAGTGTAAGGATCTAGAATTAGACCCAAAGTTATGCTGGGATTGTCCCACCCTGGACATAGATACCATACTAAAAATGTTCGGTATGGAAAATTCCAAGCACAGAAATATTCCAACACAATTTGGAATCTTCATTTCTTAGAAGGACGCTCCATGTACCGATGAGGAGAAGGAGCGTATGAAGATGATACTAAATGTCACCCAATGTACCTGTATAGTGCGTTGTAGAGGTGCTCGGCCGATACGGGGAAATCATTAACAAAGTAAATAAGTAACATAGAAGCTATCGTATATCTCACAGTGCATCGAATAAAATATAATAGAAAAAATTTCAGATATAAAATAGGTGAGATGGTAAATAATTGAATGAATCACGGCATCAGAGTATAGAGATACATATCAAACATCATAAATAATAGAGTTATACATCAAATAATAACTCATAAACTGTCTCTAAATAGTAAGGCACTAGCAAGCTCCATAGTGTTGTGCAACGAAATAGCAAATGAGTAAATATAGTAATACGAGAGAATAGCCTCTTGCTTGCCACCTGTCCAGCTTCATGTGCTCACCAGACCTGATATCCCTAATCTACTCATTTAAGAGTACTCGGAGTAATAGGAAGCAAAGCATAAAACCCCAGGTTAGACAACAGTCTGGTGTGAGCGGTAGAAATCTCAAATACTATAGGTCAATATATGATGATAAATGGTACATAAAATCATACCTGACCTATCCCTGCATCCACAGGGTTAGCACATACAAAAGCTATATGCTACTCTATGATAGGCATCATGGGTGTACAATACATCAAGGTACTATGTCTAGATATCTACATCGGTAATATCTACATCGTGTGGCATCCCTAAGGTGATAAAACAATCAAACAAGCATAACATCCATCATCCATCCACACATTCTCTCACTCGGTGCATTGGATACATGATACTCATATGCCCACATTGCATAGTAAAGGACTACTCAACGCTCCAGTTTTTTGGTACTCAAATCAGTGTCACTCGGTAAGACAGGAATAGACTATCATTCCATCAGTCTAGGGTAAACAGATCGAAACATCATGTGATCCGGGACACATTGCAAATCCAAAAGAGCGTCCCCACATACCCCTGCTTTACGAGTACATACAAAACACACGAATATCAATGATCTATTTGCATATTTCATCTGTAGCACAGCTATTCGAAACTGCCATCATTAGTCATAGAATGTCATCGTTCGTCCGGTAACCTTCCTCCTACTATTCTTACAATCCGACTCATCGTCTCCTACTCTATATCTTGAAGTATAGATAGCTATCCAATGTTAAAGCCATCACTTCTCATCACGGAATCATCATCGTCGAGGCATGCATCATTGTCGTCGGTAATCGCCACCGATCCATCTTCAAATGACCACAACTAAGGCATACAAAATCCAAACCATCTGAAACTTTGAACATAGGATTATGGGGCCTTCCTCCTCATGCCATATTGATCTCTCCAAGTTTGGGATAAAAGTCATGGATCATCATCGATCCATGGGATCATCATCGATCTAACACTTTACATCTTCAAACGACCACAATTTGAGTGTGTGAACTCCAAACGACTTGAAACTTGGAACGTAGGCTTATGGGGCCTTCCTTATCACTCTATATCGATCTCATCAAGTTTGGGACAAAAATCATGGATCATAACCGATCCTTGTCCATTGATCCATACCCGCCGATCCATGGCCACGATCCATCACTTTACCTACAAGCTTCGGCACATTTCTCCATACTCTAAAACTATTTGCAAGTAAATGGGCTAACCCCTATGGATCGGTACCAATCCATGGGGACGAACCCACACTTAGCCAAAATCGTGTGATTATGGCTCCACTTCCTTGCCTCCATGTTCCCATGCCCCGATCCATAACTTGCACCTCGATCCATTGCTCCAAGCATAAGAGAGTTCCACCAATCCACACATGAAATACTCAACTGATCCATGCTTTAAAAGACCATAACTCAAACGTACCAACTCCAAACGACTAGAAACTTGGTATGCAACCTTTGGAGACCATCCTTGTCACCTCCTATCGATCGCACCTCGATTTGAGGAATTTGAGTTTATGGATCATCAATGATCCATCACTTTGAACTCTCTATCGATCCATACTTTGAATGCTTATATCTTGACTATATTAACTCCAGTTGACCTGAAATTTAGTGTGCAACCTTACAAGGCCTTCCTTGTTGCTCCATATCGATTGCACATTGATCTGACCACTTTGAATTTCTGGATCATTGACCATCCAAGAACTGATCCCAAGTCTAAATCATAATTTGATCGGCGTTTTCAACCATTCAAACATTAGAAAAGCATTCATACATCATATAGGAACCAAAACATCAGCCAAACATCTAAACATATTTATTTCAAAGAAATCTAAATCTAAGGTTAATGATCTATAAGAACTTAGGGATCCATAAGAACACATTTTTATAAATCAAGTCCAAATTATCTAAATTTCACATATATGGTTAATTATAGTTTAAATTTTTTTTAGAGATTTTTATATAATTTTTAAAACATCATTTAGAATGTATAATGACCTAATTAGCAAGTGAGAGATCTAATTAACCACCTTAGTCCAAAGCATGACCCAAATCCTCAAATGAACAGTAGAAGACACGAAATCCAAGGCTCTTCCAATGGCAAAGCTCTAATCCCAAGTGCAAATCATTCTAATCTCCTCTTAATAATGTAATTTAAATAATTAAAGTAGGTCTAAGGGTTGCATTTTGGTCAATGAAGGTTTCTAACTATTTTTGGAATAGTGAAATGATGGAGATGAGGTCTCATCAGCCTCCACTTACTCCAAACTCGAAATCGGTCATGGGCCTTAGCACTAATGGCCACAATTACCCACTTAAGCTACTCAAAATCAAATAAAACTTCAAACACCAATAAATCTCAAACGGTTAATCCGTCTTCTTAATATAACCACTCTATGGAAAGAAAAACCATTATGCTGATCTAATGGAAGTGGTTTCTGACCCCAATTTTGCTCCCCTAAGGGTCATTTTCCAAAATTATGAAATCGTATGACCTCATATGAAAATAATATAAATATTCTACAATCCTCTGAAGCGTAGAATACGAGTTGTTACATTCTTTCCCCATTGGTAATTTTGCCCTTGAAATTCCATAATCAAGTCAATAGGTTCATCTTGCATGTTTAACAGCCATATACAAGCATGAGAAACCATCACACATCAAACATACATACATAGCAATAAGTGAAAGAGAAAACATCTAAGCCTACCCTAGCATGTAGGATACTGTGCCATGGTATATCTTGTAATATCATAAGTGAAAGTAAAAGCGATAAATAGAAAGTTTCACCATGTAAAGAGCTCTGGATATGTTGTCCTCATGCTCTCCTCGGTCTCTCAAGTGTAATCGCCTTTATTATCACTCCACTGAACCTTCACTAACTTCACCGTCATTCTCCTAAGCTGCTTCGTATCATGTCCGACGATACGAATAGGCCTATGAGGTCACGAAGCCTCTGGTTCACTCTCGATATCATCTAACTGATCCGGTGTGATAGTTACACCTTAGTCGTTCATAAATTTCTACAAATGAGAGACATGGAAGACATTGTCACTTCCGCCATTCTTTGAGGTAAGTCAACTTTGTAAGCAAGGTTCCCAATCCTCTCTAATATCAATAAAGGACCCAAAAAAATTCAATGCCAACTTCCCTCTACTACCGAACTGAATGACATTCTTCGGTGGAGAGATCATGATGAATACCATGTCACCGACAGAGAACTCTAAATCTTGACATCTCTTATCAGCATAACTTTTCTGTCTGTCCTGGGCAGCTTTCATCCGTTGTCGGATGATCTCGATCTTCTCTGATGTTTCTCTAATCATATCTGGTCCAAGTACCCGTTTCTCGCCTGCTTTCCACTAACACGAAGGAGCATTGCATGGTCGGCCATATAATGCCACGAATAGTGTCATATCGATGCTAGAATGATAACTGCTGTTGTATGTGAATTCCATAAGATGTAAGTAATCATCCCATGAGCCTGTAAAGTCTAATATGCAAGCACGCAAGAGATCCTCTAAATACGATTCACTCTCTCAATTTCGCAATCAATTTAAGGGTGATAAGCTGTGTTAAGGTGCAGCTATGTCCCTAACGCCTCATGTAATCTTTTCCAAAACCCAATAGTGTACAACAGGTCTTGGTTGCTCATAGTGCTCTTCAGCACACCATGGAATCGTACTATCCACTTCACATACAAGTCGGCCAGTTTGGTTGCCGTTCTACCTGACTTGACGGGTATAAATCTGGCGCTCTTGGTCAATCGATTGACTATGACCCAAATGTTGTCGTACCCTGCTCGATTCCTTGGTAGTCCATCGATGAAATCCATCAATACTTATTCCCACTTCCACTTGGGAACTTCAAGCGGTTGCATCAAACCACTAGGCTTCTTCTGCTCTGTCTTCATCGACTGGCAGTTCATGCACTTCGAGATGAATGTCCCAATGTCTTTCTTCATCCCTTCCCAATAAAAGGTCTTCCTTATATTATGGTACATCTTATTATCGTTGGGATGTATAGTCAATCTTAAATGATGGCACTCTTGCAGCACCTCATCCCTCAACCCATCGACATCAAGAACAAACAATCTCCCATCCTTACGGAGCCAACCATCTCGGTCACGCCCATATTGCCTCATATCTTCCGACTCTACTCCCACTTCAATCTTAGCAATGATCTCAGCTAATCTGGCAACGCGCCTTTGACCAGTACCAATCCGCCCAATCAGTCAGTTTGATAGTCAAGCTCGCCAATATCTCTGGCTCTAGCTTGCATCTCAGTCGGAAATCATAACCAGCAATATACTCTAACTGCATCCACTCTAGGAACATAGCTTTCAAGCTGGCATGTCTCCTACTCAAGACATCAGCGACTACATTACCTTTCCCAGTATATATGCAATATCAAAGTCATAGGAGGCTAGGAACTCTAACCATCGCTGCTGGTAAAGGTTAAGTTCCTTCTATGAAAGGAGGTACTTTAATGATTTCTAATCGGTGAACAGCTCGAACCACTCTCCTAAAAGATAGTGCCTTCAAATCTTCAGCGCGAACACAATCACTGCTAGCTCTAAATCATGGACCAGGTATTTCTTCTCATGTAGCTTCAGCTATCAAGAGACATATGCAACAACCTTGCCTCTCTACATCAATACCATGCCCAATCTAGTACCACAAGCTTCAGTACCGTCATCTCCTTGTTCCCACTTAGAATGGTCAATACTGATGCACTCGTTAACTTTTCCTTCAGACTTACGAAAGCATGCTCACATCTCGCATCCCAAGTAAAGGTTGATTCTTTTTTAACAAGTGAGTCAATGGTGCCGCTATCTTAGAGAAGTCTCGGATGAATCGTCTATAATATCCAACTAATCCAAAGAAACTTCTCACATATGTAGCATTTTTGAGTCTAATCCAATCTTGGACTGCTGCAACTTTGCAGGATCAACGGCAATGCCCTGCTCAGAAACAACGTGACCCAAGAATCGCACTTCACTCCTCTAGAAGTAACATTTAGAAAAAATTTCCTCCAATTGGTGTTCTCTCAACACCTCCAATACAATCCTCAAATGTGTCTTGTGTTCCTCTTCCGTCCGTGAGTAGACGAGAACGTCATTAACGAACACAAGCACGAATTTATTTAGCTGACCCCTGAAGACAAGGTTCATGAGATCAATAAACTTTATTGGTGCATTGGTTAACCAGAACAGCATAACCAACTACTCATAGAAACCATATGATGTACGAAACACTTTAATTGACACACTCTCCTTCGCCATTCTCAGTTGGTGGAATCCCGTCGCAAGATCCAACTGAGAAAATACTCTAGCACCATGAAGCTGATCGAACAAGTCATCAATATGTGGGAGTGGGTACTTGTTCTTCTTTATCACTTTATTCAGCTCATGGTAGTCAACACAATCTAAGGGAGTCATTCGCCTTCATGGCGAATACTATGGGTGCTCCCCACTCGAAAATACTCCTACAAATAAACCCTCGTTGTAATAGGTCATTCACTTGCACCTCGAGCTCCCGTTGCTCTCTATGTGCCTTCCTCTTTAAAGGCATCACTATTGGTCTGGCATCTTTCATCAGATCAATATAAAATTTTATCTCTCTATATGGCGAAAGTCTGGTCACCTCCTCAAATATATCCGGATACTCCCTAGCAATTGGTACTATCAAAAATTCATCGTGTGGGAGATCAAGTGAATATAGAAAGCTGATTATCACCTCATCGTCCGGTAGGCAGGCCAACACTACCTTCCGCCCATCGTCCATCCCTATCGTCGCCGACGAATTCTCGCAATCACTACTACTTCGTATCTATGAAACCAGTCCATCCCAATATAATACTGAAAACAACGAAACCCAAAACAAAACAATCACAATAAAAAGAGCATCCATGACTCGATAAGACCAAACCACGACAAACCATACAAAGGCTAGTGGAGCCTCTACAGGGTTCGTCACAATCAAAGGTCGGTTAACAATTTCGGATTTCAATTCTAACTTATCTACCAAGTCACTAGATATTTAGGAATGTGAAGCCCCGGTATCAAATAAAAATTGTATAGGAACCTCATAAATGGAAAGCATACCATGAATAACGATGCATTTCCCCTTCTCTTTTGTTGGTGGAGCATTCGAAGAAGTTGGAACGGCATTCATAGCATATGTTTTCACCACCTGCTTCTACTTAAGAAACCAAGGGTAGTTTTTCTTGAGATGCCTAAACTTGTTGCAGACGTAACACTTCTTTCCCTTAGATTTGCAATCTCTACTGAAATGACCCTTTTCCAAGTAGTTATAGTAAGTCGGACCATGCACGACTTTCTGCTTCTGTCCATCTTTGTTCTAAAACCGCTTCCTCTAGTTGTTATTCCATTCTTCTTGCCTTCCTCACTCGATTGCGGCTTTGGCTATTCTTTAGGAATGATAGCTTTCGGTTTCGAATATAGGCTTTCATACCTTAGAGCCTTCTAGATTATCATCTCAAAAGTCTCGTCAATGTGGCCCACGAGTCGCTCCCCAAGTAGTCGTCCAAGCCAGTGATAAATTTCTCATTCTTATTTAATGGAGTGTTGATGAAGGACATCTCATATTTCGATAGAGCATCGAACTCAGCAACATACTCGGAGATAGTCATATCCCCTTACTTCATATCCACGAATTTACAAAACTAAACTGATTTTTGAGCTGCAGGAATAAATTTCTCCTTGAATCTAGCTTTGAATTGGTCCCAAGTGAACTGATCATCCGAAGTGGCAGCCCTCATTGCATTCCACCAATTCATGGCTTGCTCTTGAAGCTATCGGGAGCCAATCGTATTTTCATAGCATCATCCAGCTCTAAGTCATCAAAAATCCTTTCACGGGTATCAAGCCAATCCTACACTTCATTACCAACTTCGTTCCTTAGAATGGTTTGCCACTTAGACTAGCAAAGTCCTTGTTCAGCTTAGCGAAATCGGCTTTGAGGCACTACAATCAACAGCAATATTCGGAGCTTCTACTTGAGCATTTTGCAGCATGTTCCTTATCATAATATTGAACATAGTTTGCATATCAGGATTAGCAGCTCCCGAGCCTGCCCCTTCCTCAAATCCAAAGATGGAGTTCCTGGCGGCATTCCTTGTTTGACGGCTCATCGTTCAATCTGTAATAAGGACGACCAGTCTCTCCATAAGGAATCCCACTTAGGTAGTACTCGTGTATGCAGTGTGACTTATATGTTATATACTACTATATTATTTTGAAAACCAAAATATATAACAAGTACACGCTCTCGTATATATATACACTCTCTCGAACTAGTCTAAACGAGAACTCCTACCTTATCTCTACTGGATCATGGTATCCCTTAGGTAAAACAACGCAACCTAAGGTCTAATATTAAATGTGATGACCGCCTTACACTGCCGACACCCAATATACTTGTATAGTGCGCTGTAGCGGTGGTCGGCCGATGCAAGGCGATCATCAATGAAGTAAATAAGTAACACAGAACCTGTCGTATATCCATAGCGCATCGAATAAAATATAATAGTAAACATATCATATATAAAATAGGCGAGACAGTAAATAACTGAATGAATCACAACATCAGAGTATATAGATCCATACAATAAACATCATTAGTTATAGAGTTATACATCAAATAATAACTCATAAACTATCTCTAAATAGTAAGACACTAGCAAGCTCTATAGTGTTGTGCAGCGGAATAACAAATGAGTAAATATTGTAATACGAGAGAATAACCTCCTACTCGCTACTTGTCCAGCTCCACGTGCTCAACAGACTAGATATCCCGAATCTACTCATTTAAGAGTACCCAGAGTAATAGAAAGCAAAGCATAAAACCATAGGTCGGACAACAGTCTAGTGTGAGCGGCAGAGATCTCAAATACTATAGGTCAATATACTAGGACAAATGGAATGAAAAATCATACCTAGCCTGCCCCTGTATCCATAGAGTTAGCACATACAAAAGATATACGCTATGCTATGATAGACATCATGGATGTACTATACACCAAGGTAGCAAGGGTGTCCAGATATTTGCATCGATAGTATCTACATCGTGTGACATCCCTAAGGTGATAAAACAATCAAACAAACATAGCATCCATCGTCCATCCTCACATTCACTCACTCGATGCGTTGGGTATATAATACCCATATGACCCCATCGCATAGTCAAGGATTACTCAACGTCTTGGTTTCTCAATACTCAAATCCATGCCACTCAATAAGCCAGGAACTAGATTATCATCGCATCAATCCAGGGTAAACAGATCGAAACATCGTGTGATCTGGAGCACATCAGAAACAAAAGTGAGCGCACATACTCCTGATTCACTGGTACACATCGAAACCTATGAACATCAATGATCCCTTTGCATATGACATCTATAGCAGAGCTCGTCCTCATTCCGGAACTGTCTTTACACCTCCCATCTGAAGTCGTTGTGCTTGGGAACTATTCTATACAGCCATCATTAGTCATAGAATGTCATCGTTCGCCCCATAACCTTCCTCCAACAGTTCCTTCAATCCGACTCATCGTTTTCTACTCTGCATCTTGAAGTATAGCTAGTTATCCATCCTTGAAACCATCACTTCTCATCATGGAATCATCATCGTCAAGTCAAGCGTCATAGTCGTTAGAAATCGCTACTACTTCATCTTCAAATGACCATAACTCAGGCATACGAACTCCAAACGGTTTGAAACTAGGAACGTAGGCTTATGGGGCCTTCCTTGTCACCCCATATCAATCTCACCAAGTTTGGAACAAAAGTCATGGATCATCACCGATCCAACAATTTACATCTTCAAACTATCACAACTTAAGTGTATAAACTCCAAACGACTTGAAACTTGAAATGTAGGCTACAGGGCCTTCCTTGTCACCCCATATCGATCTCACCAAGTTCAGGAGAATACTCATGGATCATCACTGAACCAAGACCTCTGATCCATACCCACTGATCCATGGCCACCGATCCCACACTTCACCTACAAGCTCCAGCACACTTCTCCATTCTTCAAAATTATTTATGAGTCAAATGGGATAAACCCCATGGATCGGTACCGATCATGAGGACAAACCCACACTTAGCCAAAATCGCATGATTTTGGCTCCACTTCCTTGCAACCATGTTCCCATGCCCTGATCCATAGCTTTCACCTCGATCCATTGCTCCAAGCATAAGAGAGTTCCACTGATCCACACATGAATCCTCCACCAATCCATGCTTCAAAAAGCCATAACTCGAATGTAGCAACTCCAAACAACTCAAAACTTGGTGTGCAACCTCTGGAGACAATCATTGTCGCATCCTATCGATCGCACCCCAATCTAAGAAATTTGAGTTTATGGATCATCACTGATCCAACACTTTGAACTCTCTACCGATCCATACTTCGAATGCTTATGTCTTCATTATACTAAATCCAATTGACCTAAAATTTGGTGTGCAACCTTATGAGGCCTTCCTTGTTGCCCCATATCGGTCGCACATCGATCTGACCACTTTGAATTTCTACATCATGGACGATCCTAGAATTGATCCTAAGTCTAAATCGCCATTAGATCGGCGTTTTCAAGCATTTAAACATTAGACAAGCATTCATACGTCATATAGGAACCAAAATATCATCCAAACATATTTATTTTGAAAAATCTAAATCTAAGGTAAAGGATCCATACAAACATTTTTTTATAAATCAAGTCCAAATTGTCTAAATTTCACATATATGGTTAATTACAGTCTAAAACATTTTTAGAGATTTTTATATAATTTTTAAAACACTGCTTAGGGTGTATAATGACCTAATTAGCAAGTGAGAGCTCTAATCACTCATCTTAATCCAATGCAAGATCCAAATCCTCAAATGAATAGTAGAAAGCACAAAATCCAAGGCTCCTCCAACAGCAAATCTCTAATCCCAAGTGTTAATCATGCATATCCTCTTAATGATGTAATTTGGCTAATTAAAATAGGTCTAAGGGTTGCTTTTTAGTCGATGGAAGTTAAAGGAGGTTTCTAACTATTTTGGAATAGTGAAATGATGGGATGAGGTCCCATCAGCCTCCACTTATTCTAAATCCGAAATGGGTCATGGGCTTTAGCTCTAATGGCCCTAATTACCCACTTAAGCTGTTCAAAATCAAATAAAACTTCAAACACCAATACATCTCAAATGAGTAATCTGTTTTCTTAATGTAACCACTCTACGGAAAGGAAAACCATCATCCGGATCTAATGAAAGTGGTTTCAAACCCCAATTCGGCTCCTATCAAAAGTTATAGGCCATACAAGATTTACAGGGTTAAAATGATCACATAGAAATTCGACAAAAATCATAGATGTGGAAAATGCCCCTAAGGGCCATTTCCCAAAATTATAGAATCGTACGACCTCATATGAAGATAATATAAATATCCTACGATCCTCCAATGCGTAGAATACGGATCGTTACAGTTTGCATCCGCAACCGGATCCCATAACGTATGTTATGTACTACACCAAATATGCCTTATACATTAGGATGCATAAGCCAACATCAGTCTATTCCTAGAGAAAAACATTGGAAATCGATGAAATGTATTCTTAAGTATTTAAGGAATACTGAAGACTTATTCTTTATATATATGGAAATGAAGACCTCCTATGAAGGGGTATATAGATTCCAACTTTCATAGTGATATAGATGACAGAAATTGGTGTCTGGATATGTATTTACATAAAATAATGGAGCGTTCAGTTGGAAAAGTTCCAAGTAAGAGACGGTATCTGATTCAACGATGGACCTGAATACATCACCCTCAAAGAAGCAGCAAAAGAAGTGGTCTGGATGCGCAAGTTTATGGCTGAGCTAGGAGTATTTCCAAACGTTGGGAAACGCATAACATCGTTATGCAATAACAATGCAGCGATGCAGATCACAAAGGAACCTAGATCTTATAAGAAGTCAAGGCACATTCTTTGAAAGTTCCACCTGATAAGAGAATTTGTCAATAACAAATAAGTCATGGTTGAAAGAGTAGGCACTAAGGACAACATAGAAAATCCATTCACGAAGGGACCAACACGATCGGTTCTAAACAAACTAATCGAATGGATGGTGTAACACCAAACCTTTATACCCATACTATCCAAAGTTATTACTAGGTAATACTGTCAGATAATATGGAGAATGAGAGTATATGGGGTAAACACGTGAATATTCTCTTAGGCCAATACTGGTACGCATCTCAAAAATCTCATACGATACATCCATACATACACAGTATCGACACAAAGCAATGAACACGTGTGCCTCCAGGATAGAACAATATACAATACATACAAATAAACACCGAGTCACTGATCGTAGTAGAAAAATATAATACATTACAAAATATAAGGCTGCCTCATTAGGACAATATACACAAGTCAAGTTCACAATGTAAGAATTCATAGCCATCTTAATACAAACAAATACAAGGAGACATCTAAATAAAATATACATATACAACTCAAAAACGATATAATATGTATCTTATCTCCTCTATATCCCAATCATTCAATGGCTAATGTCCATATACCTGAAAAGTCTCGGACTGGCCCGAGTATTATATAAATAATAAACGGGTCAGACTATATCTATACCCAATATGGGTACATGACAATAAGCATGGTAATAATAGGCAAACCACAATCCTACACAACATAACATCTATCATAACATCATACGAATATACCATGCCTTAATCTCAATACCACCCATGAAATAAGTATAAGTAAAGAAATCTCGACAACTAAAATTTGGGTGATAACAATCCAACGCATTGAAATCTAGAAATACTATATATAAGCACGTGATGTGTCCGTAAATTCACAATAAAAGAACAAATCCCGAGTTAAACCAAATTCAAGGGTCAACAATCCCAAAAATATCGATCTTGACTTCTAGTCCCAATGGAAGTGAAGACTTTCGACTGTCAAGCTCTAAAAATATAAATCAAGAAGGCATAATCCCAAATCAACAATCAAAACATCAAATCTCGACATACAGCCCTAATGGAAGCAATAACTTCCGACTGCTAAGCCATAAAAGATAAATCAGGAAATATGAAACTCAAAAAGAGCGAAATCCAACCAAATACAGAAATCAATATCCAAGAACACTATCTCGACCAATAGTCCTAATAGAAGTGATAACTTCCAACTGTTAGGCCCTCGGAGATATCAAGAAATATAAACTCAAATCAATGTCAAATCCAATCAAGAACTCAATATACAAAACCATATTTCTCGACCCCCAGTCCTTAGAGAGGAAAAACTTACAACTGAACGGTCCTAGGAGATAAAAATAACAAATCGTACAAAAAGGAGATCTCTCGACCACAGGCTCTTATAAGAGAATGGAAGACGAGCTTGCAGCATGTCTCTAATGCCATAAATAGATAACACGCAGTTGTCTTGGTTTAGGTTAACTCAAACGACAGACTGACATGCAGCTAGTCTCTAATGTCAAAAGATCATCGCCTCTAGTTAGGTGATAATATCAAATGTCTCAAATATAATGGATCTACCTAAGTCATCCAGATGGGAGACTGACGTACCACATCACACCTCTAGGAAACGCTAATGACCGTAGCCCGCTTCCTATAGTCCCTTAGTTACTCTCAGAATCGTGACACTCGTATCCATCGCATGTCATAAACACGTTGTCGGACTATGTCGAGCATTGGCCATGATTCTTTCTTGCCCTTTGTAACAAACTATTGGTCCTTAAGTGACGTCGAGGCAATGACTCTAATGAGAGAAATAACTCTCAGCCTACAACTCAACAAGGTGACATCACAGATCTGGGGCATGACCCCGCAATCAGGACCGCTAGGATGGATAACTAACCCATCTGTTGGGTCTAATTCACGCGCTTTCCATAGGGGCGTGAACCATATGACGTAGATTCCTAACAAATACTCTCGACTATATAAGTCCTAATGAGAGAGATAACTTATACTCTCGACTCTAGGAGTTATGATGAGAGTGACATTAACTGCTCTTGACTATATGAGTCCTGATGAGAGCATGTCAACATAACAAATCCTTCTACTAGCCCTAAGAGTAGATAGTGTTACTCGACTAGTTAGCCCTTAGAGGATAAAATGAAATACTCTCAACGAGATGAGTCCTAATGAGAGTAGTAATAATAAGTACTCTCTACTCCATACGTCCTAATGAGAGCGTACTACATAACAATTACTTAACTACCAGCCTTAGGAGTAATATAATATAACTCGGCTAGCTAGTCCTACGAGGATAAATCTTAACATATCTCCAGCTTGTAACCTTTGGAGAGTAGTAAAACTCTCGACTAGTAAGCACTAAGGAGTCACATCTAGATGATATCACAATTCCTAACCCATCTCCAGAATATAAGTGACATCTACTCACTAGTAATCGAACAAGTATTACTTGAGCATCCCATACCACTCAGTATTACTCGATCATTTACTAGAGATTAGTAATTTACACTTGTCAAATAACAAATATTCTATAATATGAGTCGATAGTATAACCGAAAAAATATTACCGAGCTCTCATACCACCCAGTACTACTAATCCGTTTATTCAATATCCTTATTATATAGAATTAAATCACAAAATCGTTAATGTAAATCATTTCAATTCAATCCATATACAAAAGGGAATCATAATTTAAAGCTCTCAAATCCATTTAAATGTTTCACAATTTAATATATCTCAATATGGAGTGTATATTTTAAAAATCTTCTTTCGAAAATATTTCTTGAATCCTTTTATCAAAACAAATAAACCAATAAACACATAAAAATAGAAATATGTTTCAAAATTCCTAAAATAAATTTTTATAATCAAAAATCCCCTTTTTAAATTTCCT
The DNA here is from genome assembly GCA_030737815.1 of Allium fistulosum. Classification (NCBI taxonomy): domain Eukaryota; kingdom Viridiplantae; phylum Streptophyta; class Magnoliopsida; order Asparagales; family Amaryllidaceae; genus Allium; species Allium fistulosum. The sequence continues at coordinate 872,029,642 of CM060902.1, forward strand.
TTTAATCCTTTTATATAAAATATATACAATTTTTAAGAGATTTCCCTTTTGGAAATATGATTAAAACTCATCAATTATACTTATACAAATTCCATGCATTCGTTTTTTCCTAAAATTCTACATTTTCATTTTTAAAACAACTTTTATTTTTAGACAATTTCCAAAAAATCATTTTATTTTCCAACGACTTTCATTTATTTTTAAATATACTTCAATTTAATTTTAAAACATCAAAAATAAATTTTCTAAGTTTTCAAAAATATTTTAAAACCAGAAAATAAATCGAGTGTCCAAAAATATGAATTATGAAGCAGAATTCTCCAAAATTGATAAATAATCATCAATATAAATTTTATCATTCGACCCGAGTCGAATTACATCCAATTTCGGTCATCGATAAACACACACACAATAAATGAAACTTCATGATTCATCTCGACCAACGGTTCTAATGAGAGGAAATTCTCTCAACTGAATGGCCCTAAGAGATGTAAAATATATATATCAAAATGTAATCATACAACATCTCCGTTACATTTTGGACAATCTAACAAACATAAAATCTCACTATCAAATCTAAATCACATCTCATACCACACAATCAATCCATTTTCCCAATCAAAAATTTCAACCAATATTTCAAACAATTCTTCAACCAAGAAATTGAAGCAATTATCAAGGTAATATATATAGTGCAAAGGGATATAAATATAGGTGTGTGAGTGTAAAACTCACTGAAACGATGCTTGAACTCCACATCGGCAACTACCATCATCCCAAGAAAATCACTGACATTACCACAACGCCTATGCCATCCTTTGCTGCTCTCGAGTCATCAGTTACCTTCGACACAGCAGCCATCACCTCCACATGTGCCTATAGCTCACTGGCCATTAGCTTCAGCATAGGAATTCACACTCGCCGGCACATCATGCCAACAGTTCGCATCACTACTCCTTCCTTGAATATCGCGGCCCCAAACCAGGTCGACATCAATTCTCAGGGCGCTTTGATCATGTTGCACTCCAGCCTCATCACTCTCTAAACAAACGCCAGCAACCACCTTCCCAATCACCACACGTACACATGCTGTTAACGCACTCAGCCACTGTGACCTCCCCCTCTTCCCTTACGTCGATCGATGCTACCAAGATCGCCTCGCGAGATGATTTTTTTATATCTCCAGGTCATGATTTTGGATTTGAGAAAGAAAATCTCATGGGCTCGGGGACGATCGGTTATTTTAGGGTTTTAGTTTTATTTTTGGTAAGAAAGATAGAAGATTCTTCTAGAGGAAGGAAGGAAAGAGTTTAAATGGGCTTTGGGCCTTGTTTAAACTAATTGATTTTTGTCCAATTATTTTTCTTTTCTTTTTCATTTAACAAATCATACAATTAATTTGCAAATTTATTACAATCTAGTTTTTATTTGATTTATACTTCATTTTGCAAATTATATTTCAATAACAGGACAACTCCGTTCAGTTCAATTGTCCGTTTATTTCTATTTAATTATTCATTGTATTATTACCAAATAAATTAATTTTCAACTATTTTAATCCCAAACACTTATTTAAATTTATAAAAATATTTTGTGTTCAATTAAAACAATTTATTCAATATATTATTTGAAAAGGATTTATTAATTTAACTCAATTTATTAAAACAAACTTATTATTAAATAGGCTTCAAATGAACATGAATATTATTTTAAAGTAATAATAATTACCAAAAATCGATTTCGAATATTTTATATTAATTAAATTCATTTATTTATACGACGTAGAAAGTAGGGTTGTTACATATGGGATTGAGATTCCATAATTGACCCCAAGTGCAAATGAGAGATTGATAGAGTTTAGGGTATGCCTGATGGCTTGTTCTATAATTTATTGTAAATTATTAATGCTGCAATAAAATCTCGTTCGAAATAGAAGATGTTTTTTAATATATTTTTTATATTGTGATATATGAATTAAATAATTAATTTAAATATATTTAATAGAAAATCCTATGTTAAGCGATAGTAATTCCAATGAGCTATAATCAAAGAGAAAATTATCACAATATTAAATAACATATTATTTTTAAATATTCATGATCAAGATGTTTCGAGAAAGGATATCAATACATCCATTGATATCAGAGACGTAACGATTTTCAAATAGTGGACAATGTATTACTCATGGCTGTTAGGGGCATTAACAGGTTAGGTATTAATAGTTATTGGATAACTATGGAAGACTCGTCTGAGAGTTTCCCATTGGTTAATAACAACTAGGTCAAACGAGAAATTTCGATGCGACGATATTACCCAATTCTCTCGACCTATGAATATTGTTGAACTTCGATGTGAAAACTCCACTTTGATTATAGTTGTGCAGTTAAAGTGCTTAGTGGTTCCATAGCGATGGAGGTGCAAAAGGTTATAGCGGGGATATACCGGAAAATAACGAAGGTGCAAAAAGCTTCATTAAATATAAAACCAAATATTTAAGGTTAATTTATTCTCTCTCTTGCATCATTTGTGTAGGAAAAAGAAATATTTCTTAATCATATGTAACAAAACCGAAGAATATCATGAGTTATGTAATCCAGATTTGACAGTTACAATAGATATCTAACTTAGGTTGAGCACTTATGTCTTAAAATTAGGTTTTTACTCTAACTTTATTAAGTTGGTTCAAAAGAGAACCAGTCAAATCAACCTTTTTTTATTAATGTTGTTAAAGTGGATGCTAAAAAACCTTGATTTAACGGGTGTAGTGGAGAATGGGAGGAAGCAGATCCACTATTTAATAGTACTAAATTGAAATAGCATAGCAGTTAAAGAGCACTATGCACTATAGCAGGGATTTTGTAGGGCTTTAGCGGAGCTTTAACTGCACATGATTATAGTTAAATCGTGTCATGGCATCCATCAAACGATTATAGTTGGGTCTGAGTTAAAGCATTGAAAGTGAAATACTATTCAACAGAGAATTCCTCTTCTCAGTTGTATGAGGTTATTATTACGGTCAACTGTAGTCAACTTAAAGTCAAAATCTCTAGTCATAGTAGTATAGTTAATAACAAATATTATTATTTAACCAATGACTTTGTTTATGAACTAATCGAATTGAATGTGTACAATATTGGAATTTAAACCAGAACCAAATTCCGTAAGTCTTAACGTGATATAGCGTTGACGAAGAGAATTGGTGTAAATAATCATTACCAAAAGGTATCACTTAAATTGTAAAATTAGATTTTACCGATGAGATTTGTAAGCGATGAATTAAATCAAGTTGTCGCAACACTAGCTAAGGCGACCAGTGAACTTTAGTATTTGAAATGTTCAAATATTAATCGCTAGCTAAATTTACACATGCGAGTCGCACAACCAAATCCATCCAATCTTTGAAACACCGCTTGATTTAATTGATATATAATAGTTATAAATTAATTAAATTAATTAATATTTATGAAATATTAATTATTAATGTATTTTTTATGGAGTGTGTTTAGTAAAATGGGATGCTGCTAGAATTGTTCAAGGTGTCATTAGTAATTTATTGAGTGTGTATATAAATGTTATATACGCATATATCGATATATGATATCAATATGGATTTAAATTGGAATTAAATCACATAAATTACTAAAGGAGTTAATGGAAATTTTGTCCATATTGAATACCTTCCAAGGTTGGCCAAGAATAAAGGGGAGGAGGTGGTCTTTGAGTTTTGAGTTGGTATGAGATAAATATGAAGATATTTGTTCCAAACCACATTATAATTCAAATTTTTTTTTACACTTTAGCTTGTCATATTCATTCTTTTCTAGTCGAAAATACATCCCTTCCCCTCCTTATTTCCAACCTCCAATCACCTTCATTCAAATAAATATCTTGTCCCTTACAATGAAGGGTGCAAATCTGAGAGCTCAAGGAAATTGTTTGGATAAAAGTGTGGATTGTAGACCACATCTTATTAGGTACATCTTTCTGTTTACAATTGAATATATACATATACACCGATGTATGTATGTATGTATCTATATGTCTGTATGTGTATACATACATACATACATACATACATACATACATGTATGTGTGTATAATAAAACATTATGGTATTGAAGCATAACCAATGGAAAAACAGTCAAAATCCAAAATGAGTCTGCACTACATAAGAAAATAACAAGTTATCCAAAATAGATGAGCACAAAAATCAATACCAGTTCAAGACCAGATTATTAATCACCAAATACAAAACACTAAAGCCTCCTCTCTCACCACTAGTGATTCAAATACCAAAATCCTAGTAGAAAACGCTAATAAATAGTAGGCAAATAGCAAAGCAGATGACAAATTCCTCCGCCATCCAAATCCAAAATGAATCTAATACCTGTAATGAGGTGGCTTGTCAGGACCCTCAACAGGAACGCTAATATAATCAGCTTGAGACGGAGCGAGCTTCGTAAGCTTAGCGCCAAGCTTCCCCAAATGCAAGGCAGCAACCTTTTCATCCAAATGCTTGGGCAGCAGATACACCTTCTTCTCATACTTGCCTCTGTTCCTCAAGTTCCAGAGCTTAAGCTGGGCGATCACCGGTTGGTGAAGGAGCATGACATCACAAAACTAGAGCGAGCTGTGGTGCATCTGAGGTTCATCGGTCGGCCCTCGACCAGCAGGATGATGACCGAGTCGGTGTCCAGGAAGACCCACCGATCTATCTGTGGCTTGATGGTGATCCTCTTGACCTAGGGTAGTTTTCAAGTCTGGACGTGTCGATCTTGTTGTCGGAGTGGTAGATGTTACAAACGATGGTGTTGTTCTTCATCTTCCTCATATAATATAATTGTGTATGATATTGTGAGTATGCTTATGTTCAATTATCACCACCTATATATGTCCTTGCCATATAAAATCATATGCTGTTTATCTATGAATAGTTAATTAATTATGATAATTGGATCCAACGGTATAATTTATTAAAAAAATTATATATATAATACATTCGACATAATATTAAATTATATTAAATGAATTTTAAAATTGCAAAATATACTTCAAAATAATATTTACTAAATATATCTTTTTTATGTATATATTTTTTGAATTGTATTAATTAATAAAAATATATAAGAATTTTATTTTTGGCAAAAAAACAATTTTTTAATCCGTATAGTTTATAATAGTTGATTTTAATATTTTAACAATATTATAAAACTAGTTTATATTTAAACATGGTTAAATGTATATTTTATATAACATACACATACAAATATATATATATATATCAATAAATGTTGTCAGATTTTAATATAAAAAATTCGACTAAATAGTTATATATATATATTATAATAACTTATAAAATGCTTTAAAACATTACATGTATTAGTTATTTATTATAATAATAGTTTTCAATATATATATATATATGCTAAGCTATGTATATGTATATGTATATGTATGTATTTATTTATTTAATTATATATATTTTATCATTATTAAAATAAATAAAGTCAACATATAGATATTAAAAAACCTATAAATGTGAAACACGTATTTGTTTCAAATTTAAATTCTATTTACTTATTCAAACTAGGTATTTATTTGACAATTCAATTTTGAAATTTAAACTAATTCAAAATATATAAGTATTTCCTAAATGATATTTATATATTTTAAATTATAATTTTTAAATTATATATATATTATACATACATATTTTATATACAAATATTAATTTTGGAAATGACATGTATATATATAGTGCCAAGTATATACATAGCAGATGTAAATCCCAACATCTATTTATGTATATTTACCTATGTACACACTATGTTATGTTACATGTGCACATTATACACAAATAAGTATCTAACGATATACTTATGAATTATATAAAACCCTTTTAATTAAATTCGTTAATTAAATAAATTAGAAAAAATAAATAAATTTGATTCTGTTAAAATAATTAGATTGGATCTTAATACTAAGTTTTAAACTTCATAGGCCTAATATGATCCAAAATCAGGAAAAAAATTTCTAAAATCTACATATTTCACACGCTTTCGACCTACCCAGTTCCAACAAAAATTATATCACTTTAAGATATATGGAGTTTGGTATTAGTCAAAACTCCAATATTATCCAAACTTAACTCGATTAGTCCATACACAAAGTACTTGCTTTAGTAATAGCATTTATTATTACTCATTCTACTCTAGCCAAAGATTTTTACTTCGAATTGAGTACAGTTGACTATGATACTAACCTTATACAACTGAGAAGACGAATTCTATATTGAACAGTGTTTCATTTTCAATGCTTCAACTAAGACCCAACTATAGTCGCTCCATGATCGTCATGTCGCGATTTAACTATAATCAAAATGGAGTATCTGTATTGAAGTTCAACGGTATTCTTATCAAGTCAAGAGAACTATATAACATTGTCACATTGAGATTCCCGTATAAGCAAGTTGTTGTCAACCAAAAGGGAACTCTCAAACGAGTCATCTCATAGTTATCCAACAACTACGAGTACGTAACCCCTTGATGCCCCAGTAGCCATGAGAATACATTACCCAACATTTGAAGAGCGTTATGCACTTTGATCTCAACGGATGAGTTGGTATCCTTTCTCGAAACATCTTGACCAAGAATATTTAAAACTAAATGTAATTTCATATCGTGATTAATTACTCACTATTGCAATTGTTTGAAACTACAATCACATAACATTTTATTTAAATATTTTCTTATTAATATACTTTAAATTAATTACTTAATTAATTATATCAAAATATAACAAAGTATATAAACGAAAACAAACACATGTATTACGAACAAGATTATAGAGTTACATATATGTAACAAATTTCATAATTACCCCTACAGCATACCACTAACTCTCTCACTTAGTTTATCTTAGAAAAGTCTCCTCTAACCACTTGTCATGGCTTAACAAATTTAGCTAGTTGTTGCCTCATCATTTCCATGATATACTGGCGAAAAAGAGCGTGTATGTCCATGACTCCGTTTGTCGAGGAAGGCATCTTAGCACCAGTTTCAACATCAACATTCGGGTTTGTGACATCCGGAATTTTTGGCAATATCAATTTAATAATCTGCATCTAAAATTAAATTGATTTGATATATCTTTGATTTATAAGATTTGAATTGATTTAATAATCTTCTTTTAACCAAATATTTAACTGATAATTTATCTTTTAAAAAGCTAATAAATTATTTTCTATTTATAATGTATATAAATTTATATATATTGTAAATAGATGAGCTTTGTTTTAAATTTAATAAATGAAGGCATGTTTTCTAATTTTAATATTTTTGGTAATTTGGAAATTTGATTTAATTTAGTATTAAATAAATAACCATATGATTTTAAAATACTCAAGATAAAAGTTTATTTGTTTAAAATGATTTTAGCCTAAGTTTAGATTTAAACAAGAAAGGTTGTTTTGTTCTTTTTAAATATAGTTTGATTAAATAAGTAATTTATTAATAAAGAGATAATTTCTTTTATAAATTATTTCAATTTAACAATGAGTAATATTTTAAACAATATTAGTAATGTAATATCTTTACAAATGGTTTTTTTATAGAAATTGTTATTTTAAATTTATTTATAAAGGGAAGCTATGATTTGTAAATTTAAAATAAAATCTTTCAAATATGTTTAAGATAAAATAAACCTTATTAATATTAAACATAGGTATAAAAATGAATAATAGTAGACTAAGTATTTAATAGCTTAAGTTTAAAAATAAAACAAAAATAAAAATAAACACATAAGTTAGAAATGGAACATAAAAATAAAGTAGGTAAATTCAAGCATCTTGTTAAATATAGACACATATTTAGATACAAAGCACAAGGCTGTAAGACAAAGGAGGAACATGTTCATGTTTGTACAGCATGTACCCTTGAAAAGAAGAAATATATATACAAAATGTGAATTAAAAGATAAGTTTGTAGATATGGAGGACAACTTCATAAATGTTATATCTCTAGTACACTAGTAAGATCATATCAGCCCATAGAAGAAGGAAAAAATCTCTGAATATTTTTGTACCAGTCAAATAAACAATCCTGTATAAACATTGTTCTATAGCTATCTTTCTCATTTCATTTTGTTTACAAAAGTATAAAAGCATTCCAGTTTAAACAAGGCAAGGCTTTCAGGAAATCAAAACAACAGGGATAGCAACTTTCAAAAAAACATTTTCAAGTTTTAAAGTTTTAAAAGGTTGTTTTCAAATTCATGATGCTATGTTCTTTCCCTTCTAAACTGGTGAGTAACATTCTTTTCTAAAAGCTTAAGTATCCTTAAAATCTGGTTGCATGTTAATTCTTTGGAAATAAGAATGTTCTGTGTGATTTTATAAGTGAATTATCTAGATATATGTATGAGTGCATTGCTGTTGTATTTGTGAATCTTTGTTTGCAGTTTCATGCTCAAGTTTTATGATCAAAATTTATATTCTCTTGAACCAACTGTTGTTAGGACTTAAGATCCAAACAAAATCTATTTATTTGATAAAGAAATAAAGTTTAAAATTTGATTTAAATAAATTAAAATTGAAACCTGCTTTGGAAAACTCAGTAGAACAGTGCAAGTTTGATTTATGTTAAATTTCAAACATATTAATTCATTGATCTAAGTATATAATCTGAAATCTTATTCAAAATCATGGTTTTAAAAACAAAAATCATAATTTTTAGATTAAGGTTGAGTGAGCAGTTCAAAGTTGATCTGTAAAGGGTGTTTGGGTTACCTTTGGCAATTTAGTAGCTCGAAGTGGTCATGGTTCTCACTGGAGGTGGAAGGGTGATCAGGAAGGTCGGAAAAATTGTCAGAGTGGTGATCAGGGGTTTGTGGTGGCAAGACCGAGTGCCATCATATTTTGGAAATTGCAAGATTGGGTGTTGGCGAAGGTGCTGCTAGAATTTCAGGTGATCTGGTGGTTGGAGATTCGAGAACGATGGAGGTTCCAGGTTTCTTTGTTGTTCCAGTTTTGGGTTAGTATGCTCGAATTCGATTTCGAGATGGAATCGGAGTTCTGATGGTCGGGGTTGTAAAGTTGGATGAACGTCGACTTGAGGAAGTCGTCGTTGATGATCGGAGAAGGGTGGCTGGTCTGTGCATATGCACGGTGCATTGGGTTGTGCCTGGTGATGTTTGATTTGGGGAGGAAGTTACTCGAATTTATCTCGAGTAGTTCGAGTGTTTGCTCGAAGTAATGTAGGGTTTTGCTCGAAGTTATTTGATGGTGGCTCGGGTAGTTTTATGGTTACAGGTTTTAGAAGAAACCTGTCTGTTTTTAAATTTTTAAAGTGATTCTAAAAATTTGAAAGCAAGATTCAAATAAGTTTAACAATCCAGATTAAAATATGGATTCAAATTAACTTTTGCATCCTAGTTTTAAAATAATTAAAGTTTTAAGGAAATTTAAAATGTTTTAAACAATTTTGGATGTTTAAAGTATATTTTTAATTTAAATGGTTTGAATGTAAAAAAAGGAATGTGTAAAATGTAAAACAAAGATTTAAACTAAGTAAAATCAGTTTTTTAAGTATGATTTCAAAACTTAAATTTGTATTCATTTTAAATCTTAAATTTAAAATGAAATGTAAAAGTAACTTTTAAAGGTAAATTGTTTTTAAATGCTTTTGATAATGATAATTAAATCATTAATATGAATAAAGTTTTATCTTAAAGTTTATTAGAAATGTAATGATTTGTAATGCATTAAATTATTAAGATGATTAAAAATGGTTAACTAATTAATTTAATTAATTAATGATATGGATGATTAATTAAGTAATTAAGAGTTCTAAATTAATTTATTTAAGTTTAAGACTAATTATTTAGGGAATAATTAATCTGGAATTAAAGATCATTAATTGATAAGATTAGACTTTAATTAATGATTTAATATTAATTAATCAAGTAATTAAAGATTAATTAAGTTACAGTTAAAACTTAAATTAATTTAATAATTAGTGGTTAATTAATTGGTTATTAAGGATAAATTAATTTGTAATTAATATTGATTAATCTAAGTTTAATTTCATAAGGAAAGAAATTAAGAATTGTAAATAGTAAATGAAGGTCATTAACTTAAGATTATTTAATAATTAATAAATATGATTAGTTTTAATAAATAATTAGATTGACTAATTAAAGATAATCAATTATGAAAATGTTTAAGTATAATTACTTTATGGAAATAATTAAGGAATTAATTACTCAATGTAATTAATTGAGTTAAATTTGATTAGTTTAAGTTAATTAATTAAGTTTAATTAATTTTAATTAATCATTGGATGATTTGATAAGTATAATTACTTAAATGTAATTAATAAAGTGTAATTACTAAATGAAGTAATTAATGGTAATTACTGTATGTAATTAATTGAAGATGATTTAAATATGAAAGTAATTTGGATTAAATTACTTTGTGAAATTAATCAAAAGATTAATTGAGATAGTTAATTAAGGAGTAATTAATTTATTAAATGAAGTAATTAAGGGTAGTTAATTACTGAATGGGATTAATCAAGATTGATTAATAATTGTGGTTAAATTTAGATTTATTACTTGGTGTAATTAATTTAAATAGAATAATCAATTAAAAATGTAATTAGGGATCATTAAATTATAATTAATGATGTAATTAAGGGTTGATTAATTTAGATTAATTAATCAATAATAAGTGATTAATGTAATTAATTAAGGATAAATGTAATTAATTATAGTTAATTAATAAATAGAGTAATTAAAGATTTATTATTGAATTGGTTATGGATAACTAATTTGTGAAATTAATTAAAGGATAATTACTTGAATGTAATTAAAGATTAGTTAATCAAAGATGATTAATTTAGATGGAAATTAGAGAATGATTAATTAATTGATTTGTAATTAATTAATGGTTATGTAAGCAAGATTTATAATGATGAAGTAATTAATTTAATTTACTTTAAATTAATTAGAGATAAGATAATTAATTTAATTCATTTTAAATTAAATAATGTGTTTATGAATCCTTGTTTATGTACGGATGAATGATATTGATTTCCTTAAATGGTTTGAAATCTTAGATATGAGATAAATAATGCTGTATGATATGGTTGCTTTGGTTGAAGTGAATTATCTATTGTAATGATAAAGTGAATTATCTATCTATGATATTGTGAATTATCTATCTGTGTGTATATGGACAATGAATTGAATTGTTTTAACTTTAAAACAACTTGGCCTTAAAAGATACGGTTTGGATTTCGATGAGACCGGGATCGGGTTTCCAGATTTGGATATCCGAAAACCACATCGATCCAAATTAACGATAGGTCATGAATCTCAAGTGAAGATGAAGATTCAGAATGCAAGGGTTATTGTCGTTAACTCTGAGGATGATTCCAAAATGAGTGTAACGAGATAATGCCTTCGGTTTCGTTCGAACCCGGAACGAACTTGTATGGATTGAATGGTTTCAGAACATCGTCAGGTGGACGATGAGCATTCTAAGTGATGTGTTCTGATGAGGTAATCGTAACCTCAAGCCTCATCAACCGGGAATGGCTAAAACAGGGGAGGTGCAGCAAGGCTTCGTGGGTAGCACCCACTTGAGAGCGAGATATACCCATGTCTAGATGTCCCTTATTATTCGACTGTGTGTACGGTTGGTCGCGACAACCGTGGGGTTGTCTTGTTTGGGACTGTCCAGTAAGGGATGGTTTCGGCTTTGTGTTGCAGGGGAGTGGGCGTACTCCTCGATACGCTGATCTAGGCCAGGTACTGTGATGGGCGGTACTCCAGTAGCCCTGCCATTGTATGGAATCCAATCTCCAATAAGTGTCATACGTATTAGTTGTGCCCAACTATGTTAGAACGTGAGATGTAAGCATTCCAGCTATTTCTGTATTTTATTTTGAAAACCCTAGACCCTATTATAATATCACTGAATTTCCTATCAAATGTTTGGTTAGCGTAAGGTAAAAACTTACCCATGTTTATGTGTGGGGAGTCTTACGTGATACCTTTTGTTTTCAAAGGTTTTTTAAAGATAAGAAACTTTAACCTGTTACTCACACCAGACCCATGTCTGACCCGGAGTTTATTTCTGTTTTTCTTAAACTCTCGGGTACTCAAATTTTTACGAGTAGCCAAGGGATTCAGGTTAGCTTTGACGAATTGTGGAGGAGCAATGGAGCAGAAGGCTTCAGCGTTATAGATATGTATAGTTTTCCGCTGTGTTGGTATCTCTATGTTGTATTTGAGTTGTATCGAGTTATATTAACTAGACAGGTGTTTATAACTGTCTAGTATGTGATGTATTATCTGTGAAACTCTGATTGATGTTGTATATTATGAAATACTTATGTGATTAATATAATTTATTCGTTCTGCTGTTGAGATTCTGATGTTGTTTCTTCTTTCTTCTTTACCTTTTCTCTTTTCTACCCCTTTCTTTCTTAAAGATGATGCAACTTTCTCGATAGAAAGTTGGGTCGTTACAGTGGTATCAGAGCATAGGTTGAGTGAATACCAAGGCTTTGGTGTGGTGTCTATCTTAAGAGAGCGTACTTGTAATTTGATATATATATATATATATATATATATTTCTACATATCTGTTGGGTTATCTGTTCGGGTTTTCCAATATAAGTTTTAAAGGTAGATAGGGTAGTGGTGTGTGTAGCACGACTACCAATGGTTGGAGTTTGTTGAGGTTGGAAGTGTATCTGCCGAGACTGTAGACCCAATACTGTCTCGAGTGAATTTTTGTTGTGGTGTAAGGATTTCACCAATCTCTGTAGGAATCTGTTAGGGTTCGAAGTCCATTTTTGAAGTGCAAGTTGGAAGAGTAGAATTTGGATTCTGTTAGATGAGCAGAAGCTAGTGATCGTATCTTGATACCTTAGGAATTAGTAGCTGTGTGATGAGACACGGTGGCTATGGATGTCTCCGAAGATTTTTCTTTGGAGCAAGTTTAAGGAAGTGTGTTTGCATCGGTGTTGAGGCTGAGTTCAGTTGGGTGTTTTTGTTTGGCTTTGAAGCCTGAGTTTCTCAAGGAGTTTGGATTAGGGAGTCTTTGTCATCAGTGGCAGCGTCGCAACTTAGATTGTTCTGTGTCTAGGCAAGGAGGTCATTTGTCAGCAGTTTATAGAAGTGAAGTTCAGAAGCAGCAGAGTGGACCTATTTCTTCTATGGATTGGCTAGATAGGCTTAAGCTGTTCTGATTGGTAAAGAGAGAACAGTTTTCTTTGGATATTAGATTGGGTTGGTCGCAAAAGTGACTTGCGATAGTTGAGTGTTCTCTTGGTTTGTCAGAGATCTTTCCGGATTTTTGATTTTTCTCTTTATGGATATATTGAACCATATTTTTGGGATGTGTTATCCAGTTTGTGCTTGTGTGTATCATCAGCATTTTCATCTACTTCAGATCAGAGTTGTGCAGCGAAAGCAGTTGGGAGTGCATCTGTTTTATCTTTTCGGATAGGAAAAGTAAGTTCAGGCTTCTGATGTTTGACGAGTAGAGTTTGTGTTCTTGGATTGATTGTGAGTGGATCATTTTGATGAGTTGTTTTTGAGGCATCAGCGAAGGTTGAGCTGATCTGTAAGGAGTTAAATAGCCCAGGATAGTCAGATGAGTTTTGTGGATAAGAGACAGAGGAATTTGGATTTCGAAGTCGGGAATTTGATTTTGGGTAAACTTTCTCCGATCGAAGGAGCTATATAGTTTGGTAAGATTGGGAAGCTAGCTCTGAGGTATCTTGGATCTTTTCTGTGCTTGTGAGGATAAGTGTTTGATCTTCTGGAGTGAATTGTCAGTTTGGATAACTGGGATTCGATATGTTTCACGTATCTCTGAGGGAGTACGTGTATGATCCATCTCTGGTTTTGGAACCAGCAGTTTTAGAGGGTTTGGTTGTTGAGTCAGACTTGTCTATAGTCTGATATCCTGTCTAGTTTTGTAGATCTAGATGAGTAGGAGCTCTGTAGCTTAGTAGTATAGATTGTTTGGGACCTGTAGAGCGAGTATCCCGATGTTTATACTTGGGAAACTTTAGATAGTCCTATCCTGATTTTGTCTGGATAGTTAGATTTGTTTGATTGGATCAGTTGGATGCTATGGTTGTTATCATATGATTAATACATGCTTGTGTTTTTAAAATTAAATCATTAATGAGATTATTAAATTACCATTGTTTTAAATTTCGGGGACGAAATTCTTTTAAGAGGGGAGGAATGTGACATCCCGGAATTTTTGGCAATATCAATTTAATAATCTGCATTTAAAATTAAATTGATTTGATATATCTTTGATTTATAAGATTTGAATTGATTTAATAATCTTCTTTTAACCAAATATTTAACTGATAATTTATCTTTTAAAAAGCTAATAAATTATTTTCTATTTATAATGTATATAAATTTATATATATTGTAAATAGATGAGCTTTGTTTTAAATTTAATAAATAAAGGCATGTTTTCTAATTTTAATATTTTTGGTAATTTGGAAATTTGATTAAATTTAGTATTAAATAAATAACCATATGATTTTAAAATACTCAAGATAAAAGTTTATTTTTTTAAAATGATTTTAGCCTAAGTTTAGATTTAAACAAGAAAGGTTGTTTTGTTCTTTTTAAATATAGTTTGATTAAATAATTAATTTATTAATAAAGATATAATTTCTTTTATAAATTATTTCATTTTAACAATGAGTTATATTTTAAACAATATTAGTAATGTAATATCTTTACAAATGGTTTTTTTTATAGAAATTGTTATTTTAAATTTATTTATAAAGGGAAGCTATGATTTGTAAATTTAAAATAAAACCTTTCAAATATGTTTAAGATAAAATAAACCTTATTAATATTAAACATAAGTATAAAAATAAATAATAGTAGACTAAGTATTTAATAGCTTAAGTTTAAAAATAAAAAAGAAATAAAAATAAACACATAAGTTAGAAATGGAACATAAAAATAAAGTAGGTAAATTCAAACATCTTGTTAAATATAGACACTTATTTAGATACAAAGCATAAGGCTGTAAGACAAAGGAGGAACATGTTCATGTTTGTATAGCATGCACCCTTGAAAAGAAGAAATAAATATACAAAGATATAAGTACATACGAAATGTAAATTAAAAGATAAGTTTGTAGATGTGGAGGACAACTTCATAAATGTTATATCTCTAGTACACTAGTAAGATCATATCGGCCCATAGAAGAAGGAAAAATTCTCTGAATATTTTTGTACCAGTCAAATAAACAATCCTGTATAAACATTGTTCTATAGCTATCTTTCTCATTTCATTTCGTTTACAAAAGTCTTAAAGCATTCCAGTTTAAACAAGGCAAGGCTTTCAGGAAATCAAAACAACAGGGATAGCAACTTTCAAAAAAACATTTTCCA
The DNA here is from genome assembly GCA_030737815.1 of Allium fistulosum. NCBI lineage: Eukaryota > Viridiplantae > Streptophyta > Magnoliopsida > Asparagales > Amaryllidaceae > Allium > Allium fistulosum. Next base: position 872,045,087 of record CM060902.1, read on the forward strand.
GTTTTAAAGTTTTAAAAGGCTGTTTTCAAATTCATGATGCTCTGTTCTTTCTCTTCTAAACTGGTGAGTAACATTCTTTTATAAAAGCTTAAGTATCCTTAAAATCTGGTTGCATGTTAATTCTCTGGAAATAAGAATGTTCTGTGTGATTTTATAAGTGAATTATCTAGATGTATGTATGAGTGCATTGCTGTTGTATTTGTGAATCTCTGTTTGCAGTTTCATGCTCAAGTTTTATGATCAAAATTTATATTCTCTTGAACCAACTGTTGTTAAGACTTAAGATCCAAACAAAATCTATTTATTTGATCAAGAAATAAAGTTTAAAATTTGATTTAAATAAATTAAAATTGAAACCTACTCTGGAAAACTCAGTAGAACAGTGCAAGTTTGATTTATGTTAAATTTCAAACATATTAATTCACTGATCTATGTATATAATCTGAAAGCTTATTCAAAATCATGGTTTTAAAAACAAAAATCATAATTTTTAGATTAAGGTTGAGTGAGGAGTTCAAAGTTGATCTGTAAAGGGTGTTTGGGTTACCTCTTGCAATTTAGTAGCTCGAAGTGGTCATGGTTCTCACTGGAGGTGGAAGGGTGATCAGGAAGGTCGGAAAAGTTGTCAGACTGGTGATCAGGGGTTTGTGGTGGCAGCGGTGACCAATTTTTATTCTTAAACCTTGTTTTGATGATGGTCAGTAAACGATCCACCACGGCGTCTCTGGTGGACCGAGTGCCATCATATTTTGGAAATTGCAAGATTGGGTGTTGGCGAAGGTGCTGCTAGAATTTCAGGTGATCTGGTGGTTGGAGATTCGAGAACGATGGAGGTTCCAGGTTTCTTTGTTGTTCCAGTTTTGGGTTAGTATGCTCGAATTCGATTTCCAGATGGAATCGGAGTTTTGATGGTCGGGGTTGTAAAGTTGGATGAACGTCGACTTGAGGAAGTCGTCGTTGATGATCGGAGAAAGGTGGCTGGTCTGTGCATATGCACGGTGCATTGGGTCGTGCCTGGTGATGTTTGATTTGGGAAGAAGTTACTCGAGTTTATCTCGAGTAGTTCGAGTGTTTGCTCGAAGTAATGTAGGGTTTTGCTCGAAGTTATTTGATGGTGGATCGGGTAGTTTTATGGTGATAGGTTTTAGAAGAAACCTGTCTGTTTTTAAATTTTTAAATTGATTTTAAAATTTTGAAAGCAAGATTTAAATAAGTTTAACAATCCAGATTAAAATATGGATTCAAATTAACTTTTGCATCCTAGTTTTAAAATAATTAAAGTTTTAAGGAAATTTAAAATGTTTTAAACAATTTTGGATGTTTAAAGTATATTTTTAATTTAAATGGTTTGAATGTAAAAAAAGGAATGTGTAAAATGTAAAACAAAGATTTAAACTAAGTAAAATCAGTTTTTTAAGTATGATTTCAAAACTTAAATTTTTATTCATTTTAAATCTTAAATTTAAAATGAAATGTAAAAGTAAGTTTTAAAGGTAAATTGTTTTTAAATGCTTTTGATAATGATAATTAAATCATTAATATGAATAAAGTTTTATCTTAAAGTTTATTAGAAATGTAATGATTTGTAATGCATTAAATTATTAAGATGATTAAAAATGGATAATTAATTAATTTAATTAATTAATGATATGGATGATTAATTAAGTAATTAAGAGTTCTAAATTAATTTATTTAAGTTTAAGACTAATTATTTAGGGAATAATTAATCTGGAATTAAAGATCATTAATTGATAAGATTAGATTTTAATTAATGATTTAATATTAATTAATCAAGTAATTAAAGATTAATTAAGTTACAGTTAAAACTTAAATTAATTTAATAATTAGTGGTTAATTAATTGGTTATTGAGGATAAATTAATTTGTAATTAATATTGATTAATCTAAGTTTAATTTCATAAGGAAAGAAATTAAGAATTGTAAATAGTTAATGAAGGTCATTAACTTCAGATTATTTAATAATTAATAAATATGATTAGTTTTAATAAATAATTAGATTGACTAATTAAAGATAATCAATTATGAAAATGTTTAAGTATAATTACTTTATGGAAATAATTAAGGAATTAATTACTCAATGTAATTAATTGAGTTAAATTTGATTAGTTTAAGTTAATTAATTAAGTTTAATTAATTTTAATTAATCATTGGATGATTTGATAAGTATAATTACTTAAATGTAATTAATAAAGTGTAATTACTAAATGAAGTAATTAATGGTAATTACTGTATGTAATTAATTGAAGATGATTTAAAAATGAAAGTAATTTGGATTAAATTACTTTGTGAAATTAATCAAGGGATTAATTGAGATAATTAATTAAGGAGTAATTAATTTATTAAATGAAGTAATTGAGGGTAGTTAATTACTAAATGGGATTAATCAAGATTGATTAATAATTGTGGTTAAATTTAGATTTATTACTTGGTGTAATTAATTTAAATAGAATAATTAGTTAAAAATGTAATTAGGGATCATTAAATTATAATTAATGATGTAATTAAGGGTTGATTAATTTAGATTAATTAATCAATAATAAGTGATTCTGAGTAATTAATTAATGTAATTAATTAAGGATAAATGTAATTAATTATAGTTAATTAATAAATAGAGTAATAAAGATTTATTATTGTATTTGGTTATGGATAATTAATTTATGAAATTAATTAAGGGATAATTACTTTAATGTAATTAAAGATTAGTTAATCAAAGATGATTAATTTAGATGGAAATTAGAGAATGATTAATTAATTGATTTGTAATTAATTAATGGTTATGTAAGCAAGATTTATAATGATGAAGTAATTAATTTAATTTACTTTAAATTAATTAGAGATAAGATAATTAATTTAATTCATTTTAAATTAATTATAAATAATGTGTTTATGAATCCTTGTTTATGTATGGATGGATGATATTGATTTCCTTGAATGGTTTGAAATCTCAGATATGAGATAAATAATGCTGTGTGATATGGATGCTTTGGTTGAAGTGAATTATCTGCTATAATGATAAAGTGAATTATCTATCTGTGATATTGTGAATTATCTATCTATGTGTATATGGATAATGAATTGAATTGTTTTAACTTTAAAACAACTTGGCCTTAAAAGATACGGTTTGGATTTCGATGAGACCGGGATCGGGTTTCCAGATTTGGATATCCGAAAACCACATCGATTCAAATTAACGATAGGTTGTGAATCTCAAGTGAAGATGAAGATTCAGAATGCAAGGGTTATTGTCGTTAACTCTGAGGATGATTCCAAATCGAGTGTAACGAGATAATGCCTTCGGTTTTGTTCGAACCCGGAACGAACTTGTATGGATTGAATGCTTTCAGAACATCGCCAGGTGGACGATGAGCATTCTAAGTGATGTGTTCTGATGAGGTAATCGTAACCTCAAGCCTCATCAACTGGGAATGGCTAAAACAGGGGAGGTGCAGCAAGGCTTCGTGGGTAGCACCCACTTGAGAGCGAGATATACCCCTGTCTAGATGTCCCTTATTATTCGGTTGTGTGTACGGTTGGTCGCGACAACCGTGGGGTTGTCTTGTTTGGGACTGTCCAGTAAGGGATGGTTCCGGCTTAGTGTTGCAGGGGAGCGGGTGTACTCCTCGGTACGCTGATCTAGGCCAGGTACTGTGACGGGCGGTACCCCAGTAGCCCTGCCATTGTATGGAATCCAATCTCCAATAAGTGCCGTACTATTAGTTGTGCCCAGCTATGTTGGAATGTGAGATGTAAGCATTCCAGCTATTTTTGTATTTTATTTTGAAATCCCTAGACCCTATTATAATATCACTGAATTTCCTACCAAATGTTTGGTTAGCGTAAGGTAAAAACTTACCCATGTTTATGTGTGGGGAGTCTTACGTGATACCTTTTGTTTTCAAAGGTTTTTTTAAAGATAAGCAACTTTAACCTGTTACTCACACCAGATCCATGTCTGACCCGGAGTTTATTTCTGTTTTTCTTAAACTCTCGGGTACTCAAATTTTTACGAGTAGCCAAGGGATTCATGTTAGCTTTGACGAATTATGGAGGAGCAATGGAGCAGGAGGCTTCAGCGTTATAGATATGTATAGTTTTCCGCTGTGTTGGTATCTCTGTGTTGTATTTGAGTTGTATCGAGTTGTATTAACTAGACAGGTGTTTATAACTGTCCAGTATGTGATGTATTATCTGTGTAACTCTGATTGATGTTGTATATTATGAAATACTTATGTGATTAATATAATTTATTCGTTCCGCTATTGAGATTCTGATGTTGTTTCTTCTTTCTTCTTTACCTTTTCTCTTTTCTATCCCTTTCTTTCTTAAAGATGATGCAACTTTCTGGTGATAGAAAGTTGGGTCGTTACAGTGGTATCAGAGCATAGGTTGAGTGAATACCAAGGCTTTGGTGTGGTGTCTATCTTAAGAGAGCGTACTTGTAATTTGATATATATATATATATATGTATTTGTATATCTATATTTCTACATATCTGTTGGGTTACCTGTTCGGGTTTTCCAATATAAGTTTTAAAGGTAGATAGGGTAGTGGTGTGTGTAGCACGACTAGCAATGGTTGGAGTTTGTTGAGGTTGGAAGTGTATCTGCCGAGACTATAGACCCAATACTGTCTCGAGTGAATTTTTGTTGTGGTGTAAGGATTTCACCAATCTCTATAGGAATCTGTTAGGGTTCGGAGTCCATTTTTGAAGTGCAAGTTGGAAGAGTAAAATTTGGATTCTGTCAGATGAGCAGAAGCTAGTAATGGTATCTTGATACCTCAAGAATTAGTAGGTGTGTGATGAGACACAGTGGCTATGGATGTCTCCGAAGATTTTTCTTTGGAGCAAGTTTAAGGAAGTGTGTTTGCATCGGTGTTGAGGCTGAGTTCAGCTGGGTGTTTTTGTTTGGCTTTGAGGCCTGATTTTCTCGAGGAGTTTGGATTAGGGAGTCTTTGTCATCAGTGGCAGCGTCGCAGCTTAGATTGTTCTGTGTCCAGGCAAGGAGGTCATTTGTCAGCAGTTTCTAGAAGTGAAGTTAAGAAGCAGCAGAGTGGACCCATTTCTTCTATGGATTGGCTAGATAGGCTTAAGCTGTTCTGATTGGTAAAGAGAGAACAGTTTTCTTTGGATATAAGATTGGGTTGGTCGCAAAAGTGACTTGCGATAGTTGAGTGTTCTCTTGGTTTGTCAGAGATCTTTCGGGATTTCTGATTTTTCTCTTTATGGATATGTTGAACCATAATTTTGGGATGTGTTATCCAGTTTGTGCTCGTGTGTATCATCAGCATTTTCATCTACTTCAGATCAGAGTTGTGCAGCGGAAGCAGTTGGGAGTGCATCTGTTTTATCTTTTCAGATAGGAAAAGTAAGTTCAGGCTTCTGATGTTTGAGGAGTAGAGTTTGTGTTCTTGGATTGATTGTGAGTGGATCATTTTGATGAGTTGTTTTTGAGGCATCAGCGAAGGTTGAGCTGATCTGTAAGGAGGTAAATAGCCCAGGATAGTCAGATGAGTTTTGTGGATAAGAGACAGAGGAATTTGGATTTCGAAGTCGGGAATTTGATTTTGGGTAAACTTTCTTCGATCGAAGGAGCTATATAGTTTGGTAAGATTGGGAAGCTAGCTCCGAGGTATCTTGGATCTTTTCTGTGCTTGTGAGGATAAGTGTTTGATCTTCTGGAGTGAATTGTCAGTTTGGATAACTGGGATTCGATATGTTTCACGTATCTCTGAGGGAGTACGTGTATTATCCATCTCTGGTTTTGGAACCAGCAGTTCTAGAGGGTTTGGTTGTTGAGTCAAACTTGTCTATAGTCTGATATCCTGTCTAGTTTTGTAGATCTAGATGAGTAGGAGCTCTGTAGCTTAGTAGTATAGATTGTTTGGGATCTGTAGAGCGAGTATCCCGGTGTTTATACTTGGGAAACTTTAGATAGTCATATCCTGATTTTGTCTGGATAGTTAGATTTGTTTGATTGGATGAGTTGGATGCTATGGTTGTTATCATATGATTAATACATGCTTGTGTTTTTAAAATTAAATCATTAATGAGATTATTAAATTACCTTTGTTTTAAATTTTGGGGACGAAATTCTTTTAAGAGGGGAGGAATGTGACATCCCGGAATTTTTGGCTATATCAATTTAATAATCTGCATTTAAAATTAAATTGATTTGATATATCTTTGATTTATAAGATTTGAATTGATTTAATAATCTTCTTTTAACCAAATATTTAACTGATAATTTATCTTTTAAAAAGCTAATAAATTATTTTCTATTTATAATGTATATAAATTTTTATATATTGTAAATAGATGAGCTTTGTTTTAAATTTAATAAATAAAGGCATGTTTTCTAATTTTAATATTTTTGGTAATTTGGAAATTTGATTTAATTTAGTATTAAATAAATAACCATATGATTTTAAAATACTCAAGATAAAAGTTTATTTGTTTAAAATGATTTTAGCCTAAGTTTAGATTTAAACAAGAAAGGTTGTTTTGTTCTTTTTAAATATAGTTTGATTAAATAAGTAATTTATTAATAAAGAGATAATTTATTTTATAAATTATTTCAATTTAACAATGAGTTATATTTTAAACAATATTAGTAATGTAATATCTTTACAAATGGTTTTTTTTATAGAAATTGTTGTTTTAAATTTATTTATAAAGGGAAGCTATGATTTGTAAATTTAAAATAAAACCTTTCAAATTGTTTAAGATAAAATAAACCTTATTAATATTAAACATAAGTATAAAAATAAATAATAGTAGACTAAGTATTTAATAGCTTAAGTTTAAAAATAAAAAAGAAATAAAAATAAACACATAAGTTAGAAATGGAACATAAAAATAAAGTAGGTAAATTCAAACATCTTGTTAAATATAGACACTTATTTAGATACAAAGCATAAGGTTGTAAGACAAAGGAGGAACATGTTCATGTTTGTATAGCATGCACCCTTGAAAAGAAGAAATAAATATACAAAGATATAAGTACATACGAAATGTAAATTAAAAGATAAGTTTGTAGATGTGGAGGACAACTTCATAAATGTTATATCTCTAGTACACTAGTAAGATAATATCAGCCCATAGAAGAAGGAAAAATTCTCTGAATATTTTTGTACCAGTCAAATAAACAATCCTGTATAAACATTGTTCTATAGCTATCTTTCTCATTTCATTTCGTTTACAAAAGTCTTAAAGCATTCCAGTTTAAACAAGGCAAGGCTTTCAGGAAATCAAAACAACAGGGATAGCAACTTTCAAAAAAACATTTTCCAGTTTTAAAGTTTTAAAAGGCTGTTTTCAAATTCATGATGCTCTGTTCTTTCTCTTCTAAACTGGTGAGTAACATTCTTTTCTAAAAGCTTAAGTATCCTTAAAATCTGGTTGCATGTTAATTCTCTGGAAATAAGAATGTTCTGTGTGATTTTATAAGTGAATTATCTAGATGTATGTATGAGTGCATTGCTGTTGTATTTGTGAATCTCTGTTTGCAGTTTCATGCTCAAGTTTTATGATCAAAATTTATATTCTCTTGAACCAACTGTTGTTAAGACTTAAGATCCAAACAAAATCTATTTATTTGATCAAGAAATAAAGTTTAAAATTTGATTTAAATAAATTAAAATTGAAACCTGCTCTGGAAAAGTCAGTAGAACAGTGCAAGTTTGATTTATGTTAAATTTCAAACATATTAATTCACTGATCTAAGTATATAATCTAAAAGCTTATTCAAAATCATGATTTTTAAAACAAAAATCATAATTTTTAGATTAAGGTTGAGTGAGCAGTTCAAAGTTGATCTGTAAAGGGTGTTTGGGTTACCTCTGGCAATTTAGTAGCTCGAAGTGGTCATGGTTCTCACTGGAGGTGGAAGGGTGATTAGGAAGGTCGGAAAAATTGTCAGAGTGGTGATCAGGGGTTTGTGGTGGCAGCGGTGACCAATTTTTATTCTTAAACCTAGTTTTGATGATGGTCAGTAAACGATCCACCACGGCATCTCTGGTGGACCGAGTGCCATCATATTTTGGAAATTGCAAGATTGGGTGTTGGCGAAGGTGCTGCTAGAATTTCAGGTGATCTGGTGGTTGGAGATTCGAGAACGATGGAGGTTCCAGGTTTCTTTGTTGTTCCAGTTTTGGGTTAGTATGCTCGAATTTGATTTCGAGATGGAATTGGAGTTCTGATGGTCGGGGTTGTAAAGTTGGACGAACGTCGACTTGAGGAAGTCGTTGTTGATGATCAGAGAAGGGTGGCTAGTCTGTGCATATGCACGGTGCATTGGGTTGTGCCTGGTGATGTTTGATTTGGGGAGGAAGTTACTCGAGTTTATCTCGAGTAGTTCGAGTGTTTGCTCGAAGTAAGGTAGGGTTTTGCTCGAAGTTATTTGATGGTGGCTCGGGTAGTTTTATGGTTACAGGTTTTAGAAGAAACCTGTCTGTTTTTAAATTTTTAAAGTGATTCTAAAAATTTGAAAGCAAGATTCAAATAAGTTTAACAATCCAGATTAAAATATGGATTCAAATTAACTTTTGCATCCTAGTTTTAAAATAATTAAAGTTTTAAGGAAATTTAAAATGTTTTAAACAATTTTGGATGTTTAAAGTATATTTTTAATTTAAATGGTTTGAATGTAAAAAAAGGAATGTGTAAAATGTAAAACAAAGATTTAAACTAAGTAAAATCAGTTTTTTAAGTATGATTTCAAAACTTAAATTTGTATTCATTTTAAATCTTAAATTTAAAATGAAATGTAAAAGTAAATTTTAAAGGTAAATTGTTTTTAAATGCTTTTGATAATGATAATTAAATCATTAATATGAATAAAGTTTTATCTTAAAGTTTATTAGAAATGTAATGATTTGTAATGCATTAAATTATTAAGATGATTAAAAATGGTTAACTAATTAATTTAATTAATTAATGATATGGATGATTAATTAAGTAATTAAGAGTTCTAAATTAATTTATTTAAGTTTAAGACTAATTATTTAGGGAATAATTAATCTGGAATTAAAGATCATTAATTGATAAGATTAGACTTTAATTAATGATTTAATATTAATTAATCTAGTAATTAAAGATTAATTAAGTTACAGTTAAAATTTAAATTAATTTAATAATTAGTGGTTAATTAATTGGTTATTAAGGATAAATTAATTTGTAATTAATATTGATTAATCTAAGTTTAATTTCATAAGGAAAGAAATTAAGAATTGTAAATAGTTAATGAAGTTCATTAACTTAAGATTATTTAATAATTAATAAATATGATTAGTTTTAATAAATAATTAGATTGACTAATTAAAGATAATCAATTATGAAAATGTTTAAGTATAATTACTTTATGGAAATAATTAAGGAATTAATTACTCAATGTAATTAATTGAGTTAAATTTGATTAGTTTAAGTTAATTAATTAAGTTTAATTAATTTTAATTAATCATTGGATGATTTGATAAGTATAATTACTTAAATGTAATTAATAAACTGTAATTACTAAATGAAGTAATTAATGGTAATTACTGTATGTAATTAATTGAAGATGATTTAAATATGAAAGTAATTTGGATTAAATTACTTTGTGAAATTAATCAAGGGATTAATTGAGATAATTAATTAAGGAGTAATTAATTTATTAAATGAAGTAATTGAGGGTAGTTAATTACTGAATGGGATTAATCAAGATTGATTAATAATTGTGGTTAAATTTAGATTTATTACTTGGTGTAATTAATTTAAATAGAATAATTAATTAAAAATGTAATTAGGGATCATTAAATTATAATTAATGATGTAATTAAGGGTTGATTAATTTAGATTAATTAATCAATAATAAGTGATTCTGAGTAATTAATTAATGTAATTAATTAAGGATAAATGTAATTAATTATAGTTAATTAATAAATAGAGTAATTAAAGATTTATTATTGTATTTGGTTATGGATAATTAATTTGTGAAATTAATTAAAGGATAATTACTTGAATGTAATTAAAGATTAGTTAATCAAAGATGATTAATTTAGATGGAAATTAGAGAATGATTAATTAATTGATTTGTAATTAATTAATGGTTATGTAAGCAAGATTTATAATGATGAAGTAATTAATTTAATTTACTTTAAATTAATTAGAGATAAGATAATTAGTTTAATTCATTTTAAATTAATTATAAATAATGTGTTTATGAATCCTTGTTTATGTATGGATGGATGATATTGATTTCCTTGAATGGTTTGAAATCTCAGATATGAGATAAATAATGCTGTGTGATATGGATGCTTTGGTTGAAGTGAATTATCTGCTATAATGATATAGTGAATTATCTATCTGTGATATTGTGAATTATCTATCTATATGTATATGGATAATGAATTGAATTGTTTTTACTTTAAAACAACTTGGCCTTAAAAGATACGGTTTGGATTTCGATGAGACCGGGATCGGGTTTCCAGATTTGGATATCCGAAAACCACATCGATCCAAATTAACGATAGGTCGTGAATCTTAAGTGAAGATGAAGATTCAGAATGCAAGGGTTATTGTCGTTAACTCTGAGGATGATTCTAAAATGAGTGTAACGAGATAATGCCTTCGGTTTCGTTCGAACCCGGAACGAACTTGTATGGATTGAATGCTTTCAGAACATCGTCGGGTGGACGATGAGCATTCTAAGTGATGTGTTCTGATGAGGTAATCGTAACCTCAAGCCTCATCAACCGAGAATGGCTAAAACAGGGGTGGTGCAGCAAGGCTTCGTGGGTAGCATCCACTTGAGAGCGAGATATACCCCTGTCTAGATGTCCCTTATTATTCGGCTGTGTGTACGGTTGGTCGCGACAACCGTGGGGTTGTCTTGTTTGGGACTGTCCAGTAAGGGATGGTTCCGGCTTTGTGTTGCAGGGGAGCGGGCGTACTCCTCGGTACGTTGATCTAGGCCAGGTACTGTGACGGGCGGTACTCCAGTAGCCCTGCCATTGTATGGAATCCAATCTCCAATAAGTATCGTACGTATTAGTTGTGTCCAACTATGTTGGAATGTGAGATGTAAGCATTCCAGCTATTTCTGTATTTTATTTTGAAAACCCTAGACCATATTATAATATCACTGAATTTCCTATCAAATGTTTGGTTAGCGTAAGGTAAAAACTTACCTATGTTTATGTGTGGGGAGTCTTACATGATACCTTTTGTTTTCAAAGGTTTTTTAAAGATAAGCAACTTTAACCTGTTACTCACACCAGACCCATGTCTGACCCGGAGTTTATTTCTATTTTTCTTAAACTCTCGGGTACTCAAATTTTTACGAGTAGCCAAGGGATTCAGGTTAGCTTTGACGAATTGTGGAGGAGCAATGGAGCAGGAGGCTTCAGCGTTATAGATATGTATAGTTTTCCGCTGTGTTGGTATCTCTGTGTTGTATTTGAGTTGTATCGAGTTGTATTAACTAGACAGGTGTTTATAACTGTCTAGTATGTGATGTATTATCTGTGTAACTCTGATTGATGTTGTATATTATGAAATACTTATGTGATTAATATAATTTATTCGTTCCGCTGTTGAGATTCTGATGTTGTTACTTCTTTCTTCTTTACCTTTTCTCTTTTCTATCCCTTTCTTTCTTAAAGATGATGCAACTTTCTGGTGATAGAAAGTTGGGTCGTTACAGGGTTTGCCTCCCCCTTGGCTATTAGTCCACGTAATTGCAGTTCATATGCTAGCGTTTGTTCCAATGCATGCCAGCATCAAACGTCCACTTTTGAATTCCATTCTTGCTTTTTACGTAAGCAACTGCTCGTAAAAAACTAAAGTAAAGAAAGTGAATGCAATAGTCAACAAATAGATATATACACATATATATTATATCAAAATACAAGTATGTTATATATAGCATACATCCTTCCTAAGGTGTTCAATTTCTTCTGTCTAGTTTTTATTTAAGTTTCTACTTCTATACAAGTTTTTACTTGGCCTTGTTTTTACTTAAATGACATCTAGCCTAAACTTTGATACCAAGTTGTAACATCTTCATTTCGAGATCCGAAAATTAACGCCAATAATGTTGTAGTTATCATCAGAATCATTTTCAAACGACAAAATAGAATCAATTTTTTTCAACCACATTACGTAAACATAGCAGCTAAATAATTTTCATTACATTAATTGTCTTTACATTTTTATATCCCGAATCGTGCCATGCAAGGTAAATATAATAATAAACATAATTAATAGTGTCGTGCCTGACATATAAAGAAGCCAGCACGAACACTTAACCAGTTACAATACAACAACAGAATTCAAAACAAAACTTTATTATCGACTACGCCTTCTGTTTCGCCTTCGGAGCTTTTATTCGTCTTCTAAAATGCTACATCTCTAATTCCATAATCTCAGCCTACTCGAATGAGTACCCGTGAGTTTATAGGGAAATAATAATAATAAAATAGATTGGACATAAAGTCTAGTACGAGTAATACATTTCCCTAAACATAACATATAGTGAGACCACGTTGCCTAGCGAAACGGGTTTTCTCCTCACTAATCATCAACAACAATTACATCATATCGTATAACACTAAAGCATCATATCATACATAAGTATACCATATACTTAATATCCAATTATGAACCATGTCATACATTCATCCATTTCAGCACGAGTATTACCTATACTCAACCATATCATATAGTTATCTTTAACTTTATTTAGTGATTGCCTCCTTAGGTTTATCTCTCACTAATTCATCTTTTTCGAACAACTTCACCAATGAAATGGTCACCCATCCACCTTGGAAGCCCCTCTGACTAGAGCCACCATGACTCTTTTATTTTGACACTATGTCGTATACCCATTGAATTTAGACTTCACTAAATCTTAGCATACTGCCATTTAATATCTCCAAGAGTGACCATATTTTAAGATCTTGGGTTCAATCCATTTCTTTCATTTATTACTTGTGTACCCTACACATTACATTGATCTTCGTATTTAGATAAAAAAATCTTTCAATTCTATAGATAAAACATTGTTATCCTTCTTTTTAAATGATATAACTTATCATTTCTTAGTTTACCCCAAGCTTAGCCATTTCCATCTTCACGTAAGTTATTACACTTTAATTATCATTACACCTTTATCAACATGCCATGAAATTCAAATTTAACAACTTGAAAACTGGCTTCGAAAATTCTTTTGATTATCGATTTGATTACCATTTACTATCGCATCTATAGCTATCGAGCTTCTAATCTATGCTATCGAGATTCTAAGGTTAGGTATCGCATGTCTAAGCTATTGAGCTTCTAAGGTTAGTTACGCATACCTTATACAACTGAGAAGACGAATTCTATATTGAACAGTGTTTCATTTTCAATGCTTCAACTCAGACCCAACTATAGTCGCTCCATGATCGTCATGTCGCGATTTAACTATAATCAAAATGGAGTATCTGTATTGAAGTTCAACGGTATTCTTCTCAAGTCAAGAGAACTATATAACATTGTCACATTGAGATTCCCGTATAAGCAAGTTGTTGTCAACCAAAAGGGAACTCTCAGACGAGTCATCTCATAGTTATCCAACAACTACGAGTACGTAACCCCTTGATGCCCCAGTAGCCATGAGAATACATTACCCAACATTTGAAGAGTGTTATGCACTTTGATCTCAACGATGAGTTGGTATCCTTTCTCGAAACATCTTGACTAAGAATATTTAAAACTAAATGTAATTTCATATCGTGATTAATTACTCACTATTGCAACTGTTTGCAACTACAATCACATAACATTTTATTTAAGTATTTTCTTATTAATATACTTTAAATTAATTACTTAATTAATTATATCAAAATATAACAAAGTATATAAACGAAAACAAACACATGTATTACGAACAAGATTACAGAGTTACATATATGTAACAAATTTCATAATTACCCCTACAGCATACCACTAACTCTCTCACTTAGTTTATCTTAGAAAAGTCTCCTCTAACCACTTGTCTTGGCTCAACAAATTCAGCTAGTTGTTGCCTCATCATTTCCATGATATACTGGCGGAAAAGAGCGTGCATGTCCATGACTCCATTTGTCGAGGAAGGCATCTTAGCACCAGTTTCAACATCAACATTCGGATTTGCCTCCCCCTTGGCCATTAGTCTACGTAATTGCAGTTCATATGCTAGTGTTTGTTCCAACGCATGCTACCATCAAACGTCCACTTTTGAATTCCATTCTTGCTTTTTACGTAAGCAACTGCTCGTAAAAAACTAAAGTAAAGAAAGTGAAAGCAATAGTCAACAAATAGATATATACACATATATATTATATCAAAATACAAGTATGTTATATATAGCGTACATCCTTCCTAAGGTGTTCAATTTCTTCTGTCTAGTTTTTATTTAAGTTTCTACTTCTATACGAGTTTTTACTTGGCCTTGTTTTTACTTAAATGACATCTAGCCTAAGCTTTGATACCAAGTTGTAACATCTTCATTTCGAGATCCGAAAATTAACGCCAACAATGTTGTAGTTATCATTGTTGATTCATGAGTTTTGATTCATGACACAAGCTTCAGAGATCATACGACGATAATACTATACGAAAGCGACAAAAAGAGAATAAGTATATATTGTGCACTACAAAGGAGACAAGACTACAATCCAGAGATTAGTATGGATATTTTAGTGTATTGAGTCTTAGAATATTGTTAAAATCATTCCTCAAGTAGTCACACACACACAAATTGATTTATATTGAATTATACATAAATAAGTGTGCACTGTGCAAATGACAACAGGTCGGCTGACCGACCAGGATCCTCGGTCGACCGACTCTATGTCAAGTGCACGGATATGCATTGTTTTATACACGTTTGTAAACTCAGCTAACCGGCCAGTTTTCTCGGTCAACCGACTTGAACATAACGGCTAGTTTTCTGAAGAGATGCGATCGTTCATGAAGAGGAATGTCCTTCAATCCAAGAGATACGGACACAACTTTTGATTGAAACTCTTCATGAAAGATTGTAACTATTCTACAACTATATAAACATGTTCAATTCACTTCTACAATAACTAATTCTTGTTTTAATTCTGAAATCTATTCTCTATTATTCTCTGCAAATAAAAAGCATTCATTCTCATTCAATATCACTAGAATCCTTGAATAAATTCATATACTTCGATTCTACATGATTATCTTCCTTCTAAATCTTCACACACATATATATACTCTTGAGGATTTGATTATAGGAAAGTTGTACTATCAAAAGACAATCAGTGTTATTCAGAACACATTCGTCAACAAGTTATTTGTATTAAGTTGAAGTCCTCTTCGGCAGTTGAGGCGGAAAAATTCCTGTTCGGCTGCTCAGGTGTCGTATACCTATTCCTCCAGGTTAAGTGAGGGGTTTAGTCAAATCCAGAGGGTATTCTGGGACTGGACATAGAACGGAAGTTCGAACCAGTATAAAAATTCCTAGTGTGCTTACTTTAATTTTTATTTTACTGCTATTATCAGTTTCCGCATTTATATACCATATTACACGATCCTTAGTACTACACGTACACTTTCATTTGGTATCAGAGCAAGGAAATCCTATAACCATCACAAAGTTATTTGATATCTATTTCTAGTAATATGGCAACAACACATACTAACATTTTGACACTAACACTAATACTAGTTTCACAGAGGGTCAATCAACTTCACGACCTCCACTTTTTAATGGTATAAATTATAATTATTGGTCGACTAGAATGAGAATCTATATGCAATCTAGTGGATTTGATATCTGGAATGTTATACAAAGTGAGTACACAACTCCTGCTGGAGAATACTCAACTTGGAGTAACACACAAAAACTAGATGCTACATCAAATGCAAAGGCTATGAATATTTTATTTTGTGCATTAAATAGAAATGAATTCAATAGAGTTAGCATGTGCACTTCTGGTTATGAAATTTGGAGAACACTTAAGATAACACATGAAGGAACGAACAAAGTTAAATTAAGCAAAATCTCTATGTTGAAAAATCAATTTGAAAATTTCAAAATAAGGCCAAATGAATCTATAAATGACATGTACTCTAGATTCCAAGATATTTATCATGCTTTACTATCACTAGAACAAAAGTTTACGGATTTTGATGTTGTTACAAAAATCTTAAATTCTTTAACGGACGAATGGGAAAGAAAAGTCCTAACCATTGAAGAAGCAAGTGATTTGTCAATATTAAAACCAGAAGAATTAATAGGTAATTTAATGTTCTACGAAGTAAATTTGCAGGCAAAAAGAAATGGAGCACAAGAAAAGAAAAATGTGGCATTCCAAGCAGAAAAAGATGATTCCGACTCAGATAATGAAGATATGGCAATGATCGCTAAAAATTTCAAAAAGTTTTTGAAATTCAACAGAAACAAATTCAAGGGAAACAAAAATAATTTCAACAACAATTCCAATAACAGCAAACCATCATCTTCAGCAATGGAATGTTATGAATGTCATAAGAAAGGACACATGAAGAAGGATTGTCCAGAGCGTAAAAAGAATAATTTCAAGAAGAACAAAACTAAACGAAAAGCTTTTTCTGTCATTTGGGACAACACTGACTCATCATCCTCATCAGAGAGTGAAAGTGATAATGAACAAGCAAATGTGTGCTTCATGGCTTCGTCAGACGATGTAAGTGATCTTACCTTTGAAGATTTAATTGAAATTAATTCTGAATTAGTAAATTTAGCAAAACAACTTAAAAAGAAAAATAAGGAGTTGCAAAGAAAGTTAGATAGAACAGTCTTAGAAGTAGATATGCTGAAAGATGAGAAGAAAATATTAGAAGAAGAACTTGAAATTTCTCAACAATCAAATTCTAACTTATCTTCTCAAATTTCGTCAATATCTGAAGAACTAGAAATTCAGAAAAATAAAATTGATGTTTTACTTTTCGAAAATAATAGTTTAAACTC
Source organism: Allium fistulosum (assembly GCA_030737815.1). Lineage (NCBI taxonomy): Eukaryota > Viridiplantae > Streptophyta > Magnoliopsida > Asparagales > Amaryllidaceae > Allium > Allium fistulosum. The sequence goes on from CM060902.1 coordinate 872,062,092, forward strand.
TAAGATTAAGGATTTAGAGTTAGAAAAATCTAGTCTTAAAATAAAATTTGATGATATTTCTAAAAATGTATCTAATTTCAACAAAGGAAGAGAGAATCTTTCTAGAATACTTGAAAATTCTCAAACCTCTAACAATAAATCTGGACTAGGATTTAAGAAACAAAATAATTTTGCTAAAAGTAGGATTAATAATAATATTAAGAAGGATATTAAGAAAACAGTTTACCCAAACACTAAAACCATCAAGATATGGATTCCAAAAACAAATAATATTTTGATAAGGAATAAACATATCAAAATGTTTATGGAAACTGTTCATAATAACAAAAATTATGTTTATAAAGGGAATTCTGAAACCGTATGGATTTGGCTTCCTAAGATCTAACTCTTAGGACCCTAAAAAGATTGGGTACCAACTTTTTATAAACTTTTTGCAGGTACCACATAAGAAGAGAGGAAAATGGATTTTAGATAGCGGTTGCTCAAAACACATGATTGGAAACAAAGAAATGTTGTCAAACATTATATACTCAAATGGAGGAGCAGTCACCTTTGGAGATAACTCAAAAGGATATATCATCGGCAAAGGCAATGCCAGTAGCAACGGTACCTCTAATTTACCTCTCACTACTGATGTTTTATTAGTTAAAAATTTAAAACACAATTTATTAAGCATTAGTCAGCTATGTGATAAAGGTTTTAATATAACTTTTCCAGAAAATAAATGTAATATTTTTGATAAAAATCATAACACTATTTTCGAAGGAAAACGAGATAAAAACATTTATATCTTAAATATGAATGTTAATAATGATTCAAATTTGTGTTTAGTAGCCAAAGAAAACGATTCTTGTCTTTGGCACAAAAGATTTTGTCACATCAATTTTAATACTATCAACAAACTAGCTAAAAACAAATTAGTTAAAGGATTACCCAATATAAAATTCAAAACTAATATATTTTGTGATGCATGTAAATTAGGAAAATTAACAAAATCTTCTTTTAAATCAAAAAAAGTAATATCTACAGAACAACCACTTGAACTTTTACACATGGATCTTTTTGGTCCAACTCAAGTGCAGTCTATTAATCATAATAGATATGTATTTGTTATTGTAGATGATTTTTCAAGATATACTTGGATTTTCTTTTTAAAAAATAAAAGTGATACTTTTGATAATTTTAAGGTTTTTGTTAAAAGAATCCAAAATATTAAAAGTTTGAAAATTAAAAATATAAGAAGTGATCATGGAGGAGAATTTGAAAATGAAGCTTTTGAACAATTTTGTAACAAGAAAGGTATTAACCATAATTTTTCGTTTCCTAGAACACCACAACAAAATGGAGTTGTAGAAAGGAAAAATAGAACGTTACAAGAATGTGCAAGAACTTTATTAAATGGAACCACTTTATCGAAACACTTTTGGGCAGAAGTTGTAGCTACTGCTTGTTATGTATTGAATCGTGTTTCTATTCAACCATTAACTAAGAATACTCCATATGAATTTCTAAATGGAAGAAAACCGAATATTTCATATCTTAAAGTTTTTGGCTCTAAATGTTTTATTTTAAATACTAAAGATCAACTAGGCAAATTCGATCCAAAATCCGATGAAGGAGTATTCGTTGGATATTCGGAACGAAGCAAAGCTTATCGAATTTATAATAAAAGAACTCAAATTATTGAAGAAAGTTTACATGTTTCATTTGACGAGAATTTTAAAAATATAAATCCAAATGTTACTATTGATTCTGATGATGAAACTACTCAGATTGAAAATAGTAATACTAAAGAACATTTCGATAATAATCTTGATATTATTGAAAATGAGAATATTACTCCTAATATAATAAAATCTCCACCTAGAATTTTACGAGATCATCCTGTGCAAAATATAATTGGAGAAGTTAATACGAATGTTAAAACCAGACATCAATTAAATCAAGTTGGACAGATAGCTTTTCTCTCCAATATAGAACCTAAGAATATAAAAGAAGCATCAACTGATGACTATTGGATTCTTGCCATGCAAGAAGAACTAAATCAATTCGAATGAAACGAAGTTTGGGAACTCGTTCCTAGACCTAGTGATCAATCAGTCATTGGTACTAAATGGGCTTTTTAAAATAAAGCAGATGAACTAGGAAATATAACTAGGAATAAAGCTAGATTAGTTGCACAAGAATATAATCAAGAAGAGGGAATAGACTACGAAGAAACGTTTGCTCCAGTCGCCCGACTTGAAGCAATACGAATCTTATTAGCTTTCGCATGTTTTCATAATTTTAAACTCTATCAAATGGATGTTAAAAGTGCATTTTTAAATGGATACATAAAAGAAAATGTTTTTGTTGAACAACCACCTCTTTTTAATCATGAAAACTTTCCGGATAATGTTTATAAACTCAAAAAAGCATTATACGGTTTAAAACAAGCACCACGTGCTTGGTATGATCGTCTTAAAAGCTATTTATTAGAATCTGGTTTTGAAATTGGTAAAGTAGATCAAACGCTTTTTATTAAGAAAACTAATAAAGATATTTTAATAATTCAAATATATGTTGATGAAATCATTTTTGGCCCGACAAATGAAAAACTATGTCAGGAATTTTCGACTATAATGACAAATGAATTTGAAATGTCTCATATGGAAGAATTGTCATATTTTCTTGGATTACAAATTAAACAAATTGAAAATGGAATTTTTATTAATCAAGAAAAATATTGTTATAATTTAATTAAACGATTCGGTTTGGAAAACACTGCTGCCAACCAACTCCTATGAGCACAATGATTCATCTCATAGAGATGAGGATGGCAAAAGTGTTGATCAAAAACTATATCGTAGTATGATTGGATCTTTACTATATTTGACAGTGAGTCGACCCGATATTATGATGAGTGTTTGTTTATGTGCTCGATTTCAAGCAAATCCCAAAGAATCACATATGCGAGCAGTTAAACGTATTATTCGTTATCTAACTAAAACCAAAGATCTTGGGCTATTCTATCCGAAAGAATGTCCTTTCGAATTAGTTTCCCATAGCGATGCTGATTTTGGAGGAAGTCGGGCGGATCGAAAAAGTACGAGCGGAACGTGTCATTTCATTGGACGTTCCTTAGTCTCTTGGTTTAGTAAGAAACAAAACTGTGTTTCATTATCAACGTGTGAAGCAGAATATATATCTGCTGCTTTGGCATGTGCACAAGTCGTATACATGCAACAAACACTACAAGATTTTAATTGTCATCTTGAAAAAACTATAATTTATTGTGATAATACTAGGTGCAATAAATCTTTCTAAAAATCCGGTCAATCACTCACGAACAAAACACATTGATATTCGTCATCACTTTCTTCGTGATTGTTTGGAAAAAGGATTAATAAATTTAGAATTTATTAATACTGAAAATCAAATTGCTGACATTTTTACTAAACCGCTAGATGAAAATATTCTTATAAAACTTAGACATGACTTAGGAATAATGTCTTTAAAAGATTTATAAATAAAAATATGCAAAAATATTGAAAAACAAAAAAAAAATTATTTCTGACCAAAGCGGAACTCGAACTCATGACCTCTGACTTGCTTGTTAAATGTTGTGTTATAGCTACTTGAGCTATGGGTGTTTCTTGTCTTAGTTTTCTTTAAAGTTTGTTTTATTTGTTTTGTTTTCAGAAAAACTATTTTTAGTTTTAAACTTATAAATCATACATTTACAAACAGTTTTATTGTTAAACTTCTGTGATTATATTTAAAATTAGTTCATATCCACTAATTTTTCAGCAAACAGATGTTTATATATACTATGCTTATCTTTCAAAACATATACTAAGAAAATTTTAAAAAACAAAACTTGAAAAATGTCTTCAAACAATGACTACTATAATTCCGAAAAATCCCATATATCATACACATCTCCGGACGATGATGGTTCCGACCGCATTCCTAAAAACGGGCCTTATCCTACCTTTCCCATGCCTAAACGTATCCTTGACTTCTCTTCTCTGGATAAAGACCCCCGACATGGGTGGAAACCATGGGAAGACACCCATACAGGCTACACACCTAGAAAAAAAAAGGAAGAATACAATGGTAATATCTCCATCCACCAAACAAAAAATTGATGAAATACATCACTACCAACAACAACAAATGGATATGCAACCGGAACTCTAATATGAACAAAAAGTCACGGCAAGACGTTTAAGTTTTCTAGAAAAGATTGCTATGAAAGTTTGTTCATCAAAAAAGGATGATGTTGCTGAACCTTCTTATAGACCCTCATCCTCTTCAAACCCTGTTCAAACTCCAATAGCTCCAAGATGGTCACCTATAGAAGATGTTCCGTCCCCAAACTCATGGGAACGTAGATTTTAACGAACGGTGGCTAAAATTTTATATATATATATACACATATATATATGTTGTTGTTTTCAATAAGATGTATAAATATAGTGCAATGATTATAACATTTATATTTCCATAATTTTTTTAAAAAACAGCAAAAATGTGCATTTCCAACAGGGTCGGTCGACCGAAGATCTGAGTCGGTCAGCCGTACCCATCCCGAAAGTTTCAAATACACATTTCTAACAGGGTCGATCGACCGAAGACCTGAGTCAGTCAGCCGAACCCATCCCGAAAGTTTCAGCTAGTCTCAAAAAACCCATTCGGTCAGCCGACCCAGTTCCTTCGGTCGACCGAACGTGTATTCTGCTGTTTTTTACTTCAGCTTAGTACCCCATCCATTCACCTTTTCAACCTACCTCTTCACTTTTACTTTTCAAATTTCAGTTTTTACCCTAGCCCCCATTAAAATTTTCTCAAAATTTTAATCTTTTACTCAAAAAATGGCTCCTAAGAAGAGAACAAAGACTACCGGTGGCTCATCTTCATCAACTCCCGTAGATACTCAAATCGCCTCATGGCTTGTCAATGACGTAGCACTTCAAAGATGGATACAACTTCAAGACGCCAAAATCTTTGAAGAATCATTTGTAAGTTATCCTGATTTCGCTTCCTACGGTATTGAAAATGCCGCTATTGAGAGTGGACTTGATACATTCCTTGACCATAGGAAAAATAACTTGAAAATCAATGATATTATGGTCAAATTATTTCTAGCAAACCTTAACCTTGTCAATCTGCCGAGAAACACTGACAATTGTGTTTGGACATCGGTTTGTGGCACTTCAATTTTCCTCTCCATTGGTCGAATTAACCACATTTTAGATGCTAGACCGGGTGGAATCTCATTACACGATGTAGATTGTAATATATCAAGTCGTGACCGGATAAGCCATTTATTTTTCGAAGATGATGCTACGGATTTTAGACAAACATCATCACTTAGACCTAATGCTAGACTCCTACATCGATTCATGATGAAATCTTTAGTTCCTAGAGGTGGTTCATATAGTGAGACGTTACGTAAACATAGCAGCTAAATAATTTTCATTACATTAATTATCTTTACATTTTTATATCCCGAATCGTGCCATGCAAGGTAAATATAATAATAAACATAATTAATAGTGTCGTGCCTGACATATAAAGAAGCCAGCACGAACACTTAACCAGTTACAATACAACAACAGAATTCAAAACAAAACTTTATTATCGACTAAGCCTTCTGTTTCGCCTTCGGAGCTTTTATTCGTCTTCTAAAATGCTACATCTCTAATTCCATAATCTCAGCCTACTCGAATGAGTACCCGTGAGTTTATAGGGAAATAATAATAATAATAAAATAGATTGGACATAAAGTCTAGTATGAGTAATACATTTCCCTAAACATAACATATATTGAGACCACGTTGCCTAGCGAAACGGGTTTTCTCCTCACTAATCATCAACAACAATTACATCATATCGTATAACACTAAAGCATCATATCATACATAAGTATACCATATACTTAATATCCAATTATGAACCATGTCATACATTCATCCATTTCAGCACGAGTATTACCTATACTCAACCATATCATATAGTTATCTTTAACTTTATTTAGGGATTACCTCCTTAGGTTTATCTCTCACTAATTCATCTTTTTCGAACAACTTCGCCAATGAAATGGTCACCCATCCACCTTGGAAGCCCCTCTGACTAGAGCCACCATGACTCTTTTATCTTGACACTATGTCGTATACCCATTGAATTTAGACTTCACTAAATCTTAGCATACTGCCATTTAATATCTCCAAGAGTGACCATATTTTAAGATCTTGGGTTCAATCCATTTCTTTCATTTATTACTTGTGTACCCTACACATTCCATTGATCTTCGTATTTAGATCAAAAATCTTTCAATTCTATAGATAAAACATTGTTATCTTTCTTTTTAAATGATATAACTTATCATTTCTTAGTTTACCCCAAGCTTAGCCATTTCCATCTTCACGTAAGTTATTACATTTTAATTATCATTACACCTTTATCAACATGCCATGAAATTCAAATTTAACAACTTGAAAACTGGCTTCGAAAATGCTTTTGATTATCGATTTGATTACCATTTACTATCGCATCTATAGCTATCGAGCTTCTAATCTATGCTATCGTGATTCTAAGGTTAGGTATCGCATGTCTAAGCTATTGAGCTTCTAAGGTTAGTTACGCATACTGTTGAGCAAATCTGGACCAGGCCAACTCCTTCCCCTACACATCGGACCAGATCCCACCGAACCATGTTCGCCTGCCGAACCAAACCATCCACCGAACCAACTCCTTCCACTCCATCCACCGAACCAGCTACTTCCAAACCATCCACCGGACCAACATACTCCCGGACCAGAACCACCACCGGACCAACATACTCTCGGACCAGGGCCATCGCCGAACCAATCCACTTCCTAAGAACTGCCGAACCAACTCACAACCGGACCAACTCCACTCACAACCGGACCAACTCCACTCACACCCGGACCAAAGCCACTCCAACCATCTCTGAACCAAGGCATTGTCGAACCAACCTGGCCAGGCCAGATTACATCAGCCCAAGCCCACCAGCAGCTATATATATCCAAGACCCCTACCCCCAGCCTCACTCTATAAATAGAGGGGCAGGGGTACAACAATGGGGACAAGTTTGAGAGCTCAAGCACGGATAGAACTTTCAAACAACTTTCATATACTTGTATCAAAGCTTTGTACTTGTAATTTGAATAGAAAAGGAGAATAACATATAAAGTGGACGTAGGCACATTCTGGCCGAACCACTATAAATCTGCGTGTCTTTTACAGTTTAGTCTCTGTTTTTCATATATTTGCATAAATCGCCCAAATCACTAAGAACAACGTAAAATCAACTAAGTCATAAAACTTGGAGGTGTTTGTCCATTTTTTATGCAAACATTTTTGGTGCTTTCATTGAGAGGAAGAAGCTCGGAGCTTCAGCTTCTCCCACTTAACCTTCTTCCTGACAGCGTCGTTCATTGCTTGGAAAACATGCCTCCCAAGCAGAAGAAAGATGTTAACAAAGGAAAGAACATCGCAACCAGCAGTCTTCCAGATCCAGTGGTCACAAATCAAGTAAGTCGTCCCCTTCCAACAGCAGTACCAAATGAAGGTCAGGCAAATCCGACAACTCCTGCCACAGAACAACCTGCAGCAGTTACTAGGGCAGATCTAGACAGGGTTGTGGCTGAAGTGACTAATCGCTTCACATCGCAGCAGGAAGCCTTGGTGGACCATCTCATGCCACGCTTAAGGGATGCTGAAGAGTCTAACCGCAACACTGAATCATGGGGCGAGTCCCAGTCTGGAGAATCTCAGAGACAGCAAAGATCTTCCTTCTTCGAAGGAGCTAACGACAGAAGCGGCCATGGTAGGAGCCGAGATCGAGCACAGCCCGAAGTTAGGCCTGAGGAAACGCTTGGAACCAAACCCAACGGGGGAGGTACCGGACGGAGGTCAACTGTGGCTAAGCCTGTCGTACTGCCTAACCACGGAAACACCAATGAACGGAGCCGAGCTAGAGTCCAGCCCGAAGTTGGACCCGAGGAAGTGCTTAGATCAGAACCCAGCAGGGGAAGATCAAGGCAAGGGCCAATTGTAGCTGACCCTAACATGCTCCCAGAAGACCAAAGGCAGCCACTGGAAAATATTAGGAATGATAGACGATACCATCCCTACAGGTCATCTGGACGGAATCAATCCCACAGAACAGAACCGAACTCATTTCTATATGCTCCAAATTCTGATGAAAGAATGGCATGCTTGTTCAGAGAGTGTGTCCAACGGGATCAAAGAGATCGAGGGATGGGCGCTAGGGTAACCAGCCCTTTCGTCCGCAATATCGAAATCGCCATCACTCCCCGAGAATGGAAAATGCCAACAATGTAACCTTACAAAGGAACCTCCGACCCCGTTGTACACTTACAGAGATACACACAGCATATGCTCATGAGTGGAGCAACAGAAGGAGTGCTGTGCAAATGCTTTCCGCTATTCTTGGCAGATCTAGCTACCTCCTGGTTTTGCCATCTACCCTAAGGATCCATCAGCTCATGGGAGATGTTGAAAGAAAAGTTCATCAGCCAGTTCCGCATTCATGTGGAGCAGCCCAAGGACGCTTACTCCTTATCCAGTATCAAACAGAAACCCGGAGAGAAGCTGCAGCAATATCTAACCCGATTCAATGCCGCAGCGGCCGCAGTCCAAGATGCCGATGAGAAGCTTATCTTAATGGCCCTCTGTAGTGGCGTGCACCCGGATACTAAATTTGCTAGAAGATTGACAAAAGAAAAACCAGCTACTTTACCTGATTTCTTCCATGAAGCTGGGAAATATATGAGGCTTGAAGATGCTGCCACTGAGGGGCAGTCAGGGAAACAAAATAAGGCAGCCCACGGCAACACGCCCGCTGCAGCAAAGGACGTTCGAAGAAATGATTCTAGAGACAATGCTGAGGGCAAGAAGGGAGAAAAGCGCCTATATCGGCCCGAACCGAGATTCGACACTTACACTCCTTTGAATGAAACCATCGAAACATCTTCCTTGCCACCCAAGACGAAGTTAGATACAAACGCCCACCGTACAAGAAGGAATCAGATAACGCGCAGAAATCTGGAAAGTTCTGCCGCTTCCACGAATCTCACGGGCATGATACCAATGAATGTCATCATCTCCGGGACTTGATTGAAGAACACATCAGAAGGAAGAGACTGGAACGCTATGTGAAAGGTCAGAACAAGACTCCAGCTCCTGCCAATGAGAACCCAAGGCTACCCTCACCAGAGATAAGCAGAGGAAATCGCAACACTAGCGGCTCCAGTCAAGAGAAGATAGTGGTCCATACCATCTCGGGAGAACCGCACATCGCCGACAGAAGTTGAGCAGAGATGGAAAGATATGGAAAGTCGCTTAGAAACAATGAAGACTGTGTTAATTCTGTTATAGGAGAACGCCACCCAAAGCGGAAAGAGAGTGATGACATCACATTCAGTAGGCGTGACCTAGAGGGAAGACAGTACCCTCACATGGATCCCATGGTTATCTCTGCCCGGCTCGGTCCAGCCGAAGTTTTCCGAATTCTAGTAGACACTGGAAGTTCAGTAAATATCTTATTCAAGCATGCATTCGACAAAATGAAACTATCAATAAAGGACATTTCTCCCTGCAATAAACCACTACACGGTTTCACTGGAGATGCGAAGATGCCCCTCGGGCAACTGGACCTCTTTGTTGAAATTGGAAGTCATCCCCGCTCCGTTGTACGGAAACAAACATTTGTGCTGATAGAAAACCACTCGGCCTATAACGCCTTCTTAGGAAGGCCAGCCTTGTCTGACTTCCAAATCGTCCTGGCCCCATGGTGCCTAAAAATGAAATTTCCAACGGACAATGGAGTAGGGGAAGTAGAGGGAGACCAGGACGTTGCTCGAGACTGCTATGTAACTGAACTTCGCAACAACCACAGGAAGGATAAAGGGAAGAGTGTAGAGGTTGCCCTCTGCACAAAAAGTTTGGAAGCATAGCAACTAAAGAAAGCCTCTCCTCTTCGATATACCAGCGACCCTTTCAATGAATTAGACCCCAGGGACAAAGAGGAGGAGGCCACCGCCGAGCCTGTAGAGGCTATGGAATTTGTATCTATAGACAAACATGACTCGAGTAGACTATTGAAAATCGGGTCCCAACTAAAAGCAGGGTTGAAGGAACAACTTATTGACTTTCTCCGCCACAACTTGGATGTATTTGCATGGTCACATGATGACATGACCGGAATCTCCCCTGACATAGCATGCCACGTACTAAACATTGATCCTACCAAGGCGCCCGTAAAACAAAGAAAGAAAAGTATGGGGGCAGAACGATCAGCAGCCCTCGATGAAGAAGTAAAGAATCTACTTGCCAATGACTTCATACGAGAAGCCATCTACCCAGAGTGGATCGCCAACCCGGTACTGGTAAATAAGGCTAATGGGAAGTGGCGAACATGCATTGACTTCTCCAACTTAAATGACGCATGTCCGAAGGATTGCTTTCCACTTCCCCGAACTCTTATCTTTTATGGACGCATACTCAAGATACAACCAAATTCCCATGCATGCTCCTGATCAAGACCACACTAGTTTCATCACTGACCGGGGATTGTACTGCTACAAGGTAATGCCTTTCGAACTTAAAAACGCAGGAGCCACCTACGAACGCCTCGTCAACAAGATGTTTGCAGGGCTAATAGGACAAACTATGGAAGTGTATGTGGATGACATGCTGGTAAAGTCAAGAAAAGCCGACGATCACGTAAGCCACCTGGACGAGATGTTTCGAGTACTTCGCCAATATGGAATGAAACTTAATCCTCTAAAATGCTCCTTCGGAGTGTCATCAGGAAAGTTCTTCGGATTCATCGTCCATGCCAGAGGGATTGAAGCAAACCCTGAACAAGCCCGAGCTCTAAAAGATATCAAAATACCTTCCACTCGAAAGGAAATGCAAAGCCTGAATGGGAAAGTGGCCGCCCTAAGCCGGTTCATCTCCAAAGCAACGGACAAGTGCGTCCCCTTCTTCGAAGTTCTAAAGAAAGACAAAGGAAAGTTCGAATGGACTGACGAATGCTTAACAGCCTTCCTTAACTTAATCGAACACCTCCAGAAACCGCCGGTACTCTCGACTCCAAACGAAGGCGAAGAGTTATACCTATACCTTGCTGTATCATCTCAGGCTCTAAGTGCTGCTTTGGTAAGAGAAGACAACCACACGCATCGGCCAGTATATTTCGTAAGTAAGAGGTTTACAGGGGCAGAAGTCAGATATCCTAAACTTGAGAAGCTAGCATACTGTCTACTAATCGCATCACGAAAACTGCGACACTATTTTCAATCCCATTCCATCAGAGTTCTGACCGATCAACCACTGAGGCAGGTACTCCATCGTCCCGACACTTCTGGGCGACTACTTAAATGGTGCATTGAACTAAGTCAATATGATATTACCTACCATCCTCGCACCGCCATCAGGGGGCAAGCCATGGCCGATTTCATTGCCGAATTCACTACCAGCGAAGGTGAGGAGCAATCAGCAATAGCAGAAGACATCAAGTGGAACCTCTTTGTGGATGGCGCATCAAACGAACAAGGCTCGGGGGCAGGTGTGGTAATAATTACTCCCAGGGGAAATAAGCTGCACCATGCTATAAGGTTGGAATTCACTGCCACTAACAACGATGTAGAGTATGAAGCAGTGATAGCTGGATTAGAACTTGCCTTAGAAATCGGAGCCAATTCTTTGTGTCTTCATAGCGATTCTCAACTTATTGTAAATCAAATACTAGGAGAATTCCAGGCTCGAGAAGAACGACTCATAGCATATTTAAAGAAGACCAAGTTACTTCTCAGTCGATTGGACCACTATTTAGTCAAACACATCCCTCGGGAAGAGAACCAAGAGGCCGACGAATTGGCGAAGCAAGCTAGCATGAGAGACGGCGCTATTTCCGGAGCAGTAGCCATCTCAAAGCAACTGACCCCAAGTTTTGAGCAAGTAAATCTGATAGCTGCAACCGAAGAAGCAACTTGGATGACTCCCATCTGAAACTACTTACAAAGTGGCACACTACCCGACGGGCGTAACGAAGTCAAGAAAATCATAAGGAAAGCTTCCCGCTACACAATACAAGAGAACACCCTCTATCGGCGCGGCTTCTCCAACCCCTTATTAAGGTGTGTCGCTGGAAGAGAAGCCAAGGAAATCTTATCCAACATTCATCAAGGAAGCTGCGGAGATCACACCGGAGGGCAGACTTTGGCAAAAAAGATACTTCGATATGGATATTTCTGGCCCACCTTAAGCAAGGACGCCTTAGATTTCGTCAGAAAATGTGACAGATGCCAGAAGTTTGCTAAGATCCCACGGCTACCAACCACTGAGATTACTCAAATGACCAGCCCTTGGCCCTTTGCAGTATGGGGAATTGACTTAATCGGCGAACTACCAATGGGCCGAGGCGGGGCCAAATATGCTATAGTGGCAGTCGACTATTTCACCAAATGGGTGGAAGCAGAACCCCTAAATAAAGTATCATCATCGAAAGTTATTAACTTCTTGATCAAAAATATTCTATGCAGGTACGGAGTCCCATTCAAAATTATATTGGACAATGGACTACAGTTTGACAGCGAGGAGTTCGCCAACTGGTGCCAAGAGCACGGAATTCACAAGAGCTTCTCATCCGTAGCTTATCCCCAGGCAAACGGACAAGTCGAAGCCGTCAACAAAATTCTGAAAACTCTAATCAAAAAGAAGCTCGAAAAGTCAAAGGGCGCTTGGGTGGATGAACTCCCTACGGCACTGTGGGCTTATCGCACATCTTTCAGAACATCAACAGGGCATACCCCTTTCTCTTTGGCATACGGATCGGAGGCTATGCTCCCAGTTGAAACCATCGTGTCGTCCCACCGTAAGATCCACTATAACCCAGAAGAGAACGAAGAACTCCTTCACATGTCTTTGGATCTAATTGAGGAGAGAAGAAATGATGCAGCCCTCAAAGCAGCAGCCCACAAGCAAAAAGTGGCAGCACACTACAACTCCAAAGTCAAGCATCGTACCTTACAAGAAGGAGATCTTGTCCTCAAGCGAATCTTCCCTCGCCCCGGAACACTAGATCCAATCTGGGATGGACCATATGTAATTCATAAAGATCTCCACAATGGAGCTTATATTTTGTCAACAGTGGACGGAGAGGTGTTCCAGAGGGCATGGAACATCCAACACCTCCGTCGATACTTTTCTTAACTTGTACTGCCCATATGAAATGAATTAACAAAGAGAATCAGTGGACGTAGGCATTTTCGTGCCGAACCACTTTAAAAACCTTGTCTCTTTTTTAACTTGTTCCTATATATCTTGGCTGCTTGTTAACTTTATCCTTTTCTGTTGAACAAAATTCTGTGCATATAGCATTTCCATTCAAGGCGCTCCACAGCGCGACTTCTCCTAGGCAAGACCTAACAGGTACTATACGAATCTATGCCCTCGCCAATGAGACACTTTTGCTCCGGCATCCCTCTGCTGCGGGTTAACTCATTGCTCACGACGGCCCTCAAAGCCAACTGTAATGAGCCGATTATAAGCCACCAAGAAGGCCGACTATAGCCAAGGCAGCTCATTACGGCGTTCGGCTCGCCGACAACTGTGAACCTACTTTAAGCCCCAACATAAGGTGTGGCCAGCCAGGGGCAGTTCACGGTTGACGATCGGCACCCACGCTAGCCGGCCACAGTAAATCGAATAATACCCACGATTACGGGCCATAATGGCCCGGGTAGTTACTGTGCGCGATCTCGGCTCCGATGTGTCTTAAGTACGGCTATGGTAAAAAAGATTAACTCCCCGCGGAGGCGTAAGATAGGTGACAAATGTCTCCAAGACCCACAGCTAGGAAAAGTAACTACAAAGCCCGTTTGCCATGAACTTAAGCACATTGAAGGCCTTCCGTGATTGGAAGTTTTACTGTTTCTCATATTTCAATTTTATTTAAAAAACTTTTCTCCTATCCTCTGTAACAATCCCTAAAGTACAGGAAACAGAATAGGAGACATTCGCTAATGGAAGCGGATACTCACAGCAAGACACTGAACCGCATTCCACACTCAGTCACGTAAGACATTCAAAGTTGCCATCTACAAGTGAAATATGAAGGGCGGTATTTTCTTCTTTCATGTATAAACATGTGGCTATAATTTATTCACACATCACACTAGCATTGCAAGACATGAAATTATGTTTTAAGCAAGAACTTGACATCAAACACAATTTAATTACAAGCATATGCATAGCTATATTTCTCATACAACATGTCAAAATGGCAAAAACACTCAAAAACGATAGAATCAGCTTAAGTTAAAAAATTACACGTCAAGAATAATGTTGTTTATTACAAGCAGCATAATTACAGCCTAAGAGTTACGTACTGTTCTAAGACTAACATACACAACAATGTCAAGTTCACAAAAGGATATCCAGGTCAAATCAAGAAGCCGGCTGCGTCGGAGTTTTATCCTTATTCTGTTGCCCACCTGTCCGGTCAAAGAAAGAATTCATTAATGATAAGCAACCAAGTTAACGGAAAGACTAGAAAGGAAGACTTACCAGCATCTACTCCTTGATCATCTTGATCATCATCCTCTACTTGCACACCTGCCTCCTCAGCTGCAAGCAACCGCATGCCCTCCTTCACCGCCACCTTATCCTCCTTGGTAAACTGGGCAGTAACCACATCCATCCTGAAGGCCACGCCACCCTCCTTATCCGCCTCAGCCTTGACCTCCTCTAGAGCCCTGAGATAGATCCTAGCCATAACCCGGGGGTAATCATCCATCCAGGACAAGTTACCCTGCCTCCAAGTACGGAAGTACATATCTTGGAGCATCTCATCCATCATCCCCTCGTTCTCCTCAAACTCCCTCATTCGGACCTCAGAAGCCCGCAGCTTTGCCACGACAGCATCCCTCTCCGATCGGTACCGTAAACGGTCAGCCTGAAGGGACCTCCTCATCGCCTCCATCTCCTCCTTCAACTTGGCCTGAGCAAGCACCGCGGCCTCAAGTCTCCCCGATAGTTCCTCTACCCGCTCGAGGTCCGCTCGCCGAACCTCATCCACCGTGGCAATGGCCATGTCAATCCGCTCCTTACAGACGGCCTCCATCTTCCGCAACTCTGCCCTGCTGGCCTCTTCCATAGTCTTCCTCAATTGTCTGGATGCGGCCTCATGTTGAGAGATTTGAATGGCTTGGTCGGCAAGTTGTTTAGCCTGGTCGGAAACCATCAACCGTAGCCGAATGTTGGCGCTCCCTATCTCTTCCCCAGCCTTGACCAATCGGGCGTGGTGCCCCATCAATTTCCTGGTCTCCTCAGCAACCCGGTCAATATTTGCCTTAGCCGCATCCTCCAGAGTTACAACCCGAGTAGTAAGCAAATCAAGGTCCAGGGACTTAGCTTCGTCAAGCACCCGTACCATAGGATTGCGAGGGAGAAGATGCTCACCAGTAACCTCATCGAAGGAGATGTCATGAGATGCCGGGTCCAGGTCCGGATGACCCGCAAACGGATTGCGAACTAAGCCAGGGTGATCTATCGAGGTGACGGTTGGATTCTCAGATAGATGTGGGGAAGGTATAAACTCGGTGCCCTCCTCAATATCATGAATAGGCTGGAGTGGGGCCGAAGGGCCAGGAAGAGATTCAAACATAGATCGACTCCTCTTCCTCTTTTGTATATCTTCTTCAATAACTCCAAGAAGAGGACGATAGCCGACTACGTCTCCAGGACGGTTAGTAGGAGGCTTCGGCTTGGCGTAAGCTTTGAGGAGTTTGTATTGTTCAAGCCTGTGTCGAAGATCGGAGGTCTTGGCCGTTTTGCCCGCTCCTGGAATAAAAATCAAGTGTCACCAGCATGCATTGAGTCATCATTCGAGAATTAAAAAGAATAGAGAGAAATTCATCTTGAACCGCACAAGTTGCCTCGGTAGAAGCACTCCCGAAAGATAAATCGACGCCGGTCCCAACCTTATTAGCTTTCTTGGACTTCTCCGTTTCCTCCAACTCTTCAAAGGCTTGGCGGAGAGCATCATCCGTCCACTCTTGGATCACGCCCGCCTGCCCAGGAGGCAAAGCCCCGGTGACATCACCGCCCTGTCCTTCGCCACCATCATCGCCGTGACGATCACCGTCACCTTCTCCACCGCTTCCGCTCTCCGCCTCACCTCCTTCATCCTCGCTTTTTCCCCTTCCACTTTATCCTCCTCCTGAACATCTGGATGTGTGCTGGGAGAGGGTCCATCAGACTTCTTGAGTTTCTTCCCCCCGGCGACTGGATGCGCCGAGAAGGGTCTCCTTTTGCCGCTCTTCGCCGTGGTCCCTCCTGTGGCTTTGGCAGCCCTCTCCTCCGCCGTGTCTCTCTGCTTGACCACAGACTGGTGTGGTAGGATCAGGTTGTGCCCCAGAAGTGTAGCGTTCCTAATCAAGTAAGAGGCCGACCTATCCCTTCCCATGATGGCTTCTATTTCCGCAGCCATCTGAACCAGGCAATCACTCTCTATGACCGCAAAGCCACCTGTCGCTAGCAAGAAATAAAAACACATGAGAAGAAGCGTTGCAGTCAGAACAGAAATCATAAAAAAACTTCGACTTACAGCCTGAAGTGAAGCGATGGATGGAAATAGAGTCATCCTTAACGAAGAACCATTCTTTCTTGAACATGCTGAACTTCGAATATAAGTCCAGGACTGGCTTGAAAGATACGGCTGATTCCAAGCTGATGTATGGAGACCCCTTCTTATAGCATCTCAAGTTGTACAAATACCGGATCTCCCGGTTGGAGGGAGGACGCCCGTATCTCCTCTGGAAGATAACAAAGAGGCTCACCAGAATGGCGTAAGAGTTAGGCTGGAGCTGAAACGGAGCTACCTTCAAATAGGTGATGAAGCTGATTATCCAAGCATTGATCGGGGGAATGGCCCCACACATGCAATGGTACCGACTATAGGCGAAATACCCTTCGGGGGGATTATATGGCATCACTCCCTCCCCCGACAATAGCATGTGCGCTCTGTCAATCCCAAAGGAGCGAGAAATGACATCGAGCTGCTCGCCTTTGAGGGAGCTAGGGAAACAGTCAGGAGGTGAGTTCAGAAGCTCCTGGGGGACGTACCCATCTACTAGTGACCTCGGGATGGGCCCATGACGTCCCGGTTCTGACTGAGCTGGGGGCACTGCGGAAGGATCGTCCCTGTCCTGGGATTTCTTCTTCTCTGATCGGGTTTCAACTTTATGAGACATTATCTGCAACACGAGAAAACACATTGTTAGAATAAGGATATAGAAATATAAACGAACAAGTGTATATTGTCTAGAGTTCCACTTATAAACGCGTAAACTCATTCGGTATAACAAGGTTCAAGTTTCATTCGGCACTCAAGCCATTCGGTATAACAAGGTTCAAGTTTCATTCAGCACTCAAGCCATTCGGTAGTACAAGGTTCAAGTTTCATTCGGCACTCAAGCCATTTGGTATAACAAGGTTCAAGTTTCATTCGGCACTCGAGCCATTCGGTAGTACAAGGAAGAAGTTTCATTCGGCATACAAGCCATTCGGTAGTTCAAGGCACGAATTTTCATTTGGCCTTATACTCCCAAGTTCATTCGGTACTCAAGCCCCTTCGATAAAATAATTGAGTTCGATCAGTGGATCAGTCTTAAAGAATCATTCGGCTCACCTGGTTCGGCAGATGAGTTGATTCGGTAATTGGCTAATCCGATTATTTCAAGCAATCAAAGTTGATTCGGCCAAACGATGAAGGGTGAACGTAGACGCGAGGTCCATACTTATAGACAAATACTAATGACCGGACCAGTTGGATCGGCACACAGGACCGGGTGAGGATACCCAAGCTAAAGCAAAGCACGCCATGTGTGTATCCACATGCCCTACTTTGGGGGGCAAGTGTTGAGCAAATCTGGACCAGGCCAACTCCTTCCCCTACACACCGGACCAGATCCCACCGAACCATGTTCGCCTGCCGAACCAAACCATCCACCGAACCAACTCCTTCCACTCCATCCACCGAACCAGCTACTTCCAAACCATCCACCGGATCAACATACTCCCGGACCAGAACCACCACCGGACCAACATACTCCCGGACCAGGGCCACCGCCGAACCAATCCACTTCCTAAGAACTGCCGAACCAACTCACAACCGGACCAACTCCACTCACAACCGGACCAACTCCACTCACACCCGAACCAAAGCCACTCCAACCATCTCTGAACCAAGGCATTGCCGAACCAACCTGGCCAGGCCAGATTACATCAGCTCAAGCCCACCAACAGCTATATACATCCAAGACCCCTACCCCCAGCCTCACTCTATAAATAGAGGGGCAGGGGTACAACAATGGGGACAAGTTTGAGAGCTCAAGCACGGATAGAACTTTCAAACAACTTTCATATACTTGTATCAAAGCTTTGTACTTGTAATCTAAATAGAAAAGGAGAATAACATATAAAGTGGACGTAGGCACATTCTGGCCGAACCACTATAAATCTGCGTGTCTTTTACAGTTTAGTCTCTGCTTTTCATATATTTGCATAAATCGCCCAAATCACTAAGAACAACGTAAAATCAACTAAGTCATACAACTTGGAGGTGTTTGTCCATTTTTTGTGCAAACACATACCAAAGCTATCGAGATTTTAAGATATAGGTATCGAAGATATAAAATAGGCTATCGAAGATGAAGCTATCCAGCTTCTAAAATAATCTATCAAATGTGTAAGGTAACCTCTAAGATAAGCTATCAAAGATGTAAGCTATCGAGCTTCTAAAACAGACCATCGAAGATGTAACTTATGCTATAAAATATCAAGCTATCGAGCTTCTAAAATAAGCTTATCGCATATCTAAGATGACAAATTTATAATTAAATAGAAAACTGGTATTTCCTTAATAAAGTAACTACTTTTTGACTAATTTTTTACACATGTCATTTAGTTATTCATTCTTTTTACATTGTAGTAGAAATCTCGATGATTTACTCCTCTAATTGTGCCTTAATTAATCTTTTTCCTTAATTATTTTGTTAGTTATGAATATTTTCTGCCTTGCCATTTAATTAATATAGATTCGAAAAATCATGAAAATTTTCCCAAAATTTCACCGAAAATCGAACACTTTCAGCCTTCTGTAAAAATTTCAGATCAAAATATTAAAGTACAATATTTCTAAATATTAATTTACAATCAAAACTGTCTATTTTCATCTCAAAAAATTCATAATAAATTATTTTCTCATCCAAAAATTATGAAAATTAAAATTAATCTCCGACTTGATGTTATGAACGTCATATTAAAATTTCAATCCATTTCGACATGATTAACTCATGTTTTACTCTTAAACATATCATAAATAATGTAATTTAACATCCAAACTTATATAGGATTAATATGTTATTATCAAAACATAATTATCATCATTCAAAGCAGCAAAAACATGTGAAATCGAATCTAAGTAGGTTTGGATATGAAATAGGGTCAGTATCACTCACCAAAGTAATTAGCTTGTTCAAAATTATTTATCCTTTTAGAAAATTGCTTGAATCTCTCTTTGTTCAGTTTCCCTCTTCATTTGATGATGGTGGCCTAGCTTTAGTTCTATTTTATTTTTATAAAATTTTTAAGAAAAATGTGTGATCCTCTTCGGGATAGGAGAGCACACATGCACAAATATATAACAACAATAGTAAAGGAGCTGCCAACAAGTCTGGCAGGTAGCAAAAGACCCCCCCCCCCCCTTGTACGGAAGAAAAAAATCAAACCCTCCTAAACGCCTATGAAACTAAAGACTAGTCCTAAATTGACAACTCTATCTAGAATCCAAGGCCTAAAGCGACACCAAAAGATAAGCAGCCATCCGAAACAACTTCCGCAACCTCAACAACCAGGCTGAAAAACCACAGTATAATGCATCTACATAAACCACTAACAAACTTCAAAACAACAATTATCACAATAAATCCCCAAAATATCAATAACCCTCGGGCAAAAGACTTAAAAGCTTTACGATTTAAACGAGGACTTCTTCTAATATTACCAGTTGAATAGCTCATACTATTCCTTCTACCAAATTTGGATGCACGAGACATTTCACTAGCAAGGAAAAGAGAACGAGGAAATTTACCTGAAATAACATTTTTATCCATGAAAACTGACCTCTTATCTACCATCGAAACAACATCTTTAGAGGAAGAAGCAAACTCTCCAAAAAAATTCTCTAGATCTCCAAATTTCGAACTAAAATTCTTGCCAATGTTTATATCGTTGACAGCATTAAAATGAACGAGCAGATCTTCCAGAAACTCGATACCTTCTTTTCTCTGCGACCAAAGGTGATCTAAAAGAATGCTCTTAATTTTTATAACCTTAAGAACAAAGAGGAAGCCATGCTCGATGATGGACCAATTATTAGAAGAATTCAATTTCATCAAACATTCGACCTTTTTGTGACCAGAACAACTGCACTTAATAGAGACGCAGCAATCCCTAATCAAATGAGAAGGGTCTCCACAACGATAGCATAGCCTATTCCCTCTTTTGAAAAAAAACTCCTTTCTTCGATCTTGGCTTCTGAGAAAAAACTTTTGGATGATACAAGCACGGCTCTTCCATCCCATGAGTATATGATCGACCATCAGCATGAACACGATCAGTAAATGAATTGTAATTAGGGAAAAAAGAATCGAAAGAATGTGAGAAAGAAGGAAGTGATTGGGGAAAAAAGAAAGGAGCAGACGCCATTCCTAATGAAAGTGAAGGTTAGGAAAGTGAAGGCAGAAGGTAACTTATGTTCTAGGGATATAAGGATTAATAATTTGGGTTTGGACAAAAGCCCCTCATTGTCTAATCTTAATAATTCATTAATGCCCTTCATTATAAAATTCCTTTTTTATTTTTTTAATCTTTATGACCGAATTTAATTGCACTAATTACCCTTGGTTTACTCAATTAATCTGTTTAAGTGTCACTTTTGATTAATTAAATTTCCTTTGAGTGATTCCTCTAATTAATATTAAATAAATTATTATTGCTAATTTAATCACATCTTATGGCTCTCCAAAATATGGGATGTTACATACTAATTAGTGTAATCACATTTCTCTTTTTTAGTTGGATCGACGTCGTTACACTTATCAAACTCGAGGTGGAGTATAGAAGTGGCTAAGGGTAATCGTGTTGTGATGAGAGCATTTTTTTAGTAGAGTGATGAGAGGTGCACTGGATAAGTGAAACCTTTATAACTGGTTGGTTGTATGGTCAGCAGAAAGAAGTGGGTGTCGATTGGAGAGTCCAGTCCACTACTTAGTGGAGTGGCGAATGTGTGCACCATTTGTGATGATCGTGTTTAGGATCATGTTTTCGATGGAGATCTCCATATTTTGATGCTCGAGGTATCGATATTGATCGAGTGGTGAGCTTAAATCAAGTGATGGATGATTGTCGAGTTGGAAAATCCATAGACTGTATGAATGTCTTTGTGGTATTAAACACTTTTCAAACCGAGTGGTGTGGTATAACTCATGGAGAGAGTTGCATCGCTCGTAGGTGTTGGTAGCAATTTATGATTTGGTATGATTGAGAAAAAAAGGAGGTGTTGATTAAACTAAGGATGGAAAGCTGTGTGTGTTGCTTTATTCAATATGGTTAATTTCTTATTTTTCACTTTGTAGCAGCAATTTGGATTAAGGTGAAGATTAAGTATATGACGAAGATATGTCATGCGATGTTTGTATCAATGTGGATGCTATACCACATTTTGCCAAAGGTCTCCCTTTTATTCCTTAGGTATACGAAAGATACATAGTAAAGCGTTTTCGTAGGCTATTCTACAAAGTTGAAAGAAGCATCTTAATTCAATAGCCGAGATACATAAAGGATAGTTGAATGCTTTAACATTAATAATGTAATGTAGCTAAATGGTAAAATTCAAATTTTTAACATCGGAGATCTTGTACTTAATTAGTCCTACAAAATAAACATCATGTCTAAATTGTTATGTAAATATATGCTTTATAAACCGAATGTCAAAACTACGTAGTGACAAAAGGTATCTTGATGCTGAGTCAAATGTTAATGAAAATGAAGAGCAAACCAACCTAGATAAGTGCGCTTTGAGCATGTTGAGTACTAAGTTACCGTGAAGTCTTCACCATCCAAGCAAGAGGTGTGCCAAGCTACGCATAAAGCAATAAATAAAGATGTATCAACAAAAACATGTCATCAATTTGTATAGGGCAATAAAAATGTGAAAAGATGTGGAAATTAAGAAAGTGAAAATGCAGATCCTTTCTTCTTCTCTAAGTTTTTCTTTTCTTTTATTTTTTTCCCCAAACGCTAAAAAGCTTATATCATTGAGATCAAAACTCTATTGTCAATCATAGATTATTGATTCAACTTTTAATTATAATTTTTTACATTTGTTTTATTTGTTCAATTGTAAACACGGTTTTGAGAATCCATAAAGAGAGTGGTTGAAAGAAATGATTAGCGTTGGTTTATTTCTTTATTTGAATGTTTGACAATTGTATTCATCTATTTTATATTCAAGCTTTATCTATTTGCGATTTGAATGATAAAAAATTTTAAATAAACTTGCACGATATATTTATCTTCTGTTATGCTACTACAGGCAGCTAAAATCTTAACACTAAACTGCATAAAGTAATGAGCATAAACCAAACCAAGAAAATGTATGTTTAGAAGATCAAATGGAGTACCTCTAACAATAACTCAAAGTAAAATCTTACCACTTGATATTGGTACTTGGAAATTGAGTTTACATGTCAATACCTTAACCAATTTGAAACATGTGTTGCTGCACTGTACGGTAACAGCTGCCTTTTGTTTTGTTTGTCTACTTCATATCAATGTTTAATACAAATAAAAACAATTTAATCGTTAGTTAAGTTGTCTATGTACACAGTCTAGGTTTATGGATCTAGAATTAAATGAAGCAAAATCTATACACCTACTTTGCTCAAGAAAAGTAAACATAAAACGTGTATACAATTTAATACGAGCTGCAAATTAATAAAGCCAGTAATACAAACAGTACATGGACTATTATTATCTATTTTTCCTTCTAACAAACCTAGAAATCTTGATACGCTCTTGCAGGAAGCTGCAAGCTAGAATACCCAAATTATATTGAAATTTTCAATTCAGAATATTTTATCTAGAATTATTTAAATCAATCAGTTAACATTAGATGCAGAAGAAATATTTTCGTAAAACTTTAGGGCTCATTTTCGTTCATTTTGAATTTTGTGTATTTCATTTTTAATATTCATTACAAAATTGAAAAGAGCGAAACATTTAAAATTCTAAATCACGACGATGATGAAGAAACGACCGATTGAATGGATTGTTCTTTGTGATTTTGTTATATCTCAAAACACGGAAAGTAAAATAATTTTTTATTTATTTATGTTAATTTCATTTTCAAAATTAAATCTTTTTAAAAAATGCATGTATCGTGTATTGTTAAAATACTATGCATTTGAGAATGAAACAAGCCTACATAATGTCTTCGAATGGAGTTGGCAACAATGTTTGCTTGCTAACCCATATTGATTTACAAATTAAGATCATGACTGCAACATATTTGTTGGGATAAACCTCCAGATTGATATTTTGTTACTGGCTTCAATTGCAAACGAAAAGTAATGTTGGCCACAGAAGATAAAAATTAAAGAACATCTTTACTGGAATAAAGCGTATTCAAAGATTATATACATCAATCTTGAGCAAAAAAAAAATGGACAATGTTGGATATGTTGCAAGAATCTACTACTTCCATGGCATCGATTGAATCAGCAATCATTTTATAAACAACAGGCGCTGGTTGTCAAATTGTTATGTGTTACCATCATCTAAAGATAAATTATGCAATGGTATATAAAAATGTGCATATTGTTAGGCTTGCCTTGAAATGACATGCGGTGTGATTTGGGTAGTTTGGTTGTTATTGCACTTAAACAGAGTTACAAAAGCTATCTTTATCTGTTGCAGCATACACACACAGCGGTGCTAAATGCATTGCATTAGGTATTCTGTTTTTACCCACGAAATTCGTTCGGCGGTATACCACCGAGTGATTGTGAAGTAAGCTCAACGTCTTGCTGTAGAATGAAGTAAAATCTCTCTTATTTTAAATTAAATTTCATTCGGCAATATACTGTTGAATGACATTGGATAATTTAGACAGTGTAATACGGTGCACTTAGCACCACTTATACTATATAGAAAGGCGTTCAACTACACGTCAAACAATGCAGCACCCTGATATCCACTCAAAATTTTCATTTAAATAATCATTCTTTCTTTCTATTCTCACTCGCACCATTATTTAAATAGAAACTTGTGGTTGAAAATAAAGGGCAATTGGAATGCTGCCGAACAGGGATGCCAAAGAACCCTCCTTCTGTGTGTGTGAAAATGTTGATTATCTTGGTGATTCTGCTTATAGAGATGATTTTAAAAAAAAACATTTGAACAAGCTCTTTTACTAGAATATATTCATCACTTCCGATAAAATTAGTCGTTCAATAAAGAAACGGGCATTTGGGGTTAAAGGCACCACGAAATATTGCTTACAAATACCATAAAAAAATACACAATAAAAATTTTATACTTCATAATACCAAAGCATTTTTTACATGGCCATCAACTACCAATCAAAATTAATTTGCAAGACGAACAACCGTCGGCGAATACAATACCAAAGTATGTTGAAATATAAATTTGAAAGTTATATTTGTAGGATCGTTTTCACCCTAGAGGGGGGTGAATAGGGCGATACTAATAATAATAAAAATTAATGTGAAAATAAAAGCAATAACAGAAAATAATGCAGAAGAGATCACACACAAATTTATCCAGCTTCGGCAAAACCCTCCTTACGTGTTGTCCCCAAGGTTTCTACTATAAATTAAGTAGTCAGACGCTTACGTAAACTTACGACACCCGCTAATAACTAACCTAACTCTACGCTCAAAACTCTGCCACTGAGTTGCGAATTCTCGAACTATACCACCGTAGTTCGTAACCTAGTTACACAACTAGAGTTTCACAAATTTTAAAAGAAAATTACAAAATAAAACAAAACAACTAAACAAATAAAAACAAAACCCTAATTAAATTATAGCCCAATATAAACTAACTAGACCAGCCCACTAATAATTAAAACAAGACACGCGTTTCTCCTTTTTGTTTCTTCGTTCCTCTTCAAAAAGCTAGGGCTTCGTGATTGAAGTTGTTGCCTTGAACAATTGGAGCTCGAATCGATTGCTTGCTTTGATACTCTTGTTCCTCAATTAGCCTACTGCTTCAATTAGTGATCTTTGATTTGCTTTGCAGCCACTTCAGTGACGAGTTCGAATGCTACTTTGAATTAGTAAGTGATTTGCCTCTTTTCGATATTTGTTTATGCTCGATTTGATTGTTCTCAAATTCGTGATTTTATGCCGATGATGATGTGGGAATTTATAGAGATTGAAAGCCCTATATTTGCGTTTGTATATTTCTTTTTGAATTTGTCATGATTTTATCACTTGCGTTGATTTTTGATCCTATGGTTTTGTTATTTGCTGACTTGTTCTTTGTATACGAGTTACTCCGTGAATTTGAAATTGCTCTGTTCTCTCCTATGACTTCGGCATTTGAGTTTTTGAGATAATCTGGACTTGTTCACTCTCTTGACTTTGTTCCAATTTTTGCTGGCTTTGACTTGTTCATTGTTTCCTTATAACTTCTGATTTTGTTCAAAAGCTTGACTCACGGCTTCACAGTTTTTATTGTATATTTGTATGTCACTCCATGTACATACATATCTGTATGTATATCTGTGCAGTTAATGCCCCGCTATTACCCCGCTATAACCCCGCTATATCTCGTAGCGGGTTTCTACCGCTACGATTTTTCCATATAGCCCCACAATATAGCTTTTCCGCTTTAATCCCCGCTATTTCCGCTATATCCCGTTATTTCCACTATATTCCGCTATTCCCGCTATATCTTCTTTAATAAAATGAATTGAAAAATTCAATTTATACATTATAAAATTATGAAACTAATTTATTCGATTTAATTTTTAATATATTTTCAAAAATGAAAATACTCTAATATTCTACTAAATTCAATTATGTTATATAACAGTTTTACGTTTATTTAAAGTTTATTCGCACATGTTTTTATTTAAAAATTATTTATGTATTAGTTACAATTCAATTGAATGATAATTTTTTATTTAATTACCATTTATATATTCGTAAAAACATTAAGTACGAGTTTTATATGCTATTTTAAAGTCATCCGCTATATCCCGCTATATCCTCGCTGTATCTCCGCTATGACTTTTTGCACCTCCACCGCTTTGAATCTGCCGAGCGCTTTAACTGCACAGATGTATATATGTGTGTGATGGCTCTGGTATCAATTCTGGTCGTTCATGTATATACATGGTGCACTTGAAACTGAACTTGTACTTGTGTAGAGCTGTTGTCCTGTTCTGACCATGCTATGTTGGTTGAAGTCTGATTCAATATGTTTTGTTGTTTTATTGTTTGTAGTTGCATATACACATGTTTGCACTTGGTTCGAGCATACTGGTGTGTGCTTGTTATTGTGTTCTGGTTTGGTTCAACTGAGTGTTGTATGCAGTCTTGTTAGCCTTGCATGTTTGTGTGAGTTTTGCATTCACCACTTTGAGTCAGTTGCTTCGAGCCTCTTGTGCGTTGAACTTGTATATGTCTTGTGTACATTGATCTGTGTACTTTGGCATCATTGTGAAGTCTTGTTGCATTTTGGTGTTGAGGCTTCGTTGTTGAATTTTTGAAGTGGTTGCACTTCAGTGTACAATCATTGTTGTATGTGGTTACTGAGTTGCTTGAGTTAATTTTGAAATTGTTGTCACCTATGTATATATGTATGCTGGTCTGCTTCGAGTTATGTTAATCTGCACTGTGTCTTGGTTGAGACTTCACTTATGCACTGGTCTTGTCTGGTTTCCACTGCATATATATATGTATATGTATATATATATGTATATATGTGTATATATATGTGTGTATATATATGTGTGTATATATATATGTGTGTATATATATATATGTATATACATGTGTGTTCACGCATGTATACATGTATGTTGTGATGCCTTGTTCTGCTTGATGCTCTGTTGTCACCACTGTTGCATTGTATCTTCATGTTTTTGCTGAGTCCTTTATATTCGCTTTGTCATTGTGAAATTTGAAGTGATCTTGTCTGGTTACATGATTTGGTCTTCATGTTGCATTGTAATCTATTCTGTGGGATGTTGATGTAGTCATGCTGACCCATTTGAACTGAGCATGTTTGAATTGATTGCTCCTGACAATTTCATTGCACATGTACATGACTGGTGCCTTTTGTTGTTGCCTCTGAGTTTACCACTACTTGTCTCTACATATTCATATACATTTGAACATGTTCACTTTATCTGTACTGTTCATTTGCCGGTCTAGTTAGCCTTTGTTGTTCTGGAGTGAAGTCTTCAATGTTGTGTGTTCTATTCATGACTGATCTGGTCTGGATTCTTTGATGATGTTCGATTTTTGGTCGAGGCTATTTTGTTGTCATTTGTATTTGCACTTTAGTTGAATCCAACCTTTGGCTTGGGTTTGACCTTGTGCTCACCTGTCCCTGCAATTTTATCAAGCAAGTGTATATCGGCGTGCACGACCTTGTGGTATGTACAGTGATACACTGTGCATGTTACAAGATGTTCGTGTAAGATGAATTCAAAAGAAAAATGATGACGAACAACCCAAATAACTGAGGCAAATGATATTTTCAAACACACACTTCATTGTACACTGCAAAAATATTTCTTTTTCAATTTTACTGCGTCGGTGTTTATTTTGCAGATAATTCAGATGCGGATACAAGCTGGAATAGAGTTGAAAATCAATTACGAGTGATGAGTGAATGTAGTGAGGTGAAAATGTATGTAAAAATTGTATAGTGAAAATTGTATTATAGTATGAAACTGTATTGAAATTGAAAATGTGTATATGTAGTGAGAGCTCAAATATTTATATTTGAATTTGTAATAAAATATTTGCTTGAATAAAATATTTGTTTGAATATAAATTCTGAGTTATTTATTTTATTCAACAAATATTTATTTAATTATGTAAAAAATAAAATAGTACAATAACAAATACATTTAAACGAATATATATATATATATATATATGTTTATTATCATCAAACAAAAATCATATGATATTGTATTCTACAATATTTTAACTAAATAAAATTTACAAATAAATAATTATTTGGAATTTTATGAAGTATTCTTAAAAACACCATTAATGGTTATAAATAAGATTGTTGTGGTAATGGTAAATTTATCATTGTCATGCTAATGTCAAGCAATTGGTAACCAACATCAAGCTACATCGGTAGTATAGCAATATTATCGATATGGTAACGGTAAATTTACCATTATTAACAGTAAAGAAATGTCAAACCAATGGTAAAGATAAATTTATCAGTCATGTTAATTTTGTTTTTTCACTATTTTAATTAATTTCAACCATAAAAACCTATGAAAGTTTATCATATTCTAAGCAGATGTTTGTAGTATTATTTATGATGATAATTCTTTTTGACTTTATTAACCTCAAAGTTTAAGATTAGCAAAATTATTATTCCATATTGTTGTAAATAACTTGAGGTGAACCAACAAACTTTTCTATGTCAGCTAAATAAAGTCAAAATGTTTATAGAAGCATCAACGGAGTTAGAATTGATAACAAAATATTTATATTTTTATCATTATAAAAATTTTATAGTTTTATGTATCGATAATTTACCGTTACCGGCTAACGGTTTACCAGTTTATCGGGTATACCAAAAAACATTTTACCAGCGGTAATAGTAAGGTATCGGTAGTCATTTTTCACTTACCACTATTATCAGTACGATAACGGTTTTCTCGTATCGCTAACGGTTACCATTAGCATAACAGTCCTAATTATAAACACACATGTTAATATAAGTTCAAGAGGAGCATTAAAGTTATATCAAATAAAAAAGAATAAAAAGTGGAAGAAGAAAACTAAATATAAACAACAGAAGCTGAATGTAAACATGAAAACTAAACAAGCCGTAAAAACAAGGATTTAAAAAATAAGTAAATAAAATCAAAATCCCAACAAAAACAAAAATTTCAATTTTCATTTTAAAAAATAACCTTCCAAAACAACAAATCCAAATGTGCAATCGAAAAGCAAAAAATACCTCAAAATTGGAAGTAGAAACTGCAAATTGAAAATGGACTAAAAGCTCAAAACTAAACTCAAAATGAAAACAAACATCGCCAAACCTTTTCTTTCCAATTAAGCTCTCTAGTCATTTGCCAATATTTGGTACAAGAGCTACAGCTCAGTGTTTTCTTATAACCTGTAACATTAAAAACTGCCAATATGAAATCTGAAACATCTGTTCAATAAGCCATTCCGTACATTGATGATCACCGTGATAACTAGAGCATGCAAGCGGAGAAACAGCAGTGGAAATAAGTATTAATTGGTAGATCTAGTGTGCAAATCCAAAAATAATTAACTACCACCGTATCGAACTGAATCGATATCACATTCCACATTTCAATCAGACATCAAATATTTCAGCATCTAAAGAAATGTATATGGCAATCAGAAAATCATTTGAAATTTGGAGAAAAAAGTTTTTTAACATTTTAAGGTACAAATACATTTTATTATTTTCATATGTCCACTTCGTGATTTTATAATAAAAAGTTCAACAATCAGGATGGGGACTTTCACAACAAAAATGTAAATGCGGACTTGTTTTCTTCTGAATTTACGATTTTCGATTAACAAAGCTTAAAAACTGCTAATGCAGTTAAGTGTACAAAGCTTAAAATATGAATATTTTGAATCTGCGATTTACGATTTAAATCTCGTTTCAATATAAATTTTGTGCTTTACAATTTAAGTTTTAATCCCATTTTGAAAACATTGATTTTCCACTCTTGAAAACAAACAGATTACTGATACAAATTTATGTAATTAGTCTGATTGTCGTAGCATTCAGGTTATTTTTAACTCAAAATTTTGCATTTGGAGAAATTTTAATTTTGTCTTCACTTTTTTGAAATGATAAGAAAAATAACTGAAACTGAAAGTTCTTTTTAATAACAGTATTTTAGACATATTATTGTCATAATACAAATTTCAGTGTAAACCAACCACATCTAGTAGTTTTTAATAAAGAATTGAAACTAAGAATTGTTTTACTAAAAATATTCCTGTTTAATATAAATTTCGATAGGGTTCTGTTATTTTCCTTTTTTATAATTTTGTATATTTTTAGGACCACATTTTTGTGCAATTATTTTAATTTCGTGCACTGGGTTTATTTTAATTTCTTCACTCCAGAAAAGAAAAGAAAAAAGAATAATGCAGATTATGCAGTTTCATTGTATTATCATAACATTTAAAATTAATAGTCAACCACCAACTTAAGATGTTAAAATTTAGCTTGAACATCAAACACTAAAATTATAATTTTAAAATACAATTTTGATAATACAGTAAATATAAACCATGTGTTAAGCACGTTGATGTACTAGTGCGTTTCAAAAAATTGAATATATAAATGTAAGATATTAGCATCTTAATAGTTGTTCAAGACAAGAGAATTTGGATCTTAGAGAGTAGAACCGAAAAAAATGGGACAATAATTGAACAAAACTGCAATCAGTAAGTAATACAAAATTCTAATGGGTCTGGTCAGAGACTGAAATATATGCATTTTAGCTTGCTCCAGCAATTATTCAGCCATCCATGTAACATTGATTTAGGCTATGAACAATATTTGCCTCTTAAAGCATCTCATCTCAATCGCAAGTTGTAAATAAGAGTTTCAGATCCAATGTATCACTAACTTGCTCCACTTTGCTGTCCAACTATGGAATTGATTAGTGGAAACGGTCAAAAATGAAGAAGAAGAAGATAAGTGGAAGAACTCAGTGCACGAGGCTAACCGTTGCGTCAAAGCTCCACCTCCAAGAAGATAAGTGGAAGAAAACTAAAAAAAAGAATGACTTCCCGAAGACCAAAACATTGAACAAGTCATTTTTAACTATTAAAAAAATAAGTTGTGTGCCATGCATCGCATAACTATTGAAAAGCCATATAACCAAAGTATAATATAGCTTCCCAAAGTAAAACTATTGAAAAACAAGTTGCATTTAGGAAGCAAAAAATAAGATAGCAAACATTAGTTTGCTCCTTTGTTGATGAGATAACGAAAATTTGAAACTTGTTTTGCTCCATTGTTGGGGTTGCTCTTAAGAACCATTGACAACCAATAATAAGCCTATCAATGGATACTTTCAGATACGGATGGTGCTACATACACATCTGCATCCTAAATAATTTTCGGATATGGATATCTGCATCGCAGATATGGACGGATATCGAACAATTATCTTATCCACCGACGATCGATAAATCAAGAAACATAAATAAATTTTTTCGATTTAACGTAATTTCTTTTTCAATGGTTTAGTTGTTGTTGTAACGTAATTTCTTTTTTAAACCCATTTATTATAAAAGTATGAAAAATAGACAAATAGATGATGATAAATAGTTTTGAGTAATTAATATGCATTAATTGTAGATAATATAAACTACTAACTTCGTAAAACAATAAATACCTATCTTCTAATGTACTAAAATACACATAATATGAACTATAATCTTGACAAAAAAACCAGACGAATACATTTTGGATGTGCATACCTTCGTATCCGCATTCGTAACGGTTTTTTCGGATATCGGATATTTATCCGCTTTTCAGATACGGATGCGGACCGATTTGGGATTTTTCGAGTATTCATTGATAGGCTTACCAACAAGGCGGAGGGGTCCAGAGAGGAGAGCATAGTGATGAGAGACCTCTTCCTTCCCGTTCCAGCAAAGAAGTTGTGGTCTAATTCAACTTATCATTTCCAGTACTTTTTTGTTTGTTTGTCGAGTGGGCTTAGGCTACAGTCTAATACCTATGATCAAAAGAGCTGAAGTATTTGGAAGGTTATATAGTCTCCAAACAACTAAATTTCTTAATTGTAGGCAAGGAAGTGTAACTGAACAATTTGAACCACATTGAGCCATAAAAAGACAAGAACTTCAATGAATACGAAAAAGGGAAAAAGAAAAGGCACTGCTCTGCTCTTTAAGAATCATCACCCGTATATCCAAAAGTGAGAGGATGATAGAAGAAAAAAAAGTGCTGAAATAATAAAATTTCAGATTCAAATGAGCTTCACCAAAATCAAAAATAATTTATAGAGGATAAAAATGTATGTTTTTTAAAATGGTTGACCATGACCGAGTGAGGCTGCATATTTGCTAACTACGGACAACCTTTTATTGTGTAACATTGACAGTGGCGACAAACTATCATCATTACTTAACCAAGACCTGCTGTGAACTTGTCATTGGAAAGTATGCTTGTTAACACAACCAAAATTTATCGGTATCAGAAATATACCATGTACCTGAGAAAATTGTTCCATTCCTTCCACCACTGGAGAATGATTGACCAACTTTAACTGAAAATAAAGCCATGTCTACCCTGGAATCATCACTGCACAAATGCAAGTCAGCAGAGATATATTATCAAGAGAGCGCTAACACACTACCAAAATTTGATAAAGATGGGAAACTTTGAAGCATCATGTCTTAAGTTGAATAGGTTACCATATCTCGCTACTGTTGAATAGTAGTTACCGTCTCACAATAATTTATTTTGAAACACTGTTCATTGATGTGGAGTCTAATTTTTTATTGAAAAGAAGAGCTGTGATCATTAACATTTAAGACCAACTGAGAATACAAGGATGCAATGAGTAACTAAAAAGCATACTTGGGTTGAATCCTCTTCCATCCATCATTCTATTGTGTTCACATATTAAGCCAATATAGAGCTTGTTCTGGGTTCCCATCACATTGATAATCCAAGAGTATGCTACTAGATATAAACTGTGCACGAGACAAGGAGAAGACTGACACAAGATAGTTTATTATGTTACTGGAAATATATTTCTTCCGGATGAAGTAGTTATTTTGTCACGGTGCAACGGAGCAGAGTACCAAGCACTGGAGTTCCTGAAGGAAGGCACTAAATAGGCAACACTACCAAAAGCAATGAGGGACCAGATGACAGTTAAGCACTGGGTGCCAAGCTCAATATATGGAGCTAGAGCTAAGGCATATCCTGGATGCTTCTACGTGAAGCCTTTGACAGCTTAGATTATTTATTCATTATCTCTATCCTCTTTGCATCAAGGTTGAAGTTATTAAGTGTGACATAAAGGGTCCGCCTACAGTATCGGATCCTACGTCAGATACTGCATATTTCATGGACCTGCATCATATTATAAGTGCATTTGGTGATTGGTGATCGATATAGTTCAATTGAAGTTCTGTAAATCATCAGATGCAACACTTTTCTACACACATGCTCGGTTCAAGTATCATCAAGTGAGAACTAGAAACCAGTGACACAAATTCGTAGTTTGTTATTATAAATTTGGCCAATGGTCCCTGAATCCTTGAGTTTTATCGTTACATTTTAATTTGACTGTTCTTTGAGTTTTCCCATCTGTTCATATGGTTTTAGGCTACATTTGTTAAAGGTGTTAATTGTTTACACTAGTGAATGTTGATGGTTTACTTGGTTTTAGGTGCAAATATACCGCTTATTTAATTGTAGTAGAAATTCTGATAACTTATTTGTTAAATCTGAACATTTATTCTAAGGGTGCGTTCTTAGACAAATTAGATTAGAGGTTCGAGGTTGTGGCGTTCGTGGATAAAAATTTGATTAGAGATTTGATAGAAAGTATTGTGTAATGTATAGCATTTATTTTTTGTTTGCAATAATAATTATTTATTAATTTTTAATCATTAATTAATAAAATTTCATATTTAATACTTAATAAGCAGTAATAAAAATTCAAATTCAAAATTAAATACAATTTCAAACATCTACTACAAAATCAGATACAAAAAATTCAAAAAATAGGAACTATGCCCGAATTACCCAAGTTACATCCGACTTAACTTTTACGTCCTATCTGGCCATTGCATTTTTGAAAGTCCAATCGTTTTGCATTAAAATGCTAATGTAAAAAATATGTCCAACTTAACTCGGATAAGTTGGACGTATCTCCCGCTGACCACTTTTTCATTAGCGTTTTCTCTGTCCCTGAACGAGGCCTAATCAAACAAATTTTAACATTGTCATCCCTTATTCTTTTCCTATGAAGAACTACTTATTGCAAACTAACATGCCCTTGGTTTTAGAAATCATCTATAAGTTAGTTTCACAAGATTTGGAGTTCTCTCGAAATCTCAACTTATAATATTACTATTCATTTTATCCGTAGTAATCACTTACCATAATGAAAGGGCAAGTTGTACCGACAATCGAGATTAGAATCTGCAAATTTAGTTATCTTCTCATCTGGTCATTTCCATTATATGCACATATATATATATATATATATATAATATATATATATATATAACACTTTTGTAAAAATCAAGGTTTTAAATCTCCCTCTTCTCACCCGAGATATAAATTCGAGATTTCTTCAAAATCTGATATTTGATAGCTTGGTTAGTTATCAAAGTTTTAAATCTCCTTCATTTCAGCCGAGATATCAGTCCGAGATTTTCTCCAAAATCCGAGATTTGAAACCTTGGTAAAAATCCTTCTAAACCTCCGCCTAGGCGTTAGGCGAGGCTTACCGCTTAGCGATTCGCCTAGGTCCGTCTAGACAAAGTTTATTGTTTCATGTACGAATTTAAATATGTATTTAGACACTTATTATGAATTATTTAAGGTTCAGTGCCATATATAGCATCAATGTGCTAGTTTTAAACGGTCTTGCCTCCTTGGTTACTCATAAGCACATCCAAATTTTCAATGTATATCAATTGTAAACAAAACACTAAATTTTTATCCAAAATACATGAGTTACCAAAAATTCCTAGTTCCAATTAATTCTCGATTAATCCCCGCCTAAACAATTAATCTTTAGTTCATACTTACCGCTTAGTATTCGTCTAGCGATTTTTACAACCTTGGCATATACTGATGATCTAATTCCAAAAGCATTTCTAGTAAACTAGTCTCGCCATTACTATTTCATACAACACAAAAAGTTTTTGCATTACATAAATAAAAGCGTTATTTTATACAACTACCAATAAAAAACCATCCACGAAATTCTAGAAGTGAGATTTCAAGTCCCATTTAAAATGCCTTTTGTCATAATCCTTAATGCAATACAACTCATTATTTTAAGACTAGTCATACACATTACACACATAGAGAGAGAGGGGAACAGTTCAGTTACACCTCATTTACACATCTCTTATTTTTTAACATATAATTTGAAATCGAATGAAGTTTTGTAGACATCTTATTACATAACTCAAGATCACCTCTACAAATTTTGGTTTAGTTTGAATAGTACTAACATGCTCAAAATCATATTTCAAATCAACGGTTAAAATAAATGTTTTAGCGGTTGATATTTGATTTAACATTTTGAACATGTTCGAAGTTTTAAAATGATCTCATTTTTTTGACATGATGTTCATAATGTAGATTGAACATCCCCAAAATCATTTGATTTGCAATAATGTAGCACCGAAAACCATAGGGTGTAGAATAAGGTGTGGCAAAAGAGAGGTACAGTGGATCCTTATATATGTGCATGTGCATGTGTGTGTGTACGTATGTGTGGAGCTATGCTATGCTCAAACGCTTTATGAATTCGGTCACTTGCACTCGCGGTACTATTGGCTGCTCTAAAAAAATTCATGCATTAATGAACTTGTGGGACCCACTACCTCCCGATTAGCCAATAGCAAAAGAGAGTATGAAATCAAGTCGGGTTTGAGCGAACGTGGCTAGCAAAATAGTGCGTGTGTATATGTATATGCATAAAATAAAAGAAAAAAACAGATACAAGTACAAATCAAGCACATAAAGGCACCAATTGTCAAGTATAAGGTTACATGCTCAATGAAGCTTCAAACTGCAGAAGGTACCTGATATCCATGTTAATATACTACCCAAGATGTTCAATTTGACTGAAGATATCAACTATTGGAGCTCTTCAGATTTACTTTTGACTCTAAACCAAAAAACTTCAGCATAGAAATCACCAACCCAGCGGTTGTTTTCGTTAAGTGTTCATTAAGCATTTCTGCATACACAATATATCTAGCTTCAGAAAGAACATTTTTACTCTTCATAACTTCAAGTACTTTTCTCGCCTCTTCCGAGTGTGCATGCTTACAAAACCCATATATCACAGCACAGTATATGATATGCTCAAGTTGATGGCCCTCTTCAATCATCTCATCTAGAACTTCAAGAACCTTCTCTGGTTTACGAGACCTACTTACATTTAAAATGGTCAAAGTATATTTGAACGCACTTGGTCCATCTGTAACGTTTCCTAAGCAATCCTTAACCAAAGTGATGGCATCATTTATCTCCCCGATTGTGCAAAGACCTTTAACCAAAGATTCATATGACACAATACTAGGTGTCCAAGACATTTCTTTCATCTTACAATAGCATGCACATGCTTTTCTAATATTCCCAATATCTACATAGCAAGGAATTACCAAATTAAAAGTACAAGAATCTGGTTCGAAGACTTCCGACCTCTTCATTTCCTCAAAGAGAAACAACGCCCTATTAACTTCTCCGCAATCATGAAGCGCCTCAATAAGAATGTTATAAAATACAACACAACAAAATCCTTTTACCTTCAACGCTTCAAATACATTCAATGCTTTCAACTCCCTCTCCCCTTTTTCAATAAATACCTTTAAGAAACTAGCCAAATGATCACTAACCGAAAGACCCAACTCACAAATCCTATCGATCAACATAAAAAACTTATCCATCATATTCAACTCAACATATGAAACGAGCAATGGAGTGATTATCTCATAATTCAAAGTCAGCCCCTCAGAAACACAAATTTGAAAGAGTTTATACGCTTTATCAACCTTCTCGATGTCACATAATCCACCTATCAGAACATCATAAACGCCCAAATCAGGTCTATAACCATCGACAACCATCTCCTTCAAAATCCCACATCCCTCCTCAACCTTCCCTACCTTAACAAACCCCTTAATCAAGTCACCATAAACCGACCTATCAACCAACAACTTCTTTCTCTTCATCTCCCTAAACAAGTCCAAACCCTTCTCCATTCTTCCATCTCCACACAATCCATCCATCAACGTCGTATAAGCCATCACATCCCCATCCACTCCATCCTTCTTCATCTCCTCCCAAACCCTCAAACACCCATCAAAATCCTTCTCCTTGACCAAACAGTTCACTATCGATGTATACGCAAACACATCCGGCTTACAAACCTCGCTCCTCATCTTACCCAATACCTCAACTGCCTCCTCCACCCTCTTAGCCTTACACAGCCCTTTAACCATAATCATAAATGTAATCGCCTCCTCCTTCAACCCATCCTTCCTCAAATCCTCCCAAACTGAAAACGCTAAATCAAGATGCCCTAGCCTAACCAATCCGTCCAAAATTCTATTGCACAAAAAAACCCTAGGTTTAATCCCAAACTCATCCCTCATTTTGCGATACACGTAGTACAATCTCCTACCCCTGCCTGCGTCGATATGCATTCGGACGAGTATCTCCAGCTGCATCTCGGTCGGCTCCTTGCCGTGGCCCTTCATGAGGGCGGGTACCTGATCGGCCATCCTGTAGAGGTTGTTGCGGTTGAGGAAGTAGGTGAGAGCGTTGTAGGAGGCGTAGGTGTGGGAGAAGCCTTTTTGGCGGGAGGCCCAGTGGAAGAGACGGGCGTAGAGTTTGGGGCTCAGTTTTAAGGAGGGGTCGGAGTGGCGGAGGAGAGAAGTGATGACGTCGGGGGTGACGCGGCGGAGTTTGGAGAGGGAGGCGAGGAGAGGTGGGCCCCATGTGCGGTGGGTGGAGAGGAGGGAGAGGATGTAGCGGGAGAGCGGAGGCAGGATGGCGAATGGGGCAGAGGTGGGTGGGGGAGCGGGTGATTGTTTGAATGACTGTTGCGGGTCCCAAAGGGACGGGTTATATGATAGAGAGGGTGGAGCGGATGACTTGAATGCGGTCGGGATTTTGGAGGAGGGGCGCAGATGAGTAATGGAGGAGGGAGAAGGGTGGACTCTGGCGGTGGGTGCCATCTATTGGGAACAAGATGTTGGGATTTTGAGCTTGACTAATTTCACACATGAATTTCTTAAATGGGTTGTTAATTGTATCTTTTCTCTTCAAAATATCATTCAAAAAAATAAACCCACTGAAATTTGTATGCTTTCTAGAACCAAGTCATTTCACACGGATCAACTACCACGTAAAGTCGATTTACATGACGAATAATTGTAAATCAACACCATTTTCTACAGTCATCAACCAGCGAATTACTGTTGCTCGATGGCTGAAAAATGGTGTTAGTCGACGGTTGTTTGCCGTTCAAAAAATATCGAAAATGATCCCTTAGAAAAATGAGGTACCCTTAGCAACACACTTTGTTAATGGGTATTGTTAAAGAGACTCCACTTTTGAATAAGAGGGTGTAAATTTTAAGGGGACCCCGTTTAAAAAGAAAATTGTTATGGGAACTCCTTCGAAAACAAAATTCAGTAGGATCCTATCGAAAAATGAAGTGAAATTCGACAGCACCCTATCAAAAAGCAAGAAACGACGTTAATTCACCGAAGATAATTTCTAGTGGGATTTGATCAAAAAATGAACCAAAATTCGGCAGAAAGTTACCGAAATATAAATGACATTTACGATTTATTTATTTTTTGCTAAGACGGAACAAACTTTTTTGGTACACCTCTTGATAATTTTCCGAAAATTGAAAAAATAACCTTCTTTTATCCAAACCTGGAGTTCCTTTAACAATTTGGATAGCTTTGCGAGGCTAGCTTTGTCACCTCCCATTGCAACAGTTGGAAATGGGTAAGTCCGTAGTGGAAGAAATGAGTTAATTTCAAAAAAAAAATTGAATATTTATTGGGCATATGAAGTCTAATTTATTTAGAACATTTTTAGATTACTTTTAAATAAAATCATTATTTTATTTAAATTTA
Organism: Allium fistulosum; assembly: GCA_030737815.1. Classification (NCBI taxonomy): domain Eukaryota; kingdom Viridiplantae; phylum Streptophyta; class Magnoliopsida; order Asparagales; family Amaryllidaceae; genus Allium; species Allium fistulosum. The sequence continues at coordinate 872,101,379 of CM060902.1, forward strand.
CAATATAATTTTATATTACGTAATTAATGTTATATTACACACACACACGTGTATCATACATATGTGTGTGTGCGTGTGCGCGTATGTGTAACATTGCAATCCGTGCAATGTTTGACATGTATGTTTATCAAGGTTTTAAATCTCGGATTTCGGTCACGTCTCGTCTCGAAGAATTTAGATAGCTTATCTCGTATCGGGTGAGATCTCGAACGAGATGAGTGCATCTCGGTTGTCCATCTCGGATTTACATCTCGGTTTCTAAAATTCATTTCGGAGTTATCTCGGAGTATATGTCATGTCGAAAATTAGTTTTCATACACCTAAATTTATAATACTAGTCAGTAGTCACTACCTTAAGGAAAACACTATGCACTTACCTTGAATACATCACACGCTTATCACTAGTAATTTAGTATGGAAAAATATCACTTGTATCATGTAAAATAAACAAATAACTAGATTTCATGAATAATGTTCAATATAATATCATATGAGATAAAGTAGACAAGAAACAAATCATAACATATGCACGTTTACTTTGTTTGATCATTCACTTAACTTTCCTACACAATATAATGTCTCATTTCTACCTTTTATGATTTATAGTGCTGCAAGGGAAATCTTAATTTTATAACTTCAAATACAAAAGTCTACAAGTAGAATTAAGATATTCTATGTCAGATTATAGTATTTAATTATTAGCAAACAAAATCTCATTAAGCAACTAATATCATAAATATTTCAAACAAACGTAGAAAATAGCATACATAGTACAAATAATTTTCAAACATTTAGTAATATTATAAGAAAAGCAAAAAAATGATGTACGAATGAACATGTAATCATCAAATGAAATTAATAGATGAAGGAGAATTCCTTTATTGCTTAAAAATAAGCCTTGAGGAAAAAAATTATAGCAGCAAAGACTAAATGAAATCAAATTGGGAATCCATTTGGAACATAAAGTTAAATAAGTGAAGCCCAAAATTTATAGCTGCAAAAAAATAGGGTTAGGAAAAAAACTCAAGAAAGTGTCGAAAAAATAAAAATGAAATCGGATGTAAATTAATTTGGATCAGAAACCTAAATGAAAATCATAAAGTGAAATACTTACCATAATCAATGTAGATTTTATCATCTTCTAACACTTGTCACTGCCGTAAAATAAGAAACGAAGATTAAATGAGATTTATTTAAGAAATAAGGGTTAAAAAAAGTACAATTAGAATGCTTAAATTAAGGTAAAGGATGAGCCAGCCCAATACGGAAAAAGAGTTGATTCTTTCCAAAATTCAAAAATTCGGCCGATATCTCGCTGTTAAATCTCGTCCGAGATCCCGGACGAGATACTGAAATATCGTCCGAGATTTGGGTCAGACGAGATTCAAACGAAATAGCCTGTTTCGAATCGCCCGAGCTTGAAAACTAGATCTCGGCCGAGATCTCGGCCGAGATCTCGGCTGAGGTGAGCGAGATTTAAAACCTTGATGTTTATAAGTGTTGTGATATACACCGCAATGGACATGTTAACCCCTCTAGTATAAAAATATATTGTCTAAATATATGCTTTTGTGCTTTAATGTATATATACAAATATTATATATATATATATATCATTTTGAACGATTTATTATATGGAATTTATAATATATACATATATATAATTGTATATATGTATATGTAAAATCATTTGAATATTAAAAAATTATTTTGTTTTAAAATCCAAAAACAAAATTTAATAACTTTTTTTAATGTTTAATATACATATATGCATATATATATATGTACTTATAAATAATTTAATTATATACACACACACACATATACACTAATAACAACAACAACTAAGCCATTATTTCCAAACAAGTTGAGGTCGGCTAGAAATGGAACACAAAACTAAATGACAAAGTCAATTTAAAGGTCAATTTAAAAACCATGATGATGATGATAATAAAAAAGTAAAATAATTAAATAAAATTATAAATATATAAAGAAATTAAAAAAATCATGATAATGATAATAATAGTAATAGTAATAATGATAATAATAATGATAGGGACCAAAGATCAAACACTACGTCTTAAGCTTCTATCCACTAGTTCTATAATCTAAAACTTATAACACTACCCCTAAACTAACCCTAAGCAAAAAAACTCCTAGCTCATGATTCTGGCATGTGGATCGCTAACTTCCACGCGCTCTTATCCGACACCAGCTTTTTGGATATATTTCAATCCTTCAAGACCTTTTTTACTACTTCCTCCCATGTCAACCTTCGTCGATCTCTAACTCTCTTTGAGCATTCGATGCGGCCTATAATTCCAACGCGCACAAGTGCAGCGGAAGGCCTCCATTGGATATATATATATACATATATATATACATATATATGTGTGTGTGTATGTGTAACGACCCTAATTTTTAGTAACATTATTTAGGACATTTAATTAGTTAAATTAAATGAAATAATGTAAATGATTAAGGGATTGAGGTTTGTGTAATTAGAAGGTAGTTGTGCCATTTAAACAAATGAACTAAGGGAAAATGAAATAGAATAAGTTAGGGTAGTTGATAAGGGCAATATAGGAATAAGCAACATTCTTATACCCTAAACCCTCACTCACGTTCATTATTCACGTTCACAATCAAAAATCAAATATTAAAGAGGTCGGCCACCATTAAGGGAGAACAAGAAGAAGATAAGAGGAAGAAGCTTAAACAGCTTAATCCAAGATCAAATCTACACTCCTTAATCACAAAGCTAAGGTGAATAATATGTTACATCTCATGTTTTTATTATTTTCGGTTTTAGATTGAAATACGAATTATTTTGCAAATGATTTTCCATGTTTTTTATTGTTAAAATGGATATATATGCTCGTTGATGATTTATGCTATTCCATATGGATTTTATGATAAGTTTTAATGTGAAAACCCTATTATATGACATCCAAATGCCTTGCGATATTAAGATAAGGCAGAAATAATATTTTAGAGATGAGTTTCAAATTTCATAATTTTCTAAACTAATGTGGATTTATTATTAATCTTCTAGTGAGGAAAATAGTTAATCGGGTTTAATATTAAATATTGCTATTTATATTGTTTTTGGGTCATAAATTAATATATGTTAGAAAACATATTAAAAATGATTTATGGGAATTTTTGTAGAATTTTCCTAAATGTTTTAATAACTATATAAAATTATTTAAGGTATGGGACTTAAATGTTTTATATATTTATAAAAGGAGAAGGGGCATTTTGTAAATCTTTTAAATTATTTACTTCTGAAATTTCGGGAGCAGTTTTAGAAAAGAATCTGGAAAAGAAATTAGCAACCAATCATATGTTGACAAACAAAGCAAGTTAGTTAAAAAGAATTACCTTTTAAAGTTGAAATTCAGTTTTAACCATACTTTTGATGTTTCGCCACTTTCGACACATACCTTTCGACTAAGTACTTCTGCCTCCATCTCCATCAAAACCAATGTGCATGGTATCAAAGACTTGGTACGTAGCGAATTGGACATAGGCGAAAGGTATATAGTCGAAACAGAGGGTTCCGAAGGGGTCGAAACTTTGCTTTGCTTTTAAAAGGAAATGTGCCTGCTTTGCTTTCAAGAAGAATGCTTTCGATAAGATAGCTTTCGACTTGGTTAAATGGTTTTAAAGAATGGTTTTGAAAGAGGTTGCGCTTTTTTTTATAATGAAGCTTTCGAAGGGGTCGAAACCCCTAACTGCCGCCTCTTACCTTTCGAAGCAATGCCTTCGAAAGGGTTTCTTTGTTTTAAAACTTATGTCGCTTCTCCAATGCTTTCGAAGGGATCGGTTTCGACACCATCCACTTCTTTTACTTAAGAAATTGCTTTCGAAAGAGTGCTTTCGACTTAGTTGTTTTATGACCCTTTGCGCTATTGAAAGTTAAACCCAACTGGTTTCGAAAGGAATAGTTTTAAACTGTTTCGAAAGGTTGTTCCACATGTCTTACTTGAACCCAATGCTTTCGAAAGGTTTGTTTATAGAAAAGTATTTGAATGCTTTCGAAAGGTTTTAAATGAAGATTTAGAAGGGGTGGTTCCCCAATGTTTTCGAAAGGTTTTAAGTGGAAGGTTTCCAAAGGTTTTGAAAGGTATGTTTGGGCCTTCGGCCGAGGTTATAAAGTAAAGTAGCTTACTCGTATCGAAAGGGGTACTTTCAAAAGTTTTAAATGTTTTCATCAATAATGTTATGTGTAAAGTATATATAACATGGAAAAGTGATTTGAGTAAAGCATAGATTATATTTCCTTGTTTAAGTATGATTTAAAGGGTTAAATCGGTCTGAAAGAAATGTTTTGAAGCAAATTTAAAGGGAAGATGACCCTAAGTAAAATGACTCAGATATTATAATACCAGATAGGACTGGTATAGGGTCACGTCCTATACATTAGCTATTAGCCCCTAGCTAATTTAGTCCAAAATTTCAGTGTGTAGGTCTTTGTCACAGGTAAGACTAAAATAATGTTACACACATAAAAGAATATACAGAGTGAGGATAGGTTATTGGTGAGCCCGCAAAACCATTAGGATCAGTTGACCCTAGGAGGAGTAAGTTAGGGACAAACCGTCTAGAAGTACCTAGCAGAAGTTAGTCTATTTGTTTATTTTGTCTAGTAGGCCCGAGTCAGCCAAAGGTTAGTAGTTAGCCAAACAAAACTATAGTGTTTGGACAGATAGTCCATTGATTACCTGATTTATATGCTTATATGGTATTGATATAATTGCTTTAACCAGTTTGGTTGCATGGTTTTGGTTTGCAAAAGATATGTTTTTGAAAGGGATATTAGTGAGGGGAAACTCGTTCCGCTAAGCGGCGTGGTCTCACTTAATATCATATAACCAAGATGTATAGTATTATTCACACTGGGCTTTAAGTTTGACTCGAAGTTTATGTTTTTCCCCTTAAACTCCCAGGTGCTCAAAATTGATTTAAGTAGGCTGAGGGTTGAGGATTTACAGGTTTTAGTATGTGGATGAATAAAGCTCTCGAAGACGAGCAGGAGGCAAAAGTTAGCTATTTAGGAGTTGTTATGTTTATTTCCACTGTGTTGCATTAAGTCTGATATGACTATTTATTACTTTGATCATCCAAGGGGGCATCGTCATATGTCACTCTTGGCGTATTTTGTAATAATTATATTTGATCTAAACCTGGGAAACGTTTGGGATTATGTAACTTGGATATGAAATGTTGTTTTGAATTATAATCAGAAAATGTTTTAATCTGTGATGATTTTATTTCATATTCAAGTGCTTCTGATATTTTAGATACCATTAACATTACCGTATTTGGTCACCGGAAGTTAATAATATGGATGACTACAACATCTGTAGCGCTTAGCTTTGGGCCTCCAAATAGGGGATGTTACAATATGTATATGTGTACATATATATAATGATACATATATCTACACATAAAATATATATGTGCACATTTAATAATAATGCTCAAGGAAAATTTTATTTTCTTTTTTTAGTTTAAATATTTATTAAATTAAATTCCTAGTTGGAAATTAATTAAATTAAATAAATAAAATTAGGACAAAATTGTCTTTGTTAGATTTACATATCTATTTAACTTCTTTCCTCTTTTCTTCTCTATTCTATCAAAAAATTTTAAGCATTAAACCCTTCTACTCTACTGTCTAGCTAAAATCTTAAATATTTGGATTGAATTGGTGGATCTTGATGATGATAACGTTAATCTACATTAACCAGAAAAGATAAACATGGAATTTAATGTTGTTTTGATAAAAAATTAAGTTTGAAATTGCTTGGGTCATGGAGGATCATGTGGGAGATTGATAGTATAATATCATAGTAACAGTGCGTGGTCAGTACATTATCCATGCAATGCCTATGCGAGGCTAGCTTTGTTACCTTGCACTACGACAGTTGGAACTAGGTCAGTCCGTAGTGGAAGAAATGAGAAAATTTAAAAAAAGAAAATTTATTTTGGATCTTTATTGGGCATATGAAGTCTAATTTATTTAGAACATTTTTAGATTTCTTTTAAATAAAATCATTATTTTATTTAAATTTACAATATAGTTTTATATTACGTAATTAATGTTATATTATATATATACGTGTATCATATACACACATATATGTGTGTGTGCAAGTGCAACATAGCAATCGTGCAATGTTTAACATGTCGGTTTATAAGTGTTGTGATCTACCACAACAGACATTTTAACCGCTCTAGTATACAAATATATCGTCCAAATATATGCTTATGTGCTTTAATTTATACATACAAAATATTACAAATATATATATATTATTTTGAACGATTTATTATATGGAATTTATAATATATATGTATATATAATTATGTATATGTATATGTAAAATCATTTGAATATTAAAAAAAATTATTTTAAAATCCAAAAACAAAATTAAATAACTTTTTTTAACGTTTAATATATCTGTGTGTGTATACTTATAAATAATTTAATTATAGATATATTAATACATAAATATATATATATATATATAAAGATACACATATATATACATAATATATATATATATACATATGTAATAATGCTCAAGGCAAAAAAAATTTATGTTAAATATTTATTAGATTAAATTTCTGATTGGAAATTAATTACATTAATTAAAAATTAATTTTGAAATTGTGTTTTTAATACTTTAGAAAAAAATCTAAACGATATTTTAGCATTTGAATATTTCAATATATATTTTGTAATTCAAAATCAATTATTAATTTAAATTATTAATTTTGGGATTAATATAAGTATTTAATTTATAAAAAAATTGAATTTATTTATTACTTTTTACCAAAAGTATATTAGGTGTGAATTTTTTTTTATAAAATTTAAATTATATTTTATACGATATATTATTTATTTGATAGATTTATGTATTTGTTCTGATTTAGATAATATTTAAATAATATATATATATATATAATTTTGCCGAAAGCTTTACTGGTCCTATATAATTTATATAAAATTTTAAAACATATTTTTATGACATAAGGTTTAACATTTAAATTTATGAAACGTATATGAATTAAATAATATATATATATATATCAAACTAATTTTAGATTTAAAAAAAGTTGATATGTTGTGAGTACTAACTATATACATGTTACAAAAAAAAGTTAAATTACATAGCACATAAATATATATAACAATCATAAATGCAACAATATATCGATATACTAAATTCATCACCTATCGATCTAAACATCACGATATATTAGATTTGTCACATATCGGTCTAAACATCATATGATATGTAAATAGTATTAAATTATAATTGTAGATCAGAGAACATACCTTCACCAAAGCTATAGAATACACGTAGAAACGAAGAGATTGACTCCTTGAACTATATTCCAATTCAGTAAGGTGCTAGCTCCTGAAATGATGATCACCGATTATCAAATAGTGTTTATTTTTATTTGATCTTGAGATTGAAATAGAGGAGGGGATAAGGATAGATTTCAGCCAGCAATAGAGAGAGTAGAGGCAACAAAAAGTCGGTAGGATAATGAGGGTTATGATCTATTTACAGAGAAGAGACTAGAGAGAAAAAGTAGGATCAAGATCCACTCTTTTCTCTTGCCCATCCTCTACCTCTTATCCTATCAAAAGCTCAACCCATTCTCCCATATCATAGCCTCCCTCTACATGGTCTTTGGCCAAATTCCCCTTATGGGCTTCAAACCTATTTCGAGCCTGAACAATTTTTATCGCATTTAAATCTAATTTAAATGTGTATCAATATCGTATATCGATTAATATATTTATAACTATATAAACATATTTTATATTATTAAACACATCAAATAAAATTAATATTTCATAAATATTAATTAATTTATAACAATTACAAATTAATTAAGTTATTCGGTCAAAGGATCATTCAACGTTTCGGTTGTGTGACTCTTTTAATTGTAAATTTGATCAGCGATTAACATTGAACTATTCGAATATTAACGTTCACACGTCACTTAGCAAGCAGTGTAGTATTTTGGCTAAATTTATTGCTTACATGGTTTTAGTAAATCCAATTTTACTTTGTTAAGCGTTACGCCGTTACCCAATTATGACTATTATTTACATTAATTCTCTTCGTCAAAACTATATCAGTTTGGGCTTATGGAATTTGGTAATGGTCAAAATTCCAGTATCATCCATATTCAATTCTATAGTCTAAACATAAGACTTTGGTTCAATAATAACAATTATTATTAATCAAAATGCTCTGGCCAAAGACTTTGATTTTGAGTTGACTTTAGTTGACTCATATAACTGAGGAGACGAATCCTCTCTTGAATAATGTTTCACTTCCAATGCTTCCACTTGTCCCAATTATAGTCATTCGACGGACGTCGTACCATGATTTAACTATATTCAAAATGGAGCTTCCACATTAAAGACGAACAGTATTCTCAAGTCAAGAGAACCGTTTGATTTTGTCACGTTGATATTTTCTATTTGACTTTAATTATATCAACCAATAGAAAACTATCGACTGAGTCATTCCATAGTTATCCAATAACCATCAGGGTGTAACCCCGGTGCCCCCAACGGTATGAGTAATACACCGACCAACATTTAGAGAGTGTTACAGACTCTAGTCCCAATGGATGCATCGATATCCGGTCACTAGGAATTTTTAAAATGGTATGTTTATTTTATTAAAATAAATTAGTCATGGTTAGAACGCATTGTAACTACTATCACGAAACATACCATTTATGGATTTTCTATTAAATATACTTTTAATTAAATTAATTAATTGATAGAACATATTATATCAAATATATATATAATAGAAACAAAACACCTTTTATTTTGAACAAGATTGTTTATCGAGTTAGATATATGTAACAAATTACATAATTATCTCTAGGGCATACTCCTAACTCTATTAATCTCCCACTTGCACTAGGGATCAGTTATGGAATCTTTATCCCATTCCTTCAGTCAGTTTGATGAGAATTGATCGAGTTAGATCCTTCGTGAATAGATCTGCTATGTTGGTTTAATTAACTACTCTGATAATCAACTCTCTTCAATGTTGATAAACTACCTTTATCATGTGGAACTATTCAGAGTATGTTTCTCGACTTCTAGTGAGGTCTTATTGTTACATTTTTATCATATAACAATAATGTAGTATTCATAGTACTTAGAATCACCCCTAGCTCGGTTATAAATTTGTGCATTCATATTTATAGACATTGCTTTCATTACGGCGCTATTCAAGCGATGTACCTAGCCTTTCATTAAATCAGCCACAGCCTTTCTTTTGGAACATTTCCAACTTAAAGCTTCTTAATTAAGGTTTTAACATGAATTTAATATTGACATATTATACACAACATCACTTAAGAAGTTTGAGTTTGTACACTCCTTCATAAGGGGTTCGTTGTTTCTATAAACAATTCTCCAGTATTTTGTAAATACTTGAGAATACTATAAACTAGCATTAAGTGATCTTAATTTTGATTTAATATTTGCCTCATGTATCAAATAGGTAAACAAATTACGATAATGTAGATAATTTAACATATATGATAATTCCTATTGCCAAAGCATAAAAAATCCATCTTACATGTTCCATATTAAACATTTTAATATGGTGCCTTTGCATATCATTTGGGACATTCCTAATATCTTTTATACTTATTATAAAAGATATAATTTACAAATCCAATATCGAGCATTAAACAACCAAAGCATTACTGGTTTTGCTATATGTACATCATTACCAATCAGCAGTGTGTTATTCACTTGTAGTCTAGAAATATCTATGTACATTTTAGTGGTTATTTCTTATGGATACACACTTCCTCTATATTTTGATTGAAAATTAAACTATTCAATATTTCTATCAAAACATTTATTCATTTCCAATGCTAATAAAATGATATTTTCATATTCATTTCTTGGATCATATCGTAAAACCCACAATCACTCCTACTAACTTCGAGACACTCTAATTGTTATGTGAAAACAGTACATTCTGGATCATCATTTAGTATTTTCCATTTCAACACATATATACCAAATACAAAGTCATACTAAGCAATAATTTTGTGAGTAAATCCGAATTAACTTAAACAAGTTGAAATGTACGATGTTATCTATATCAACGTTGCTCATTAAATTTAACTGCGTTAGTCTTGCCCTTAAAGACATAATCACGGCTGATGTACCACATTGTGACAACCCAGAGTTTTATAACGATTTATTTTCGTCCAATGACGATTAAATTGGGAGCTAATTGATATTGGCATTTTAATTGGTAGAAATTCTTTTAAGAAGTTGGTAAGGAATTAAGTGGGCTTTACAAATTTGAACCTTGGCCCACGTTCAATTGTTTTGGGTTGTGATAATTATCTAGGGTTGATGACCGTTCCTTCCTTCTTCATTTTCGAAAACCCTAAACTAAATAACAAAAAAAAAATGGCGGCTCCATTCTTCTCCGTTCGCTCGTCTTCTCCAAATTTAGGGCATGCTCATCTCGTCTCGAATTGGGGCTTCCGTGAATTCGAAGATGGCTTGCTCGATTCACCGCTCGCCCCGACTTTATCACGGAGCTGCTCGTCTCTGCTACGTAAATAAGGTGAGTGGATAACCGCTCACATCTAATTCCTACTTTGGGTTATTTAGAGCTCGAAGCTCTGTGATTTTCGTTGTTTCTATTTTATGGCTATCTTGACTTTGATTGTACTGGTTGATTTTCATGACTTGGGTTTACTTGATTTCGGAAATGGTGTCTTGTTTATTTAGGGTTTGAATCCTTTGTTGTGAGTTCGTACATATATTGTGAAGTGGGCAATTATCCCTTGTTTTTGTTCATTTATAATTGTTCGAATTGAATTGAGTCGATCATGATTTTAGTCGACAGCTCGATTAGTTGATATTGATGATTTTTGGGTGTCGACTTTGGCCATTCTTCGGCCACTCGATTTTGTTGAACTTGTATCTTGATTTCATTTTTGACTTCAGTCTGGATACTTGTGGTCCTCGGGAAGTTTTGCATTTGTTTTGCTTTGAGTTTTGATATCAAAGTTGATATGATACTTGTTGCCACACTCCCGAGCTTATTTTACTGATACATTGAGCTCGGGTAGTCTTCATTTAGGGTAGTCTGCACTGCTTCATGTTGTTGCTTGACCTGTTCCACTATGGTTCCATGCCTTGTGGTTGCATTTCATTCGTGTTTGCTGTCACATTGGGCTTGTAGTTGGTGTAGCTCGCTGTCTTTGAACTTTGCTCGGTCATTTGAGGAGTTGGGTCTGCATTTTGTTGTATCTGTACCTGTAGTTGTCTTCGGCTGCACACTCGATTTTGGGATGTTGATCTTGTTCGACTTTTGCCATATCATCCACTGCCTCTAGTAGCACTTTGATATTGTGTAGCTTTTGAATCATCCCTTACCTGTTGCATTTGCATATCACTGTAATTCCATCACTACACTGTTTATCTGCATATAAACTTGAGTTCTGACTTGATTAGATTTCGTGACTCCCTGGTTACTTGGTATAGTTCGAACTTGGTTCTGGTTATCTTCGACATTGGTTTAGATATTGAACTGTACTTCATTTGATATTCGGCTTCGATCATTTTGGACTTGTCTGTATATCATTACTTTGAAACTGTTTTGACTTGATCATTTAACATCACCTGACTTTGACACGCTTTCTGTCATCGCCTTACTTTGATCTTATCTGACTATTGTTTGGTGATGATCACTATTTTAATCTGGTCATTTGAACTGTAGCTTTTGTGTAGTCTAGTATCACCTGTGACTTGAGTTCCTTGCTATGTCTTTTGTGCATTAGTCACTTGAACTTGTTTCTCTGTCTTGTAGCCTCTGTACATTCATGTAGTATGGTTTCACATGCATACTGCCTATACATACTGGGTCCTTGATTTCTGGACTGATGTACATGTGTTCCCTTGATCATGGGTTCATTGGGATAGCTTCACTGTTGTATGTACTGCCATCACCTTGTAGTTTTCACCTATGATATTTTCATACAGTCTGTTCATGCTGACACTAGATTTTGCTGCAATCTTCACTTCGAGTTCATTTGCATTTGAAATACTCTCTGGAGTGGTCGTACACTTGTAGTTGAGTTGCAGTTTTGTTCACTGGTCGAGTTCTTTACTTGATGTCATTTGAGCTGTTTCACCTTTGTACCCCTGAATTCATTTGTCTTGTGTGGCCAATTTTGGTTGCACTGTTGGTTGTTAATGTAGCCTGATCATTTGGGTCATTTTGATGTATATGCAGTCTTCATTATTCTTGTATCTGCATTTCATATGCTTGTGCGTTTTTGAACTGGTGCACTTGTGACCAGAGGCACTCGAATCTCTTTAGTCACTTGGTTGTACTGAGCCTTGGACAGTTTCATTTGCCATATGCAGTTTGCTATGCATCATCACTAGTGTACATATTTCGTATTCTCTTAGTTGAAGCTTTATGCTGCTGCACTGCCTTTGTTCTTGAATCTGATACATTGCATTGATGCTTTGTATTCATTTGCATTTGGTCACTGTGCTTCACCGGTGACATTATTTTCAAGTGAGGCTGTTCTGCGTCTTTTTCTGTTGTGTGTTGAGGTGCCATATTCTTGGTGCTCTCACCTTCAGCTTGCTATTACCCGGTGCTTTGCTTTGTGACATGTTGAACTTGTTTCACTTGTTGCCTCTGATCTTGTTTGGTACTGATTTGGGTTGTGTTTCACTTGCATTAATATAGTGGCGAGGCAGTACACGCGTGCGTGTACTGCAGCCCTAGCAGAATTGACAGATTTAATTGATATTTCGATTGTTGTATTGTTTCGTTGGTTCAATTCAATATTTTGAGTTGCATCTAATTTGGTTTAAGCTGATGATTTTGTTGACATCTAATTATCTTTTAGATAATTAGATTATATGTTTTCTAATTATCGTATCGATAATTAGATTTTTGTTGCTTACGCTGTTTTGTTGGCTTGGGTTTCACTTTGACCTCTGCAGTTTTGATTGCTGTTAGTATTCACTGTTGTGATGATCTTTTCATTCATCTTTGTTGATGATTTAATTCTGCTGATTTGTTGTTTAACACTGTTAAGTGTTATATTTTACCGTTATCCGATTTCTTTATTAAAAGAGTCGGATAGACGAGAATTATTGTGACTGTCGTCTATTTGATTATTATTGCTTCTATGCACTAAATACTGAGTTTGAATTAGACTGACCCGTGTATTATTTTCTTTTGAATGTAATACTCGGGTCAGACCCGAGTTATTTCAGTTTGTAGATTTCCTGCTTTGAGTTGCTGTTTGAGCTATGAAGACTTTTCACATCTTTTGGAGTAGTCGTGTCATAGTATAAGGTGATATGTATTCATGTATATTAGTTGATTATGTACGTGTATATATAACCTCCGGAGTCGACAGTTGTAGTTGTATCATATGTATTGTGTCAAATATATTGTAACTGACATCAGTTATATATATATATATGAGACTTTTGTTATCTGTGTTCCGCATCTTTTTGTATCTGTGTTAGTATTATATATATTGTCCTAAACCATTATGAACCATCGTAGTTTGTTTTATACTGGAATTGGGTATGTCGATGGGAGTGAATAAATAAGAGATGGAAAAATTTAAAATATATACCACTCCTATCGAGGTAACCAATACTAGTGTAAGGCCAACTACGGATGGCCGCTCCTATCCAGCCTTATTCTTCATAATAACAGACAGTATTTCTTTTAATACTCTTTGTTATTGTGAGTATAGAGGTGGGGCGTTACAGTTGGTATCAGAGCTTGGGGTTTATGGACATAATATAAAACATAACTTAGATGGAACATGTGTTACAACTATTTGTCGATGTTTTCTTTGTGTTTTGAGTCAAAACTAAAGTTTTGAAATTATGATGAAATTTTTAAATATCTTTATTTAAAAATAAAAGTGAAACTGTGTTTTGTTGATTTGATTAAATTGTGTTCTGTTTATCAGAGTGCGCAACGGAAACAGTGAAACTGTCTTCGCTGAGTACAACTGATAATCTTTTTGATTTAAACATCAAAATATGAAATTGAAATAAATTTCGTTAGTTGTTTACATAGCTGTGTTTATTTTGTTTCTTTGAGAATTTCAAATCCGAATTGAGGATTCAAAACGATTGCAGTTATGTGATTCTTGTTGAGATTTTTGCTGATTTTCTTTTATGCTAATCACATGTCGATTAGATTTTTGCTGTTTTGAATTATCTTCATTGAAGATATATTCGAATGATTTCTTTATTCATTTTGTAGTACGTGCAAATTTGAGTTGCACGCTACTGCATTAATTTACGTTGAACCGATGCTTGGTTATGAAACGTATTTTGTTGCCGTTACCTTTATAACGGGATTTTTACACTAGTGCTATATTTTGAACCATGGTGCTTAGTTGAAAATTTTTATGAATAAAAATTCACTGGTGTTACATTGTGGTGTAAATTATTTTGATGAGATTTTGACGTTTAAAAATTACTGTCGCTTTGGCTTCAGTAACCGTCAAATTTTAAAAGTGGATTTTCAAGCGGTTATACCGCAATGCTGATTTGTGACCCGTTTTTACGGTATTTTGAGAAGTGCAATTTCCTTATCGAAATTGTTACTAATATTGCTGCTTTAATCATGTGATTGGAAATCGTTTTAAGAATGAAAATAGTTTTACAAAATTTTACAGTTTGCACTTTCAAAAGAAGAGGAAGGTGAGTGATAATCACTTATGAGATTTATGGCATTAAGACCCAAGTAAGAGCAGTCAATTATTTTATATGAAAATCATATTACGATTTCTGTTAATCTTTATTTCTCTGAATAAATATATGATGATCATGAATGACATTTTGGTTGAATTTTTGGTTGCTGTTTTGATTTGCTTTTGGCATTGACTAATTTTGTTTTAAAAATTGTTTAATCAATCATATAACCCGATTACAGAAATGAGTTTGTAACTCAGTTTTTATAAGAAAATAATTTGATTAATTTGCTGAGAAATATGGTATTGAATAATAATAATGGATTAGGCAGTATGAACAAAGAGGTTTATGCTCATGCCTAGTTCATTTAAAAATTGATATGAACAAAGCAATATTGAAGAAAAAAAATGTGTGATCAAGCAGAAATGACTTTGAAATGGGTTGTGAAATTTGGTATGAATGTTGTTATGTTTAGATATTATTTTTAAGGAAATTAAATTCCTACTTATGAAATGAAGAAAGGATTACAAGAGTATTTCCGGAGTTAAAAAGGAAAATTCCTTAAATGAATAAATATGTATGGTCTCTAAATTACCAAGTAATTTAGGAGAGGTGCCTTGATCTACTCATCATCAGGTGGATGATGGGTATGTGCATGACTTGTTCAAGTCCTGAAGGCCTCTGTGCAAAGGTTAACAGAATTGAGTCCTTTGCAATGCACACTTTGTGTTCAAAGGCAAGAGTTTAGACCATATAAAAATGTAAAATGGAACTGGAAAATAAGCTAGGCAGTGTGAACAAAGGAGGTTCATGCTTATGTCTAGATTGTTTTAAATTGGAGATGAACAATGTAATAAATTATTTATGTGCTGATTTGTTCAAATCTAAAGCTAAAATGTTTTATGGGTTTTTCTCTAAAACCTTACCCTATGTTCACAATAGAATTGAGTATAAGAATTTTTGTAGAATTCTACTGGATTTGTTTAAGAGATCATGACATTCTTGAATATAGGAGATATGCAAGTGATAAAACAAATTTTGAAAGAGACAACTGGAAAAATGAAATAAAGCATTATTTTCATGAATGAAGTTATGGTCAGTTGAAATCCATGAGAGAGTTAATTCTCTCTGATTGAGGGAAAAAGAAAGAAAGAAAGAATGTAAAAGCATTCCAAGAGTTAATAAATCTTTCTGAAATAAGAGATGAGACTGGTCACTAGATTATAAAACTAATCTAGGAGAGAAGCCTTGATCTATTTATCATAAGGAGTATGATGGGTATGTGCATGACTTGTTTAAGTCCTATAGGCCATTGTGCAAGGGTTAACAGAATTGAATCCCTTGCAATGCACACATGGTGTTCAATGGCAAAGAGATATGACCAAATTAAATTGATAAATCGAGATTTAGAGCTGAACTATGGAATTAAAATGAGTTAATTCCATAAGAGTATGTGTACATGTATACTGTATTGAATAATTGTTGATTTGAGATTCGATTATCGTTTTTGATAATTGAATATTTGTGGATTTGAGATTCGATTATCGTTTTTGATAATTGAATATTTGTTGATTTGAGATTCGATTATCGTTTTTGATAATTGAATATTTGTTGATTTGAGATTCGATTATCGTTTTTGATAATTGAATAATTGTTGATTTGGGATTTCTGATTATCGTTTTGATAATTAAAGATTATCGTTTTGATAATTAGGCAATTGCTAATTTTGCTGATTGTAAGACTTTCTAGTCTCTAATTGATTCTAGATTATGTTGATTATATTAAACTGCTGTTTTCTATCTATCTTTGTTGATAGTTATAGTTTGCTGATTATGAAGTTCGTGTTTTCTATTTATCGGTTGGATAACTAGATATTTGCAGTTTTGCGATTTGCGAATTTTGTTTTCTAATTATCTTTGTTGATAATTAAATATTGCTGATAATTGCATTTATTCAGTTTTGTTGTTTTCTGATTATCTATTTGATGATTAGATTTTGTGAGAATTTGAGAACTTATTTTATGGAATTAAAAGTTTTCTTCGATGTTGGTGTTCTCGATTTTTATTTTTCTAGCTTAACCAGTTTATGTTAGAAAAATTATTGTTATTGACAACCTTAATTATGAAAATTGCGGGGACGCAATTTCTATAAGGAGGGGAGTCTGTGACAACCCGAAGTTTTATAACGATTTATTTTCGTCCAATGACGATTAAATTGGGAGCTAATTGATATTGGCATTTTAATTGGTAGAAATTCTTTTAAGAAGTTGGTTAGGAATTAAGTGGGCTTTACAAATTTGAACCTTGGCCCACGTTCAATTGTTTTGGGTTGTGATAATTATCTAGGGTTGATGACCGTTCCTTCCTTCTTCATTTTCGAAAACCCTAAACTAAATAACGAAAAAAAAATGGCGGCTCCATTCTTCTCCGTTCGCTCGTCTTCTCCAAATTTAGGGCATGCTCATCTCGTCTCGAATTGGGGCTTCCGTGAATTCGAAGATGGCTTGCTCGATTCTCCGCTCGCCCCGACTTTGTCTCGGAGCTGCTCGTCTCTGCTACGTAAATAAGGTGAGTGGATAACCGCTCACATCTAATTCCTACTTTGGGTTATTTAGAGCTCGAAGCTCTGTGATTTTCGTTGTTTCTATTTTATGGCTATCTTGACTTTGATTGTACTGGTTGATTTTCGTGACTTGGGTTTACTTGATTTCGGAAATGGTGTCTTGTTTATTTAGGGTTTGAATCCCTTGTTGTGAGTTCGTACATATATTACGAAGTGGGCAATTATCCATTGTTTTTGTTCATTTATAATTGTTCAAATTGAATTGAGTCGATCATGATTTTAGTCGGCAGCTCGATTTAGTTGATATTGATGATTTTTGGGTGTCGACTTTGGCCATTCTTCGGCCACTCGATTTTGTTGAACTTGTATCTTGATTTCATTTTTGACTTCAGTCTGGATACTTGTGGTCCTCGGGAAGTTTTGCATTTGTTTTGCTTTGAGTTTTGATATCAAAGTTGATATGATACTTGTTGCCACACTCCCGAGCTTATTTTACTGATACATTGAGCTCGGGTAGTCTTCATTTAGGGTAGTCTGCACTGCTTCATGTTGTTGCTTGACCTGTTCCACTATGGTTCCATGCCTTGTGGTTGCATTTCATTCGTGTTTGCTGTCACATTGGGCTTGTAGTTGGTGTAGCTCGCTGTCTTTGAACTTTGCTCGGTCATTTGAGGAGTTGGGTCTGCATTTTGTTGTATCTGTACCTGTAGTTGTCTTCGGCTGCACACTCGATTTTGGGATGTTGATCTTGTTCGACTTTTGCCATATCATCCACTGCCTCTAGTAGCACTTTGATATTGTGTAGCTTTTGAATCATCCCTTACCTGTTGCATTTGCATATCACTGTAATTCCATCACTACACTGTTTATCTGCATATAAACTTGAGTTCTGACTTGATTAGATTTCGTGACTCCCTGGTTACTTGGTATAGTTCGAACTTGGTTCTGGTTATCTTCGACATTGGTTTAGATATTGAACTGTACTTCATTTGATATTCGGCTTCGATCATTTTGGACTTGTCTGTATATCATTACTTTGAAACTGTTTCGACTTGATCATTTAACATCACCTGACTTTGACACGTTTTCTGTCATCGCCTTACTTTGATCTTATTTGACTATTGTTTGGTGATGATCACTATTTTAATCTGGTCATTTGAACTGTAGCTTTTGTGTAGTCTAGTATCACCTGTGACTTGAGTTCCTTGCTATGTCTTTTGTGCATTAGTCACTTGAACTTGTTTCTCTGTCTTGTAGCCTCTGTACATTCATGTAGTATGGTTTCACATGCATACTGCCTATACATACTGGGTCCTTGATTTCTGGACTGATGTACATGTGTTCCCTTGATCATGGGTTCATTGGGATAGCTTCACTGTTGTATGTACTGCCATCACCTTGTAGTTTTCACCTATGATATTTTCATAAAGTCTGTTCATGCTGACACTAGATTTTGCTGCAATCTTCACTTCGAGTTCATTTGCATTTGAAATACTCTCTGGAGTGGTCGTACACTTGTAGTTGAGTTGCAGTTTTGTTCACTGGTCGAGTTCTTTACTTGATGTCATTTGAGCTGTTTCACCTTTGTACCCCTGAATTCATTTGTCTTGTGTGGCCAATTTTGGTTGCACTGTTGGTTGTTAATGTAGCCTGATCATTTGGGTCATTTTGATGTATATGCAGTCTTCATTATTCTTGTATCTGCATTTCATATGCTTGTGCGTTTTTGAACTGGTGCACTTGTGACCAGAGGCACTCGAATCTCTTTAGTCACTTGGTTGTACTGAGCCTTGGACAGTTTCATTTGCCATATGCAGTTTGCTATGCATCATCACTAGTGTACATATTTCGTATTCTCTTAGTTGAAGCTTTATGCTGCTGCACTGCCTTTGTTCTCGAATCTGATACATTGCATTGATGCTTTGTATTCATTTGCATTTGGTCACTGTGCTTCATCGGTGACATTATTTTCAAGTGAGGCTGTTCTGCGTCTTTTTCTGTTGTGTGTTGAGGTGCCATATTCTTGGTGCTCTCACCTTCAGCTTGCTATTACCCGGTGCTTTGCTTTGTGAAATGTTGAACTTGTTTCACTTGTTGCCTCTGATCTTGTTTGGTACTGATTTGGGTTGTGTTTCACTTGCATTAATATAGTGGCGAGGCAGTACACGCGTGCGTGTACTGCAGCCTTAGCAGAATTGACAGATTTAATTGATATTTCGATTGTTGTATTGTTTCGTTGGTTCAATTCAATATTTTGAGTTGCATCTAATTTGGTTTAAGCTGATGATTTTGTTGACATCTAATTATCTTTTAGATAATTAGATTATATGTTTTCTAATTATCGTATCGATAATTAGATTTTTGTTGCTTACGCTGTTTTGTTGGCTTGGGTTTCACTTTGACCTCTGCAGTTTTGATTGCTGTTAGTATTCACTGTTGTGATGATCTTTTCATTCATCTTTGTTGATGATTTAATTCTGCTGATTTGTTGTTTAACACTGTTAAGTGTTATATTTTACCGTTATCCGATTTCTTTATTAAAAGAGTCGGATAGACGAGAATTATTGTGACTGTCGTCTATTTGATTATTTGATTATTATTGCTTCTATGCACTAAATACTGAGTTTGAATTAGACTAACCCGTGTATTATTTTCTTTTGAATGTAATACTCGGGTCAGACCCGAGTTATTTCAGGTTGTAGATTTCCTGCTTTGAGTTGTTGTTTGAGCTATGAAGACTTTTCACATCTTTTGGAGTAGTCGTGTCATAGTATAGGATGATATGTATTCATGTATATTAGTTGATGATGTACGTGTATATATAACCTCCGAAGTCGACAGTTGTAGTTGTATCATATGTATTGTGTCAAATATATTATAACTGACATCAGTTATATATATATATGAGACTTTTGTTATCTGTGTTCCGCATCTTTTTGTATCTGTGTTAGTATTATATATATTGTCCTAAACCATTATGAACCATCATAGTTCATTTTATACTAGAATTGGGTATGTCGATGGGAGTGAATAAATAAGAGATGGAAAAATTTAAAATATATACCACTCCTATCGAGGTAACCAATACTAGTGTAAGGCCAACTACGGATGGCCGCTCCTATCCAGCCTTACTCTTCATAATAATAGACAGTATTTCTTTTAATACTCTTTGTTATTGTGAGTATAGAGGTGGGGCGTTACACACATCCTTTTGGGTATAACTACCAAAATTATATATTGATAACATACTTGGAATCCTCTCGGATTTTCATATCGTACGATGTCATGGAGTCTCTTAGTGGTTTAATTGACAACTGAGGATTATATATCCTTAATATTGATAAGAATCTCATAGTCTCTCTTCAATATGCGGGAATATTTATTAGACATTCTAATGCATTGTGTTCATTTAGGTTTTTTAATTTCATTTCATCCCTCTTAATTAGTTTCATCTTTGGATCGTATCTAAATCCATTTTACTACAAATAATTTCTCAAAGAAATTCCTTCGCTACGAAGTTGGTATTCTCGAAACAACAGTTGTTTCTCAGTGCAACGGAATAGATATTCATAAACACTTTATTAAATGTCTTATATATAAAACTGGTTTAGTTTTTAGTTTACAGAACATATGTTCAAAACATAATTTGGTCATCCAATGACAGTTATTTCCAAACTCTTTTCAGGGTGATTCATGCAAGATCCCCCACGAACAATTATTATATGTAGTCTTTCGACTCGCACAAGCTGCCAACTCCTTGGCCTAGGATATGTTAGGGTATTTTATAAACCCTTATCTTGTATGATTTTGTAAATCATTCTTTAGATGAAATTAATTTTAACCTCATGTACTACTCCTAAGTACACGACCTTATAAAAAGAAGTTAACTCAACTTCACTCATAATCAATCATAATTCATTAAACAAAGTTTGATTACTCCTTATTGATATATCATTATGTATCACGGAGAGGAGTGACGATTGTATTGAATCTTTATTCATTCTTTGATAGTTTAGAACTCTTTCCAATATACTCAGCTATTCAATTGAATCGAATCAATTTTATATTATATCGCACGTTATTTAATTCACTTTCATTTTATACTCTATGAGCTTATCATAGACATACCGCACATGTATCAAATACACATGTCCATGACGGTGAAAACTCATTAGTGAATATTGTTAGAACTGGATCAGCCCGCAACGGAAATTATAGTTGTATTTCAAATATTTTATCCTATTTGATATTTATTGGGCATATGAAGTCTAATTTATTTAGAACATTTCTAAATTTTATTTAAATAAAATCTCTTATTTTATTTAAATTTGTAGATTATTTACAATTTTATTTAATTTATATTCTATACATCTAAATGCACAAACGCACACACACGCGCACACACACACACACACACACACACATATATATATATATGTATGTATGTATGTATGTATGTATGTATTTGTGTGCATGTGTAACATGATAATTAGTGTAAGGAATAACATGCCCATATATAGATATTATGATTTACATCATAATGGACATGTTAGTTCATCCGATATGTATTGTATATTATCCAAATATATATATATATATAATTTTGTTATTTATATAAATATTATAAATGTGTGTGTGTATACGTTTGTATAAGTAAATTTTATTTAAATAATTTTATGAGGATGAAAATATTTAAACTCTTATATATATATATGTTTGTATGTAAAATATTAGTAATTTATATATATATATATACATAATTATGTATTATTTAATAAATATTAAAATAATATTTATATATGCATAATATATAAAAAGTTTATTATATTAATATATATATATATATCTTATATACGTATATGTGTTAATAAAAAAATTAATTGTTTTACTTCCAAATCATATACACAGCATAAATTTTTTATATCATAAACTTTATTATATTAAAATACGTATATTAATTAATTAGTCAAAATACAATAAAATATTAATAAAATTATTTTCAAAACATATTTTTAAAATTTTAAATTTTCATAAAATTAAGCATGATATTTTAAGGTTTGAAAAAATTTTCCATAACTTTTCCTAGTCAAAATTTATTTTTTTAATAATTAATTAATTTTGATAAAATATTATAATGATTTTTGAAAAATATAAATATGAATATTAAATTATCAATTTCTGTTCGAGAACTTATTTTTTGATAAAATAAATTTTTATAATTTAAAAATTAATATTCAAAATATATTTTATTTTACATAAATCATTTAAATAATATATTAATTTAAATAATATTAAATGATGGTAAATAATTATTTAAAAATAATTGATTATTACCAAAAATTATAATTATAGTAAATATATAGGTATACATTATATGTTCAATTATTAGCAAGATATGATGATATAAATAAATACAAATTATATAATTATAATTAAATGACATATTAATATATATATATATATATATTGATTGATTAAATAATAATTTTACATATAAAATATTAGGTTGTGCATATTTGATTTATATGTGAAAAAAATTATTTTTTATTATATACATATAATCAATTTAGTATGTGACAACATCAATACATAAGGAATCGCCACCTAACTAACAATATTATATATATATGTATGTATGTATGTCTCTATGTATGTATTTATGTATGTATGTATGTATGTATGTATGTATGATTAAATAATATTCCAAGATTATAAACTGTATAAAATAGTAAAGACGTACCCAAAACTAATGCCTTAAAGCACACCTAATAATGATGAACTCTCTCTCCTTTGAAAGCCTTTCGATTTGGCAGACTGCTAATCCTTGAAATGTAGACCTTTAACTATCAAATAGTACTTGTTTTGAATTGATTTAATTGGATTTTCTTAAGCTCCTAGGGGACGTGATCGGCAAGCAAGAGATAGTGGGAGCTAAAATGTCTCTAAATAATTAGGGTTAGAGGTCTTTTTATAGTGGAAGAAAGAGAGAAAGATATGAATCATATCTCATACCAATTCTCACTAAATCTAAACCATCCATTTACAACCGCTCCATCATATTTTTAACCACCCCCTATAACCTTCACAACAGCCAAATTATCACTATATCATCATGGGATAACATCCTATTTAAGCCCAAATAAATATTATTAATTAAATCTAATTTAATTGCCTATCGATATCACATATCGATCGATATATTTAATCATTATAAATATATTTAATAATATTTATTACTCAAATCATATTCAAAATTTTATAATTAATATTTCATAGATATTGATTAATTTATAACAATTATAAACTAATTAAATTGTCTGGTTGTGTGCTCATCGTGTGTAAGATTAACATCGAATAATTCGAATATTAATGTTCACACGTCACTTAGCAGATGGTGTGACATTTTGGCCAAATTTATCGCTTATTTAGTTTCGATAAAATTCAGTTTTACTTTATTAAGCATTATCCAATTGTGATATTTATTTACACCAACTCTCTTCGTCAAAAATATATCAGTTTGGACTTATAGAATTTGGTAAGGGTCAAAATTTCAATATCATCCATATTCAACTCTATAGTCCAAACACAAAGTCCTTGGTTCAATAATAACAATTTTTATTAACTGAACCACTTTGGCCAAAGACTTTGACTTTGAGTTAACTTGAGTTAACTGTGATACTAACCTTATATAACCGAGAAGATGAATTCTCTCTTGAATAGTGTTTCACTTTCAGTTCTTCCACTCGACCCAACTATAGTCACTCGATGGACGTCATGCCATGATTTAACTATAATTAAAGTGGAGCTTTCAAATTGAAGATCCATAGTATTCTCAAGTCGAGAGAATTGTGTAAATCAGTCACATTGATTTTTTTTGTTTGACATTAGTTATATTAACTAATAGAAAATTATCGAGTGAGTCTTTCCATTGTTATCCAATAACTATCAGTAGGTTTTCCCTAGGTGTCCCCAGCAGTCATGATATAACGACCCGTATTTTTAACCATTTGAAACTATTAAATTTAATATGATTATTGAAAAAAATGGTTAAAAATAAAATTTAACGAATTATTAGTGTAGTTATTGAATATGAAGATTTTGGTTGAAATTATAGAATGAATTTAAATTTCAAATATAACGATTTATCGTTATACAGAAATGGAGAATAATTGAAATTTGAGTTGAATAGGAATCGAAACGATTTCTAATGTTGATATAAATTCTATTTGAATTATAATTGAGTTAATAAGTTTTTAAAAAACTGAAATTTTAAGTGATTTCGTCAATTTTTGAAATCGGTGGTTTAGTCGACGCGTCAAAATAGAGATCCGGGGCACAGTCTCAGAATTCGACGAGACCAGTTCCATTGGATCCGTAATAGTGTATTATTATTGGATTTCAATTTTCATAGCGATTGGATTTACCATTTGGTCGTACGATCTGAAAACGCCTAGAAATAATTTAATTTAATTTAAATAGTCGATTCAAAAGGCTATCTTCCGCATACGATCGAATTAAGCTTCGAAACTTATTCCATTTGGTTCAGAATAGTGGTATAACATCAGGAACGCCAGGCGGCACACCTCAATAGGGGTTCAGAATTTCAAGATATGCTAAGTGGGATATTTTGAAAATAAAATTTATAAATTTCAAATCAAGGGTCAAACTTGAGCCACCCTAGGACTCTGAATCCAGCCGACCTACCTTGTTCATATATCCCCCCTTCACCCTTTTAAATCACTTCCTCCCTCTATCTCTTTTCAATTTTGAACAAATCAAACAGTTCAAAAAAAAAACAAAAAAAAAAATCGCGAACGAATTGGGCGAGTCGCAAGTGACGTAAGGTGAGAGGGAGGAGGCGCTCGTGTGGAGGCCCGATTTGGGTGTGGATCTCACGTTCAGGCAGGCGGACAAGGAAATTTATAGGGAGGGGTGCGCTCGCGTACGCGTGCGTGTAGAGAGGAGAGAGGCGGCAGCCAGGGTCGCGTTTTGGGTTTGGTAAAGGCAGAGCTAAGTGTGGCATACAAGCAGTGGCGGCGACTTAGAAGGCGGAGGAAGAAGTCACGATGCTTGGGAAATGGAGGCAGTGAGGGAATGTGATTCGAATTGGGTGGAAGCTCGGTTGGAGGAGGCAGCAGGTCGCGGCTCTAGTGGACGCACGAGGCAGTGAATAATGTGAGTCTGGGGTTGCACCGAGGAGAAGACAGCGGCCAGGTGGTGATTGAGATGGTTGGAGGCGATGAACGACGTGGATTGGGGGCAACGATTGGTGGATGATAAAGGTATAAATTCTGTAATTAAGTTTAATTATATAATCAGTTATTTAATTAAGAAATTAAATTGAGACCGCTAATAAAATTTAATATGATTTGCATATGAGGTCTAAAATCATTAAACAAGTCGAGTTTGGTTCGTATTTGGAAAATTTATGCAATAGATTTGGTTTGGGATTTTTCGGAGTCGGCTAGGATTTTAGAAAATTTAAAACCTTAGTGTTCGGCAAATTAAATATCAAGGTGAGTGTTTTATAACGCTCATAAGTACTAGAATAAGTGAGTGTTTTATAACGCTCATAAGTACTAGAATATTTTTTTATGCTAGTTAAATTTGGAATTATGAAGTGATGTAAATTATTGATCGTTGTTTGATAATTTAATTGTCATCTCTATTGCCATTTGAATTAACTGTTAAAAATTCAAATAGACAGTTAAATTTGAAATCGGAATTTAATTGCCAGTAAAATACCCAATATTAATAACTATGAAATTGTTGTGAGTTATTTGTCTGGATGATTGATTGTGATGGATGCCAATTGATTGATATTTGGATGATTGGATGTTTATTTATTTTTATATATATCCTATTTATCACCTGGTAAATTATTTGCAGTATATAAAACTGTAAATTGATTTATTTCGAATAAATTAAGAAATAGGTTGAATGATATATACCTATGAAATTTATTTTGGATTGAAATGATAAATATCCATCCCTGAAATTAAATTGAAATAACCGATCACTTGGCCATAGGATAGAAAATTATATACGGACACCGGATTGGTTAAATTAAATGATTTCAAAATTTTAATTTGAAATTATTTAAATGATTTTGATTTAAGAAATAAAAATCAAATTTATGGGAATTGAATTATTTTTGAACTTGAGCTCAAAATGTTGAAATTGAAATTTGTTAACAGGAATTGTTTAAATAATCGAATTTGAAATTTGAAGTTATAATTGGAATATGATTTGAATTTCAAAAATTGATTTGAACTTTCACTCGAACTTTTAAATAAATCCAAGTAAAAGTAATTTAAATGGATATTTCAAAATTTGAGCTCGGAATTGAAATATTTTAAAGTTTTGAATCTTAAATTGAGTATTAAAGTTAAATTTAATTCAAGTGATTTAAATCGATATTTTGAAAATCAAACTCGAATTTATATAAATCGAAATGGTTTAAAATTGAGAATTAAATTGAAATTAATTTGAATTAAAATTGGAATCGAAGTTAATTTGAATTTAAATCGGAATTGAATCGATTTAAATGGAAATGGAATTTGAAATTGATTTGCATTAGAAAATTTGGAATTGAATCTGTTTGACTTTGAAACTATTTTCAAATAAATTATTTTAATATAAACTGTTTAACACCTATCTTTTTTTAAAAAATATTCAAATTATTTTGATTTCCAAGCTATTTTACTATATAATCCATTTTTAATACTTAAACTATTTTATATTAAACTATTTTAACTATTTTAAAACTATTTAAGCTATTTTCAGAAAAATTCAAATTTGTCAGAATGGGCAGTGTCTATATTTAAATCGTGGATTTAAATACGAATTGGGTTAAAATGAAGTTATAACCTAAATTGAAATTTGAAACAATTTTGGAAACGAAATCGGGATATTAAGGCGAATTTTTTTTGAAATGAACTGGTATATTTTGAGTAAATATGATGATTTCGAAATGGATTTGATTTTGAAGCGAATAGGATATTTTGATATCAAGTACAAATTGTTTTCAAAATATAAAAGTACCAACCGGTGTGTAAAACGACGTTTGGTTGTTAAAGAGACCGGGGCCTCTTATTGGCATACCCTTTGTCAATATTGGAACCACTTTAACAACTGTGTACGCGGTGGATGATCCAGAACGAAGTGGTTGGATTTGGTGTCGTTTGCAAGATTTGAAGAAAGAGAACGATGATGGATTGGCCTGACACTTGTGTCAATTTGAAATGACTAAAACAGGAGCCGTACCGGCCAATGAGGTTAGCTACCTCTGGCGGAAACACTTCTTCGTATTACTATCATGACATTGTTATCGATTGGTGCGCACCCTCGGATTTTTGGAGTGTTGGACGCGGTGGGGCGTTAGGGGTTACCACCAGCCGGGAAGGGTAAACTGGTAGTATCCTACCTTGGGCATTGCCTCACGTGCCTTGTCATACTTTTATCCTTATACGAGACCCCTACGATTTTGGTTTAGTGTTGTCGTATCACGGCGCATCCCTATCCACCGACGGTTTACTGGTGTTTTACATGCAAACTGTATGACAATGCTTAAAAACGCATTAAAGGGGATCAGTGTAAAGCCTTAATGCTATTTTGATATCTTATATTACTGGTAGACATTATATATGTAGCGTATTCTACTACATATAAATATTTTGACGGATTCCTAAGAGATGGAAAATCCCGTAACATCTCTTGAGTTATTGCATGCACGTTATACACTGGATAGGTGATATGAACCCCGTAAACATCTCTGACGCCACGACACTCATGTTATATGTGATATCGATTTGACTCAGATAAGAATATTTTAGTCCTGACTTGAGTATTTTGTCTTTTCATTACGCTCAGATCAGCTCTGAGTTTTCAGCTTATTGAAGATTTATTCTGGAAGACGAAGACGAAGATTTGGTATATTATTACTATTAGTATTCCTGCATCATGTTGTCTGCTGCATTGTTTTATTTATCCCTGTTGTATATACAACTCTGATAAATGTTGTATAAATTATAATCAAATGTATAATATAAACAGCTTCATGAACTGTTTATTTGATTATTATATTTTGTCATTCCGCTGTGAGATTCTGTGTTTGTTTTCTTCTTCTTTTCTTATTTTCCTTAATTAACCTCATTGATTATCTATGTTCTGGATTGTTTAAGTCGGACATGTGTGGATTATTGTCGATTTAAACCTTCCGAAATGTGGGTCTCCACGGTTGGTATCAGAGCTTTGGTTTAGCGATAACCTTAGCTTTGTGGGGTTTGACTCATTAGAGATAGGGTAGTAATACCCTAGAATGAGTCTGTTTGAGTGTGTGTGTATATATATATATATATATGAGAGAGCATATTTGTTAGTGTTATAAAATGTTTCATATTGTGTTTACTTATCCGTTGAGTTGTTTATAAATTATGGTCGATGCATGGGACGCCATGTTGTCGATGGGAATTTCTAAACACTTAAACGAGGCAAGTCAACATAATATTATTTTAAAATAGGGTAAATGAAATAATTTTACCTAAATTATATTTTATATATATAGTGATAATTTTCATAAATCTATATGATTATTAATGAATGTATGTTGTTAGGTAATGATAATATTTCATTATCATCGATTATTGTTTGAATTAAAATAAAACGAATACTTTGTGAATTTTATTTCACGAAGCGTTCGATAATTAAATTGAATTGAAATAAATTACAATAAGAATTGTTTGGAATAACCGAGATATAAATTAATGAAATATTTTCATAATAAAGAATGGAATTGTATAAGTTATATTATAAATAAAAGAATTTAAAAGTCGGGAATTTTTGAATTGAAAACCTGTTGCTTTAAAAATTATTTTCAAAGCCTTCAAAATTAATAATAATATTATTTGAAAGTGTTTTAACTAGAAATATATTTGAAAATATTTTTGAAAGAAATAAAAGCATTGAACTCACTTTAACCGCTGGGAAATAATTCTGGGGATGACTGCAGCATCACTAGGATTCATTTTCAAGTTTCTGAGTGAGAATTGCTACCAAAAGAAGTTTATTTTCGATTAAAACAAGTTTGATTATGAAAAAGAAAATAATAATATTCTAAGTATGATTTGATAAATATATGAAAATAGTTTTGAACTTATAAATCGAAATGATATGAAAGAAAAAGAAGTTTATAATATATGAATTCAAACAGGAAAATAAAATCAAATTTTAAAATGGTTAAACCTCTTGTTTAAGCAAACAAAAGAAAATTTTGAATTTGAGATATGAAATAAATAATTAACTTAAGAAATGTAAATAAATTGAGTTAGTGAAATGAAATAAATAAAATAAAGTTTAATTCAAGAAAGTTTAAATAAAAGTGAATGGTACTTGAAATGAATTCAATAAAATAATAAAATGAAATTTTCAGTGAATTAATTTGTATAACTTATAGGTTTGAGAATTACTAAGCTAAAAACAAATTTAAATTTGTTGAATGTGAATGGTAAGAAAAATCTAACTTGGATAAAATTAAATAAAATGAGAAATGGATTAAAATGAAATGAAGTTTAACTTGTCATAATAATAAAAAATTGAATTGGATTTGAATATAACTAGATAAATTTGTAAAGTAAATTAATTCCACTTAAGCTATAAAATAACTTAATAGTATGAATACGAACTTGAATTATAAAATAAAATGTAATTTGGGTATGAAAGAAATTGAATAAAATAAATGAGTGTAAGTAAAATTAATGAGTAATTGAATTTAATTTAAATTGGATGTAAATAAATTAAATGCAAATGGAATGAATTTTAAAAAATTGAATATTAACTAATTTAATATGGAATAAGTTAACAAAATGAATTATAAGATGAAGTTAACTTAATAAGTTGAATGGAATTGATTGCAAGAAAAGAAAAATTTATTGATATGAATTTGAGTTATAAAATAAAATTTACTTAAGTAAAGTTAGTAATAAACTAATGAAACGAATCATTTTATAAAATAAATTTTATTGAAGTAAAATTATTAAGATGAATTTGAATCAATGAATGAACTAATGAAGTGAATCAATGAATTAATATGAACTTAAGTTATGAAGTAATCATAAACATGAGTTGCATTTTATAAAATGTTTATAATAAACTTAAATGGTTATGAAATGGTTATAAATAATATTAGTATTAAATAGAATACACTAAGTGTAAATAACTAAAATTTAACTTAAATGGTTTATAAAATGGTTCATAAATGAATTTTTATGGAATATTGTCAAAATTAAAGTGAAACAACTGGAATTTAACAAATTGAATTGAATAAATTGAATGTAAATGAAATAGATGTGAATAAATTTGAAGCAAACCGATTAAATGTTAATAAAAATTTGATGTTAATAAGAAATGAAGTGTATAAATTAAATATTGATATTGGATAATGTAAATTCACATAGTTATGAATTAATTGAATTAATTCGATGAATATTAATAATTGTGCATGGTTTCTTTGGTTGTGAATCATTGATTGTATTGTTTTGATTGCATATGGTTGTTTTGTCGTGTATGGATGCTAGTATATGATTTGGATTTAGAATTCATGCTATGTGGTTTTATTTAACTCAAACATGTTCTATACCTTATTATAAGTGACTAATATTCTAATTTGAGCTGAGATAGCTACATACGAAGATCGTTTTGGACGTATACGTGGATTTTTATGCTTTTGCTTGCTTAATACGAGCGAACTCGCTCGTATTAATAATAATAAGGTACACATCTCAGATTACATACCGCGCTTATATATTTTTCCCTACGAGATGCCTCATCATTGAGATGAGATGTATATTTGATATATTTGGGTTATATGTTCTATTGTAAATATTTTCTGATCGAGCCACGCAAAGGAGGCTCTGCCGAAATTTTCCGTAAATCCAGGTGTTAGAAAATTTTTGAAGTTTTAAAATTTTTATAGCTTGTTTTATATATAAGTTGTAATTTCCGCAAACTGATATCGAAGTGGCGTGGCGAGCGCATAATAATGGTTTTGTAAGTAAGATTTTAATGTTTTATAAGTTGATTGTTTTGAATAAAATATATCAAGTGTTAAATTCTTTACTTAACGCCTTTTCGAGGATGAAAAGTTTTGAGTGCGGGAGAATGTAATGACCCGTATTTTTAACCATTTGAAATTATTAATTTTAATATGATTATTGAATAAAAATGGTTAAATAAAAAATTTAACGAATTATTAGTGTAGTTATTGAATATGAAGATTTTGGTTGAAATTATAGAATGAATTTAAATTTCAAATATAACGATTTATTGTATACATAAATGGAGAATAATTGAAATTTGAGTTGAATAAGAATCGAAACGATTTCTAATGTTGATATAAATTCTATTTGAATTATAATTGAGTTAATAAGTTTAAAAAAATGAAATTTCAAGTGATTTCGTCAATTTTTGAAATCGTCGGTTTAATCGACGCGTCAAAATAGCGATCCGATGTACAGTCTCGGAATTCGACGAGACCAGTTCCGTTGGATCCATAATAGTGTATTATTATCGGATTTCAATTTTCATTGCGATTGGATGTACCATTTGGTCGTACGATCTAAAAACGCCTAGAAATAATTTAATTTAATTTAATTTAAATAGTCGATTCAAAAAGCTATCTTCCGCATACAATCGAATTAAGCTTCGAAACTTGTTCCATTGGATTCAGAATAGCGGTATAACATTAGGAACGCCAGGCGGAACGCCTCAATAGGGGTTCAAAATTTCAAGATATGCTAAGTGGGATATTTTGAAAATAAAATCTATAAATTTCAAATCAAGGGTCAAACTCAAGCCACCCTAGGACTCCGAATCCAGTCGACCTACCTTGTTCGTAGCCACCCTTCACCCTTTTAAATCACGTCCTCCCTCTATCTTTTTCAATTTTTGAACGAATCAAATAGTTCAAAAAAAGACAAAAATTAAATCGCGAACGATTTAGGCAAGTCGCGAGTGACGTAAGGTGAGAGGGAGGAGGCGCTCGTGCAGAGGCTCGGTTTGGGAGTGGATCTCATGTTTAGGCAGGCGAACAAGGAAATTTATGGGGAGGGGTGCGCTTGTGTATGCGCGCGAGTAGAGAGGAGAGATGCGGCAGCCAGGGTCGCGTTTTGGGTTTGGCAAAGGTAGAGCTAGGTGCGACATAGGAGCAATGGTGGTGACTTAGAAGGCGGAGGAAGAAGTCGCGATGCTTGGGAAGTGGAGGTAGTGAGGGAATGTGATTCAATTTGGGTGGAAGCTCGGTTGGAGGAGGCAGCAGGTTGCGGCTCTAGTGGACGCGCAAGGCAGTGAATAATGCGAATCTGGGGTTACAGCGAGGAGAAGATAGCGACCAGGTGGTGGTTGAGACGGTTGGATGCGATGAACAACGTGGATTGGGGGCAACGATTGGTGGATGGTAAAGGTATAAATTTTGTAATTAAGTTTAATTATATAATCAGTTATTTAATCAAGAAATTAAATTGAAACTGCTAATAAAATTTAATATGATTTGCATACGAGGTCCAAAATCATTAAACAAGTCGAGTTTGGTTCGTATATGGAAAATTTACGTAATAGATTTGGTTTGGGATTTTTCGAAGTCAGCTAGGATTTTAGAAAATTTAAATCTTGGTATTCAGCAAATTAAAAATCAAGCTGATTGTTTTATAATGCTCATAAGTACTAGAATATTTTTTTTATGCTAGTTAAATTTGGAATTATGAAGTGATGTAAATTTATTGATCGTTGTTTGATAAATTTAATTGTCATCTCAATTGTCATTTGAATTAACTGTTAAAAATTTAAATTGACAGTTAAATTTGAAATAGGAATTTAATTGCCAGTAAAATACCCGATATTAATAACTATGAAATTGTTGTGAGTTATTTGACTGTTTGGATGATTGATTATGATGGATGCCAATTGATTGATATTTGGATGATTGGATGTTTATTTATTTTTATATATATATCCTGTTATCACCTGATAAATTATTTGCAGTATATAAAATTGTAAATTCAATTATTTCGAATAAATTAAGAAATAGGTTGAAATGATATATACCTATGACATTTATTTTGGATTGAAACGATATATATCCATCCTTGAAATTAAATTGAAATAACTGATCACTTGGCCATAGGATAGAAAATTATATACGGACATCAGATTGGTTAAATTAAATAATTTCAAAATTTTAATTTAAAATTATTTAAATGATTTTGATTTAAGAAATAAAAATCGAATTTATGGGAATTGAAATATTTTTGAACTTGAGCTCAAAATGTTAAAATTGAAATTTGTTAACAGGAATTGTTTAAATAATCGAATTTGAAATTTGAAGTTATAATTGGAATATGATTTGAATTTCATAAATTGATTTGTTTTAAGTGATTTGAACTTTCACTCGAACTTTGAAATAAATCCAAGTAAAAGTAATTTAAATGGATATTTCAAAATTTGAGCTCGTAATCGAATTATTTTAAAGTTTTGAATCTTAAATTGAGTATTGAAGTTAAATTTAATTTAAGTGATTTAAATCGATATTTTGAAAATTGAACTCGAATTTATATAAATTGATATGGTTTACAATTGAGAATTGAATTGAAATTAATTCAAATTGGAGTTGAATTGAAATTAATTTGAATTAAAATTGGAATCGAAATTAATTCGAATTGAAATCAAAATTGAATCGATTTAAATGGAAATGGAAACTGAAATTCATTTGAATTGGAAAATTTGGAATTGAATCGGTTTGACTTTGAATCTATTTTCAAATAAATTATTTTAATATAAACTGTTTAACACCTATCTTTTTTTTAATATTCAAATTATTTTGATTTTCAAGCTATTTTACTATATAATCCATTTTTAATACTTAAACTATTTTAACTATTTAACTAGTTTAAAACTATACAATCTATTTTCAAAAAAATTCAAACCGGTCAGAATGGAAAGTGTCATATTTAAGTCATGAATTTAAATACGAATTGGGTTAAAATGAAGTTATAACCTAAATTGAAATTCGAAACAATTTTGGAAGCGAAATCAGGATATTAATGCGAAAATAATTTTGAAATGAAATGGTATATTTTGAGTAAATATGATGATTTCGAAATGGATTTGATTTTGAAGCAAATATGATATTTTGATATTAAGTACGAATTGTTTTCGAAATATAAAAGTACCAACCGATGTGTAAAACGATGTTTGGTTGTTAAAGAGACCGGGACCTCTTATTGGCATACTCTCTGTCAATATTGGAACCACTTCAACAACTGTGTACGCGTTGGATGATCCAGAACGAAGTGGTTTGATTTGGCGTCGTTTGCTGGATTTAATGAAAGGGAACGATGATGGATTGGCCTGACACTTGTGTTAATTTCAAATGACTAAAACAGGAGCCGTACCGGCCAATGAGATTAGCTACCTCTAGCGGACATACTTCTTCGTATTACTATCATGACATTGTTATCGATTGGTGCGCATCGTCGGATTTTGGGAGTGTTGGATGCGGTGGGCCGTTAGGGGTTACCACCAGCCGAGAAGGGTAAACTGGTTGTATCCTACCTTGGGCATTGCCTCACGTGCCTTGTCATACTTTTATCCTTATACGAGACCCCTATGATTTTGGTTTAATGTTGTCGTATCATGGCGCATCCCTATCCACCAACAGTTTACTGGTGTTTTATATGCAAACTGTATGACAATGCTTAAAAACGCGTTAAGGGGGATCAATGTAAAGCCTTAACGCTATTTTGATATCTTATATTACTGGTAGACATTATATATGTAGCATATTCTACTACATATAAATATTTTGACGGATCCTTAAGAGATGGAAAATCCTGTAACATCTCTTGAGTTATTGCACGCACGTTATACACTGGATAGGAGATGTGAAACCCCGTAAACATCTTTGATGCCACGACACTCATGTTATATGCGATATCGATTTGACTCACATAAGAATATTTTAGTCCTGACTCGAGTGTTATATGGATACATCAATATCCAGTCTCGATGCATCTTGACCAGGAACATTAAAATGGTATATTTGTTTTCATTGTGATAAATTACTCACAGTTACAACATTTTGTAACTACTATCACAAAACATACCATTTATGGATTTTCTATTAAAATACTTTTAGTTAAATTAATTAATTAATATAACACATTATATCAAGTATATAATAGAAAGAAAACACCTTTTATTTCGAAAACATTGGTTATCGAGTTAGATATATGTAACATATTACATAATTGTCCCAAGGGCGTGCCCCTAACTCTATCGATCTACCACTTGCACTTGGAGTCAATTATGGAATCTTATTCCAACTTCTCCAGTCGGTTTTCTCGAAACCAATTAGGTCAGTCCCGTAGTGGACAAGTATGCCATTATGTTTGAATTATCTTTTATGTCAATCAACTCTCTCCGATGCTTGTAAACTACCTTTATACGGTGGAACAATTCGAAGTATGTCTCTTGACATCCAGTGAGCTTTAAGCTCTTTTACGAACTATATTATGACATTGTTATCATATAAGAATGTTATGTGATTCTCAACATTTGGAATCACCCTCGGCTCAGTTATAAATTTATGCATTTATTATATATACACATTGGTTTATTGTGGTGCTATTCAAGTCAATGAATCAGCCATAATCTCTTTTATTTAGAACATTTCCAACTTAAAGATTCTTAATTTATTATTGACATATTATACTCAATATCACTAATGAAATTTAAGTCTGAACATTCCTTCATAAGGAGTTCACTATTTCTATAAACAAATCTATAGTATTTCATAAATACACGAGAATACCTCAAACAACCATTTAGTGATATCAATTTGAATTTGATATTTGCTTCAAGTATCAATTACATATATAAATCACGATATCATAGACAACATAACATGTATAATAATTCATATTGCCAATGCATAAGGAATCTATCTTACACGTTTTACATTAAACATTTTAATAAGATGTCCTTTCATATCGATTTGGGACATTCCCAATATCTTTTATAGTTACTATAAAAGATATCATTTACAAATCCAACATTGAGCATTAACATAACTACGACTGGATTTAATACAAGTTCATTGTTAAAAATCAGCAATGTGTTGTTTACTAATTGTTTAGAAATACTAATGTACCTTTTAACGTTCTTTCTTATGAACATGCACGCTTTCATTGCATTTTGACTGAAAATCAAGCTATTTGATTTTTTTTATCAAAATACTTACTCAATTTTGATAGTTATAAAATGATACTTTCGTATCATTTCTTGAATCATATCCTAAAACTCACAACCTCTATATCGCTCCCATTGACTTCGAGACACTGTAGTTGTTATGTGCAAATAGTTTATTCTAAATAATTATATAGAATTTTCTATTTTAGCACATATGTACCAAAACACTAAGTATTATCAAGCGATAATCTTGTGAGTAAATCCGATATAACTTGATCACCTTAAATGATGAATCTATCACACTAATTTCAATAATTGAAATTTACGGGATTATTCTTATTAATTGCTCATTTAATTCGAACTGCATTAGTCTTGCTCTTAAAGACATAATCGCAATCGATGGATCACATCCCTTGGGTTAGGACTACCAAAATCATATTTTGATAGTGTACTTGGAATTCTTTCGGATTTGCACATCATACCATATCATATAGTCGATACTCTTAATGGTTCAATTAAACAACCGAGGATTATATATTTTGACATTGATAAGAAACTTGTAGTTTCTCTTCAAAATGCGAGAATACTCTTTAATGCGATGTGTTTGTTTAGATTAGTTAAATCATTTCACCTTATGTAATAAGTTTTATCTTTGGATCGCATTCAATTCCATTTACTACCAATAATTCCTCAAAAAAATTCCTTCACTGTGAAATTGGTATTTCTTAAAACAACTGTTGTTTCTCGGTGCACTGGAATAGGTATTCATAAACATTTTATGAATTTCTTTATATATAAAACTGATTTGGTTTTAGTTTATAAAAAAAAATATGTCATCCAATGACAGTCCTTCCCAAACTCCTTTTGGGGAGATTTATACAAGATCCCTCACAAAAAATTATTACGTGCAGATTTTCGACTTGTACAACCTGTCAACTCCTTGATCTAGGATATGTTGGGGTTCTTTATAAACCGTTATCTTGTATGATTTTGTATACTATTATTTAGATGAAATAATATTAACCTTGCATACTATTCCTAAGTACATGACCTTATAGAAAGAAATTAACTCAACTTCACTCATAATTAATCGTAGTTATCCAACAAAGTTTGATTACTTCTTATTATACACCATTATGTATCACATGGAGGAGTGACTTTTGAGATTGAATCTTTATTCATTTTTAG
The DNA here is from genome assembly GCA_030737815.1 of Allium fistulosum. Lineage (NCBI taxonomy): Eukaryota > Viridiplantae > Streptophyta > Magnoliopsida > Asparagales > Amaryllidaceae > Allium > Allium fistulosum. The sequence continues at coordinate 872,139,150 of CM060902.1, forward strand.
GTACGTTCGGAACTCTTTCCAATATACTCACTCGTTTGAGCAAAGCGAATCATTTCTATCGCATGTTATATTATATACTTCCATTGTATATTTTATGTGCTTACCATAGACTTATACATGCATATCAAATACACATGTCCATATCTGTGATAAATCATCGGTGAATATGATGAAGTATGTGGAACAGTTTTGGTATTAATATACTTACAATTGCATACATCTATATGTATCAATCCGAAGAGTTCATCAACTCTTATGATGCTCCCACTAAATGGGTGCATAGCCATTAATTGTTTAAGATATAATTTGCCAATATCATATGATTCATAATTATATAAAAAATTATTTCTCAAAACTATAGTCTATAATTCCAAAATATTTGTAAATAATTTTAGATACATTTGTGTTTTCTAATGCATCACTTTTGTTATGAAAATAGATACCATATTGTAGTAGTTTTTCATTATGAATATTAATAATATTCACATTGAAATATAATTACCTCTGTTTTTCAGTTGGCACTGAAAAATAGTCATTGTTTCATAAATAATGTTCGGTATGTTTTAGGAAAGTAATTTTGTAATTTGATGCATTCAATAAGTGCTATATGACATGCTCCCACTATTTCTGTCATTACTATAATTGCGTACCTAATTCTGTGGCCCATCATTCACTTAATATATGTTATTTATTTCATATACTGCAATTAGTATACAATAGAGAGTTCTTTGATTGTTTGTACCAAAATTGGGCACAACACTCTTCGGAAGTGTTTGAAAAGATAAAATGAAGAAAGTAAATGCAAAAAGAGGATTATCTAACAAACACTCCAAACAATAATCAGAAAAACAGCAAAAGAACGCAGAGATTTAGAGTGGTTCGGCGTGTTGCCTACGTCCACTATGAAATGATTGACTTTTATTAACTTTTGCTTGCTGGTTACAGCAGATTACAACAGTAAATTTCGAGTACAACAGTGATTTTTGAGTGCAACAATGGTTTCGGCAGAGTCTGGATGTCAAAGAGCCAAAAGGTCCTTTTTCCGTAGGTTCTGGGCTGTTATTTATAGGCGTAGGCTGCAAATATCTCGCTCAGATCTTGGGAGACCTCTTCCTGCATGTGGGTGGGCCCACACGATCGATCCCATGTGGTTTGCACTCGATTTGTGATCGATATGAACAAGCTTCGTATCAATCAAAACTTCATCCAATTGAGTCGGGATCTATTGTGAGTGTTGCTAAGGATGTATGCAAGCTTCTGTGAAAATTTGGTAGCATTTGGACTTGTAGATTGTGAGTTATGATCGATGCAAACTTGTGTTTTCTCTAGGATGTTGAATTCATATCGATATCGTTCGCATTGATCTGTTCGTATCGTTTTTTGGGCACGTGCTCACAAGTTGACGTGGCGCTAATTCCTCGGATCGATCCACTTTTCATGTCGAGTGATTGAATCTTTCATAGAAACGTATCCTATTCGTATCGATCCAGTTGAGCCATGTTCGCATCGATCGTAGCTGTTCTGCTCGTATCGATTGTCTTTTCTCTGTTCGTATCGATCCTCATAGGTCACTTCGTATCGATAGCTAGGGCCATTTCGTATCGATAGCTGAGGGTCATTTTCGTATCGTTCGTTTGATGTTTTACTCGTATCGATCATTTATCGATCGATACGAGCCATGTAATTGGGATTGATACGAATTGACTCCAATTGATGGATACGAAGTTGAGTGTACGTGATGGATACAACAACAGATAACTCAGATGCGAAGCAATGTTCATTGATGGATACGAACAACGGCTAACTGATGGATACGAACAGATGAAGCTTGATGGATGCGAATAAAGCCTTTCAGTTGATGGATACGAAGAGTGCAGTTTCAGATGGATGAAAGCGGAACCGATGCGAAGAGAGCAATGTGATGGATACGAACGAATCAATTTCCTTGGCTTGCATCAATCATATCTTGAGCATACGGACTCAGATTGACTTGAAATTTGGAACGTTAGCTTCCATAACTTTGCATGTCGTGTCATGTTGATTGTAGCTTGATCCGGACTTGGACAAAATTCGTCGATATTCATAGTGAGCCTGCATATAACCGATCTTCGGGATGAAATGTCCTCGGTTTCCGGTTATGTTCTTGGTGTCACGGCCTTGCCAAAAGGCGGGATAACATTTTGCCTCCCAAAGTACGTCTTGTGAGAACATGATGTGCTTTTAAAAGTTGCAATCTTCATTCTAAACATTTCCATTTGACTTGTCTAAATGGTTGTTGTCTTTTCGTCGAAAGATGTAACCTTTGATTGATTCTTCAGTAATATCAATTGTTGGCTGCCAATTGTTGTACCATTCACTGTTGTAACAGAGTATTGAACGATAGCAAACTGTTGTTCATCATTGTGATTGTCATTAGTTGAGCATTCGCTCCCTGTGAATTTTAAAAATTGGATGGTAGTCCGTTATACATGAATGTACGTTAGCCTGACTCCCATTAACGTTCACATGTTCACAAGTCGTTGTCAGTTTTTTTTGTTATCAAATTCCGTATTGACCCTCTCCTGAATCAATGTGAAATTCGACTCGTAACAACACTTGATGGTTGTTTTGAAATGTTCCTTCATATCGATCCTCTCCTGGGTTGATGTAAAAGGTCGAAAAGTTGTCGTCGCATCGATGGATACGAGTCTTTGTGGGCTATACGTGGATGGATACGAATTGAGAAGTTCGTATCGATGCATTTCAAATGGATTCGAATAGTCCAATCGGTCTTTGCTTTGCGCTTCGTGTCAATTTTATGATGGATGCGACCAAGCGTTACTCTGGATGGATGGCACATGTACATGAATGGCTGAGTTTTGGATCGATGGCGGATGGATTCGAACACATCACTTCGTACCGATGGGAAGAAAAACCGCTTTCAACCGGTTAAGACCACTGGGAGAGGAATGGTCGTTTCTATAGTATATAAGGCTTGATACTTAGTAGATTTTTCAACTTTCTCATTCTCCTGCATTCGTATCGCTCCCAGTTGAAAGAAATTCAAGCCACCTTTGCCTTCGAATTGAATTAAGCCTTGAATCCTTCTAATCATTTGTTAAACTTAGGTAATAAGATAATGAATCTTGTGTTAAAATAATGAGACTTAGAATCGTTGGCCATCTCTGCCGATTCCACAATCGACTCTGGTGGTGTGGTGGCCGTGGATGGCCGGAGCGAGGTCGAGGGTGAAAGGGATGAGGCTTGGATGGAGTTGGAGAAGAAAAGGATTTTAGGGACACAAAGGAGCTCGTGGAAGGGTTGTCCGACCTCCGTTTCGTATCGGTGAAGGAGGGAGGATGAGTCGTATCGATCTAGATTAGGAGCGTTCGAATCGATCTGGGTTGTTAGGTTTCGTATCGATCAAGTGGAGTATCCTCGTATCGATCGATGGTAAGGTTTCGTATCGATTCGAAATGATCGACACGAAGGCTCGGACCTATTGATCGATATGAAGGTGGTGCATATGATCGATACAAAATCGAGCATACCTTATTGATACGAATTGCTTGTTAGAGGATCGATACGCATGCACTTTTTTCGATCGACACAGACTCGCACATTTAATGGACATGAACTGCCTTTTTCGACCGATACGAATTGGAGTTTTGGTGATTGATCCGAGTTGAATTTTATTGAACTCAAGGCCCCCTTGTATATTTGAACATATGACTTCGACGAGCTTCTACCTTACATAATTTGACTTAACCATTCCACTGCATATTTGACTGTCATTTGAAGCTCGTCGATGGAATCGTAACTTGACAATATTTAATGAATCTCAGCTTGGATCGATCTCCAAAGCCTAGATGGCACGGTTGTGACGGTCAGCGATGACGGTCGTTCTGGTTGAAATTTTAAGTCTTGTCGTTCGAATATTTCTTCAAACTCTGTAGAATTTCTCAAGTAATATGTAGCACTGCACTACACAACACATTCACGCACTTCACACTGGGGAACACAAAGGCTTATTATCATCTAATGATGGTTTTTGATAAGTTGATTAGCTATGGAATCCTCAAGTTCACAATAGCAGGAGCTTCAGAGTTCATCTCCCTTAGTTATAGAGGTACCGGTCATCGCGACCGAAGTTATAATTCCAGCTCCTAACGAATTACCGGAGGCCCAGTTCATCGGGAATCCGCAAGATTCAATGCCATCCAATGTTTCCGAAGATATTTTGGGATGGATATGCCTAAGACATGGTTTGTCCTTAAATGATGTCTTATTACCGGGACCAAATGTCAGACCGCATGCTCCCCCGGAAGGGTTTACTGCTTTCAATCGACATTCGTGCACTGCTGGAACACTTCCCCCATTCAACTAGTACATCCGGGAAGTCTTGGCTTTTTTTGGAATTGCCCGCTCACAATTACATCCCAATGGATACGCGCTGCTGAACAGTCTATTCATTGTATTCACGGAGCATCTTTTTCGATCCTCGACTCCGATCGAAATCAGATACCTTTTTAATGTTAAGAGTCGGGAAGATAGCCCTTCTTTCACGTTCTTAGAGGCGGTCAAGAACTGCCAAGTTGTGACTGGTGCCTTGACCAGATTGAGCTACTTCAAAAATGAGTGGTTCTATATTCGATGCTCCCCAGGGTTTGCTAGTCGATGGTTAGCCAGACGTAAGTGCTGCGCTTATTCCAGTAGTTAACGAGATAGTCATAGTTGATGTTGAAACTAATATCGTATTTCCTTTACAGCTGCAATTCTGCGACCCGAAGGTGCTCACTTCAAAGAAATAGTGTGAATTCTCCAGGAAGTGCCGAGTGAAATGAGAGATTTTGACTCGGTGCTAACAGACAGAAACTTGAGGATCGTTGGGCTGATCGAACGAAAACAAAGCATAAGACTTGAAGGAGTGCTTTGGGCAGTTCCGACAAAGCGAGTAAAGCGTAAAGCACCCGGGGTCGTAATAACTGAGGAGGGTGATGAAGAACACATGCCTACGAACAACGAACCCGTGGCTGGGCCTTCTGACAGTTTTCAGGGTTCAGAGGGAAGGAGAAAAGGCAAGGCAGTTGCACACAAGCGTCATAAATCTTCAAGATGGAAATCTGTAGTTGTGTTCCTGCCAGCCTCCGGCGTTCGAATTTTCGGAGGCTCCTCCCTCGCAAGTAGAGAATCCTTTTGAAGGACTTGCTGATATTCCAATTTCGGACTATGTGTCACTTCAACACGACACCAGATTGGAGGGGCTTCAAAGTGCTTTAGATTTAAGCGAGTCTCTACCCATCAGTGCGGTTGACATTACTAGTTGGTCGGGGGGTCACACACATATATACACTGCACGTCACTACATGGTTTCCAGCCTTAAGTTGTCTGCCTTGAGAGATTATTAACTCCGTTTTTCTTTTACTTTACAGATACGATGAATAGGCAAGATTCTATGATCGAAAGTCTCCGTTCAGCACGCCAATCGTCGAGTTCGTATTATGAGTCCCGCCGGAGAGAGGATGATAGAAACCGCGATCATGGTTACTCCAGCCAAGAGCGTTATGAGAGGGATAGAGATAGGGATAGGGAAAACAGATATCGATCCCGATCGCGTTCTCCACCTCCTCGAGTCCCTACACAACCTTCAGGCCATGAAAAACAACCAGTAGAGCCTCCTCGTCAAAAACCATCTTCTCATGCTTCAAGGTCTGAGTCTCAACGTTGTAGGGCTGAGGCCGAACCTCCCACTGTTGATGAACATGCCATCACTGAGCTCATTGGGGAAGGGGCTATCAGAATTTCCCAGTTAAGAAAAGATTTCCCAAACATTTGCTTCGACGGCTTTATCTTCCCTCCTCACTTAAAGAAAATTCCATCTGTGGCTGAACAAACAATGCATGACTAAATCTGTTATCCCGCCTTTTGGCAAGGCCGTGACACCAATGAATTGACTAGTAACCAATGACGGTTCGTCTTAGAGATCGGTTATACACATGCTCACTATGGATATCGACGAATTTTGTCCGAGTCCGGATCGAGCTAAAATTGGTATGACACGACAAGCGAGGCTATGAGAGTCAACGTTCCAAATTTCAAGTCAATCCAAGTTCGTATGCTCAAGTTACGATCGATGCAAAATTGGATGAAAACTAGCCACTATTTGAATCGATCGCCATGGCCTACTACGACTCGATCGACTGGCCACTATTCGACTCGATCGAGTCCGAGTCCATCGCCTGGCCGTTGTTCGAATCCATCTAGTTCGACTCCATCACAGAGCCGCTGTTCGAATCAATCGAGCTCGACTCCGTCACAGAGCCTTTGTTCGAATCCATCCAGTTCGACTCCATCACAGAGCCGCTGTTTGAATCGATCGAGTTTGACTCCGTCACAGAGCCTTTGTTCGAATCCATCTAGTTCGACTCCATCACAGAGCCGCTGTTCGAATCGATCGAGTTCGACTCCGTCATAGAGCCTTTGTTCGAATCCATCTAGGTGGGTCACTCTTATCGATACGAAATAGGCCACCTCCCATCGATTCGAACAAGACAAGTGCCTCGACATGAAGGGGACTGCTGCTGATCGATTCGAAGTGGGCAACGGACCTCGATGCGAACAAGGCGAAGATCAACGATGACTCGGCCAACACGGAAACGAAAGTGGATCGATACAGGGAAGGCTCGCCACGTCACCTCCAAATCACACGCGCCCATCGATTCGAAGTGATCGAGTCAAAACGATCGAGTCGAAATGATCGAGTTGAACGGAATGAACTACCGAAAGTCCCCATTTTGTATCGATCATATCTCGAGATCCACAAGTCCAAATGCTATGAAATTTTCACAGAAGATTACGTGCATGCTAGGAAATGTCCACGCCAAATTTCGACTCCATCGGATGCAATCTTGATCGATATGAAATCCGTTCGTATCGATCACGGATCGGACCGAAACTTTGCGGGCTTGGGCGCGCGGGCCTAGTCACGTGCCAGAGGGAGCCTCCCGAGATCTGAGCGAAATATCAGCCTCCTACACCTATAAATAGACCCCCAAAGCCAACAGAAAGGGGGCTTCTTCTTCTTTGAACTCTCCAACGCCCAGACTCGGCCGGATCCAGATCTAAACTACATAGCTGCTGCCAACAACGAAATTCACTACTGTAAATCATCATTATCTGCTGTAATTCGTTGAATTCACTTGTAATCATAAAAGAAACATCAATAAAGCAATCAACTTCATAGTGGACGTAGGCAACACGCCGAACCACTCTAAATTCTTGTGTTTCTGTGCGTTCTTATTACTTTCATTATCTGTTTTTGGATTTTTTGTTAGATAATCCTCCTTTTCCATTTAATTTCTTCATTTTATCTCTTCAAAAACTTCCGAAGAGTGTTGTGCCCAATTTCGGTACAAACACTTTGGTGCTTTCGCTGAGAAAACCCAATTTTTCTCCTGCTCCTTGGATCTCCTATCGATACCGGATTGCATAAATCCAAGAAGAAGATCCAGATCTTGAACGTTGAAGCCCTTCCATTCTATTCAGATCTGCATCAGATCTAGGAAAGGATTTTCATCAATTCACCATGGTAAGTACACGGACTACCTCTATAGCTTCTGATCAGGGAGGACGGGACAGGGAGAATCCCGCGCAATTGCCTCCATCAAACTAAGATGCCGCCGGACTTCCAGATCCAACAGGCCCGGTTACCGGACAAGAGTTTCAGATGCTACTTCAAGAATTGACCCTGAGTCGCCAACAGCTAACTGAAAAACTGCACGCCAACATAGAGTTGTCCAACCAGCTAAATCGCCAAAGGCGAAGAAGATCCAGAAGAGACCAAGGTCCTTATTCTTCCATAGAGAGTTCAACCTCATCTGACGGTCATCACAGATCCACACGCCTACGGCTGGATGTAAGCTACACCCAGGCCACAGGTCACCAACCTGCCTCGAATCTAGGATAACCCAGAACTGGACCATCCACTAGTCATCATACCGAACTTTCATCCCGAGGAGGTGCTGCTCCTTACCATGTCACAAGTAACATTGCTACTACCACCACTACCGAACAAGGGGTTGATGCTAGAAACCAAGCTGATCCTCAACATAACCAACGAGAGCAGACTCCAGAGCCTTATGTCCCAGAAAATGTTGAACCAAGGAGGCGAGGCACGGACCATCGACCGCATCCGGTCCAGACTCGCGCTGTGGAACCTGACCTCACCTTGGCCCAACATGCTCCTAGTATCCGGATGCCGGATATACCCACGATGATTCATCAAATGATCTATGAAAGTCAGGGTCTCAATAATGATGACTGGGGAATCTCCCGGAGTCATACCCCTTTCACCGATGACATATTGTATGCTGAACCACCTCGGCGCTTTAGGATGCCAACTTTGTCAGTTTATGAAGGAAGTTCTGATCCCAATCAACACATCCTGAAGTATGAATGGCTAATGAATGCTGCGAGAGCTGATGATGCAGTAAAGTGCCGTAGTTTCCTAATTTCCCTAGGGGGCATTGCTACCATGTGGTTTACTCATTTGCCACCATGATCCATCTCAAACTTTGACCAGATGGCCACCAAGTTTGTTGAACAATTCCGTATGCACGTGGCGAGGCCTAAAGACGTTAACACTCTGTCTAGTGTTACACAACCTCCCGGAGAAACACTTAGACGTTACTTGGAGCGATTCCATGCTGCATGTGCAGAAATAAGCAATCCCAATGATAAATTTATCCTGATGGCATTGACTAAGGGGATTGATGCTGATTCCGAGTTCGGAAATTGGTTAGCTGGAAAACCACCTGCGTCATTGGACCGTTTCTATTCCAAGGCAGCCCAATTCTTGAGAAGGGAGGATGCGAAACAGTCTAGGAAGCAGGATGACGCATGGCCCAACATCGAAGGAATCCAGAGTAACATCGCTGTTAAACAGTCCGGAGAGAATTCTGGAAAAGTTCAGTTGAACGTACAAAATAAATAGAATCAGCAGAGGGACAATGGAAATCAAAGCAAGAAGCGAGATCAGAATCGTGGTCCACGAAGTAGAGCTCCCATGTACGATAATTACACTCCATTGAACACGTCGTTGGAAAATGTATACTTGCAGACTTGTAACACCATGCAATATAAGAAACCTGCCCCAAAGCCATCGACAGAAAGGCAGGTCCAAACAGGGAAGTTTTGCAGATTCCACGAAAGTTATGGCCATAATACAAATGAGTGTCGTCATTTACAAGACCTCATTGAGAAACTGATACGCGAACGGAAGTTGGATCAGTATGTGCGGGCGCCACAGTCAAGTGGTGCGGGCCCATCGATTCAGAATCATGCGCCAAATCCGAAAAGGCAGGAGGAACCCGCTCGTACTGGCGGGAGGTTGGTTATTAACACAATAAGTGCTGGTCCTCATCCAGCAGACAGAAGCTGGAAGGAAATGGAGTCGTATGCCAGTTCTATCAGGCATGTGGACTTCGAGTGTTATAGTAGTTTTGATGAAGGGGCTCCGGCCAAGCAACAGAAGACGATGACAGATGACATTGTGTTCAGAAACAGAGACGCTGATAAAGTCGAAGCCCCCACCATTGATCCACTGGTCATCTCAGCTCAAGTAGGTCCTGCTTGGATAAAGAGGATCTTAGTTGACAGTGGAAGCTCTGTGAATATTTTGTTTAAGCGAGCTTATGATCAAATGAGAATGGAAGCCATGAACTTGAAACCTTGTCAATCCCGAATTCATGGTTTCAACGGAAGTGCTACTATACCCACTGGAATAGTGGAACTACCAGTAGAGTTAGGAGTTGGAGAACGTCGGAGAGTACGGATGTTACAGTTCATTGTTTTGGACATAGACTCCGCTTATAATGCTTTCCTGGGCCGACCGGCCCTCGCTGAATTCAGGGCAGCCATTGCCGCGTGGTGTTTGACTTTAAAGTTTCCCACTGATCATGGAGTGGGAATCATTCAGGGGGATCAGGCTGCTGGAAGAGCCTGTTATGTTGCTGAGCTGCGAGAGGCGCAGCGAAAGGAGAAAGGAAAGGGCGTAGAGGAATCTCTCTGCGTCCGTCTTGCTGATAATTGACAATTAACGGCCGGGCCTAGGCCCGGGCACCCCAACCAATTCCAAAGGGATCTTGACCCAAAGAGAAACCGAAGACGAAGGAGAATCTAAAGAAAGTCAAGCATCCCCGGCCGAACTGACGATTGATTTCCCAATTGACGAAGACGATAATTCGAAGATGATAAAGATTGGGTCTCAACTAAGCCAGCGAACTCAAGAGGAATTGGTTGAATTTCTACGGGCGGATCTTGACATATTCGCTTGGACACATTCTGATATGTGTGGGATCTCGCCGGACATCGCGAGCCACACTCTGAATATTGACCCGCGGCATGTCCCGGTCAAATAGAAAAGGCGTGGTATGGATCCAGAGAGATCTGCCGCCCTTAAAGAAGAAGTAGAAAAGCTTAAAGCGAACGGGTTCATTCGAGATGCGCTATATCCTGAATGGGTGTCGAATCCTGTGCTCGTCCGAAAGCCAAACGGAAAGTGGAGAACATGTGTCGACTATTCCGATCTGAATAAAGCTTGTCCCAAAGACAGTTTCCCGCTTCCGAGAATTGATCAGCTAGTAGATTCGACAACTGGGCATGAGCTCTTATCCTTCATGGATGCGTATTCTGGCTACAATCAGATACCGATGCATTTACCTGATCAAGAACATACCAGCTTCGTAACCAATCTGGGACTTTATTGCTACAAAGTTATGCCATTCGGACTCAAGAATGCCGAGGCTACTTATCAATGATTGGTTAATCGGATGTTTGCCAATCAAATCGGGAAAACAATGGAAGTATATGTAGACGACATGCTTGTGAAGTCACGATTTTCCACTGACCATGTTAAAGACTTGGAAACTATGTTCAACATACTTCGAGAATACAGAACGAAGCTCAACCCACTGAAATGTCACTTTGGAGTTGCATCCGGAAAATTCCTCGGGTTTATCGTCAACGCTCGAGGAATCGAAGCTAATCCTGAAAATATTTGGGCAATCAGAAATCTTGAAACTCCAAAAACTATAAAGCAAGTCCAGAGTCTCAATGAGAAAGTAGCGGCACTGAGCAGGTTCATTTCAAAGTCCACAGACAAATGCATTCCCTTCTTCGATCTGATCCGAAAAGGAAAACAGAACTTTGAATGGACCATGTAGTGTGAGGGTGCTTTCCAAGCACTAGTTCAGCATCTATCGACACCACCTATCCTGTCAAAGCCCATTGATCATGAGAAGTTGTACATATACTTGGCGATATCAGAAAACGCTATCAGCGCTGCCTTAGTTCGAGAAGAAGACAGGATACAGAAGCCAGTATACTACGTCAACAAGCGATTGACCGGGGCTGAAAGGAATTATCCGAAATTGGTGAAGTTGGCTTATTGCCTTGTTATTGCATCAAGAAAACTCCGACCGTATTTCCAGGCACATCCCATATTTGTTTACACCGACCAGCCGTTACGACAGGTCCTTTCGCGGCCTGAGACGTCTGGTAGGTTACTCAAATGGAACATCAAACTGAGCCAGTTTGACATTACTTACACTCCAAGACGAGCCATTCAAGGACAAGTCCTAGCCGATTTTATAGCTGAATTTACCATTCCAAAGGACTTGCCCGAAACTAGTAAATCTTCCGAATATGTCTGGAAGCTTTATACCGACGGTGCATCAAACGACCGGTGTTCGGGCGCTGGTGTTGTACTTGAAACCCCCGAAGGCCGATCTATATGTTATGCTTTGAAGTTCAATTTTCATGCGACCAATAATGAAGCTGAATATGAAACCCTCTCAGCTGGTTTGGAACTTGCTAGGAATTTGAGAATTATCGCTGTGGAAATTGATTGCGATTCATAGTTAGTTGTGTGTCAAGTACGGGGAGAATATCAAGCAAGAGATTGAAGGTTGGCTGCTTACTTAGCTCGAGTTCAGGAAGTACTGAATCAGTTTGATTATTATGCCATTTATTGTATACCTCGAGAACGCAACCAAAAAGCCGATTCATTGGCAAAGCTAGCCAGCACAGGTGAAGCTCAGCAAATGGGACTCATTCCCGTAGAGACATTATCTTCTCCAAGCATTGACCGGGCAGAAATAGACTGGGTATGCGAAACCGTCCCCGAAAAAGATTCATGGATGACTCCACTCAGAAATTACATTAAGCACGGAACCCTACCGGAACGCAGGAATGAAAAGAGACAAGTCCTTCGGAAGGCCTCATGATTCACCATTCAGAATGGAGTCATGTATAGAAGAGGGTGCTCTGTTCCTTTACTCCGGTGTATCGCTCACGATGAAGTTAAACGAGTGTTGCACGATGTACACGAGGGAGAATGTGGCGATCACACCGGGGGGCAAGCACTTGCTAAGAAAATACTTCGATACGGATATTACTGGCCTACCGTGAATCGCGACACATCGGATTATGCAAAGAAATGTGATAGGTGTCAGAAGCATGCTCGAATTCCTAGAGCCCCTCCTACCGAGATAACACAAATGGTCAGTCCATGACCGTTTGCAATGTGGGGCATCGACATCATTGGTACTCTACCTCTGGCAAAAGGTGGTGCGAAATACGCCATTGTCGCAGTTGATTACTTTACAAAGTGGGCTGAAGCTGAAGCTCTTGCTACCATAACGACGAAGAAAGTAATCAACTTTGTAGTTCGCAACATCATCTGTCAATTCGGTCTTCTACACACTATTATTACGGACAACAGAACCCAATTCGACAGTGCTGAATTTAAAGATTTCTGCGAACGATTTCACATCCAAAAGAAATTCTCTGCAGTTGCACACCCTCAGGCGAACGGACAGGTCGAAGTAGTTAATAAAGTTATAAAGTCCATTCTGAAATAACGATTGGAAAAGATCGGGGGCAAGTGGGTCGATGAACTTCCTATGGCTTTATGGGCTCACCGAACAACCCACAAGACCGCGACCGGCCACACTCCATTCTCTCTATCTTATGGTTCAGAAGCCGTTATTCTAGTTGAGATCGAAGTGCCTTCTCATCGTGTGACATACTATGATCCAAAGACAAATGCTATATTACTTGCTGAATCTCTCAATCTACTGGATGAGAAGCGTGAAGAGGCTGATTTGAGGGCAGCCGCGCATCGAAGTTGAGTCGCCCGATTGTACAATGCCAAGGTCCGCCCGCGAACCTTTAAACTAGGCGATCTCGTCCTAAAAAGAATTTATCCGGTTCCTTCGCATATGAAGCCGACATGGGAAGGACCGTATATTATTAAATGAAGGCTCGGAGATGGCACATTCAAATTATCGACCGTTGACGGTCTTACTCTGCCAAGAGCCTGGAATAGCGAGAGTCTTCGTCGACAGACTATGTTTATTCATTTAGTCTATTTTCCATTTTGCAATTTGTTTCTGCATTTCGAAATTAGAATTTGTAATAAGGCAACTGACTTTGCCATATTTTCTTATTTGCAATAAAATGCAATCTCTTCGAGCCAGAGCTGTGATTTACTTGAAATGCTTCATGTGATCATCACTATGCACGGAGAGCTAAGTTTCACCATACGGTGGAATTTATTTAAATAGGGAGTGACTGTGATGCAACCGGTCACTCACTAAGTGAAACCCGAGCTTGGGGACAAGCCATCACATCAAAGTCAAAAACGGATTGATACACGACAATCCCTCACTCAACTCCCGGTTCCCAGAATGTGAACTAGAGTATTAAAATACGTCTATGAAGCAGGTGGATCCGTCCGCCTAACGACTTCGTCCGTATCTGAACCAAGTTTGAGGAAGGTGGACCCGTCCATCTAACGACCTCACTTGTTAACTCAGGGTGGATGTGATCCGACCATCCATGATCCTAGTACACCTTTCGTTCCTAGAGTGCGAGCGAAATCCAAAAACATACAGTAGATGTGACTGACCGTCTACTTACCAACTCCGAACTCGCAGAGTGCGAATTGGAGTATAAACACCAACTCCGAACTCCCAGAGTGCGAGTCGGAGTATAAACATCAACTCCAAATTCCCATAGCGCGAATTGGAGTATAAATAACAACTCCGAACTCCCAGAGTGCGAGTCGGAGTGTAAACATCAACTCCGGACTCCCAGAGTGCGAGTCGGAGTATAAACATCAACTCCAAATTCCCAGAGCACGAATTGGAGTATAAACAACAACTCCGAACACCTAGAGTGTGAGTCGGAGTATAAACATCAACTCCGGATTCCCAGAGTGCGAAACGGAGTATAAACATCGACTTCAAGTTCCCAGAGTGCGAGTCGAAGTATAAATATCAACTCCGAACTCCCAGAGTGCGAGTCGGAGTACAAATGTCGATTTCGAGTCCCCAGAGCGCGGATGTATGATTTAAACTTAAGTCGGCATGACCAACCGCCGATAAGCAAATGAGAATCCCCAGAGTGCGGATATGAACATCGACAATCATACAAGCGTGAATAAACCGCTCAATCTCCGCTAGTCTCAGACATTCGTTCGGTGGCACTAGACTCAACATGTTATAAGTGAGAAGCGATTGCTGAATGATGTTCTACAACTCACCCCCAAGACTGGGGGGTAGGACTTAAGCGTCGACCATCAACTGAAGCAGTACGGCATCAAAATTCAACTCACTTCCTGGCCGAAAACCATGTCCACAGTTTCCGAACTTGGCGAACGAAAGCAAACTTGACTCGGAAGCTGGAACTTTACAAGTGCATTTCAAACATTGAAACACTTAATCAAATACACAAGAAGCTAAAAAAGAAAAGTTTCATTTCTACTATTCATGAAAGAAATTCGTGTAAAAGTTTGTTCTAAAAAATTCATACTAGTAGGGGCCGAACCCGCATCTATACACGCCCAACAAAATGCAAGTCAAAATAAACCGGGGAAGCATGTCTAATCTTTCTTCTTCCTTGGCTTCCTTCTCGGTGTAGATCCGCTTGAGCCGCCACTATTTTTCCTCTTTGAGCCTTTGCCTTTTGGTGGTTGGTCTCCCGGCGATGGCATAATCTCGACATCCTCCTCCGAGCTCGAGTGAATAGGGATGCTTCATGCGGGCGGAGTCGGAGGAACATGATCAAGTACAAAATATGGAATAGGCACGCTGGTGATGAAAACAGTGCCACCAGGAGATATCATTTTAAGGGGAGCTGGTCCCGGTGCTGTCGTACCACCTCCAAAACTGCCACCATAAGCCATTGCTGCCATTTCAGCGTCGATTTGGGCGAACAACTTCTCTTCAGGAACTGCTCGAGCCCCGCTGGGGGCATCAGTAGTCGGCATTGAAGAACTTGTAGCAGGAGCGCCTCCACCCATGACAAATGGTAAGTCAACTAAAGGATCGCCATGACGGTGAAAGAGTTCTTCCATTAGCTGCTCATCAAACACAATCGTACTCCCCTGCGTATCATCAAGTGGGGCAGTTGTAG
Organism: Allium fistulosum; assembly: GCA_030737815.1. Taxonomy (NCBI): domain Eukaryota; kingdom Viridiplantae; phylum Streptophyta; class Magnoliopsida; order Asparagales; family Amaryllidaceae; genus Allium; species Allium fistulosum. The sequence goes on from CM060902.1 coordinate 872,154,606, forward strand.
TTACTGTGATCGCTTCGGTCACGATAACCCCTGCGTCTAATATGATTCTGATTAGCAGGAGGCATGGCCGGTGCAGCATCAATCACTGGACAAAAAATAAGAGAACTATTAGAACTTAACTCGAGCAAAGATTTCGACTTAAGAAAGATATGTGGAATGTTCAGAATACCTTCCTCAGTTTGACTTGTAGGCAGCAGAACGGCTTCAGTAACTTACGTTGCAGCTGGAGACATCTGCGGCTGATCCGGATTGTAGGCAGGAATAGCTTGGGGATCGACCGTAGATGAGTATTCGGGCTGGGTTGACGTTGGAACTTCAAGACTCACCTCAAGATGGTCAACCCCTGAACCCTCTCCTATTTCGAGGTGTTGGGCGCCGAGTCTTTCCTTTTCATGCAAAATCATTGACTCGTGAAGAATCTTCCTTTCATCTTCAGTCAGAATGCGATTCTCGAGTTCGAACTCATCCACAGACTCACCCAGGTGCGCCTCCTTCTCTTCTTCAACTAATCGGCCCCAGGCGTTGTATAGATGCGCCGGATAATCATCGAGCCAGGCTAGACCCCTGTGCCTCAGCACGTTAGCATTGTAGACAACGAGAAGGTCTTCGATATCAGCCTCTAGCCTGGACTCGGCCGACTTCACTTTCTCCTCGACCACAGTCTCCACCTTGTGGACTTTAGCCACAGCCGCATCCCGTTCACCCCTAAGCAGAACAGCTTGTTCACACGCCTCTTGGGCTGCGTTGTTTGCATCATCCTTTTCCTTGGCCATGTCGGAAAATTTAGCTTTAAGCTCATTGAGTTCCTTGACCGCCACATCCCGCTCGGCAGTGACTGTAGTATTCCGGTGGCCCATCTCCTCCACCAAGGCAACATGTGTCTGCCTCAACCTCTCCATGGCCACATTCGCTTCGTCAGCTTTTTTGGTGGCCTCAATTTCAGATTTCCGAGAAGACTCGGCCTCAGCAGTTAGCACTTGAATGATCCGGTCCCTTTGAGCGAGTTCGGTCTCCATTTTCTCAAGCGCTTTGGCTCGCTCAAAGGCCACCTTAGAAGCTTTCACTGCAGCCTTTACCCACTCTTTATACTGGGTGTAGATGTCATGAATGTAATCATGCATCGTGTTTTCCACTCTAGATGGGATTCTCTTTAAGTGAGGTGGGAAGACGTAGCCATCGAAGCATATGTTCGGAAAATCCTTCCTCATCTGAGCCAATTTAATGGCCCCTTCTCCTATGGGCTTAGTCGGGACCTGCTCTGCAATTATGGAGGCCGTGGTTTCGACTCTTTGAAGATGAGTCTCGGATCTAGAAGTGTGAGAAGATGGCCTGTGGTGTGAAGGTTCTGGCGGATGTGGAACAAGAACAGGAGGTGGAGACGGAAGTCTAAGAGGAGGAGAGCGAGATCTAGATCGATGTCTGTACTCTCTGTCCCTGTCACGCCCATACCTATCTTGGTTAGAGTACTCGCGATTGCGGTCTCTATCAGAGTCTCTCCTGCGGGAATCATAATAGGTAGAAGCCTTTCGGGCCAAGCGAAGATTCCCGAGCATTGATCCTCTTCCGGACATCGTACCTAAAAATGAGAGACGAAGGAAAAGTTAGTGATTTCTTAAGTTGGACGATATACAGTTATGAATCATGTAGTGCAGTGAAGTGTATGCATGTACAACCCCCCGACCAACTGGAAATGTCGACCGCACTCATAGCAAGCGACCAGCTCAACTCAAGAGCATTGTCAAGCTCCTCCATCCCGGTGTCGTGTTGAGACGACACATAATCCAGAATCGGAATATCAGCAAGCCCTTCAAAAGGATTCTCTACTGGCGGGAGAGGAGCCTCCGAAATTCTAATCCCCGGGACGGGCAAGGACACAACCACGGATTTTAATCTCCCGGATTTAGAACGCTTGTGAGAAACAGCCTTGCCTTTTCTCCTTCCTCCTGAATCCTGGACATCGGAAGAAGGCCCAGTTTGGAGCTCGTTATCGGTAGGCGTTCTCTCCGGATCAACTTCTTCGGCTATTACGACTCCGGGCGCTTTGCGCTTCACCCGTTTCTTCGAGACCACTCTAAGTGTCCCTTTTAGCCGTATACTTTGCCTCCGTTCAATTAACCCGACAGTCCTCAAGTTTCTGTCGGTCAGAACCAAGTCGATATGCCTCTCTTCGCCCGGAACCGCTTGGAGGATCCGAACTAGCTCTCTAAAATATCCACCATCGGGTCGAGAAATTGCGGCTATAAGAGAAGAGAAGTATGTCAGTTTCGAGGTCGGTTATAACTATCTCGATAATTCAAGAGAAAGAATTGTAACGCCTACGTCTATCCAACCATCGCTTAGCAAATCAAGGAGGGCACCGAACGTAGAACCATTCAGTTTTAAAGTAACTTAGACTTCCCCAGGAGCCCGTTACAATTTGGCAGTTCCTGACCGCTTCCAAGAAGGTGAAAGAAGGGCTGTCTCCACGGCTCTTAATGTTAAATAGGTACCTAATCTCGATTGGCTTTGGTGGTCGAAAGAGGATCTCCATAAATAGAATGAAGGTGCTATTCAACAAAGCGTACCCGTTGGGGTGTAGCTGGGATGGAGCTATTCCAAGGAATGATAACATCTCCCTTATATATTGATTGAAAGGAGGAAGTGTCCCCACTGTGCATGCGTGACGGTTGAAAGCAGTAAACCCCTCCGGGGGATCATGTGGCCTGTCATTTGGCCCAGGCAGTAACACATCGTCAAGCGACAAACCGTGCCTTAAACAAATCCATCCCAGCATATCTTCGGAGATACCGGACGGCACAGAATCTTGTGGACGACAAATGAACCGGGCGCCCGGAAGCTCTTCTGGAGCTGGGTCTATAACTTCGGCTTCAATGACCGGTGTCTCGATGGTTGAAGGAATTGAACTCGGGAGTTCCTGCTGCTGTGAACTTGAAGGTTCCATAACTAACTAGCTTATGAAAAATCATTGTTAAATAGACAATAACGCTCGTGCATCCCCTAGTGTAAAGTGTGTGAGTGTGTTGTGCAGTGCAGCACTGTATATCACTCGAGAAGTTCTACAGAATTGGAGAAAACATGTAAACGACGAGACTTCGAAATTCAGTCGGAATGACCGTCATCACTGACGTCACAACCGTGCCATCTAGAAATTAGCAATCAATCCAAGTTAAAGTTTGTTAAAATTTTGTTAAAGTTGCAGTTCCATCGACGAGCTTCGAAGGGAAATCAAATATGCAGTCCAAAGGTCAAGTCTAATTATGCCAAAATGAAGCTCGTCGGAGTTAGATGTTCAAATGCACAAGAGTTTTCAATATCATCGAAGTTAGGTTCATTATCAATCATCAAAAGTTCAAGTTCGAATCGATCGCTCAAGTTCAAGTTCGAATCGATCGCTCAGGTTCAAGTTCGTATCGATCAGGTTCAATTTCGTATCGATCGTTCAGAGACACTTTCGTATCGATCCCATGGCTGCGCAGTTCGAATCGATCGAGGCCTACTACTTCATATCGATCAGAAAAGCACCTACTTCGTATCGATTAGAAGACATCTATTTCGTATCAATCGATATCGACTCGAAACAACCAACACTCGGCAACTGTTCCATGACCGATACGAAGCCCAAAGCAAGACAACGATATGAGATTTCCCTTCACGATCGATACGAGGTAGAACACCTTCTTCCCCAACAGATTGATATGAAATCCGGAACGACCATTTCCTTCTCATCCCTCCTTACTCCTTCTTCCCCAAGCAATTAACGTGCCATTACTCCTTCTCGATTCAACGACGACCAAGTCCCGGCATCTACAGTGACGGAATCGGCAACGACGTCGAACGAACTGGCACTAAGATTCAAGTCTCATCATTTTCAGAATGGATTCGTTGTTTATTTACCTAAAGTCAGATGTTGTCACGCTAGATTAAGGAATGAATTGGATCGATTTGAAGGATCGATGGATTGTTTGGATCGAAGGCAATGTTTCTTTCCCAAGTTCTTTATCGATACGAAGACAAGGCAGAAGAGTAAAGTGGAAAAAGTGAAAAGTGGCTAAGTCCATGGTATTTATATGGACTCGAAGTTGAAAGAAAAAACGATTCGCCTTCTAATGGATTCAACCGGTTACAAGGCGTCACCACGACATCGATTCGAACAAGCTATTCGAATCCATGAAATCGAGTCTGTATTGATACGAAGTCTTCACCAAATTCATCGATGCGAAGCCCTTCTTCGTATCGACCACTTTCGACTCCATCTCCAGTGTAGCGATGTGAATTGTACAGTTCAAATCCATCGATACGAAACCGCTGTTCGTATCGATCATCCTCGACTCCATCCCCAGAGCATCGATACAAACGATCAGTTCGAATCCATCAATTCGCAATTACCAGAAGCCAATGCCTATCGATGCAAATTGTCTTTTCGTATCCAGAAACATCAGATCCATCGATTCGAAATACACAACAGGGGCTGTTCTGAAGACATTGAACTCCATCGATACGAATGACCGCTTCGTATCCATCGAACCCCACATCCGTCGATTCGAAATGCTCATTTCGTATCCATCAATGCAATGAATACCGATGCAAAAACAATGTTTCAGCCCTTCACATCGATTCAGGAGTGGATCGTTACAAAGGAACATTCAAATACAACCATCAAGCGTTGTTACAATGAATTTCACGTCGGTTCAGGAGAGGATCGATACATAATTCAATATAAAATAAACTGACAACGAGTCGTGAACGTCAGCGAGAGTCAGATTAACGTATATGCATATGCGTCGGACTAATATTCAATATTCCAGATTTACAGGAATTGGAAACTCATTAGATAACGATTACAACAACAAACGGCTAATCACTAGCATACAACAATCAGTTGCAACAATACAGGGTACAGCAGTTAACAGTCAACAGTTTACGTTATCGAGAAAATCAGTCGAAGATTACAGCTTTCATCGAAAGACGATAACTATTCAGAATGAAGTTTGTAGCATTTCAAAGCACATCATGTTTCCACAAGATGTGCTTTGGGGGGCAAATGTTATCCCGCCTTTTGGCAAGGCCGTGACACCAAGGAATTGACTAGTAACCAATGACGGTTCGTCTTAGAGATCGGTTATACCAGGCTCACTATGGATATCGACGAATTTTGTCTGAGTCCGGATCGAGCTAAAATTGATATGACACGACAAGCGAGGCTATGAGAGTCAACGTTCCAAATTTCAAGTCAATCCGAGTTTGTATGCTCAAGTTACGATCAATGCAAAATTGGATGAAAACCAGCCACTATTCGAATCGATCGCCATGGCCTACTACGACTCGATCGATTGGCCACTATTCGACTCGATCGAGTTCGAGTCAATCGCCTGGCCGTTGTTCAAATCCATCTAGTTTGACTCCATCACAGAGCCGCTGTTCGAATCGATCTAGCTCGACTCCGTCACAGAGCCTTTGTTCGAATCCATCCAGTTCGACTCCATCACAGAGCCGCTGTTCGAATCAATCGAGTCCGACTCCGTCACAGAGCCTTTATTCGAATCCATCTAGTTCGACTCCATCACAGAGCCGCTGTTCGAATCGATCGAGTTCGACTCCGTCATAGAGCCTTTGTTCGAATCCATCTAGGTGGGTCACTCTTATCGATACGAAATAGGCCACCTCCCATCGATACGAACAAGACAAGTGCCTCGACACGAAGGGGACTGCTGCTGATCGATTCAAAGTGGGAAACGGACCTCGATGCGAACAAGGTGAAGATCAACGATGACTCGGCCAACTCGGCGAAGAAAGTGGATCGATAATGGGAAGGCTCGCCACGTCACATCCAGATCACACGCGCCCATCGATTCGAAGTGATCGAATCAAAACGATCGAGTCGAAATGATCGAGTCGAACGGAATGAACTGCCAAAAGTCCCCATTTCGTATCGATCATATATCGAGATCCACAAGTCCAAATGCTATGAAATTTTCACAGAAGCTTACGTGCATGCTAAGGAATGTCCACGCCAAATTTTGACTCCATCGGACGCAATCTTGATCGATACAAAATCCATTCGTATCGATCACAGATCGAACCGAAACTTTGTGGGCTTGGGCGCGCGGGCCTAGTCACGTGTCAGAGGGAGCCTCCCGAGATCTGAGCGAAATATCAGCCTCCTACACCTATAAATAGACCCCCAAAGCCAACAGAAAGGGGGCTTCTTCTTCTTTGAACTCTCCAACGCCCAGACTCTGCCGGATCCAGATCTAAACTCCATAGCTGCTGCCAACAACGAAATTCACTGCTGTAAATCATCATTATCTGCTGTAATTCGTTGAATTCACTTGTAATCATAAAAGAAACATCAATAAAGCAATCAACTTCATAGTGGACGTAGGCAACACGCCGAACCACTCTAAATTCTTGTGTTTCTGTGCGTTCTTATTACTTTCATTATCTGTTTTTGGAGTTTTTGTTAGATAATCCTCTTTTTCCATTTAATTTCTTCATTTTATCTCTTCAAAAACTTCCGAAGAGTGTTGTGCCCAATTTTGGTACAAACAATATCTATGATATTTATACTCAATACAAGGAGTGGATGAAAGCTGCGGATAAGGCGTCGGTAGTAGCCTTTGAGCGAGTGAAGGTAATTGAGAAGTTAGAGATGGAGATCGCCAAAAAAGATCGTATTATCCAAGTGCTCAATGCTGAAGCTGAATCCTCTTGGAAATCTGAAATGGAGGTCGTCCAAAAAGCTAACGAGGCAACTCAATCTATGGAGAGAATGCGACAAATGCATTTCGCTTTGGTGGAGGAGATGGGTCACCGAAACACCACAGTTACCGCTGAAAGGGATGCTGCTTTGAAAGAACTCAACGAGCTTAAAGCCAAATTTTCTGAAATCATCACGGAGAAGGATGATGCAAATAAAGTGGCCCAGGAGGCGTGCGAGAAAGCGGTGGTGCTTCGGGATGAGAAGGATGCGGCCGTAATTAAAGTTCGAGAGGCCAAGGCTAAGGTTGAGGAGGAAGTTAAAATAGCCGAAGCCAGGCTAGAGGTAGATATCGAGGATCATCTCGTTACTTACAATGCCAATGTTTTGAAGCACAGAAACCTGGCCTGGCTCAACAACTATCCAACACATCTGTTTAATGCTTGGGACCGATTGGTAGAAGATGAAAAGGCTGCTCCTCAAGCTGAACCGATCGATGAATTCGAGCTTGAGAACCGGGTGTTGACGAAGACGAACGAAAAGTTCTCCATGATGCAATGATCTCATATGAAAAGGAGAAGCTTGGCGCTCAGCATTCGGAAGTTGGAGAAGGCTCTGGTGTCGAGCATCATGATATAAGTTCTGAAAATCTCTTGCCGACTCAGTTTGAACCCACACCTACGGTTGATCCCTAGCCCGTTCCTGCCTATAACCCGGATCAACCATAGTTGTCTCCAGCTCGCGAGCAAGTCTCTGAGGCCGTTCCGCCACCCTTGAGTCAAACTGAGGAAGGTACTCTTAACATTCTCCATGCTTATCCAAAATCGGAAGCGTTACTTGAAATAATTACTAACAGTCCTTCCTTTACTCTTATCCAGTGATCGGAGCAACATCGGTCGTGCCTTCTGCAACTCAAGAATCACATCATGTGCATGAGGCCATTATAACAGAAGCGACCACCATAACGACTATGGCACCAACTAATGGAGCACATGGAAGCACACTTATCTTTGATGAGAAGATGATAGAGGAACTCCTCGGTCATCACAGTGACCCCTTTGCAGATTTGCCATTCGTTATGGGTGGAAGCGTACCAATGACAAGTTCTTCAGCCCCAACTGCGGGGGTCCCCGGGGATGCACAAACACTTCATGAGGAGGAAATCCTAGTTGAAATCAACGCTGAAATAGAGGCAGCCACATGGGGCAGTGGTTTTGTACGTGGAATGGCGGGACCTGGTCTAGCTCTATTGTGGATGATATCTCCGGGAGGAACGGTCGTTGAGACAAGTGTGCCTATCCCGCCTCCTACTGTTGATCCTGTCCCTCCGACTTCGCCTTCAGGAAGCGTTCCAATACATTTGAGTTCGGAGGAGGAAGTTGATATAATGCCCCCGGCTGGAGATCGGCCGCCGAAAGGCTAGGTCTCAAAGAGAAAGCCGAGTGACAGCTCCAGTGGGTCCACACCGAAGAGGAAACCGAAAAAGAAAAAAGAGTAGATATATCTTTTTAGCTTATTTTTGAGTAGATAGGAATTTCTTTAGCTTTAGTAGGCCGTGTATTGATGCAGGTTCGGTCCCTGCTAGTAGGATTTTTTGGGATAAACTTGTACTTAGTTTTCTTCCACAAATAGTCGAAATAAAATTCCATTTTATCTTCAACTCAATTTTCGTTTATTTGCATAAGTGTTTCAGCATTTGAACTCCAGTCCAGTACACTTGTTGAGTTTCGACCTTTGGATTGGATCCGAGTTTATTCGTTAAGTCCTGATACTACGATTATGAGTGATGACCGAGCGTTAAGCCGGAATCCGATGCTGCACTGTCTCAGCTAGTGATTGACACTTAAGTTCCGCCCCCAGTTTCAGGGACGAATTGTAAAGATCAGATGGCAATTTTACTTTGCCTTAAACACGTCGAGCTTAACGTCGTTGAATTGATGCTGAAACGAGGAAATTCGAGTTGTCGAATCGCACTCGCTCATTTATCGACGATTGCATCCACACTCCGGGGATTTCAATTTGAACATCGACGGTTGGTCACGCCTGCTTAAGTTTCAAGGATATGTCCACGCTCTGGGGACTTAAGTCATTTTCATTGGTGGTCAGTCACACCCGTTTAATGTTCGTAACCATGTCCATACTATGGGGACTTCAAATGGATTCGCAAGTGGCCAGTCACACCCGATTTGCATTTATACTCTAACAGCACTCCGAGGACTCAGAGTCATTTCACGGACGGTTGATTCCAATCCGGTTTGTGTTTAAACTTCAATCCACTCTCTGGGGATGTAGAGTTGACGTTTATACTCCAATTCACACTTTGGGAATTTGGAGTTGGTATTTATGTTGGCACTCCGGTTCGCACTCTGGGAATACGGAGTTAGTTGATGTTTATACTCCAGTTCGCGCTCTGGGAACTTGGAGTTAGTGTTTATGTTGGCACTTCGGTTCGTACTCTGGGAATACGGAGTTAGTTGATGTTTATACTCCAGTTCGCGCTCTGGGAACTTAGAGTTGGCCGAAAGATGGTCAGTCACATCTGCTCAGGCTCTAGGATTTCGTTCGCACTCCGGGAATGACGAATCTATCAGGATCGTGGATGGTCGGTTCACATCCACCCCGAGTTAACAAGCGAGGTCGTTAGATGGACGGATCCATCCTCCTCAAACTTGGTCAAGATACGGGTGAAGTCGTTAGGTGGACGGATCCACCCACTTCGAGACCGTATTTGTAAGTTTATACTCCAGTTCGCACTCTGGGAATCTGGAGTTAGTTAAATGACTGTCGTGTATCAATCCTTTTTTGACTTCAGTGTGGTGACTTGCCCCCAAGCTCGGGTTTCACCTAGCGAGTAACCGGTCGTATCACAGTCACTCCCTATTTGAATAAATTCCACAGTCGGGTGGAATTTACCTCTCTGTGCGTAGTGATAGTTGTATGACGCATTCAATAACTTACAGCTCTGGCTCGAAGAGATTGCATTTTATTGCTGAAATAAGAAAATACGGCAAAATTAGTTGCCTTATTACAAATTCAAATTTTGAAATGCAGAAACAAATTGCAAATGAAAACTAGACTGAATAAATAAACAGAGTCTGTCATGTGTATTAGCGACGAAGAGTTTCGCTGTTCCAGGCTCTCGGAAGAGTGAGACCGTCAACGGTCGATAATTTGAATGTGCCATCTCCGAGCTTTCGTTCAATAACATACGACCCTTCCCAGGTTGGCCTCATATGCGAAGGGACCGGGTAAATTCTCTTAAGGACGAGATCGCCGAGTTCAAAGGTTCGGGGTCAGACCTTGGCATTGTATAATCGGGCGACTCGACTTCGGTATGCGGCTGCCCTCAAATCAGTCTCTTCGCGCTTCTCATCCAATAAATCCAGAGATTTGGCAAGTAATATAGCATTTGTCTTCGGATCATAGTATGTCACACGATGAGAAGGCACTTCTAGTTCGATTGGAATAACAACTTCTGAACCATAAGAAAGAGAAAACGGTGTGTGGCCGGTCGCGGACTTGTGGGTTGTTCGATAAGCCCATAAAGCCATAGGAAGTTCATCGACCCACTTGCCCCCGGCCTTTTCCAGTCGTTTCTTCAGAATAGACTTTATAACTTTATTAATAGCTTCGACTTGTCCATTCGCTTGAGGGTGTGCGACTGCGGAGAATTTCTTTTGAATGTGGAATCATTGACAGAAATCCTTAAATTCAACACTGTCGAATTGGGTCCCGTTATCAGTGATGATAGTATGTGGGAGACCAAATCGGCAGATGATGTTGCGCACTACAAAGTTGATCACCTTCTTTGTTGTGATTGTAGCAAGGGGTTCAGCTTCCGCCCGCTTGGTAAAGTAATCAACCGCTACGATGGCGTATTTCGCACCGCCTTTGGCTAGAGGTAGAGAGCCAATAATGTCGATGTCCCATACAGCAAACGACCATGGGGTGACCATTTGAGTTATTTCAGTAGGTGGGGCTCTAGGAATTCGAGCGTGCTTCTGGCATTTGTCATATTTTCTGGCATAATCCGATGCATCGCGATTTATGGTTGGCCAATAGTATCCATATTGGAGCACTTTCTTGGCAAGGGCTTGCCCCCTGGTGTGATCACCACATTCTCCTTCGTGCACATTATGCAATATGCATTTGATTTCATCGTGAACGATACACCGGAGTAAAGGAACAGAGTACCCTCTCCTATACATGACTCCATTCTGAATAGTGAACCACGAAGCTTTTCGAAGAATCTGTCTCTTTTCACTCCTGCGCTCTAGCAGGATCCCATGCTCGAGATAATCTCTGAACGGAGTTATCCATGACTCCTTATCGCGATCAACCTCAAATATCCAATCTGTCTCCATTCGGTCGATGCTCGGGGAAGCTAATGTCTCTACGGGGACGAGTCCCATTTGTTGTGCCTCGCCCGTTCTGGCTAACTTGCTAATGCATCAGCTTTTTGATTGCGCTCTCAGGGTATGCAGTAGATGGCATAATAATCGAATTGATTTAATATTTCTTGAACCCGAGTAAGGTAAGCAGCCAGTCTTCGGTCCTTGGCCTGGTATTCCCCCCGAACTTGACACACGACCAACTGTGAATCATAATAAATCTCCACAGCAATGATTTTCAAATCTCTGGCAAGTCTCAATCCGGCAAGTAAGGCTTCATATTCAGTTTCATTGTTGGTCGCGTGAAAATCAAACTTTAAAGCATAGCATATAGATCGACCTTCAGGAGTTTCAAGCACAACCCCTGCACCTGAGCAACGGTCATTTGATGCATCATCAGTATGCAGCTTCCAGATATACTTGGGAGATTCATTGGTTTCGGGCAAGTCCTCTGGGATGGTAAATTCAGCTATGAAATCTGCTAGGACTTGTCCTTGAATGGCTCGACTTGGAGTGTAAGTAATGTCAAACTGACTTAACTCGATGTTCCATTTGAGTAACCTACCAGACGTCTCAAGCCGCGTAAGGACCTGTCGTAACGGCTGGTCGATGTAAACGATGATAGGATGAGCCTGGAAATACGGCCGGAGCTTCCTTGAGGCAATAACAAGACAATAAGCCAACTTCTCTAGCTTTGGATAATTTCTCTCAGCTTCGGTTAGTCGTTTGCTAATATAGTAGACCGACTTTTGTATTCGGTCTTCCTCCCGAATTAGGGCAGCACTAATTGCATTTTCTGATACCGCTAAGTAAACTTATAATTTCTCGTAATCAATAGGCTTTGACAAAATTGGCGGTGTGGAGAGGTGTTGAATTAGTGCACGGAATGCGCCCTCACATTTCGTAGTCCATTCAAAGTTTCGTTTCCCTTTTCAGATCAGATCGAAGAAGGGAATGCATTTGTCAGTGGATTTTGAAATGAACCTGCTCAGTGCTGCTACTTTCTCATTGAGGCTCTGGACTTGCTTTATAGTTCTTGGAGTTTCAAGGTTTATAATCGCCCAGATCTTTTTGGGATTGGCTTCGATTCCCCGAGCGTTGACGATAAACCCAAGGAATTTTCCTGATGCGACCCCAAAGTGACATTTCAACGGATTGAGCTTCATTTTGTATTCTCAGAGGATATTAAACATTGACTCTAGGTCTTTGATATGATCAGTGAAAAACCGTGACTTGACTAGCATGTCGTCCACATATACCTCCATGGTTTTTCCAATCTGGTTAGCAAACATCCGATTAACTAACCGTTGATAAGTTGCCCCGGCGTTCTTGAGTCCAAAAGGCATAACTTTGTAGCAGTAAAGCCCCATATTGGTTACAAAGCTGGTATGCTCCTGGTCGGGCAAGTGCATGGGTATTTGGTTGTAGCCAGAATACGCATCCATGAAGGAAAGGAGTTCATGTCCAGCCGTTGAATCTATGAGCTGATCGATTTGAGGAAGTGGAAAACTGTCTTTAGGGCAAGCTTTATTCAGATCGGAGTAATCGGTGCATGTTCTCCATTTCCCATTTGGCTTTTGGACTAGTACAGGATTTGACACCCATTCCGGATATAATGCATCTCGAATAAATCCATTCGATTTAAGCTTGTCTACCTCTTCCTTAAGGGCGGCAGATCTCTTTGGATCCATACCACGCCTTTTTTGTTTGACCGGGACGTGCCACGGGTCAATGTTTAATGTGTAGCTCGCGATGTCTGGCGAGATCCCACACATGTCAGAATGCATCCAAGCAAACACGTCAAGGTTTGCCCGGAGAAATTCAACCAATTCCTCTTGCATTTGTTGGCTTAGCTGAGATCCAATCTTTATCATTCTAGAATCATCGCTATCATCGATCGGGACATCGATCATCAGTTCGGCCGGAGAAGCTTGACTGTCTTTACTTTCGTCTTCACTTTCGGTATCTCTTGGGTCAAGATCTCTTTGGAATTGGTTGGGGTGCCCAGGTATAGGCCCAGGGGTCAATTGTCAATTTTCAACAAAGTGGACGTAGAGAGATTCCTCTACGCCCTTTCTTTTTCTCTTCGCTGCGCATCTCACAGCTCAGTAACATAATAGGCTTGTCCAGCAACCTAATCTCCTTGAATGACTCCAACCCCATGATTGGTAGGGAACTTCAGAGTCAAACACCATGGGGCAATCACAACCCTGAACTCAACTAGGGCCGGTCGGCCCAAGAAAGCATTATATGGAGAGTCTATATCCAACACCACAAATTGTAGCATCTGGACTCTCCGACGTTCTCCAATTCCTAACTCAACTGGCAATAACACCACTCCAGCGGGTATGGTCGCACTCCCATTGAAACCATGTATACGGTACTGACAAGGTTTCAAATCTTTAGTCTCCATTTTCATCTGGTCATATGCTCGCTTGAACAATATATTCACAGAACTTCCACTGTCTACCAAGATCATCTTCATCCAAGCAGGACCTACTTGAGCTGATATGACAAGTGGATAGATGGTTGGGGCTTCGATCCTGTCGGCATCTCTGTCTCGAAAGATGATGTCGTCAGTCATCATCTTCTGTTGCTTGGCCGGAGCCCCATCTTCCAAACTACTACAACACTCGAAGCTCGCATGCCTAATAGAACTGGCATATGACTCCATTTCCTTCCAGCTTCGGTCTGCTAGATGAAGGCCACCACTAACAGTATTTATCACTAACCTCCCGCCAGTACGAGCGGTTCCTCATGTCTTGCCTGACTTGGTACATGATTCTGATTTGATGGGCCCGCACCTCCAGACTGCGGCGCCCGTACAAACCGCTCCAACTTTTTTCTCTCTTATCAACTTTTCGATGAGATCCTGCAAGTGACGCACTCATTTGTGTTATGGCCGTAGCTTTCGTGGAATCTGCAAATACTTCCCTGTCTGAATCTGTTTTTCCGATGACTGTTTCAAAGCAGGTTTCTTATACTGAATAATATTGCAGGTCAGTAAATACACATTTTCCAGCGACGTATTCAAAGGAGTGTAGTTATCAAACATAGGAGCCCTACGCCGTGGACCACGATTCTGATCCCATTTCCTATTTTGATTACCATTGCCTTTCTGCTGATTTTGTTTATTCTGAATGTTCAATTGCACTTTTTCGGAGCTCTCCTTGGATTGTTTAACAGCAACATTACTCTGAATTCCTTCCATACTGGGCCCTGCATCATCCTTTTTCCTAGACTGTTTCGCATCCTCCCTTCTCAAGAATTGGGCTGCCTTGGAATAGAAACGGTCCAATGACGCAGGAGGTTTTCCGACCAACCAGTTACCAAACTCCGAATCGAGATCAATCCCTTTAGTCAATGCCATTAGAATGGAGTTATCATTAGGGTTGCTGATCTCAGCGCACACAGCATGAACCTCTCTAAATAACTTCTGAGTGTCTCTCCAGGAGCTTGAGTGACACTAGACAGAGTATTAACATCTTTCGGTCTTGCGACATGCATGCGAAACTGCTCAATAAACTTTGTTGCCAACTGGTCAAAACAAGAGATAGATCGAGGTGGTAAACGGGTAAACCACATAGTTGCTATGCCCCCTAGAGAGATCGGGAAGATTCGGCAGTTAACTGCATCATCAGCTCGTGCAGCATTCATCAACCATTCATACTTCAGGATATGTTTATTAGGATCAGAGCTCCCTTCCTAAACGGGTAAAGTCGTCATCCTGAATCGCTGCGGTGGTTCAACATAGAGTATCTCATCAGTAAAAGGGGTATGACTCTGGGAGATTCCCCAGTCGTCATTGCTGAGACCCTGACTTTCACGGATCATTTGACGGATCATCATCGGAATGTCGGGCATCTGAACATTTTGAGCATGTTGGGCCAAGGTATGGTCGGGTTCCACAGTGCGAGGAGGGGCCGGTCGTTGTCGACGGTCCATGTCTCACCTCCTTGGTTCTACGTCTTTGGGGACATAAGGCCCGGGAGTATGGTCGTGTTGGTGGTAGGTCGGATCCGTTTGGTTCCGAGCGTCAACTCCCAAATCAGTAGCAGTGGTAGTACGGTTGTTAGTAATATGGTATGGGGTAGCGCCTCCTCGGGAGGAGGGTCTAGTCTGATGGCTAGTTGACGGGCCAACTCTTGGCTGCCCGAGACTCAGTGTACGCTGATGCCCAGTGGCCTGTGTGTAACTTCCATCCAGTCGCGGGCACATGGATCTATGATGGTAGTCAGAAGAGGCTGAACTTTCGGTGGATGAATAGGAAGCCTGATCCCTTCTGGATCTCCTTCGTCTTTGACGATTTAGCTGGTTGGTTAATTCCGCATTAGCACGGAGCTGTTTAGTGAGCTGTTGGCGGCTCTGAGTCAGTTCTTGCATTAGCATCTGGAATTCTTCCCTGGTGACAGGGCCTTGCGAATCTGATGGTCCGGCAGCATTCTGGTCGGTTGGAGGTGGTTGTACGGGGTTCTGTCTGTCCCGTCCTTCTGGATCTGCGGCAGTTGAGGTAGTCCTAGTATTAACCATGATGGATAGCGAAGCTCTTTCCTAGACTTGATGCAAATCTGAATAGGATGGAAGAACTTTTATCTTTGAAATCTGGATCTTCCTCTTAGATTTGTGCAATCCGATATCGATAGTAGATCCAACGAGCAGGAGAAAAACTGTGTTCTCTCTGTGAAAGCACCAAAGTGTTTGTACCAAAATTGGGCACAACACTCTTCAGAAGTGTTTGAAGAGATAAAATGAAGAAAGTAAATGTAAAAAGAGGATTATCTAACAAACACTCCAAACAAAAATAAGAGAAACAACAAAAGAACGCATAGATTTAGAGTGGTTCGGCGTGTTGCCTACATCCACTATGAAATGATTGACTTTTATTAACTTTTGCCTGCTGGTTACAACGGATTACAACAGTAAATTTCGAGTACAACAGTGATTTTTGAGTGCAACAATGGTTTCGGCAGAGTCTGGACGTCAAAGAGCCAAAAGGTCCTTTTTATGTAGGTTCTGGGCTGCTATTTATAGGCATAGGTTGCAAATATCTCGCTCAGATCTCGGGAGACCTCTTCCTGCTTGTGGGTTGGCCCACGCGATCGATCCCATGTGGTTTGCACTCGATCTATGATCGATATGAACAAGCTTCATATCGATCAAAACTTTATCCAATTGAGTCAGGATCGATTGTGAGTGTTGCTGAGGAAGTACGCAAGCTTCTGTGAAAATTTGGTAGCATTTGGACTTATAGATTGTGAGTTATGGTCGATGAAAACTTGTGTTTTCTTTAGACTGTTGAAGTTGTATCGATATCGTTCGCATCGATCTGTTCGTATCGTTTTTTGGGCACGTGCTCACAAGTTAACATGACGCTAATTCCTCAGATAGATCCACTTTTCATGCCGAGTGATTGAGTCTTTCATAGGAATGTATCCTGTTTGTATCGATCCAGTTGAGCCATGTTTACATTGATCGCAGCTGTTCTACTCGTATCGATTGTCTTTGCTCTGTTCGTATCGATCCTCATAGGTCACTTCGTATCGATAGCTAGGGCCATTTCGTATCGATAGCTGAGGGTCATTTTCGTATCGTTCGTTTGATGCTTTACTCGTATCGATCGTTGATCGATCGATACGAGCTATGCAATTGGGATCGATACGAATTGACTCCAATTGATGGATACGAAGTTGAGTGTATGTGATGGATACGAACAACAGATAACCGATGGATGCAAAGCGATGTTCATTGATGGATACGAACAACGACCAACTGATGGATACGAACAGATGAAGCTTAATGGATGCGAACAAAGCCTTTCAGTTGATGGATACGAAAAGTGCAGTTTTAGATGGATGAAAGCGGAACCGATGCGAAGAGAGCGATGTGATGGATACGAATGAATCAATTTTCTTGGCTTGCATCGATCATATCTTGAGCATATGGACTCGGATTGACTTGAAATTTGGAACGTTGGCTTCCATAGCTTTGCATGTCGTGTCATGTTGATTGTAGCTTGATCCGGACTTGGACAAAATTCGTCGATATTCATAGCGAGCCTGCATATAACCGATCTTCGAGATGAAATGTCCTCGATTTCCGGTTAAGTTCTTGGTGTCACGGCCTTGCCAAAAGGCGGGATAACATTGATCAAATACCTTGAACTCAAAGAAATAAATCTCATAGAAAACACTATTCAAATGTATATTTCAGAATAGAAATCGTATTTCTCATTCCAATGTTAAATATCAATTATTATTATTACAATTCTCATTTTCGGTGTTTCTTTATAAAGTAGAAGTAACTATTCACTCTCTTTATCCTAACTGTACCTTAAATCACATCTAGTCTTATACATTTGTTCTCCTTTCTAAATGGTTAAACCATTCAAAAGCAAACCCTCACTACAATATCATGACGAACTCTTTACAAAAACGCATTCGATTATCCTTAACATTTAAGGACATCAAATATGTTGCACTTTGTGTAAACTGATTAAACTGATATTTCAATGATCGAATTCTTAGATGTTTCTTGTAGTTTTGGTCTTGTGTTACATTTAACACAATATGATCCTTTTGTACACAATAAAATTGAATGCTCAATCTCACAGTGTTTATTGGCTTATTTCAAATGAACTTACTTCATCGAATTATCATACATTATGAACTATGACTACTCCCCATATAACACTTACATGCGATAATATATGGATCAAATATCCATAGTCTTGTATTACTTTCAGAGTTTGAAACTAAAAGAATGCAATACATGGTCTTGACCAAATAAATACGTCAGTAACCAAATTACGAACGTATTAAGTAGTTGTAAGATTAGGCACGTACATAGAGAACATTAACATGCAAGAAGTATTAATAAAAAGTATATAATTATATTTATATTTGTCAATCCAATTCAGTTCATTTTTATATCTTAATTGATAAACGTTTTATCAATCATATTAAATGCACAAATTTATCAATGTAGATTATTATAACATTATATAGCATATGTTCTTACAATATTAGAAAGGTTAAATGCTATCATTTTATTTTTCTAATAAGGGTCCCACTGCTCTTTTATGTTTCACCAAACCCTAAGTCGAAACATATAAGCCTCTCGACTTCGCTAGTGGGTGTTAGGACTCATATGCTTTAGGATTCTGATCTTGAGGAAAGCTCAACAAATCATAAGCTCACATACGATGGATAACTCCTTATCGGTTGTATCATATACAACTCCTAACCTATGATTCCTTGTCCTAATCTTGCCTTTACCTTGAAGAAAGCTCAACAGGTGAGACTATTCACTCGGAGCTATCATTTCGCGATGGCCTAAGTATAACGCACATACCTTGAGGAAAGCTCAATAAATATGTGCAGTTAACTTACCTCGTATATTCAATATATTAATAATACCACACATAATATCCCTAGCTTAAGGAAAGCTCAACAACTAAAGAGTATGAAAGTAATCTATTAATATATAAATAATAGAGGACAACTTTATATTAAAGATTCACAATCTTCAATATATTATATCGAGTGATATCGATTTATGGAATAATGTATTTCTTATGAAAAACCATCGTGATTTAAGTGTCGGATACATCGAAAATCATGGTATACGTACATATATGTATATATTTATTCCTTATGTCTATTTAGGGTTTCTTTAATGTTCCACCTTTATTTTATACATTTATATTATATAAGTTTTAATATTATATTAATTTGATATGTTAATTAACTTATATAATAGTTTTATGTATAACATTAATTTAATATTATATTCAAAAATCAGATTATATACATACATGTATACTTATGCTATCTTAAACATTTTAAAATATCATAATATATATCAAAATATATAATACATGTATATATATTTTTATTAATAACTTATTTAATTAATTTATATATTTTATTATTCTTATTAATAAATTCAAAATTTTGAAATTAATTTATTCTATTTTTCAAACATTTTGAAAAAATTTATTATTTTATAACTTTTATAATATATGCATATCTTATTTTAAATTTAAAATCTTTTATCTTAATTTTCAAATTTTTTGAAAATTAGCCCAAGGCCCAATTCAAATTGGGCCTCTTCTATTAGTGGCAACCTTTTAGACTCAAATATCTGTTCAGGCTAGGCCAATAGTCAGGTAGAGCAGAGTACTTGATTATCCAAACCCAATCCTTTAACACTACCTTTCTTAGACACCCTACTAACTGGTTTATGAGCATAATTGGTTATCCTTAACATGACTAATTAGACGGCATATGCTATGGGGCTCTGATACCATTGTTGGAACTAGGCCAGCCCCCAACGAAAGTTATGAGTGTATTTCAAAAAAATTACCCTATTGTATTTTTATTGGTTCGGCCTATGAAGTCTAAATTATTTATAACATTTCTAAATTTTATTTAAATAAAATCTCTTATTTTATTTAAATTTATAAATTATATACAATTTTATTTAATTTATATTCTATACACATAAATGTACACATACGTATCATATACATATATGCATTGTGTGCATGCGTAACATGATAACCCGTGCAAGGAATAACATGCCCGTATACAGATGTTCAGATTTACATCGCAACAGACATGTTAGCTCATCCGATATGTATTGTATGCTGTCAAATATATGTATATATATAAGTTTGTTATTTATATAAATATGTATATGTATGTATGTATGTAAATGTATAAGTAAATTTTATTTAAATAATTTTATAAGGATGAAAATATTTAAACATATATATATATATACAACTTATATATATGTAAAATGCTAGTAATTTTTAAATATATACATAATTATGTATGATTTAATAATTATTAAAATAATATATATATAATAGGGGTAATTAGCGAGAAGGACAATCTTTGAAAAAAATTAGGCTGAAGGACATTAAGTTTTATTTTTAGGCTGAAGGACAAATATTAGTTATAATTTAGGTTGAATGGCAAACTTTGAAAAAGATTTAGGCTGAAGGAAGGATGCTAGTTTAATTTTAGGCATTATATTCAGTTTTGCACTGTAAAAATTAGCATTGTCCTTCAGCCTTAAAAAACACTTATTGTCATTTAACCTAATTTTTTTTTCAAAATTTGTCCTTATGCCTATTTTCTTGTTTAAAAATATATATGTATAGTATTATATATATATATATATTATATATTACATATATATAAATTAATTTTTTCTTCCAGATCCAATATAAAACATAATTTTTTTTATTATATTAATGTATATATATATAAATTAGTCAAAAAATAATAAAATATCAATAAAAATATTTCGAACATAGTTTTAAAATTTTGAATTTTTAGAAAATCTAGCATGATATTTTAGGTTTGAAAAAAGTTTCCATAATGTTTCTTAATCAAAATTTATGTTTTAATAATTAATTAATTTTAACCGTATATTTTATTGATTTTTTTAAAATATAAAAATTGAATATTAAATTCTCAATTTTTGGGCTAGAGCTTATTTCATGACAAAATAATTTTTAAAAAGTTAAAAATTAATTTTAAAAACATAATTAATTTTATATAAATTATTTAAATAATATTAAATAATAGTAAATAATTATTTAAAAATACTTTAGTAATGCTGAAAATTATAATTATAGTAAAATACATGTATAAAATAAATGTTTTACTATTAGCATGATATGATGATATAAATAAATACAAACCATATAATTATAATTAAATGACATATTAATATACATACATACATACATATATATATATATATTAATAAAATAATAATTTTATACGTAAAATATCTGGCTATGAATAACTAATATATATGTGAAAAAATATTTTTTTTGTTATATACATATAACTAATCTGGTATGTGACAACATCAATACATATAAGAATCGTCACCTAATTAACAATATATATGTATGTATGTGTGTGTACGTATGTGTGTCTAATTAAATAATATTCTAAGATTATAAGCAATGTAATATGGTAAAGACATACCTGAAACTAATGCCTTAAAGCACACCTAGTAATGATGAACTCTCTCTCCTTTGAAAGCTTTTCGATTCGACGGACTACTAATCGTTAAATCGTAGACCTTTGACTATTAGATAGTACTTGTATTGAATTGATTTGAATTGGATTTGCTTAATCTCCTAGGGATGTGATTGGCCAGCAATAGAAGAGATAATGGTAGCCAAAATGTCTCCAAACAATTAGGGTTAGAGGTCTTTTTATAGTGGATGAAAGAGAGAAAGAAATGGATCATATCTCATACCAATTCTCACTAAATCCGAGCCATTCATTTACAACCCCTCTAGCCTATTTTTAGCCACCCCCTATAGCCTTTATAATAGCTGAATTATAACCATATCATCATGGGCTAACATCTCATTTAAGCTCAAATAAATATTATTAATTAAATCTAATTTAATTGCTTATCGATATCACATATCGATCGATATATTTATAACTATTATAAATATATTTAATAATATTTATTCCTTAAACCATATTCAATTTTATAATTAATATTTCATAAATATTAATTAATTTATAACAATTATAAAATAATTAAATTATTTGGTCTAATGAGAATTTATCATTCCAGTTGTGTGAGTCGTTAAGTGTAAATTTGGTCAGCGATTAACATCAAACCATTCGAATTTTAATGTTCACATGTCACTTAGCAGGTGATGTGACATTTTGGCCAAATTTATCGCTTGCTTAGTTTCAGTGAAATCCAATTTCACTTTATTAAGCGTTACCCGATTGTGAAATTTTTTCACACCAATTCTCTTCGTTAAAACTATATCACTTTGGACTTGTAGAATCTGGTAAGGGTCTAAATTCCAATATCGTCCATATTCAACTCTATAGTCCAAACACAGAGTCCTTGGTTCAATAATAACAATTATTATTAACCAAACTATTCTGGCCAAAGACTTTGATTTTGAGTTGACCGTGATACTAATGTCATATAACCGAGGAGACAAATCCTCTCTTGAATAATGCTTCACTTCCAATACTTCCACTTGATTCAACTATAGTCACTCGATGGAAGTTGAGCCATGATTTGACTATAATCAAAGTAGGGCTTTCATATTGAGAATCTACGATATTCACAAATCGAGAAAACTGTGTAAATCTGTCACATCGATATTTTCTGTTTGACTTAGTTATATTAACCAACATAAAACTATCAATTGAGTCATTCCATAGTTATTCTATAATTATTAGTACATAACCCCGTAGGTGCCTCCAGCAGTCATGAGTAATACACTACCCAACATTTATGGAGCATTACGTATTCTAGTCTCAACGGATACATCGATGTCCAATCTTAATGCATCTGGACTAGAAATATTTAAAATGTTATATTTGTTTTCATTGTGATAAATTACCCACGGTTACAACACTTTGTAACTACTATTGCAGAATATACCATTTATGGATTTTCTATTAAATATACTTTAAATTAAATTAATTAATTAATATAACACATTATATCAAGTACATAACAGAAAGAAAACACCTTTTATTTTGAACAAGATTGGTTATCAAGTTAGACATATGTAACAAATTACATAATTGTCCCTAGGGCATACCCCCAACTCTATCTGAATATAACAAAGTATCTGTAAATCTTCTGGTATTAACAGAATAGTGATTGCATACATCAATATGTATCAATCTGAAGAGTTCATCAATCTTATGATTGCTCCCACCAGATGGGTGCATTGCCTTTTATTCTTTGAGATATAATTCACTAGTACCATATGATTCATAATCATAAAATGAAAGAATTATTTCTCTAAACTTTGGCTTAGTCCATAATTCCAAACAATTGCAAATAATTTTGGATACTTCTGTAATTTTCCTATGCATCATAAATAGCATTATTATAGTTTTATTTTATATAGGATATCCATAATATTCATATTGAGATAAAACTATATCTATTTTTTAATCCGCACTGAAAAATAGTTATTATTTCGTAAATAATGTTTAATACGTTTTTTGTAAAAAAAATTCGTAATTTAATGTGTCTAATAAGTGCTATATGGCGTACTCCCACTATTTCTGCCATTACTATAATAGCATATGAAATACAAAGCTCCATTCTACCACTTAATATAGGTTATTTATTTCATTTACTATAACCGGTTTACAGTCGATAATTTTCAGATCAAATATCTTAAATTCAAAGAAGTAATTCTTATAGAAAGCAATTTTCTATTTGTCAATACATTTTGGAATAGAAATCGTATTTCTTATTCCAATTTTAAGTATTGACTATTATTTTACAATTCTTATTTTCAATGTTTATTTACGAAGCAGAAGTGACCATTCACTCTATTCATCCCGACCGTGCCTTAGATTACATCCACTCTCATACATTTGATTTCCTTTCTAAACGGTCGAACCATTCAAAGGAAATTCTTACTATAATTTCAGAACAAACCCTTTACAAAAATGCAATTGGTTATCCTTAACTTTTAAGGATATCAAATAGATCGCACTTTACATACACTGATCAAATTGACATTTCAATGATCGAGTTCTTAGATCTATCTAGTACCCTTTGGTCCAGTGTTATATTTAACACAACAAGATCATTATTGTAATCAATCATATTAAATACATGATCTCACAATACACTTTACTTGCTTATTTCAATGAGGGTTATGGTCTATTTATAGAGGAAAGACTAGAGAGAAAAGGCAGGATCAAGATCCACTCTTTTCTCTTACCCATTCTCTACCTCTTATCCTATCAAAAACCCCACCCATTCTCCCATATCATAGCTACCCTCTACTCGGTCTTAGCATGGCCAAACTCCCCTTCCCATATGGGCTTCAAACCCATTTTGACCCCAAACAATTTTTATCATATTTAAATATAATTTAAACGCATATCGATATCGTATATCGATTAATATATTTATAACTATTATAAACATATTTAATATTGTTCAAAACATCAAATGAAAATAGTATTACGTAAATATTAATTAATTTAATTAATCTATAACTACTACGAATTAATAAAATTATTCGGTCAAAGGAGTATTGAATGTTTCGATTGTGTGACTCTTTTAGGTGTAAATTTGGTTAGCGATTAACATCGAACTAATCGAATATTAATGTTCACCTGTCACTTAGCAGGTGGTGTGACATTTTGGCCAAATTTATTGCTTACTTGATTTCGGTAAAATCCAATTTTAATTTGTTAAGTGTTACCTAGTTGTGACTACAATTTATACCAATCTTTTTCATCAGAACTATATCACTCTGGACTTCGTTGGCGTCAAAATTGACCACCAACTCCCAATTATACGTGAAAGCACCAATATCCAATCACATATCATAGATAGTATATGATGTAGAGATTATAATATGAAGAATAACAAAATTAAAATGAAAGCAAGTAAAAGAGACAAGATTTATAGAGGTTCTACTGACTCCGGCCTATGTCCACTCCAGAACAACCCTTTTTATTATACTGAAATTTGATTACAGTTACAATCCAAGACTCCAAAAATAAAAATGGCAGAGTATCCTCTAAGTATAAGATGAAGAGAAGCAAAATGAAGGTCCCCTTTCTGAAGCCAAGCCTGGTGTATTTATAGGTGAAGCTTCGGCTACATGGTCTTCTCACCTACATGGGCCGACCATAACGATCGGCCAGCCCAATTCGTCTAAAAATAACGATCGGCCTAGCACTACAGATCGTTATTCCTTCACTTAATTCAATGAAGATCCCTCCCTGAAGCGTGCTGATCTATCGCCTTCCAACAAACTACACCGATCCATCCATCTTGAAGGATGCCAATCCCTCTACCTTCACGAAAATGCCGATCCATCCCTTCCTCATGAGTATACCGACCCCTCCTTGTGTAACCTGAAAGGTATGCCAATATTTCCTGGTCTATGGAGATATGCCAACCCTTCCCATGCCGATCCCTTTTATGCCGCTCCATGTCATGTCGATCCCTTCCATGCCGACCCCTTCCTATGCCGAGCCCAATCATGTCGATCCCTTCCTATGCCGAGCCTAATCATGCCAACCCCTTCCCATGTCGATCCCAATCATGTCGATCCCTTCCCATGCCGATCCCTTCAGATGCTGATCCCAATCATGCAGATCCCTTCCCATGCCGATCCCTTCCATGCCAACCCCTTCCTATGCCGAACCCATACGATGCCAATCCTTCCCATGCTGATCCTTTCTTATACGTATACATTGGAGCACACCTATTTAATCCCAAGAACCAAACTATGTTGAACCCTCCATGCCGACCGTTATTCCTTCTTATATGCTGACCCATCACTATGCCGAACCATCTTATGCCGACCCATATTACACCAAATCATCTTATGCCGATCCTTCTTTATTCAAGCCAATATCCATCTTCCAAGCACCCTACATCGTTTATCCACAGACTATGTTTAATCTTAGCTTCATATTATTATCCGTAGTTGATTATCCATTCATCCATTTAAGCCAAATCCATGATATTCTAGCATCGATAACCGTGAAGTCTATTGGGTTAAATCCGCCTGTATACTGCCTTGCCAAAAGGCGGGTTAACACTTTGCCCCCCAAAACATGCCTTGCGGTAGGAAGGTGTGTTTTGAATTGCCATAAATCCAAAATCCGAAGTCCATAATCCATTGATCATTATATTATCCAACCTAGAATCCAATATGTTGCCAATCCATTTCCTTGATCTCTTCGGATAATTAGCGAAATCCTTGACTTTCCAAGTCGATATCTAATTCCGAATCCATTCCAAATCCATTAACCAAACCCGTGATCTCTCCGGATCGTTCTATCCAAGTCCGGGACTGCTCCGGGTCCATACCCAAATCCATAGACCTCTCGGGGTCAGTTTATCCAAATCTGGGACCACTCTGGGTCTATATCCAAATCCTTAGACCTCTCCGGGTCAGTTTATCCAAATTTGGGACCACTCCGGGTCCATATCCAAATCCTTAGACCTCTTTGTGTCCTTGCCGAGCACAATCCATACTCAACGATCTAAGTAGATCCTGTCGCTCTCCGGCGAAGCAACCTGTCACTTGCCAGGCATAGTCCATACCCGATAATCTGTTGTGTTCTATTCTCCAGCCTTAACTCTTCGGTCAAGGGCTTAGTCCATGGGTATCCTACTTTGGCCTCAATCCCCAGTCGAGGACTTAATCCGTGGGCACGTCCATCCTATCGCTCACCGGTGAAGGGATTCGTAACCCGTGGTTATTGCCCTCGTCTCTCCGGTCGGGGCTACAACCACGACCTGTGTTGTTTATTGCAGTAGTGCGGATCCAAGTGTTTTAAGGTTAATTAGTTATGGTGGTTTATCGCCATCTCAGAGCATGCCTAGGGACCGTCCTCGATCCCGTACATGTGTAAGTGACTTAGTCGTTTTAATGTAGAGTATATTAGTTATTTAGTTCATGCCACCCCAATCAAGAGATGACGACCTGTGCCCTTAAGCTTGGCTCACTCTGATTTATGGTGGATGATGGTTGCTCCTGTTCCATCATCGCTATCCAATTCCTAACAAAGCCATCCAAATCCGTGCCCCCGGTTCCATAGGGAGTAATGCCGTTCCATTTTCCTTAACCAGGGTTTGCCCCCAGTTGCTTCAATTCATATCTAAGCCTGGTAATTTCTGCTCCAAGTCCTGGATTCCAATTTCTAGCTGTTCCATCATCCATAGGTGGATTTCGATCACCATTTCCATCCTGCCCCCAAGTCCACGAGGGAATCCCATATTATCCTCTTCCAAATGTGCATCCAAGTTCTGATCCATGCTAAAATCCATAGCACCATCCAATATCCATCCAGAAATCAAGTTAACATGACCCGGGGGCATGCCCCTAAGTGCGGATCGATCGGCACCGATCGTTCTAGATCGATTGGCTAATATTTCGCCGATCGATCTTGGTTGGTCAAGGGCTGCTCCCGGCGGCTCCACTCCATCCTAAATCCTATTTGCTCAGTTTCCTTGGTTCTGATTCTAGATTTCCTCCTGTCTCTTTAGCATCCTTTCCTCATAGCATCCATCATTGTTTCCATCTCACCCTTGCTCTCTGTCTCCTTGTTGATTGCCTAGCTATTGCTTCCTAAATCCAAGTTACCAAGCTTTCAAATCCAAGATCCTAACTTCCAAATCCCCGAGTGCAAGTTCTCTCAATGAAAGCACCAAAATGTTGGTGTCAAAATTGACCACCAACACCCAATTATACGTGAAAGAACAATATTCAGTCACAGATCACAGGTAGTATATGATGTAGAGAATATAATATGAATAATAACCAAATTAAAATGAAAGCAAGTAAAAGAGACAAGATTTATAGTGGTTCGGCTGACTCCGGCCTACGTCTACTCCAGAACAACCCTTTTTATTATACTGAAATTTGATTACAGTTACAATCCAAGACTCCAGAATAAAAATGGCAGAGTATCCTCTAGGTAGAAGACGAAGAGAAACAAAATGAAGGTCCCCTTTCTGAAGTCAACCCTGATGTATTTATAGGTGAAACTTCGGCTACAGGGTCTTCTCACCTACATGGGCCGACCATAACGATCGGCCAGCCCAGTTCGTCCAAAAATAACGATCGGCCTAGCACTACCAATCATTATTCCTTTACTTAATTCAATGCTGATCCCACCCTGAAGCGTGCCGATCCATCGCCTTCCAACAAACTACACCGATCCATCCATCTTGAAGCATGTCGATCCCTCTACCTTCACAAAAATGCCGATCCATCCCTTCCACATGAGTATACCTACCCCTCCTTGTGTAACTTGGAAGGTATACCAAACCTTCCCGATCTATGAAGATATGCCAACCCTTCCCATGTCGATCCCTTTTATGCCGCTCCATGTCATGTCAATCCCTTCCATGCCGACCCCTTCCTATGCCGAGCCCAATCATGCCGATCCCTTCTTATGCCAAGCCTAATCATGAAAACCCCTTCCCATACCGAGCCCAATCATGCCGATCCCTTCCCCTGTCGATCCCTTCCCTTGCCGATCCCAATCATGTCGATCCCTTCCATGCCGACCCTTCCTATGCCGAACCCATACGATGCCAATCCTTCCCATGTCGATCCTTTCTTTTACTTATACATTGGAGCACACCTATCCATCCCAAGAACCAAACTATGCTGAACCCTCCATGCCAAGCGTTATTCCTTCTCACATGCCGACCCAGCACTATACCGAACCCTCTTACGCCGACCCATATTACACCAAATCAACTTATGTCGATCCTTCTTTATTCAAGCCAATATCCATCTTCCAAGCACCCTGCATCATTTATCCACCGACTATGTATAATTCTGGCTTCATATTATTATCCATAGTTGATTATCCATCCATCCATTTGACCCAAATCCATGATATTTAACCCTCGATAACAGTGAAGTCTATTGGGTTAAATCTGCTTGTATACTGCCTTGCCAAATGGCGAGTTAACAAACTTATAGAATTTGGTAATGGTAAAAATTCCATATCATCCATATTCAACTCTATAGTTCAAACATAAAATTTTTGGGTCAATAATAATAATTACTATTAACCAAAATGCTCTGGTAAAAGACTTTGACTTTGAGTTGACTTCAATTGACCATGATACTAACCTTATAATAACCGAGGAGACGAATCCTTTCTTGAATGGTGTTTCGCTTCTAAGGCTTCCACTTGACCGAACTACAGTCATTTGATGGACTTCATGTCACGAATTAACTATAATCAAAGCGGAGCTTCCACATTGAAGATCAACAGTATTCTCAAGTCAAGAGAATTGTGTAATTTTGTCACATCAATATTTTATGTTTGATTTTAGTTATATTAACCAATAGAAAACAATTGAGTGAGTCATTTGATAGTTATCCAATAACTATCAGTATGTAACCCCTTGGTGTCCCCAACTATCATGAGTAATACACTACCCAACATTTAAAGGGCGTTATGTACTCTAGTCTCAATGGATGCATCTATATCCAGTCTCGATACACCTTGAGTTGGAATTTTTAAAATGGTATTTCGTACACTCCTTCAAAAGGAGTTCATTGTTTCTATAAACAATTCTCTAATATTTCATAAATACTCGAGAATACTCTAAACTACCATTTAATGATCTTAATTTTGATTTGATTTTTGCTTCATGTATCAAATACATAAGCATATTACGATAATGTAAGCAATACAACATGTATGGTAATTCTTATTGCTAAATCATAAGGAATCCATCTTACATTTCCATATTAACATTTAAATATGGTGTCTTTGCATATCATTTGGGACATTCCCAACATCTTTTATACTTATTATAAAAGATATAATTTATAAATCCAATATCGAGTATTAAACAAACAAATTATTACCGATTTTAACATAAGTACATCATTAACAATCAACAATATGTTGTTTACTTATAATCTAGAAATATCTATGTACATTTTAGTGGTTCTTTCTTATGGACACATGCTTCCTCTGCATTTTGACTGAAAATCAAACTATTTGATATTTCTATCAAAATACTTATTTAATTCAGATGCTTATAAAATGATACTTTCATATTCATTTCTTGGATCATATCTTAAAACCTACAAACTCAATATCGCTCCTACTAACTTCGAGACACTGATTATTATGTGCAAACAATCCATTCTAAATCATTATTTAGTATTTTCCATTTCAACTCATATGTACCAAACACAAAGACATACCAAGCAATAATTTTGTGAGTAAATTGGAATTAACTCAAGCAAGTTGAATGACGAATCTATTACACTATTTTCAAAATTGAAATCTACGATGTTTTTCTTATCAACGTTTCTCATTAGATTCTAACTGCATTAGTCTTGCTCTTAAAGACACAATCACAACCGATGGATCACATCCTTCAGGTATGACTACAAAAATCATATTTTGATAAGGTACTTGGAATCCTTTCAAATTTGCACATCATACCATATCATAGAGTCTACACCCTTAATGGTTTAATTGACAACTAAGGATAACTATTCTTGATATTGATAAGAAACTCATTGTCTCTCTTTAATATGTGAGAATATTTATTAGACATTCTAATGCGTTGTGTTCATTTAGGCATGGTAAATTTCATTTTATCCCTCTAATTAGTTTCATCTTTAAATTGTATACAAATACATTTTACTACCAATAATTTCTTAAAGAAGTTCCTTCGCTATGAAATTGGTATTTTTGGAACAACATTTGTTTCTCATTGCAATGGAGTAAGTATTAATAAACACTTTATGAATTGCCTTAGAAAATTGAGAGGAGAGGAACGCAACAACCAAAGCTTAGAAACTGAGAGAAGAGAATTCACGAAAGCCATAAGAGGGAAAGCTATAAATGTGAGTGGTTGACTCCTTGAATATTTTGTTTCAAAAGTAATCAATTTTATTTAATTTACTACCCGATCTATAAGTGTATTCTTTTAATTTGAGATGAAAGTTTTTGATTCAATTTTAAAATAAGTCAATTCCAACTATGTAGATATATGATGATGAGGTCTAAGTTATGTATACTATAATTTTAGAAAAGTTAGACTAGATTACCTTACTCTAAATTGATTTTAAATTGAATGAATATAAACCCTTATTTGATAAATTTTGAAGATGATTTAGATTAGAAAATAAAAGAAATCAGATACCCTTCTTTTTCATCTTGAATTGATCTTGGAATTTAAGTGTATACATAGACACACACACATACATAACGTTAGTTGGGCTTATATAGTGGTATTGAATAAAAAGATATAAATATTCACATGTCATAATATGTTAAATCCATGTAAAAAAATTATCAATTATACATGAAAATCCGATTAAATTATAGGTAAAGTAAACGATGAAAATTACAACGACCCAAAATCTTAGTCACTTGATTTTAAAATATTGAAAAGTTAATTTTATAAGTTAAATAGCTTGAATTTCGAATACAACGATTTATTGGGTAATGAAATTGTTAAATTTAATATTTGAAATTGTTTAAATAATTGAATCTTGAATTTAATATGAATGAAAATGATTTCAATAGTTGAATTGATTTCTATTTAAAACAAGAATGAAGATAGTAAACTTCTAAATTGGATTAAAAGTGATTAAACCGATTTTGAAAATTACTCGTTTTAATTAACATGTAAAAATAGCCTTTTGGGGTACTGTCTCGGTTTCTAACAAACCCAGTTTCATTGGATCCATAATAGTGAATTATTATATGCCGTCGAATTTTGTGTCGATTGGACGTATCGTTTGGTCGTGCGAGTTCGAAACGCATTGAAATTAATTAAAAGAAATTAAATCTAAATAATTTGATTTTTAAAAGTTAACTTCCATATATGATGGTTTTGATATATATTCCATTGTGTTCGGAATAGGGGTATAACATATAGAACGGCAGGCGGCACACTTCCTTTGGAGTTCGAAATTTTCACGGATGAATAGTGTCATGAAAAATTTCCTATGAAGGCCATCAACTATCTTCATTTGCTTAAAACCCTAGCTTCTAAAATTTCACCCACCATTAAAATTAAACTATCCAACGACTAACAACGATCGGAGCCTCTAGGGGTCGAATTGGCCTTCAACTTCAACTAGAAAAACGTAGTGCACGACGATACGAGCTTGTTCAACGGTGGGATCGGCGAATCGCTGATCGAGGCGATAGAAATTGGCTCGTGTTCATTGAGCAGATCGAGTGGATTTTGGATCGCGATTTCGCATTGATGCACCGCGCGCGTGCTTGCTTGGGGGGGGGGGGGGGGGTGGAGGCGGCTATGGCGGCGTGCGCGAGCAAGGGCGGTTGGCGGTCGTTCGTGGTGGTCACGGTGTTCGATTCAAATAAAAAAAGTTGCATGCCTAGAAGAAACGCACATGGGAGGAAAGGAGGAAGGTAAAAATTTTAAACTTGTTTAATTTAAGTTAATTAACTTTAATTATATCAAATGTTAATAAATCCGTAACTTGTTCGTAGGAGGTCGTTTTCGAGTGCGACAAGTTGCGTTGCGTTCGTACTAGTGAGTACTACACTATGGAGTTGGATTGGATGGATTCAGATCTAGTTGGAAAATTCGATTAAAATTGAACGACCATTGAATTTTAATTCAAAATGGAACGTTTTGTCGATCTAGAAATCAATGTGATTTAATCTCACCATTTTGGTTAACCAGAAATATTTTTAATCGATAAAAATTATCTATCGGATGTTTGGATATTTATTATTGATAGTTATTGACTGTTTGGATAATTTACTATAACTATTAGTTGGTTTTGATATATTCCCACCTCTGGAGCGAATGAGACCCTATTACGTTTTCGTGTAAGAGCGGATGACCCTTTGTATACGAATCCTGCCTCGAAGCGATTGATTTATATCATTATGATTATATACTGTATGTGATGTAAGGGGTTTATACTAATATTGTTTTAAAGTGGACTATCATTATTTTAAATAACTGAAAGTTAACTATTTAAATTATTAATATGATTTGAAATTAAGTATGATTATTTTTCAATATAGTTTTGGAAATTAATTATTTTTATTTATAGAAATGTGGAAGGTAAAGTTATTATTGTTATTAAAAGTTTTGAAATTTATCAATTACTATTTGTTAGATGTTTTAAAGTTAATACTTATTTATTTATAATGTTTATTATTATATAATAGTGTTTAAAGTAAATGATTATTATTTATTTATAAATGTTTTTGAGATTTATAAATAAGGTTTTAAAACAGATTTGAGCTTATAAGAGAAGTTTATAGAATGTTTGAGAGACTTAAAGGAGAACCATTCATAATGTATGAAAAGCTTTGCAAATGGTTTTAGATAATTGGTTTATAGGTTTATAAGAAGAGCCTTATAAATAGTTGCATGGATTTATAGAAAGGTTTATAAATGGTTTGAGAAATGATATTTATAAATTGTTTTAAAGGTTATAAATGGTTTTATAAATTTTTTAGATTGGTAAGGCATTTGTAAATGATTTTTGAATCATATAGGAAGGAAATCTTTCTCAGTTTTGTGAATATACTTATAGTGTTGAGATAAGTGTATGGATATTTTTCGAAGTATTGAGAAATAGGGATTGGTGAATATATATATCTTTGTAAAAGAATATTTATTCGAGTATTTACAAAGTGAATTAAATAAATGAAGGATTTGTTAAAAGAGGCTTAGTGTTGCTTGGTGCGTAACAAATGTTGATTTTTCCCTATGGAATTAAATTCCAGATTGAATGACTGTTATTCGATAGTTAAATAACGGACTATCGAATTTGGACCCAAATGTAACTTTGGAAATATCTACGAGAAACACGTGAGTTATATGGCACAGTCATCTCCGATGATGCTGTACTGTGCATATAAATCTCATTTTTTTCTCCTAGGACAATGATAAGGAAATCCGTCCTATAACAACCCGAAATTTAACCCATAATAATTAATTCGTTAATTAATGAAATAATAAAAGAACTTTGTGAAATTATCAGAATTGAGCCACGGGAGTTGCACCATTGTGTCCATGGTAATTTTTTGGTCAATTTCCATATATAGAACGTCAGAATCCGAGCTAATATGAGCAAGTTATGAATTAAACAAAAATAAAGAAGAAGAAAAAATAATAATAAGATGGGCTAGGTCGACCAAACCGCGCCCTAGGTCGACCGGCCGATCGACCTAGGGGGAGGGGCGGTCGACCCCACGGTTGACCCGCCTACGGGTATGGAACAAAGAAAATTTTCTTCGTTCTAGAGGTTTTCGTACACGTATTTTTCATTCTTTAGCCTGATGTAGTCCCTTCGTGCTTCCATCCGACGGCTCCTATTCAACCTATGACGTGGTTGCATCCTATTCAATCTCCAAATCCAACGCTTTGAGATCCACTTCTACCCCTATTAATAAGACCCTAGGCCTAACACTTTTTCTCATTCTAGATTTTCTCCGCTTGGGTTCACCTTTTCAGGAAGGACCCTAAAAGGAATAATTTTCCAAGGAGAGAATCTTTTTAATAAAAATATTTTAATATCCTCAAGTGGATCCAAGAAGACAAAAAGGGAAGAGCTTAGGACCACATGTGAGTGATTGTAATTATTTTAGATTTCTTTAAGTAATTTAAAATAATAGGGTTTCCAATAGTTGTAGTTTTACTACGATTTTTGGGATAACCTTTTTAGTAGTTTATTTACAGTTTTTAGGATTATTTTCAGTCTATTTCTGTTAGCTATTCTTTTCAGTTAATTTTAGTTTATTTCTATTAATTATAACTTTTCCATTTATTTACAGTTTATTTACAATATTTTAATCTATTTACTGTTATTTATGCGTTATTTACAACTTTTTCCTACGCTTTGGATTTTCTTCTATTTACAGTTTTCTTTCATTTTTCCTTCTTCTTCGCGCATGTATTAGAATAGATTAAATGCGAATATGGACTAAAATTATAAGAATACTGAAATAACAGAAGATAAGATGTAAATTGTAAAGGCTATAATAAAAATGGAATTAAGACTGAAATTGAGCCTAATTATGATATTGATGTTAGAATTGGGCTAATTGAAGATAATTGGCCTAGTTATAACTTAGAATTATAACTAAAAAGAGTATAAGATGAAAGAAGCTTATTTTTACACTTAGACCTTGGGTTAAGTAATAAGCATGACTATAACGTAGGTTATAATAAGAAATAGAACAGAGTGAGGCTTATTTTAAGACTTAGGATAAATTAATAAGCATAGATAGTAAGAACAAAGGTAAAGGTTTATGTAAATAATTTATCTAAGTTAATAAGCAAAGAATTAAAGTAAGACTTGTACCAAATAACATTCCTTATTTCTATGGACACGGTGTTTCACATAACCCTGAAGTGAAACGATGTGTCTCACATAACCCTGAAGTGAGACGAGGTGTCTCACATAATCCTGAAGTGAAACGAGGGGCACGCTTATGTTCATAACGGCAGTAAATGGTCAATAAGTAGAAGTCCAAATCTTGGGGATTTGGGCAAAGGGGCGCAACTAGATATTGTTTGGATGACGGGCCATACCAATAGCATTTCCCCTATTATTTCTATAGACACGGTGTTTCATATAACCCTGAAGTGAAACGAGGTGTCTCACATAACCCTGAAGTGAGACGAGGTGTCTCACATAATCCTGAAGTGTGACGAGGGGCACGCTTATGCTGGAGCTTGAGGTAATAAGAAGACCCAATAGGTGGAACAACAGGTAACTGAGCATGGTGGCGGTTATGCGTGCGACTTCCATTCGGGTGCTCAGTAATCGTTATGAGTTCTAAGCGCTTAGTGTGTGCCTTTCGTAGGTACCAATGTCTACTGCGTAGGGAGCTTTAGCGTCCGGTCCACAGTAGATTCTATGGAGTAGCAGGCCGATCAAAGGGTAGTATTAGGGATTCAGCCTAATCTTAGCAGCTATCAAAAACAAGTGCAAACAATCCAAGTTAAACAATTGTGTTAATTTAGTTAAATCGTATTTATTTCCAACTTATTCCTTCTTCATATTTCCTTTGTTTCCTTTATATATACTAGAACTATTGTAAGGTCTATTACTTTTACTTTGCTTAAAGATTCTAGTAATTATTATCATTCACCAGACTTTTAGTCTAACCTACTCCTCTATTTTCCCCTTTCCTCCCCATAGGCAATCAGGGGCAAGGAAGATAGACCGTAACTTCTTAGAGACTTGGAGTCCCTATCATGTATTCCTTCTTTTTATCTCTAGCCTTTTTTTCTTTTATTGTACTGGCACTGTATTGAGGGAAAGTTTGTGTTTGTACTCTGGTTTTTCTGATGAGACAGAGATTTTATTTTCATAAGACAATTGTATTTGGTATTTGGAACATATGTGGTTTGTCTGAGGTAATTATGAAGTATTAATTTTTAAAATCACTTATTGTTTTTAATTACTTCCGCTGTGTTATTATCTATCTATTTTGTCTTATGAATCTTAGTCACTGCTAGTTTTAGTTATACCTACAATGCACCATATCTTTTAGTGTGTCTTTTTGGGTATACTAAGGCGTATGGGGTGTTTAATTTGGTATCAGAGCCTAAGGTTACAGGATTTCTAAAAATTTATTTTAAAAATAATTATTTTTCAAATATAACTTGCTTTAAAGTATTTTTCAGAAAAGAACTCTTAAAAGTATTTTTTTTAAGTATAAAAGAGTTTTTATAAAAATCCCCTCAAAAGTCCAGTTCAATCTCCCTTCGACTCTTTCCTAAACTATCATTTTCTTTTCGTAGAATGGTGGATGCCCCGAACCTTCCCAAGGGCATTCCAGTTCCAGCCTGGTTTCGTAGGTATCTACAAGCCACAACTCCAGAGGTGCGCGGGCAAGCGCCTAATCCAGCACCAACAGGTGGGAATCCCATCAACCCACTTGCCGCCGCCAATTTCTCCAAGCTTTGTAAGGATTTTGCGAGTTTGGGTGGAAAGACTTTTTCGAGTAAGGAGACTTTTGTGGAGGCGAGAGCTTGGCTTAGAGACACAGAGAGGATATTCAGACTATTAGAGTTGGACGATCAGCAGCGAGTTCAGCTAGCATCTTGGCAGCTGAAAGAGGAGGCTTTGTATTGGTAGGAGGTCATAGAGTTAGAAGGAAGGGAGGTGACTTGGAATGGATTCCAGGAGTGGTTTGATAGGAAGTTTTTGTCTCAAGCAGAGGAGAGTGTTCAGTTAGAGCGGTTTATTAATTTGAAGCAAGGAAGTTTGTCGGTGAAGGAGTACATCAATCAGTTCAATGAATTGTCGTGGTCCAGAGTGGAGTTGGTGAATACGCCGCACGAGAATGCTACGAAGTTTGTGAAGGGATTGAAATAGCCCCTTTAGAGATTGTTGTTGACTCACGTGCCGATGGGAGCTACTTATGAGTCTTTGGTGGAGATGGCGCTTATGTCTGATGTAGTCAAGGAAGGAGATTCAAAGGAAGTTGTTAAGTCAGAAGGTCCGAAGAAGAAATGGTAGAGGAACAATAAAGAGAAGAAGAAAGGTGATGGCCCTCAGAAGCAGATTAAGAAAGGATTAAAGATTGGTAGCTGCGGAATTATGGGACATATCGCCAGGGATTGCAAGAGGGAGAAGATGAAGGGAAAGTGCTATAATTGCGGATAGCCCAGTCACTTGAGTAGGAATTGTCCCCAGAAGGCGGGACAGGGAGCTAGTACACCGGTCGTTCAGATTCAATCGTTAGATGCAGCACCTT
This sequence comes from Allium fistulosum, assembly GCA_030737815.1. NCBI lineage: Eukaryota > Viridiplantae > Streptophyta > Magnoliopsida > Asparagales > Amaryllidaceae > Allium > Allium fistulosum. The sequence continues at coordinate 872,191,964 of CM060902.1, forward strand.
CAGGCAACATTCCAGATAGAGGTAGGAAAGTCACAGTTGAAGGTTTGATTTCTATTTCTGATTTTCCCATTCGAACTCTATTCGATTCTGGAGCATCACACTCTTTTATCTCTAGTTCTCTTGTGGATTGTTTGCACTTAGACATTTCTTTAGTAGTAGACCTCATTGTTGTTTTGAACCCCATAGGAGGATCAGCACACTTATCTATGGTTTGTAGGGGTTTGAAATTTTTTATCCTAGGCGTAGAATTTGACTACGACGCCTATGTTTAGGGATTTTCGAGGTATATGATGATTTTGGGGATGGATTGGCTATCCACATATGGAGCTATATTAGACTGCGAGAGGAGAGTCGTTAGACTAGAGACATGTAGCGGTAGGACTCTCGAGGTATCTTGCGACCCGCAATGGTCTATCATGTTGAGTTTTCTATATTCCCACGATTCATCTTCAGCAGAGCTAGGCTCGGTTCATGTCGTCAGAGATTTTCCAGACGTCTTTGAGTAGGTTAGGGGACTACCCCCTAAGAGAGAGATTGACTTCAGGATTTATTTGACTGAGAATGTTAAGCCAGTAGGATTACCTATGAGGCACATGGCACCTAGGGAGAGGAAGGAATTGAGCAAGCAGATCAGTGAGCTTTTGGAGAAGGGTTTCATAAGGAGGAGCATATCGGAGTAGGGAGCACCAGTCATCTTCGCTACTAAAGCGGACGGTCTCTTCGACTCTACGTTGATTATAGAGAATTAAATAAGCTCACAAAGAAGAAACGATATCCACTCCCTTGGATTGATGATCTTTTTGACCAGTTAGTTGGCTCTTCGGTATTCTCCCAGCTTGAATTAGCCACAAGATTCCATCAGCTTAGGGTCGACGATGACAGCATAGATAAGAGTGCGTTTAGGACTCTAGATGGATTTTATGAGTGGTTGGTTATGCCTTTTGGGCTAACCAATGCCCCAGCCTACTTTGTGGACTTGATGAGCCGCGTCTTTAGAGAGGTCCTAAATAAGTTTGTGATGGTATTTGTGGATGACATCTTGGTATTTTCCAAGAATATGGAGGAGCATGCTATTCATTTAGCGGAGGTTCTTGGCACACTTTGTAGTCATCATTTGAGAGCTAAGTTTTCGAAGTGTCACTTTTGGAGAGAGGAGGTACGTTTCTTGGGGCATGTGGTCTCGAAGGAAGGTTTGGCTGTTGACCCCGCTAAGGTGATTGCAGTGCAAGATTGGAAGGCTCCCAAGAACGCCACCAAAGTTAGGAGCTTCCTAGGATTGGCGGGCTACTATAGGAAGTTCATTAGAGACTTTGCTAAGATTTCGACACCACTCACGCGCCTTACTAAGAAGAACAAAGCATTCGTGTGAGATGTGGATTGTGAGGATTCCTTCACGAAACTTAAGAGAGCCCTTACTAGTGCAACAATGTTAGTTCTACCCGATGGAGCTAAGCCTTTTACTGTATACACCGATGCATGTGGGATGGGTCTAGGAGCGGTGTTGATGCAAGAAGGAAGGGTGGTATGTTATGGTAGTAGGCAGTTGAGGACGCATGAGAAGAACTACCCTACCCATGATTGGAGTTAGCTTCCATAGTTTTTACACTCAAGTCTTGGAGGCACTATTTGCTTGGAGAGAGGTTTGAGCTATTTGCCGACTACAAGTCATTGAAGTGCCTATTCTTGCAGAAGGATTTGAACTTGAGGCAGCAGCGGTGGATGGAGTTTTTGGCATCATATGATTTTGAGATAGCTTATACCCTTGGCAAGGGTAATGTGGTGGCCGATGCACTAAGTAGGAAGAAGGCAACCCTTAGTCCTTTGTTCGTAGAGTGGAGGAGCTTGAAGTATATTTCTACTTTTGATTTTAATCCCTCTACGGACATTACCCTAGGATTGTTAGCTACGCTTGAAGTGATGCCTACCCTTATGGATCAGATTTTCTCGAGGCAGCGAGAGGATTCAGAGCTCATGGACATTATGGATGGGATTAGCCAAGGATAGGTCTCTAGACATCTCCAACGTTATTCCATAGATAGCAGAGGGTGGCTTAGGAGAGATGGAAGGCTTTATGTTCCCTGCGCCAGTGACTTTTTGAGAGCAGTTTTAGAGGAAGCACACCATTCCCGTATGACTATTCATCCGGGTGGTGACAAAATGTATAGGGATATGAAGAGGATGTTTTACTGGAATGGCATGAAGAAGGATGTGACGGAGTTCGTAGCTAAGTGCCTTGTATGCCAAAGGGTTAAGGTGGAGCAGCAAAAACCCGGTGGATTACTTCAGCCTTTAGATGTGCCAGAGTGGAAGTGGGACAACATTTCGATAGATTTTATAGATGGTTTACCCTATTCTAGAAAGGGGAATACTAGCATTTGGGTAATAGCAGTCCGTTTGACCAAAAGTGCCCACTTCATTCCTGTTAAGAGCAAGTGGACGACATCTTATTTGGCATCCCTATATGTTTGAGAGATAGTTCGACTACAGGGAGTTCCCTCTAGCGTAGTAAGCGATAGAGACCCCATTTTCACTAGTGAGTTTTGGAGAAGCTTACAGGAGGCACTAGGAACGCAACTTAGGTTTAGTACGGCCTATCACCCACATACATATGGCCAAACGGAGAGAGTGAATAGAGTGCTTGAGGATTTTCTGCGGATGTGCATTTTGGACTTTGGAGGAACTTGGGAAGAGCATCTTCCATTGGTTGAGTTTGCATATAATAACAGTTACCAAGCAAGAATAGGAATGGCACCATTCAAGGCTTTATATGGGAGACCTTGTAAGTCACCTTCATGTTGGGTGGAGTCTATGTAGAAGTTGCTGCTTGGGCCTGACATGGCGAGGGAGACATCAGAGAAAGTGGATTTGATTTGGCGAAGGATGAAGATAGGTCAAGACAGGCATAAATCTTATGTGGACAAGCGGAGGAGAGACATTGAGTTTGAGGTTGGAGACTTAGTTTTTATCAAAGTATCCTCACTTAGGAAGGTGATAAGGTTCGGATCGAATGGAAAGTTAGCCTCCAGATTTGTTGGACCATTTCCTATCATGGAGAGAGTTGGGAAGATGGCTTACCGAGTGAAGCTACCAGAAAGGCTTGCAGGAGTGCACGACGTTTTTTATGTTCGCACTTGTGGAAGTGCTTACATGACTCAGCAGAGGTCGTAGAGCCTAGTCAGTTGGAAGAGTTGGAGGTAGAAAGGGAAGCATTAGTTCGATGTATCCCCATGAAGATTGTTGGAAGAGACACCAAGCGGCTGAGGAATAAGGAGGTTCCGCTGGTAAAGGTGCAATGGGGAGACGATGTTGCAGACGCTTCGTGGGAGACTGAAAAGAAAATTTGCACTTCCTATCCTCATCTTTTCGATAGTAAGTTTCAGAATTTCCTATTTTCCATATCTAGTTTTGAATATGTTCTTTCCTTTATTATCCTTTGGGAGGGTAGAACTTAGGATTAACCTATGGATGGTAGGGTTTGATGTAAACATGTTAATAGAACATGTTATGTATGATGTATGCTAGTGGTTGCAAGTGTATGCTCGTGGATGCTATGGACGCATATACTTACACTAGGCACTATTATCTCTTAGGGATCGGCCTAACTAGGACACTAGAGCATATGCATATGGATGTGTGCGCATTTTTATTCTATTTTCCATGGTTGCTAAAAATGGATGATTTTCATATGATTGTTGCATTCGGATGATGTTTGTAGCACGCATATAGAACTATCAGTTGTCATCAGGGATTTTTGCATTCATTTGGATACATGGCACAGACATGACTGCATAAAAGGAGGTCAACTGAATCAGTGGACCGCCTAATCTTTTGCATTAGTTAGGGACATTTACACTACACGAATTGCATAAGTATCATAAATTGCATTAGAAAAACTTAAGGACAATGTATGAATGGATGATGATTGAGTAGTTGGTTGTAGAACTTGGATGAAAACATTTAGTTCATTCCTTTATCCTTAGAGATTTCGAGGACGAAATCCCTTAAGGAGGGGAGAATGTAACAACCCGAAATTTAACCCATAATAATTAATTCGTTAATTAATGAAATAATAAAATAACTTTGTTAAATTATAAGAATTGAGCCACGGGAGTTGCACCATTGTGTCCATGGTAATTTTCTGGTCAATTTCCATATATAGAACGTCAGAATCTGAGCTAATATGAGCAAGTTATGAATTAAACAAAAATAAAGAAGAAGAAAAAGAAAAAATAAAATAAAAAATAAAATAAGATGGGCTAGGTCGACCGGCCGGTCGACCTAGGGGGAGAGGCGGTCGATCGCCCGGTCGACCTGCCTACGGGTATGGAACGAAGAAAATTTTCTTCAATCCAGAGGTTTTCGAACACGTATTTTTCATTCTTTAGCCTGATCTAGTCCCTTCGTGCTTCCATCCGATGGCTCCTATTCAGCCTATGACGTGGTTGCATCCTATTCAATCTCCAAATCCAATGGTCTGAGATCCACTTCTATCCTTATTAATAAGACCCTAGGCCTAACACTTTTTCTCATTCTAGATTTTCTCCGCTTGGGTTCACCTTTTCAGGAAGGACCTTAAAAGGAATAATTTTTCAAGGAGGGAATCTTTTTAATAAAATATTTTAATACCCTCAAGTGGATCCAGGAAGACCAAAAAGGAAGAGCTTAGGACCACAGGTGAGTGATTGTAATTATTTTAGATTTCTTTAAGTAATTTAAAATAATAGGGTTTCCAATAGTTGTAGTTTTACTATGATTTTTGGGACAACCTTTTTAGCAGTTTATTTACAGTTTTTAGAATTATTTTCAGTCTATTTCTTTTAGCTATTCTTTTCAGTTAATTTTAGTTTATTTCTGTTAATTATAGCTTTTCCATTTATTTACAGTTTATTTACAGTATTTTAATCTATTTACTGTTATTTATGCGTAATTTACATCTTTTTCCTACGCTTTGGATTTTCTTCTATTTTCAGTTTTCTTTATTTCTCCTTCTTCTTCGCGTATGGATTAGAATAGATTAAACGCAAATATGGATTAAAATTATAAGAATACCGGAATAACAGAAGATAAGACGTAAATTGTAAAGACTGTAATAAAAATGGAATTAAGACTGAAATTGAGCCCAATTATGATATTGATGTTAGAATTGGACTAATTAAAGATAATTGGCCTAGTTATAACTTAGAATTATAACTAAAAAGAGTATAAGATGAAAGAAGCTTATTTTTACACTTAGACCTTAGGTTAAGTAATAAGCATGATTATAACGTAGGTTATAATAAGAAATAGAACAGAGTGAGGCTTATTTTAAGACTTAGGATAAATTAATAAGCATAGATAGTAAGAACAAAGGTAAATGCTTATGTAAATAATTTATCTAAGTTAATAAACAAAGAATTAAAGTAGGAGCTGTACCAAATAACATTCCCCTATTTCTATGGACATGGTGTTTCACATAACCCTGAAGTGAAACGAGGTGTAACCTGAAGTGAGACGAGGTGTCTCACATAATCTTGAAGTGAGATGAGGGGCACGCTTATGTTATTAACGGTTGTAAATGGTCAATAAGTAGAAGTCCAAATCATGGGGATTTGGGCAAAGGGGTGCAACTAGATATTGTTTGGATGACGGGCCATACCAACAACATTTCCCCTATTATTTCTATGGACACGGTGTTTCACATAACCCTGAAGTGAAACGAGGTGTCTCACATAACCCTGAAGTGAGACGAGGTGTCTCACATAATCCTAAAGTGAGACGAGGGGAACGCTTATGCTGGAGCTTGAGGTAATAAGAAGACCCAATAGGTGGAACAACAGGTAACATGAGCATGTGGCTGTTAAGCGTGCGACTTCCATTCGGGTGCTCAGTAATCGTTATGAGTTCTAAGCGCTTAATGTGTGCCTTTCGTAGGCACCAATGTCTACTACGTAGGGAGCTTTAGCGTCCGGTCCACAGTAGATTCTATGGAGTAGCAGGCCGATCAAAGGGTAGTATTAGGGATTCAGCCTAATCTTAGCAGCTATCAAAAACAAGTGCAAACAATCCAAGTTAAACAATTGTGTTAATTTAGTTAAATTGTATTTATTTCCAGCTTATTCCTTCTTCATATTTCCTTTGTTTCCTTTATATATACTAGAGCTGTTGTAAGGTCTATTACTTTTACTTTGCTTAAAGATTCTAGTAATTATTATCATTCACCAGACTTTTAGTCTGACCCACTCCTCTATTTTCCTCTTTCCCACCCATAGGCAATCAGGGGCAAGGAAGATAGACCATAGCTTCTTGGAGACTTGGAGTCCCTATCATGTATTCCTTCTTTTTATCTCCAGCTTTTTGTTCTTTTATTGTACTGGCACTGTATTGAGGAAAAGTTTGTGTTTGTACTCTGATTTTTCTGATGAGACTGAGATTTTATTTTCATAAGACAATTGTATTTGGTATTTGGAACATGTAACGACCCGCTATTTTGGACCATTCGCGTCCATTATAAGTGTATAGGTAGACACTCATGCCGGAGTTGAATTGCTCAAAATACCGCGTTGTTAATTTAAATTTGGCAAAACTGAACATATACAGTAAATAAATAATCACAGATCACAGACACAGAGTAATAAATGCAGCGGAAATAAAAGAGATAGTAGTTCATGAAGCTACTATATGAATATATAAAATACATCAGAGTTTACAACAGAAGAGTAATATGATACATCAGAGTTAAACTAGATACAACGGAAGAGTAACAGATACAAATCAGAATACATCACTGGAATCATCGAATATCTGAAAGCTGGATAGATAGCTGGATCTCCAAGCGAAGCTCCAACTCCAAAGGTGAGTCTCGAAAGCTGAACTACTCAGTCTGACCCGAGCGTAAAGCAAAATACAAAACACTCGAGTCAGGATTAACATTCTTATATTAATAAATCCAACTCAAGTGAAATAGCAATTGAAATACAAGTAACTCAAAGGATGTTTGGAATAACCATCCTTTAAGGATCCGTCAAACTATCTACTATATAGTAATGTACGATAAGTAGATAATGTCTATCAGTAATATAAAAAGATATCAAAATAGGGTTAAGCAGGGCCCATACACCTCTTAACCTGTTTATTCCCAAAAGCATATACAAGACCGTAGTTTCCCCAAAACCGGAAGTCACCAGAGGGCAATCCATATACTAAAGGTACAAATCAAAATCGTAGTGGTCGCGAATAGGATAATCAGTATGACAAGGTACATGAGGCGATACCAACTAGGATACTAGTAGTTGCGTGATCCGGACTGATGTTGGGCATAGCAGCTACTACCCCAACACCGCGAAACAACACTCCCATAATCGAGGGGTGCACCCAAATCGAATCACAAAAGTAATAGATATGGTAACGAAGAAGTGTGTCCGCTAGAGGTGGCGAACCTCAATGGCCCGGCGCGGCTCCTGTTTTAGTCATGTCAGGGGTCATCCAAAATCGTTCTCTTTCTTCAGTCAACGCGTTCACCAATCCAACCACTTCATTCTGGATCATCACTCCGCGTACAGTTATTAAAGTGGTTTCGGTTCAGATAGAGAGTATATCCATTACCGATCCCGGTCTCTTTAATAACTTTCGTAATTATTACACCGATTGGTCGTTTATATATTTCAAAAACCAAATCAATTTCAATTTCAAATAGAATTCGTAAATCAACATTTCATTTGTCTTTCCAAACAATTTCCAAATTTTCGTCTCAAAACTTCCAACTTACCATTTCAAAATCTTATAATTCAATTTCAAACTTTATTTAAAACAATTCAAATATTGATTCAAATTCGTATATAAGTTTTATTTCGAAAAACATTTAAATTAATTTAATTTAACATTCAAATCAATTTAAACTCATTTATCGATTTCATTCAATATTCGTTAAGTTACTTTATCATTCAAAACAATTTCTATTAAATTTCCAAATCATTAAATCAATTTCTTAAATTCAACTTCATTAAATCAAAACTTACAAATTTAATTAAATTAAATTCATCAAATCAAATTCTTTACATTTCAAGTCTTACATTAATTCCAAAATATCACATTTTCATTTCTTGTTAAAGAAATTCCATTTCACTTATTTACTTACTTAAATAATTTTCCAAAACTTAATTAATAAAGAAACTCAATTTCAATTATTTACGAAGTAAATTCACTTATTCAAAAGTTCAATTTCACTTATTAAAGAATTCAATTCAATTTAATCATTAAATAATTTAATCTTATTTAATTATTAAATAGTTCAAAACTTAATTATTAAATAGTTTCAAAGTTTAATAATTTCAAACTTAATTATGATCTCAATCTTAATTATTAAATCATTTCAAAGTTTAATAATTTCAAACTTAATTATTAAATCATTTCAAACTTAATTCAATCATTTCTCAAATTAAACAACATTCTTTCATCAACTACATTTTTAATATTTTGTTTCAGTTTATTAAATATTAACATTTCCTTTCATTAAAATTTAAATTTCAACTTCATTTCAAAACCATATCATTTATTCAAATAAAATCTTCGTTTTATTTTTAAATCAAATTATTGACCAATCGGGTTTTATTTAATTTTCTATCCTAGGTCAAAGTCCAATTTGGGTATTTATCATTTCAACCCGATTCCAATTCAATTCAAAAATCAAAACATAGCAAAGGGAACTTGCAGTGTGATAACTGGGATGGTGTCAAAGTAAATAAACAAGCAATAACAACAATCAATATCAATCCAATAATCAATTCAAATAATCCCGAAATAACCGTATTAATTCGCATTGTTATTTGTACGAATTAATATAATTATTTCTAGAATCTACACTATCATTTCATGTAGATTAAAGATTATTAACAGCAGTTATTTATACGGTTCTTCACTTGTCATTCGATTTCAAATTTTTACACTACAACAATTAATCCAATATACATCGATGGTTCAAAGTGTAATTATCACTATTCTATTTGTCAATTAATTTAACAATTCAAAGGGGTCATATTCACTAATCAAATTTAACATCTAAATCAGTTTTAAAATTTTTAACTATCCTATATCCATTTCAATTTTACATACTATTTATCATTTAACACTAACAATTTAACGTCCAATATAAACATTCAACAATCAATCAATTATCAGCCAAACTGTATTATCATCGCATAAATAATTAACAGATAATGGTGTCAGGTGTCACAGGTGAACTGATACAGGCAATAGCATATATAACAGTGTAATTAACTAACAGCAGCATATTTCAATTGTCGTTTCAATTGAAATCAAATCTAATAAATAAAAGAACGTTAATCATGAGTGAGTGCTCACCTTTCGAGGCTAGAGTGATAGACAATGAGATTGAGTTATGAAATCCAGGCACGAAACTCAAACGGGCAATATAGAACTCGAATCGACGAACGAAGCTGATAACAAAGAATTGGCGAAACCAATCAGAACTAGATCGATGAAGGTAAATGATAGTAATAACCTTATCTGCATATCCATATATAACTATATATAACTATATAGATAAAATTATATTCCAAATTCAAATACATTTTAATTTAAATGTATTTCCAAAATCTACCGTTTCAATTTAAAATACATATATTAAACTCAACACATAAATAACTGACATCCTAAGCAACTATATAAAATATATATAAATCAAGATATCACTAGATACATATTAAAACCATATAGCTTAAGTACAACTTAAAATTTAGAATAAAACTTTTATATCATCTTTGAAACAATAGCTCATAAAATACACTTATATACTACATACTGCAAATCCCAATGGTCAAAATTCACCATATACAACAAATATAATACTAACATATGTATATATATCATAGTATAGATAAAACAAGTTAACAGGTGTATATATACTGTAAACACCAAATTATATTTATCTCAACAGAATCGATGGGAAGACTCATATATGCTCCCTAACATAACATGAAATATAGCATAAATCTATATATATATATACAGAATATATATTCATATACCACGAAATAAAATTAATATACTGTATATAGAAGTGGTAAACAAAGTTTATACTACACAATGACATATACTTTATAAACACATTGTTATCTTGCTTTAAAAAAAAATATACGTACGTTTTACAAATATAATACTAACATATACGTACGTTTTATTTGTACCGCTTAATGTAAGTATAGCTAAAACAACTTAGTGGTTTAGATGCTAACGTATATTGCTATAGGAAGGTGCTACAGGTTCGAAAAAGCAAGGTGGATAGGAAGTGCTGACGTGGAGGTGTTGCATGTGCTGGTGGGTGTGGAAGGCTACAGGTCAATACATAATTAATTCTTCTGGAAAGTGGTGAATAGAACTAGTGGGTTACGTAAAATAACATGGCAACTTATATATAATGTGTATATACTAAATAAACGCAACATATAACAGTAAATGAAACTTGTAATACAATTTATATGTAATATATATATATTAATAACATAACTAATAATATACAACTACTTACTAAATGTATGGTTGCGCACATGAGCTGCCTTGCGGCGAGGAAGGAAAAGAAAGTGGAGGTGAAAGGTGAATCGCCAGAGCAGAGAAGCGGAGGATGAACGGTGGTGGGAAATGCTGCAAAGGATGGAGATGTGTGTTAACGGTGGAGGATGGACGTGATGCCGTGGAGGGGTTTTAGGCGAGAGGGAGGGGATGCATGGGGTCGGATCGTGGAGGGCAGAGGGTGGCGTGGGCGACGATGGTCTGTGTGGGTGAGGCCTGGGCGGTGGCGAGGTCGAGGAGGCCGATGAGGGCTGCTTGGTGATCAGCGGCGGAGCGGGAAGTGGCAAGGAGGACGGTGGGATGGGATCTCGGGTTCGATGGCAAAAGAAGGACGTCAGGCTGCTGTGAAGTCATAAGGGAGGAATGAGTTTTAGGGTCAGATATGAAAAGCAAGCTTGTACATTTTCTTTTCTAAGCTATGAAAACAGAGATAGCAAAGAGATGGCAGACGAATGAAAATAGAATGAAACCAAAGTAGAATATGGAGAGAATATCGAAAACCAATACGTTGAATTCCAAAAAAATAATAATTGCAATGGCTATAGGAATTCTACGGTTGATATATGAAAGGTCATATAAACCAAAACCCGAATACGACCCCGACATAGAAATCGTAGCGCTGATTTTTGCGGCGTACCAAACCCTGAAATACAGAAGTGAATATACCACAAGGATCAGCACGACGAGACGATCGCAACGGTATTAAAATATCAGTGGTACGATCATCCGATAAAAATCGATATCGGTACCAGAATACTGCTATTTTGCAGAAAATAAGAACGATGGAGCCAAAGATGTCCGAATTTGGAAAAACGACAAACTGAAATCTTGCTCAGAAGATGGTTTAGAATTTTTCTGTGTAAAAATATTTAAGTTTTGGAAACATTTTATTTTCACTGCTTTTTAACTGATTAAATTGAAGTGAATTTACGCGCGGAATAAACTTTCGTATTTTCGGACGAAAATTTACCAGTTGCTATGTTTAACTGGACGTATTCCAAATATTAAATTTTTATTTCAAAATTTTATCGTTTAAAATTTCACAAAATTTTAACTAATTGCGTTATTAAAACGGTTAAAATTTACGGGTCGTTACATTCTCCCCCACTCAAAACTTTTCGTCCCCGAAAAGGAACGAGGTAGGAGAATAGAAACAACCAGAAAGAAAACAGATTTGAAATACAAAATAACTATTAATTTAAACCATATAAATTCAAATTTAAATTAATTGATATTCAATAATTGATTTAATCCATTTGATTTTCTTAAGTTAAATCAAGCTTAACTATTTCTAGATTGATTTTCTTATTATCCAATCATCTTTAATTAGCAGTTTCAAAATCATAAATTTGAATAATCTTTTATTATAATCAAAAAATTTTCAGCAGTTTAAATTCTTCTTTATTCCAAATTATTGTTAAATTTATTCTACTTAATATATCTAATCACATATATTTAACCCATATAAATTAATTTAAACCATACAGATTTCAGTTTAAATCAATTTGTATTCAATCATTGATTTTAAATTCAAGGTATTTCCATAAGTTGATCAAATTTCAATTTTATTAATTCTTTCAAAACAAATTTATTTCATTATTAACTAAGTTTACTTATTATCCTATCTAACTCTATTATCATCTTTATAATCAAAATTTAGTGTATAACATTTATTATAAACACTCAAATTTTTATTTATAAAATCAATTTATATTATATATTATCCAATTACATATTCAACTTCTGAACTATTTAGGTAAGTTGTATTAGAATGTAGTTGAACAATATACAAATAAAATTTTCCAAATTCTATTATTCAAGTTTAAATATTTATCCCAAATTTTGGTCTTATTTATAATTAAAATCATCTTTTAACAAAATTTAAGAATTAGATTTCCGATTAACTTTAAACAATTTAGAGATATATATAATATATCTATATCAAATCAAATTAAATTTTTAGAATAAGATACCTATATATATGTAAATCAAATATACTGAAGAAATTCAAATCAAATATTTTTTTTTCCAAAACAATACCGTAGCAAAGCTACAGAATGGTTTCTCCACTTCGAAACTCGAAAATGAATGTCGATGATGCGGCCGCCATCACCGAAATTATTTTCCAACGACAAAGAGAAGAGCACTGATTTCAACATTTTAAAATTCTTTGAAAACGGTTTTTATTTGAAAATACTTCCAATAATATATACTTTAAAATTTATAAAATCAAAGTTCGAAATCACCGGAAACTAAATTCTCAAATTTCTAAATTAAATTCATTTCAAATTCCAAATCAATTTATAAACTATATTTATAAATTTATTTAGAACAATAAATGATAATCAAATATTATCATTTCAAACAACAATTTAATTAACTTATTAAATTCCAGAAAATTTTAACTTATATTTTTACAATATAATCAACAAATTTATTTCATTTTCCAAATTTGAAAATAATATTGTGTCAGTTTGCTCTGTTCAAGTGTTTTGGAAATCCTATCGATAGCGTTGATCAGACGTATCGATCGGAAACCCAAATCAACATCAACAACTCAAACAACACAATATATAAAACATTTTAATATTAATTTACAAATACACTTCCTCGCTCGACTATACAAGAATGAATTTTCAAAATAAGATAGGGTTTCAAATTTTATGGACTCAAGTTAAAGAGAATTCTGATTTAAATACAAGTTCGAAAGAAAAGATAAGATGATTAAATTGACAGAATCGGGTTGGATAAGCTTATTTAATTTACGGGCAATCTTAACCGGATCGTCCGTAACTTCAAGAATAAGATCGATGTAGAAATTTGAGGCAAATCGACATTCGATCTCAAGAAATAAAATTCAGGTATAACAGGAGATAGATAGCATCGTAAACCGAGGATACAGAAATCTCCGGTAAATTGATGCCTATTATAAGGGAGTTTACTCCTTTACGAATTATTCGAAGATTGGCGAGACCGCCGATCTATTATAGATATCATTCAAAATGGAGTTATGAGGTGCTCCAGAATTGAAAGAAGACGAATAGTGAAGGACATGAATGAATTTCGAAACCGAGGGGAACGTTCCAAAATTCAAAGGAATCGAGTCAAAAGGAAGAGATTGAAACTCGAATGAGAGTGATTCTGTAAATACATTTACCTTATATGTTGAGTTTTGCCTAGAGCTACCAAAGCTCTGATACCAACTGTAACGACCCGCTATTTTGGACCATTCGCGTCCATTATAAGTGTATAGGTAGACACTCATGCCGGAGTTGAATTGCTCAAAATACCGCGTTGTTAATTTAAATTTGGCAAAACTGAACATATACAGTAAATAAATAATCACAGATCACAGACACAGAGTAATAAATGCAGCGGAAATAAAAGAGATAGTAGTTCATGAAGCTACTATATGAATATATAAAATACATCAGAGTTTACAACAGAAGAGTAATATGATACATCAGAGTTAAACTAGATACAACGGAAGAGTAACAGATACAAATCAGAATACATCACTGGAATCATCGAATATCTGAAAGCTGGATAGATAGCTGGATCTCCAAGCGAAGCTCCAACTCCAAAGGTGAGTCTCGAAAGCTGAACTACTCAGTCTGACCCGAGCGTAAAGCAAAATACAAAACACTCGAGTCAGGATTAACATTCTTATATTAATAAATCCAACTCAAGTGAAATAGCAATTGAAATACAAGTAACTCAAAGGATGTTTGGAATAACCATCCTTTAAGGATCCGTCAAACTATCTACTATATAGTAATGTACGATAAGTAGATAATGTCTATCAGTAATATAAAAAGATATCAAAATAGGGTTAAGCAGGGCCCATACACCTCTTAACCTGTTTATTCCCAAAAGCATATACAAGACCGTAGTTTCCCCAAAACCGGAAGTCACCAGAGGGCAATCCATATACTAAAGGTACAAATCAAAATCGTAGTGGTCGCGAATAGGATAATCAGTATGACAAGGTACATGAGGCGATACCAACTAGGATACTAGTAGTTGCGTGATCCGGACTGATGTTGGGCATAGCAGCTACTACCCCAACACCGCGAAACAACACTCCCATAATCGAGGGGTGCACCCAAATCGAATCACAAAAGTAATAGATATGGTAACGAAGAAGTGTGTCCGCTAGAGGTGGCGAACCTCAATGGCCCGGCGCGGCTCCTGTTTTAGTCATGTCAGGGGTCATCCAAAATCGTTCTCTTTCTTCAGTCAACGCGTTCACCAATCCAACCACTTCATTCTGGATCATCACTCCGCGTACAGTTATTAAAGTGGTTTCGGTTCAGATAGAGAGTATATCCATTACCGATCCCGGTCTCTTTAATAACTTTCGTAATTATTACACCGATTGGTCGTTTATATATTTCAAAAACCAAATCAATTTCAATTTCAAATAGAATTCGTAAATCAACATTTCATTTGTCTTTCCAAACAATTTCCAAATTTTCGTCTCAAAACTTCCAACTTACCATTTCAAAATCTTATAATTCAATTTCAAACTTTATTTAAAACAATTCAAATATTGATTCAAATTCGTATATAAGTTTTATTTCGAAAAACATTTAAATTAATTTAATTTAACATTCAAATCAATTTAAACTCATTTATCGATTTCATTCAATATTCGTTAAGTTACTTTATCATTCAAAACAATTTCTATTAAATTTCCAAATCATTAAATCAATTTCTTAAATTCAACTTCATTAAATCAAAACTTACAAATTTAATTAAATTAAATTCATCAAATCAAATTCTTTACATTTCAAGTCTTACATTAATTCCAAAATATCACATTTTCATTTCTTGTTAAAGAAATTCCATTTCACTTATTTACTTACTTAAATAATTTTCCAAAACTTAATTAATAAAGAAACTCAATTTCAATTATTTACGAAGTAAATTCACTTATTCAAAAGTTCAATTTCACTTATTAAAGAATTCAATTCAATTTAATCATTAAATAATTTAATCTTATTTAATTATTAAATAGTTCAAAACTTAATTATTAAATAGTTTCAAAGTTTAATAATTTCAAACTTAATTATGATCTCAATCTTAATTATTAAATCATTTCAAAGTTTAATAATTTCAAACTTAATTATTAAATCATTTCAAACTTAATTCAATCATTTCTCAAATTAAACAACATTCTTTCATCAACTACATTTTTAATATTTTGTTTCAGTTTATTAAATATTAACATTTCCTTTCATTAAAATTTAAATTTCAACTTCATTTCAAAACCATATCATTTATTCAAATAAAATCTTCGTTTTATTTTTAAATCAAATTATTGACCAATCGGGTTTTATTTAATTTTCTATCCTAGGTCAAAGTCCAATTTGGGTATTTATCATTTCAACCCGATTCCAATTCAATTCAAAAATCAAAACATAGCAAAGGGAACTTGCAGTGTGATAACTGGGATGGTGTCAAAGTAAATAAACAAGCAATAACAACAATCAATATCAATCCAATAATCAATTCAAATAATCCCGAAATAACCGTATTAATTCGCATTGTTATTTGTACGAATTAATATAATTATTTCTAGAATCTACACTATCATTTCATGTAGATTAAAGATTATTAACAGCAGTTATTTATACGGTTCTTCACTTGTCATTCGATTTCAAATTTTTACACTACAACAATTAATCCAATATACATCGATGGTTCAAAGTGTAATTATCACTATTCTATTTGTCAATTAATTTAACAATTCAAAGGGGTCATATTCACTAATCAAATTTAACATCTAAATCAGTTTTAAAATTTTTAACTATCCTATATCCATTTCAATTTTACATACTATTTATCATTTAACACTAACAATTTAACGTCCAATATAAACATTCAACAATCAATCAATTATCAGCCAAACTGTATTATCATCGCATAAATAATTAACAGATAATGGTGTCAGGTGTCACAGGTGAACTGATACAGGCAATAGCATATATAACAGTGTAATTAACTAACAGCAGCATATTTCAATTGTCGTTTCAATTGAAATCAAATCTAATAAATAAAAGAACGTTAATCATGAGTGAGTGCTCACCTTTCGAGGCTAGAGTGATAGACAATGAGATTGAGTTATGAAATCCAGGCACGAAACTCAAACGGGCAATATAGAACTCGAATCGACGAACGAAGCTGATAACAAAGAATTGGCGAAACCAATCAGAACTAGATCGATGAAGGTAAATGATAGTAATAACCTTATCTGCATATCCATATATAACTATATATAACTATATAGATAAAATTATATTCCAAATTCAAATACATTTTAATTTAAATGTATTTCCAAAATCTATCGTTTCAATTTAAAATACATATATTAAACTCAACACATAAATAACTGACATCCTAAGCAACTATATAAAATATATATAAATCAAGATATCACTAGATACATATTAAAACCATATAGCTTAAGTACAACTTAAAATTTAGAATAAAACTTTTATATCATCTTTGAAACAATAGCTCATAAAATACACTTATATACTACATACTGCAAATCCCAATGGTCAAAATTCACCATATACAACAAATATAATACTAACATATGTATATATATCATAGTATAGATAAAACAAGTTAACAGGTGTATATATACTGTAAACACCAAATTATATTTATCTCAACAGAATCGATGGGAAGACTCATATATGCTCCCTAACATAACATGAAATATAGCATAAATCTATATATATATATACAGAATATATATTCATATACCACGAAATAAAATTAATATACTGTATATAGAAGTGGTAAACAAAGTTTATACTACACAATGACATATACTTTATAAACACATTGTTATCTTGCTTTAAAAAAAAATATACGTACGTTTTACAAATATAATACTAACATATACGTACGTTTTATTTGTACCGCTTAATGTAAGTATAGCTAAAACAACTTAGTGGTTTAGATGCTAACGTATATTGCTATAGGAAGGTGCTACAGGTTCGAAAAAGCAAGGTGGATAGGAAGTGCTGACGTGGAGGTGTTGCATGTGCTGGTGGGTGTGGAAGGCTACAGGTCAATACATAATTAATTCTTCTGGAAAGTGGTGAATAGAACTAGTGGGTTACGTAAAATAACATGGCAACTTATATATAATGTGTATATACTAAATAAACGCAACATATAACAGTAAATGAAACTTGTAATACAATTTATATGTAATATATATATATTAATAACATAACTAATAATATACAACTACTTACTAAATGTATGGTTGCGCACATGAGCTGCCTTGCGGCGAGGAAGGAAAAGAAAGTGGAGGTGGAAGGTGAATCGCCAGAGCAGAGAAGCGGAGGATGAACGGTGGTGGGAAATGCTACAAAGGATGGAGATGTGTGTTAACGGTGGAGGATGGACGTGATGCCGTGGAGGGGTTTTAGGCGAGAGGGAGGGGATGCATGGGGTCGGATCGTGGAGGGCAGAGGGTGGCGTGGGCGACGATGGTCTGTGTGGGTGAGGCCTGGGCGGTGGCGAGGTCGAGGAGGCCGATGAGGGCTGCTTGGTGATCAGCGGCGGAGCGGGAAGTGGCAAGGAGGACGGTGGGATGGGATCTCGGGTTCGATGGCAAAAGAAGGACGTCAGGCTGCTGTGAAGTCATAAGGGAGGAATGAGTTTTAGGGTCAGATATGAAAAGCAAGCTTGTACATTTTCTTTTCTAAGCTATGAAAACAGAGATAGCAAAGAGATGGCAGACGAATGAAAATAGAATGAAACCAAAGTAGAATATGGAGAGAATATCGAAAACCAATACGTTGAATTCCAAAAAAATAATAATTGCAATGGCTATAGGAATTCTACGGTTGATATATGAAAGGTCATATAAACCAAAACCCGAATACGACCCCGACATAGAAATCGTAGCGCTGTGCGGCGTACCAAACCCTGAAATACAGAAGTGAATATACCACAAGGATCAGCACGACGAGACGATCGCAACGGTATAAAAATATCAGTGGTACGATCATCCGATAAAAATCGATATCGGTACCAGAATACTGCTATTTTGCAGAAAATAAGAACGACGGAGCCAAAGATGTCCGAATTTGGAAAAACGACAAACTGAAATCTTGCTCAGAAGATGGTTTAGAATTTTTCTGTGTAAAAATATTTAAGTTTTGGAAACATTTTATTTTCACTGCTTTTTAACTGATTAAATTGAAGTGAATTTACGCGCGGAATAAACTTTCGTATTTTCGGACGAAAATTTACCAGTTGCTATGTTTAACTGGACGTATTCCAAATATTAAATTTTTATTTCAAAATTTTATCGTTTAAAATTTCACAAAATTTTAACTAATTGCGTTATTAAAACGGTTAAAATTTACGGGTCGTTACAGAACATATGTGGTTTGTTTGAGGTAATTATGAAGTATTAATTTTTAAAATCACTTATTGTTTTTAATTACTTCCGCTGTGTTATTATCTATCTATTTTGTCTTGTGAATCTTAGTCTCTGCTAGTTTTAGTTATACCTACAATGCACCACATCTTTTAGTGTGTCTTTTCAAGTATACTAAGGGGTGTGGGGTATTTCACATCCACTAACGGTTAGGAGGTAATCTCCGATCTTATCTTTGACTGTTTACTTCCTAAAGAACCGAGGTTCAGTTTTCCAGAAATTATTAAATGTTGTTTTGAAGAGGCCGAGATCGGATATGTTATCCGAAAACCACTTCGATCCAACTTAAGCGTTGCGAAGCGAAGAGATGTTGAAGATGATGGAATTGAAGATGGAACTCTCAAGTATTTCATTCAATCCCAGAGCGGACTTGTATGGGTGAATGATGGTATTGCATTGTTGCTTGAAGGGTAGTATTAGCATTCCAAGTGGGAAGTGCTATATGAAAGGTAAAACGTAGCCTCAAGCCTACCGGGAATGACTAAAACATAGGAGATGCAGCAAGGCTAGATGGGTCGCTCCCATGAGGGTAAGGTCATCCCTATCTAGCGTCCCTACTATTAACTTATGTATGCTTCGGTACAGTTGCCAATTTGAACCGAGGGGTGATCTTATTTGGTACTATCCAGTAAAGGGTATGCTGGTCTTGTGTTGGCAGGGGTCGATAGGTTCGACCTCGGTGTTATTTTCTAGAGATGCACCGTGACTGGTGGTACCCCAAAAGCCTAGTCATTTTATGGAATCCCTTCTCTAATAAGCACCGTACGGACTTAGTTGTGCCCAACTATGCTGAAACGTGAGATACAAGCATTTCAGCTAAATTCTTATTTTACTTTGACCCCTGGACATTATTATAATATAAATGGATTTTTCATAGAAATTGTTTTGGTTATCGTAAGGTAAAAACCCATCCGTGTTTATGTGCGGCGTGGTCTTACAAGATACTTTTGATTTCAAAGGTTTTTGTAACTTTTAATTCCAGTTAGGTGTGTTTTCTTATGCTGGTTTTCCAGTCTGACTTGGGTGTTATTTTATTATAATGCTCGGGTCAGACCGAGCATATTTACAGATTGCTTGGGTGCATTGGAGCTCAGGGGACGAGTTGGAGGTCTTCAAGGCGTATACACGTATATGTTTATTTTCGCTGCTTTGTTGTTGAAATTATCGGTAATTGTGAGGACATGTTGTTATAACTATCCAAGCTGATGATTGTGGTTTATTATTGTACTTCGGTTGATGTATGTATGTAACATTTTCTCTTTTGTAAAGATCATTGATATTATATTATATATTGTTCCGCTGCGATTGTGAGCTTCTGCGTTGTTTTAATTTCTTTCTTCTTCTCTTCTCTTCTTCTTTCTTCCCTTAACTATCCGTCTTTCCATTCGATTTGGGTTAGACATGTGTGGTTTATTCTTAGCTTGAATTGTGTAGATTGGCGGGTCATTACAAAAATCTAGTAAGAACAAGGACCGAAACAAATTGATTTAGCAGGTGATATAACTAAGGTTATAATATAATTAACGTAATTGTATGAGTATGGGAAAAATAATTAACATTACAATATAACTAACGTTATAATATAATAAACAGTATAATATAATTAACATTATAACATAATTAACGTTGATATTATAATATAATTAATGGTTGGTGGAATTAAACTCCATTGGTCGATGGCTAACCTTAGCCAGTCGATAACAAGCGATTGACCGCTAAGGTATAAGCAGTTGATCGATTATTGATGAATGGTGTAGATTGAATCTCATTCTAAGGCCCAAGTTTATATATAAAAATTCTATAATTGTGGGAAATTACTTCCCGTTTTCTTGACCTTTGACCATAACAAAACTAGAGCAAACTTGTACATGGGTAATTAGGCACAACCGTTGTTTATCATAAGGGCGTTTTGAACACAATGGTATGCTAAGAACACAACACTAATGGGAGTTCCTCGATGTAAGCGGGCAAGTCGGCCTTGACAATGTTTGTGGATTCCTAGCGTAGTGCATCATTTTGCTACTAACGGAAGGTTCCTCGATAGAAGTAGGTAAGTCGGCCTAGACACCGTTTGTGGATGTCCAGCATGGTGCATAGTTATGGAACTAATGGAAGGTTCAATGATGAACACATGTAATTCGACTTAGACACTGTTTGTGGATGTTCGGTGTGGTGTGTAAGGGACATTACATTGAGATTGTTGATACAGATGCATAGGTAGGCCATAAGTCATCGAGGTACTAAGTTCGATGTGAGCCCAACATTGCGAGGTCTGCTCAGTTTGTAAGCGCAATATAGGTAGTTGTTAATTGGGTAATGCCAACCTAATAGTGATAGGAAATTATTCCTTGTGATCTATGTTAGGAGTGGTCCTAGAGATTATTAGTCGATCCGTTGTTTGACCCTTAAGTATAAACCTCTACAAGATGGTTTATGTGTAGGTGTACTTAGAACTATATTCCGTAAGTTAAGGTGACCACCTTAGGCAAGTAATTCAAAAACAATAAGGAGACCGTAGGTCCTGTAGACTGTAAATAAAGTTAAAAGCATCTTTAGATATTTGGAGTTAATGTACCCTTTTGGGTTAATTAACCCAAAAATTATGCATGCTACATGGTTTTCTATTATTACCGGTGGTAAGGTCAAGTTCAGATCTCAACACATAAGTCTTCATTACTCGAACAGATCTCTAGTCTCTCCCTAGATTCCAGCATTTCAAACTTGTCGCGAATCTCTCCATGGATCCTAGCACAAGTTATCTGATGAATGTTAATGTTGACCTTTTCCTTAGACTTAACCTTAGGATAGATAGTTCAACTCTATAACATTAGTCTGAAATGTTAATGCTGACCTCTCCCTTAGACTTAACCCTAGGATCTATAGTTCAACTCTATAATACTCCACTTCACAACTACTTATAAAACATATAACTCATATATCAGTTTTGAAGTGGTTTTCGATAATTAATACACTTGACCAATCCCGGTGTCTTCAAAACTAAATCAATGAATTTTTGGTTAACTCAATTCCAATTCTTTAAGAAGTAAATGAATGATACAAAGGAGTCTGTTATCCCACTTTTTGGCAAAGCTGGGATACCCAAAGATTAACTGAAAATCAATGATTATTAGTCATGAACATCGATTGTGCATCGCAGGTACACCATGGATATCGATGAATTTTGTCCGAGTCCGGATCGGGCTGCAATTGATAAGACATGTCAAGCAAGGCCAGATGAAACAATGTTCCAAGTTTCGAGTCAATCCGAGTTTGTATGCTCAAGATATCGCCAAAAGGAGATGGATGATATAGCATAGGTTCGAATCGATATACTACTTGTGGGTTCGAATCCATCCACGAGGATACAGTTCGAATCGATCAAGGTACTCTTGCCTTCGAATCCATCAAGGAGAGGTCCTCCGAATCCATGAAAAGGACTATAGCTTCGACTCCATCGAACCAGTCTCTGCCTCGAATCGATCACGACAGGCCTTGCTTCGAACTCATCGGAATATGCCTTGCTTCGAATCCAGGAGGCGTAGCCTTACTTCGAATCCAGGAGGTGTAGCACATCTTCGAATCCATCCAGCAGGAATAACTTCGAACGAGCGTACCTAGATCGAGTCGAACAGACCTTCACTCATTCGATTCGAAGATGGATGTCTTCGAGTCCACTACCACGAATCCACCCAGTCGAAGCGGCGAAGAACATGGAGTCGACCCAGTCAACTCGGCATAGAAGCCGGATCGATACTAAGGAGGCGCTCCACGTCTTCACAGAAGCGCACGCTTGATCGATTCGAAGCAATCGAGTCGAACATGATCGATTCGAACGGAGCACTGCAACCAGAAAAGCGACCTTGAATCGATCATAACTTGAGATCTACACATCCAAATGCTATGAAATTTTCATAGAAGCTTGAGCACATGTTGAAGAATGTCCACACCAAATTTCAGCTTGATTGGACATTCTCTTGATCGATTCGAACCAAGGGTCGAATCGATTCCAAAGTGGGCCCGGATCTCCAGATTTCGGCCATGTGGGCCCCCTCACATGCCAGAACCGGTCTCCCTTCAATTTAGGCGAAATATCAGCCTCCTACACCTATAAATAGAGCCCCTGGTCATTCAGAAAAGAGGTCGGACAATTTTTGAGAGATAAAGAGCGCCCAGACTCTGCCAGATTTACTCCAGATCACCATTGCTGCTTTAGATTCAGACTTAACTCATAAAATCAGTTGTAATACAACATACGAAACTGTAATCTTCAAGCATCGAGCAATAAAATCATAAAAACCTTGAAGTGGACGTAGGCCGGAGATAGCCGAACCACTATAAATCGTGTGTCACTATTCATTATTTCTTGATTGCTGCTTGTTACTTGCTTAGATCTGTGATTTGTGTGTGAATATTGTTGATCTGTATTCATACGCTGGTGCTTTCACTACACTTGGGGTTTGTGACCAATTTTGGCGCAAACACTTTGGTGCTTTCATTGAGAGCAACTAGCACCCGCTACACCAGATTCAAAGTTTAGATTTGGAATTTTAAGGATTCAGATCTGACTCTACAATGACTCGACAAACTAGACAAAGAACTGAGAGGAGCCAACAGGCAGGAAGTCAAGAGGCATCCTATGGCGCTGGAGAAGGACAAGCTTCGATCTACATTACTAGAGATGAGATGGAGGCTATGAATAACCTGATGCAGGAAAGAATGATGAAAAGCCAACAAGAGATGCTGTAGAATTTCTTCGAGCAGATGAGAGCTGCAGGGACACAGAACCTTGGACCAGCTACAGCGGCTGTGAATGTGGAACAAGGAGCTAGGGCTATGGAACCCAACGGAGGACAGAATACAGAACCAGAAGGCAATCAACAAGGGCTTGGGGGCAGGCCCGCAGGATCCAACGCAGAAGGACCTTTGGAAGGAGCTCAACCGGCTAGGGCCAACACAAATGCTAACGAGCCACCCGAAGAGTACGTACCAGAATTCCCTACAAGACTCGGAGGGCAAGACCGAGACATGACAAGGGGGCAACCCCTAGACGGAGATGAAAGAATGATTGGCCTAGTGAGACGACTCATGAGAGGAGGGTTGTCAGGAGGAGGATTGGAAGAAGTTAGTCGGAGTCCGTTCGCTCCGAATATCAGGAATGCAAGGAACCCTCCGAAGTTCAAACTACCAACGCTGAATTCTTATGACGGAAAGTCAGACCCGACCATGCATATCACCAGATATATCAGACACATGGAAGTGCTGGGAGCATCCGAGGAAGTAATGGCACGATGTTTCCCCTTATTTTTATCAGATTTGGCTGCACTTTGGTTTAGACAGCTAGAGACAGGATCAATCAGGACATGGGGCGAGCTTGTGGATTGTTTCATGAAGCAGTTTAGGGTTCACATAACGCGACCTAAGAGCGTGATGACTTTAGCATCAATAAAGCAAAGGACCGGAGAGTCCATAAAAGATTTTCTGTTACGATTTAATGCAACGGTGGCTTCTGTAGATCGCCCGGACCCATCGATGATTTTGATGGCGGCAGTGGCAGGAGTTGGAGAAGGCACCGAATTTAAAGACTCTTTGACTAAAGATCCACCGCAAGATCTTGGAGAGTTTTTCCATGAAGCTGAAAAATTCATTCGATTAGAGGAATCACGAGCCGAGAGGCAGGAAATAAATGTTGCACAAGGCGAAGGAACCGCCAGGGAACAGTCCAGGGCAGACAAAGGAAAGAGAAAGCAGGATGACGTACATGATGGTCCTGATAAACAGAAGAAATTCCGAGAGCCTAGATTCAGGCAATACACAGACTTGGTGGCAGGACTGGAACGAATTTACACCGAAACTCGGGGGCAACTCCCCTATCGAAAACCACCGAGGAGAGATCCCACAGAGCGGGAACGTAGAACCGGAAAATATTGCCTATTCCATGAGCTGGATGGGCACACTACCGATGAATGCCGCCACCTGAAGGATGAGGTGGAAGAACATGCCAGGAGTGGTAGATTGCCGCAGTATGTCAGAGAACGTGCAACAGCGGTTAGACCCGAACAACTACCGCCTCAACCTAACAGGAATGATCCTGGATCGGGATCACGACTCGTCATCAACTGATTGTGATGGCAAGGGCCAAGTTCAAGATTTGGACTCTGGTCGATTAGTTTTCTTAGATTTGATTTCCAAAATAAAACGGCTATCCCACTTACTCATGTACGGGAACCGGAGAGATCCCTAGGCATGCTCTAAGATGAAAATAGACCGCTCCGCCCGGAGAGGCGTTGTCTTGTTTTTCCTGGTGTTTGAGATTGAACATCTAGGATTTGAATTTAATAAAGAAACATTTATTGAAATAAACCTTTGACCGGAGAGTTAAAGGATAAACATTAAATATCAATATAAACATGATCGCTTTATGATCCTACCCGGAGAGGCAGGGTCCGGAGTGCAAGAAGTGAGTTGCTTCGCAAGAGAGTGACAGGATCAACTCACTTAAGCATCGTTTCCTATTCACCGGAGAGTGATTGGATCAGGATTCGATAAGAGCCCGGAGAGGCTATGATCGGCCCATGATTTAGGCCATGACATCGCTTAATGTTCGGATACACTGAACCAGAGTGCAGGAGGTGAGTCGCTTCGCCGGAGAGCGACAGGATTGACTCACTTAACGTTGTTTCCCCTTCACCGGAGAGTGACAGGATGGGATCCAGCATAAACCCGGAGAGGTTGTGATCGACCGACGATTCAGGTCATGACATCGCTTAATGTTCAGATACACTAAACCGGAGTGCAGGAGGTGAGTCGCTTCGCCGGAGAGCGACAGGATTGACTCACTTAACGTTGTTTCCCCTTCACCGGAGAGTGACAGGATGGGATCCAGCATGAGCCCGGAGAGGCTATGATCGGTCGAGAACGACCAAGACATCGCTATACGCCCTAGCTGGGGCCAGAATGCAAGGGATTGAAAGCAACGCCGGAGTGCAATAGGATCTTTCTATTCAATCGCTAAATCTAGAATGGGTTTGACAAGGGTCCGGAGTGACCATCGATAATATGGAGAGACTGTAGAATCTCATTCTTAACTTCCACTGAAAGAAATTGATAACGATTCGGCTTCGAACAGCCATGGACTTGATTGAAAATACTATAAGCTCTGAGTAAAACACGGACTCACTGCATTCAATTTGAGACTTATCAAAACACACCTTTTTATCAAAAGCCATGTTTTGGGGGGCAAAGTGTTATCCCACTTTTTGGCAAAGCTGGGATACCTAAAGATTAACTGAAAATCAATGATTATTAGTCATGAACATCGATTGTGCATCGCAGGTACACCATGGATATCGATGAATTTTGTCCGAGTCCGGATCAGGCTGCAATTGATAAGACATGTCAAGCAAGGCCAGATGAAACAACGTTCCAAGTTTCAAGTCAATCCGAGTTCGTATGCTCAAGATATCGCCAAAAAGAGATGGATGATATAGCATAGGTTCGAATCGATATACTACTTGTGGGTTCGAATCCATCCACGAGGACACAGTTCGAATCGATCGAGGTACACTTGCCTTCGAATCCATCAAGGAGAGGTCCTCCGAATCCATGAAAAGGACTATAGCTTCGACTCCATCGAACCAGTCTCTGCCTCGAATCGATCACGACAGGCCTTGCTTCGAACTCATCGGAATATGCCTTGCTTCGAATCCAGGAGGCGTAGCCTTGCTTCGAATCCAGGAGGTGTAGCTCATCTTCGAATCCATCCAGCAGGAATAACTTCGAACGAGCGTACCTAGATCGAGTCGAACAGACCTTCACTCATTCGATTCGAAGAAGGATGTCTTCGAGTCCACTACCACGAATCCACCCAGTCGAAGCGGCGAAGAACATGGAGTCGACCCAGTCAACTTGGCATAGAAGCCGGATCGATACGAAGGAGGCGCTCCACGTCTTCACAGAAGCGCACGCTTGATCGATTCGAAGCAATCGAGTCGAACATGATCGATTCGAACGGAGCACTGCAACCAGAAAAGCGACCTTGAATCGATCATAACTTGAGATCTACACATCCAAATGCTATGAAATTTTCACAGAAGCTTGAGCACATTTTGAAGAATGTCCACACCAAATTTCAGCTTGATTGGACATTCTCTTGATCGATTCGAACCAAGGGTCGAATCGATTCCAAAGTTGGCCCGGATCTCCAGATTTCGGCCATGTGGGCCCCCTCACGTGCCAGAACTGGTCTCCCTTCAATTTAGGCGAAATATCAGCCTCCTACACCTATAAATAGAGCCCCTGGTCATTCAAAAAAGAGGTCGGACAATTTTTGAGAGATAAAGAGCGCCCAGACTCTGCCAGATTTACTCTAGATCACCATTGCTGCTTTAGATTCAGACTTAACTCATAAAATCAGTTGTAATACAACATACGAAACTGTAATCTTCAAGCATCGAGCAATAAAATCATAAAAACCTTGAAGTGGACGTAGGCCGGAGATAGCCGAACCCCTATAAATCGTGTGTCACTATTCATTATTTCTTGATTGCTGCTTGTTACTTGCTTAGATCTGTGATTTGTGTGTGAATATTGTTGATCTGTATTCATACGCTGGTGCTTTCACTACACTTGGGGTTTGTGACCAATTTTGGCGCAAACAAAGTCCTCCTCGAGGGATCTCATATATATGCATTCTTAAAGAAAGGGACGGTTCATGAGTCCTCCCCGAGGGATCTCAAACCATATCAATACGTGATGCTTTCTTATACTTCCAAAGTTAATTTTTTCAATTTCGATAGTTGACTAATTGACTATCAAGTACAAAATAGCAATGAACTCATATGGAAACCAAGTCTCATATACTTATCATGTTTCCGACTTTTTCAACTTAAACTATCCCTCGGTCAAGAGTGAAGCTGGTAGGTTAGAGCACCGTTGCTTCTAAACCCAACTCAAACATCAGTCTTAACTATAACATATAGGATAAATCTACTTTGTTGGCTTTTAGTGCTAAGTACATGACTAAATACTTTCCATAAACAAGTGTACACACAAAGCATGGTTAAGTCACACAAAGCATGATTAAGTCACATAAACGACTTC
Organism: Allium fistulosum; assembly: GCA_030737815.1. Classification (NCBI taxonomy): domain Eukaryota; kingdom Viridiplantae; phylum Streptophyta; class Magnoliopsida; order Asparagales; family Amaryllidaceae; genus Allium; species Allium fistulosum. Next base: position 872,220,099 of record CM060902.1, read on the forward strand.
TAATCTCCTTCTTGTTTGATTAATCCTTTTACTAATTAAAACTTCTTTGAAAATACTTGTGTGTGTGTGTGTATCTGAAATACCTTTACAAAAGATACATACATGTATAATGCTATTTCACTATTCACTTCTACTCTTTTCAATACTTAGAAATATATTTGTATTCTTATCCCAAATGGTATAAGAATATTCAAAAAACTTAAACTAGTTTTTACATTTCCATTGGTATAACAAAAAGTGTTAAAAATAAATGTTGCTCAAGCATGTTTACTATAAACCCAAAACCAAATCACTTTTAATTATCTTTAAAACATTCTTTTAAAGATCTAATTATATTACTAAGTATAATTAAAAGGGTTTAAAACAAATGATGCTTAAATTTTGTTTACAATAAACCCAAAACCATTTTGTTCTTGTCATTATATTTAAATACATTCATTTTAAAGATATAAGTATATCTACACTTATTAAACAAGGTAATATACTTCTAATTAACTTTACAAATCCATTTATTATAACATAAGTTTTATAATCCTAATCTAAAACTACCTTTTATTCTTTTATAAAATACTTACTTAACCTTTCCAAAACATATACATATATTTACACACTAATCTATTTATAGGCTAAGATATTTAATAAAATTCTAAAAACAATTTAAAAGATATTTATATTACACAAGCTTTTCAAGACTTTAATAAAATATTTAGCTCTTTTTATAACTCTATATACTTAAAATATACTTTAAAATACTTATAATTATGGTTTAAACGTTTATTTAAAATATTACCTAAAATACTTGTTTTACAATTCATTTAAAAGCTCCAAAAAGCATGTCTTCTTTTATTTAAAATAAACCTTCTACTTTAATAATTCATAATTAATATTAAAAATATTTTTAAATTTCAACCCACTTTTAAAATAGTCTAATATAAGTTCGAAAACATTACTACAAAGATTGAAGAAAAATACTTAAGTTAAAGGTCAATTTTAAACAATTAAAATTCAAAACAAAAACAATGGCACTTCTAGAATGCAGTAAAAAGGATTCAGCAAAACTACAGCAGCTAGAAAATGCTCTCGTATAGTGCTATAAAAGACAGTGACGCAGGGCAGTATTATATACTTGAAAGTTTTGCCCGTTTTCGATATGCTAAAAAACTTTTTAACATCCAATCCTTTTGCAGTAACCAATATACATAATATACACCACAACTATGGTGAAAAATCCCTGAGGATCTCCCTACAAAATTCTATAAGAAATTACCGAATACAAAGAAATTTCTATGTACTTCCATAGCGACTAGTCGCTATATAACCATTCAATTCAAGTTCGATTCAAATCAAAGTCCAACCATAACCCTATGTGGTTCATGAAAATACTATGTAACAAGTCATATAAAGTCGTACAAGTCCAAATACGTCAATTACGTATGTCATTTGCCTTACAAAGCAAGAATCACAAGAGATAAAGCAACGATATATAGTCAAGCAAATATTATAATATAAACAAGCATTATATCCACTTCATATACATTCAAATGGTAAGTTTGCTCACCCTTCAACAAGTACACATCTAAGCTCAAGCCTCGACCTTTGCAACCACTTCCTATCTTAACCAAACAACCATCAAAACTTCCTCTTACCCTTCTATTGCTCACAACCTAAGGCATAAATGGCCTTATAATGCTCACGGCCTAGATTTCTAGAGGCTAGAGTGCTCCAAATCTTCAAGCTTCAAGTTGCTAAAAGGAACTGCTATGTTGTTATAAGCCTTATACCAGAGTTTGGTAAGTTTTTGTGTTGTTTAGATTTACTTTGTGCTTATGAATTTATGAAGAGAGAAGGATGAAGAGCTAGTTTATTTTTTCCTAAAAATGTAAAAGAGTTTCTATGTGATATAAGGTCACTTATATAGGCAACACAAGAGGTTACCATGACCTCCTCTACTTCCCATTTCTGGTCAAAACCCATCCCTCCATGTGCCTCCATGTGGCCTATTTTCCACCTTATGAGCCAAAACAAATATCTCCACTCAAATATCTCCACCTAATGACCGTCTAGAAGCACTTAGGAATAATTTAGTTAACCATATTTAGTGAGAGTATTTTTATAGCTACTAATGATTTCATATGTTATTTAGACATGTATAAAAAGTTTGAACAACTTATATTGAATAAAAAGCTGTTTATCGATAAAACGATTTTCGGTCACATTATCAATATTTCTTCAAAGTATTTATTTTTGTAAACAAGTTTTAAAAACAAGTTTCCTATAATTAGTTATTAATTAAAAGGGGTTAAAAATTATTAAATTAATTTAGTCTCATTAAATCTAATGTTCAAATATTTAAATAATTCAGATATTTAAATACAACGTATTCCAAATTCCGGGTCGTTACAACGCGCGTATGAGGATTTATACCTATTTCGAAATTAAGTACAAGAATAGATTATGAAAATAAATCAAAACTTAGCTATTAAGTTATAAATTAAATATGTATGAATTGCTTTGAGAAGAATAAAATTTTGTTAATGAACATTAAAAGAAAAGGAAAAAGATATTTATATGCAAGAGCGAGGGCATTAATTATGATGTTATGGAATTTATTGCTTTAATTAATGGAAATATATCTTACATGTGTTAGAAAGAGAGTGTAAAAATTTATTTTAAAAGAAAATAATATATCTAATGCTATATGTTTAAAAGGTGAATATGCATGGAAGTAAAGGGTTATTGTAATGAAAAGTAAGGTACGCTATCCCTTTATTGATAAAGAATAAAGGATAAAACCAATTTGAACTTTGAAACATTATACTAATCAATTAATGATTTTTGCACCATTAATTGGTAAAGAATAAGGTTTCTAATGCAAATAAATACACATACGCACACAAACACATGTACTTTTGGATACAAATACATGATTCTGTGCCATATTCAATAATAATAAAGGTGCAAAAATCAATGAATGATATTAATTAATTGGAATTATAGTAAATTGTAATTAATGACATTAACGGGGAGAATAATGATGTTACCTTCTTTAAATAATAAGAAAAGAAAACAAATTTTATAGGTAAAGATTAAAAAAAGTGAATAAGCATGCAATTATTCATTTTGGAAATTACCCTAGAAACCCTATCTTTCAATTATAAATATATGTGTAAGCATCCACTCTTCTCTTCTCATACTATAACCCTAGCCTCCACTTCTTAAAAGTTCTTCATATTCTTTTCCTTATCCAAAATGCACATTCAAAAATAAAATAAAAGTAAAAGTGAATCAAGCAAAAAGAGGGAAAAAAAGAATTATACAAAAAAGAGAGGAGTGAAACAACCAAAATGTTGGAATCAAGAGGAAGGATTCGCGAAGCCAAGAAGAGGGAAAGCTATAAAGGTGAGTGGGTTGATTCCTAGAATATTCATTTCAAAAGTAATCAAAGTTATTTAATTTTTCTACCTGATCTATAGGTGTATTCTTTTAATTTGGGATGAAAGTTTCTAATTCATTTTAAAATAAGTCAACTCTAGCTCTGTGGAGATATACTGATAAAGTCTAAGTTATGTATAATGTAATTTTGGAAAAGATAGCCTGGATTACCTCACTCTAAACTGATTTTAAATTGAATGAATATAAACCCTTATTTGATAAAGTTTGAAGATGAGATTAGATAAACAAAAAAAACCGGATATCCTTCTATTTTACCTTGAATTGATCTTGGATTATATATATATAACCTAAGTTGGTAATATAATAGTATTGAAATAAAAAGGATAAATACACACATGTCGTAAAGTTGTTAAATTCATGTAAACAAAATTACCAATTATATGTTGGATCTTAGGTTTTGATTGCTGACATGACACAACAATTCACAAATCTACGACTACTACAACATCCGGACTCAACGACTCAAAGTATGGTTTGTATAGTTATATATTTTAACAAGAGTCGTGAAATGTGCATATAGAGTCTAGTCTAGTCGCTTTGTTAAAATCTTTCCTCAAGAATCATCATACTAATTCATTCATATTCACATATAAACTTGCATTCAAATTTAATCATCTTTCGATTTCAAATGCACTCATTCTTAACTGAACTGCATTGTTCAGTCGATTGACCATGTGTTATCAGTCGACAGAATCAGTATATATATTTTTATATATAACACAGACCAGTCGACTGAATACCCATGGTTAGTCGACTGAGTCTGTGTATATGACTTCTGCACTTTTTGAATTCAGTCGATTGACCAAGCACTTTCAGTCGACTGAATCCTGTAACAGTCAAAAATTATGAATAGACACTTCTCTATCCCAAAGGTTATCCCCTTTTTTAAGTGTTGCATCCATTAGCTTTTCACAGAGAACTATTACCACAGGTTGTAACTCTTGACACACTATAAATGCACTCAAGTTTCACTGATCAAATAACCTAATTCTCTCATCTCTCTTGATCTAACATGCATAACATTCTTGATTCTATTGCTTACACAATTCTATACAATCATTGCTTACAATTCCACTTCCATATTCTATAAGCAATTCTAATCTTCCTATTCTTCATACACACATAATTATACACATCATTCATGAGGAAAAGATTATAGGAAGGGTGTACTACAAGTGACAAATCCGTGTTATTCAAAACACACAAAGTCAAGTTAATCCAGTTTGTAAGAAAGTCATGTTCGGTTGCTCAGGTGGTCAAGTCCTGTTCTGTTGCTCAGGCGGTCAAGTCCTGTTCGATTGCTCAGGCGGTGCAATACCTATTCCTCCGAGTTAAGTGAGGGTTGCTAGCTTTAATTCCAGAAGGAGTCTAGGACTGGACGTAGAACAGGAGTTCGAACCAGTATAAAAATTCCTGGTGTCATTTTACTTTACTGCTATTATTTTCCGCACTAGTTATTTATTATATTCCATATTACTCGATTCTATAGCACAATCACTTTCATTTGGTATCAGAGCAAGGTCATTATTTAACCGTAACATTTGCTACTAACACTATCTTCCTTGAAGGTCAAACTACTGCACGACCACCTCTATTTAATGGAATGAACTATAACTATTAGGATACTAGAATGAGAATTAATATACAAGCAAGTAGTTATAAAACCTGGAACATTATGCAATCTGAATATACTATACCTACCACTGAATATTCAGCATGGTCTAACACACAAATTAGGATGCTGCTGCAAATGCTAAAGCTATGAATATGTTATATTGTGCATTAGACAAAAATAAGTTTAATAGAATAAGCATGTGTAAAACTGCTCATGAAATTTGGCGTACACTTAAAGTTACACATGAAGGTACTAACAAAGTAAAACAGAGTAAAATTTCTATGCTCAAAAATCAGTTCCAGAATTTTAAAATGAAGCAAGATGAGACTTTAAATGAAATGTACTCTAGATTTCAAGATATATATCATTCTTTGATAGCATTAGGAGAAACTTATACAGATTTTGATATTGTTTCAAAAATCCTCAACTCTTTAACGGATGAGTGGGAACGAAAAGTCTTAGCAATCGAAGAAGCTAACGACATTTCAACCGTAAAACCAGAAGAGTTGATCGGAAATCTAATGTCTTATGAAGTTAATCTCCAGGCAAAACGAGTACAAGCTCAAGATAAGAAGAATATAGCATTCCAGGCAAAAAAAGATGAACCGGATTCAGATGAAGAAGATATGGCATTCATTGCTAAAAATTTCAAATGGTTTTTGAAATTTAGAAAGAGCAACAAATTTAGAAATAACAAGAACAACTCCAGCAACAATAACAACACCAACAAACCATCATCATATGCTCTAGAATGTTATGAATGTCACAAGAAAGGCCACATCAAGAAAGACTGTCCTAAGAAAAAGAAAGATAAACATAAGCACAAGAAAGACAGATTCAAGAAGAAAGCTTTCTCTGTCACTTGGGACGATTCAGAATCACCTTCATCATCAGATAGTGACTCGGACAGTGATGCAGAACAAGCAAACATATGTTTTATGGTCACAAAAGATGAGGTGAGTGATCTAACTTTTGATGATCTATTGGAAATAAACTCAGAATTACTTGATAAGCTAAAAGGCATCAAAAGAAAATACAAAGAATCTCTTGAAAAACCGAATAGAACTGAAATCGAAGTAGATATGCTAAGAGATGAGAAACAAATCTTAAAAGAAGAACTTGAAGTTACTCAAGAATCTTGTTCTAATATGACATCTCAACTCTCTATGTTAAGTCAAGAGATAGAAACTCAAAAAGAAAAGAATGATGCTATATTAATTGAAAATCATGATCTTAAAGCTAATGTCAAGATTTTAGAATTAGATATCTCTAGCCTTAAAACAAGGTTAGATGATATTACTAAGAATGTCTCTAATTTTAACAAAGGCAGGGAAAATCTTTCAAAAATTATAGAGAATTCTCAAATTGCTTCAAATAAAAGAGGACTAGGATATAAGCAATCTTCTAAAGTTATTCCAAAGAAAAAGAATTCTACATATAAAAGGAATAATAATAAAATTGAAAAACCTAGTTCAAAAATTTCAAATTTTACTAAATCAATTAAGATTTGGATTCCTTTTAATTGGAAAAATAGAGAAAAATACGTTGATGATTATTTCGATATGGTAGTTAATAATGAAAACTATATCTATAAAGGTTCAACCAGACCCAACTGGGTATGGTCTCCTAAAAATTAGGAAATTATAAGAAACTTGGGTATCGCATGCTTTGAATGTTATTTTTTTTCTTTTTTCTGATACCTTAGATTATAAGTAGTAGTTACTTTTAAAATTGTTTCATTATTTTTTAGAGGGTACAACCACACCTATTTTGGTAGGGTTTTCATCCTATAATTAACCCTTGGACCCTAACATAATAAGGGGGTACCAAAATAATATTTTTTTTTATAGATACTTGGAGAAACTAAAGGAAAATGATAGATTTTGGAATTTTAAAGGATGCTCCATATATTATCTCATCATTAAACTCTCTTTTTTGTCGATGACAAAGGGGGAGAAAAGATATCATTTAATAATTATTTACAGGAATATATAGCATATATTCAGGGGGAGAAAACTATAGCACAATTGCTAGAATATATTCATGGGGAGAGGTAAGTCAACAAAGCTTGTTGAAGAATCGTTCGTAGCAAATGGAGTTGTCATCATCAAAAAGGGGGAGAATGTTGGATCTTAGGTTTTGATTGCTGACATGACACACCAATTCACGAATCTACGACTACTACAACATCCAGACTCAATGACTCAAATTATGGTTTGTATAGTTATATATTTTAACAAGAGTCATGAAATGTGTATATAGAGTCTAGTCTAGTCGCTTTGTTAAAATCTTTCCTTAAGAATCATCATCCTAATTCATTCATATTCACATATAAACTTGCATTCAAATTTAAACATCTTTCGATTTCAAATGCACTCATTCTTAACTGAACTGCATTCTTCGGTCGACTGACCATGTGCTATCAATCGGCTGAATCAGTATATTCATTTTTATATATAACACACTATAAATGCACTTAAGTTTCACTGATCAAATAACCTAATTCTCTCATCTCTCTTGATCTAACGTGCATAGCTTTCTTGATTCTATTGCTTACACAATTCTATACAATCATTGCTTACAATTCCACTTCCATATTCTATAAGCAATTCTAATCTTCCTATTCTTTATACACACACAATTATACAATCATTCTTGAGGAAAAGATTATAGGAAGGGTGTACAAGTGACAAATCCGTGTTATTCAGAGCACACAAAGTCAAGTTAATCCAGTTTGTAAGAAAGTCCTGTTCGGTTGATCAAGCGGTCAAGTCCTGTTCTGTTGCTCAGGTGGTCAAGTCATGTTCGGTTGCTCAGGCGGTGTAATACCTGTTCCTCCGGGTTAAGTGAGGGTTGATAGCTTTAATTCCAGAAGGAGTCTGGGGCTGGACGTAGAACGGGAGTTCAAACCAGTATAAAAATTCCTGGTGTCATTTTACTTTACTGCTATTATTTTCCGCACTAGTTATTTATTATATTCCATATTACTCGATCCTATAGCACAATCACTTTCATTATACATGAAAATCTAACTGAAATATAGGTGAAGTAAATGATGAAAATCTGGTAGGAACAAGGACTGAGACAAATCGAGATAGCTGATAATATAATTAATGTTATAATATAATTAACGTAACTGCATGAGTATGGGAAAAATAATTAACGTTATAATATAATTAACGTTATACCATGGTTAACATTGACGTTATAATATAATTAATGGCTGGTGGAATTAAACTCCACCGGTCGATGGCTAACCTTAGCTGGTCGACAGCAAGCGGCCGACTGCTAAGGTATAAGCGGTCGACCGGTTATTGACAAATGTCGTAGATTGAACCTCGACCTAAGGCCCGAGTTTATATATGACAATTCTATAATTATGGGAAATTAGTTCCCATTTTATTGACTTTTGACCACCACAGAACTGGAGCAAACGTGCACGAGGGCAATTAGGCACAAACACTGTTTATCATAAGGGAGATTTAAACACGATGGTGTGCCGAGCACATCACACTAATGGGAGGTTCCTCGATGTAAGCAGGCAAGTCGGCCTAGATATTATTTTTGGATGCCCAGCACGGTGCATTGTTTTACCACTAATGGAAGGTTCCTTGGTGTAAGCGGGTAAGTCGGACTAGACACTATTTATGGATATCCAACGCGATGCATAGTTATGGCACAAATGGAAGGTTCCCCAGTGTATGCATTTAATTTGACTTAGACACTGTTTATGGATTTCCAACGTGATGCATAAGGGACATTACCCATTGAGATTATTGAAATAGATGCATAGATAGGCCATTAATCGTCAAGCTACTAAGTTTGACATGAGCCCAACATTGCGAGGGCCGCTCGGTGTGTAAGCGCGATATAGGTAGTTGTTAGTTGGGTAATGCTGATCCAATAGTGATAGGAAATTATTCCTTGTGATCTATACTTGGAGCGGTCCTAAAGATTATTAGTCAATCTGTTGTTCGACCCTTAAGTATAAACCTCATGTCTTCAAATGCGATCCATATACGACGTATCATTATTCGAAACGGGTTATATGACACAAAGGTCCTCTCCCGGCTAAACCGAATAACGAGCGCAATCTTTAAAAACATATGGATACTGGGATTTCAATTAAGTCACAACTTATTACCCAAAACTTTTCTTTCAAATGGTTTAACAAATTACCATTTTCAAATCTTTAAACAAAAAAGATTCATTTCAGAAAGTTCACCCAGTTTCACAAAGATTTATTCATAGATTTCCCAAATCAATTTCCATTTCAATTGAATTAACTTGTTAAATCTTTAAATCAAAGATTTAACTTATAGCTTTCAAAACAATTCCATTTCGAATGGTTTAAACAAATCACCATTTTAAATCTGTTAAAAATAAACAGATTCAATTCATAGCTTTCAAAAAAAGAATTCATTCATAACTTGGAAAACCATTTTTCTTTTCAAACATGAAATTCCTTTAATTAAATTGGAATTTCATTTCTTATATGAAAGCTTTTATTCTTTGAAAACAAACAGTTTTCATTTTGGAAACCTGATTCATTTATACGAGTTAAGGTTCTTTGGTTAAATTCAAATTCTCAAAATTATACTTTTAAAATGGTTTAAATTCATATAAACACATTTATGACATCTTAACCATAATTTCCAATCATTGAAATTGGGCTCAGTCGACTGAACAGTGTAAGTTCAATTTTTATATATAAATACATGTCATTTTAAATTCAATCTCTATGCTATGTTGATATCTGTGTTTGTGTTTCTTTGTGTGTGTTATATGAAATATCAAAAAGATTTTACAATTTAATCTAAGACCATATACATATTATTGATCTTGAAGATCCATAGTTTTGACTTCTTTGACTTGTAGATGATTCTTCTTGCTCATTGCCTTGCTTTTTGTCTTCTTGAATGATAGCCTATCATCATGATATAGTATTTATATATGCAGTATATAGTTATCATCATTAAAACGGAGAACTAATGTTCTAACAATCTCCCCCTTCTTGATGATGACAACTCTCAAAGTTTTAATTTCAAAAATATTTAATTTGCTCCCCCTAAATTCATGCTTCCCCTATCTATATGTTTAATATTGAATTTGCTCCACCTATCTTTATGTTCTCTTCTTTTGGAATCAACAAAAAGGCCATATAATGATAGAAAACACAATGAATATGCATATGATATGAAATAAAAATAAATACTCACAATACTTAACATCCACTTACATAACATCAAAGAGAAATATTCACAGACATACCACATCATAGAAATAACATGTTTTATACATAAAGTCACTGAACACCATAAATCAAGTCATAGACCAACAAACATAATACATCACAAAATATTCCAAACACCATAAAAGTTTTTGAACGAACAGAAAACCAAACACCATGAAAGTTTTTGAACGACCATAAATCCAAACACCATGAAATCACAAAAGGAGATATGATAGACTTAGGAAATATATAGGATGAGATGAAACATCCTAAGATTCAGGCTCGGATGATGATGAGCCTGAGCATGAAGAAACTTTCTTCCAAATTTTTCCTAGAAAACTCCCAAATGTTTTTTGACGCTTCATCATTTTTTGAAGAGATTTCTTTGTTTTAGAAAATAGCTGTTGTAGCATTGATGGTTCTGGAAGGTTGAACTAATAAAACTTCGTTATCGCTATCGGAAGTCCAATTGAATTCTTCAACAATTCCTTGACTTGATTGACTGCCGGGTTGAGCTTGATAAGTTTGAGCTTGAGATGGTTGGGAAGATGATTGACCCAAGGTATTTTTTTACCAAATTCACTATATAATCATCATATGGAGGTAGGGGTTCCATTTGAGAGGGTAGTTTCATAAGAAAAATAGATTTTTGGTCCATAACTTTGGGTGAGATTTAATCTTGTAAAATTTCCCCATTAATTCCAAAATGAATAAATATCTTCATGAGATATAAGCCAAAAAACGTTGTTTTGCTGGGATGGGAACGGGAACTAAAGCTTTTTATTTCATTATGAATAATCATTGCCCAATTAATCTGTGTGTTTGAATAGATGGCATAAAGAGCCTTGTAGTTGTAGCCATACATTTTTTCATAGCTCCTGGTTCGAGGAAAAACAGTATGAAGAAGCATTTTATTAATGATTCATGCCTAAGGTCTTCAATTCACCGAAGTATTTTCTGTATTTTGAATATGGAATTTGTAGCTAGTTGAATCATAGGTGAAATTATGATGGTAGATATTATTAAGGTAGATCCATGGCCATTACAATTTAAAATAGCTCCTAGGTCCTGAACATTAAGCAATATATCAACTCCTAACACTCCACCCCATAAAATTCCATCACCGATTTCATTCAGAGGTGTATAGAAATCTCCACAAAGATTCGCATAGAATAATTTAACTAAGAATGGGTAAATTTTTACCTTATTTTGCTTCTCATCAATTAAAGAAAGGAACCCATACTGTCTTGCTAATTCTTCTATGCCAAAAGCGGTGAAGTCTTCCATATTGTAAAATGTTTCTTGGAAAATTATTTTGTCGTTTAATTCGTGAAGATTCATAGATTTTTGGCACTACCATTAAGATACTCTGAGATTTGAGCGTCGGAAGCAAATTCAAGATGAGTCGGAGAAGATGAAGAAGAAGCGGAGCTTTGTTTATGCTTAGTCTAGGGCAAAAAGCTGGGAGTTTCTTTCTTAAAGCCATTAAAATGAAGTTTGGAGGTAGGGTTTGTAAAGAGATAAAATGATTTGGTGAAAAGGCACGATGGAAAAGATAGTTATTTTGGCAGTTTGTTGAATTTCAGTCGACTGAGATAGAAATTCAGTCGACTGAAAGTACACATTTTAGAGGCAGAGAGTCATTGGCCATTTGTGAACAGGTTCAGTCGACTGGAACAGATCCCCAGTCGACTGAAACCATGTTGTTTTTAGGCAGAGAGTTTAGTATCAATTTGATACAGGTTCAATCGATTGGGATTCTGGTTCAGTCGACTGAACCTGTGGATAAATTTTTTTCTTGCCTCTAATTGTTATTTTGAATGAATTTTTTTGAAATAAACTTATTTCATTCAGTATTACATATGATATATATTACTGTATACATCCATTTTTTGGTATATATTACAAATACCTTTATAAATAAATATTATAAATACATATTAATTATTTTCTGAATCGTCAAACTTGTTATTAGGAAAACGATCCCAATAATTTGGTTTCACCTTGGTATTTTCAATTAATGGCCGAAGTGGAGATCACCTGTTATACTGAACTGGGGTTTTGTTCCCATTTGACATAGATGGTCCATCTTCTCAAGAATTTCTTGGTGGAGTGTTTTCGATAACAATCGAAGACTCGGTAATATGTAGACTACGTTGACGTATGCTCTTTTTGGTCAGGGAATGTCCATGTATAACAAGTACACACCTTTCCAAAAAATTCAAATGCCCACTTTGACATTTTTTTTGTAGTACATCTCCCTTTGTACATTCATTATTTCTTTTTGATAGTGATGTATTTCATCTATTTTAGTATGAGTGTCAAGTTTCAAACCTCTTCTTATCTTCTTTCCCTTGGGCGAGAATCAGGTGTGGTCGGTCGGAGAAGGAACAATTTGGATAGATGGTGATTTCGTAGAAGGATGAGTTGAAACATTCGGAGATGGATATCCACTACAAGAGAAAGGAGAGCTAAAATCGAGAGATGAATGAGAGGGATCGTAATTGTCCGACATTATTCAGTTGATAGTATATAGATTTTAACTTTTGTATGTATTCTTTTCTTTTTACAGAGACTCTTTATATATACTTTGGCTTTTACTATTTTTTAAGCATTGTAATTCTTCGTTAATTTCTTCCTTTAGTTAAATTTAGTAATTGTGACGCCCCACCTCTATGCTCACAATAACGAAGGTTATTATAAGGAATAACGTCTGCTATTGCGAAGAATAAGGCTTGTTAGAAGCGACCATCCATAAGTTATGTCTTAGACGAGTATTGATTACATCGATAGGAGCTGTATAAATTACTCCCAAAGATATATATTCAATCCAAATCTAAAACAAAACTACGGTGGCTTAAGAAAAATCCAGAATAACTCATAATAACAATAACACAAATAGTATAATCACATCAGAACAGAAATATCAGATATAGAGCGGAAGATTAGTCTGGAATACATGCTACAACAATCGATAGTTCACATGAACCGATACATATACATATCCATCAATACATACATAAGATGAGGACTAATAAACCAAAAGAACTCCTCGAAGGCTAGACAAAAGATGATGCGAAATCCCAAAAGCTGAAGCTGCTACTAAATCAGAGATGAAGACTATCCTGAAATAACTCGGTCTGACCCGAGTATTATTTAAAAGAAAATAATAAACGGATCAGTCTAATTTATTCTCAAAAATAAGTGAATGATAAACAACACTTAAACAAATAATTATAGTCTCGAATGAGACTATTCAACATAAATAATCAGCATAGTTTAAATGAAAAATCTCAATTTAAACTCCATCAAAATCAGTTTTCAAATTCATAATTGAATTTAAAACAGCAATACGCAAATTTATAATCTCAGATGAGATTATACTCAAACTCAACTTCCAAATTCATAATTGAATTCAAAGCCGCAATTCACAAAATCCAGAAATCAAAATAGATAACTAGAAAATCAACAGTCGCAAAATCTAGAAATCAAAACAAGATAACTAGAAAATCAACAGTCGCAAAATCTAGAAATCAAAACAAGATAACTAGAAAAATCAGCATAAAAGGTGGATCGATCCCAGCAGATGGCGAGTTTTAGCTACGCCGCACGTGCATCTCAGATGGCCGAAGCCTACCAAGTACTATAAATTTTGGCGCCCATCAGATGACCCGAAGGTCCGCAGAGTGACCCGAAGGTCTAGTACTGGTAATTGACCCGAAGGTCCATCAGATGACCCGAAGGTCCGCAGAGTGGCTCGAAAGCCCAACAAAATTATCAGAATCATCAAACAGCAGATGTTTCAATTAACGAGTCCGGAATTAACCAAAATAGTAAAAGTGTGGTTCCATATTCCGCACTTTTGCTAAATCGTTTAAATCTCTTCATCGTTTCTTTGAAAGTGCAAAATTGTGTATTTTAAATAAATAACATTTTACGTTCTCAAACGGACAAGTCCTGTAATGACCCGTAAATTTCAACTGTTTTAATAACATAATTAGTTGAAATTTTGTGAAATTTTAAACGATAAAATTTTGAAATAAAAATTTAATATTTGGAATACGTCTAGTTAAACATAGCGACTGGTAAATTTTCGTCCGAAAATATGAAAGTTTATTTCGCGCGTAAATTCACTTCAATTTAATCAGTTAAAAAGCGATGAAAATAAAATGTTTCCGAAACCTAAATATTTTTACATAGAAAAATTCTAAACCATCTTCTGAGCAAGATGTCAGTTTGTCGTTTTTCCAAATTCGGACATCTTTGGCTCCGTCGATCTTATTTTTCAGTGTTTTTCTCGCATTTTCCGCCAGTAGGAAAAAATTCGAATTTTTATAATTAAATCGTACCACTGATATCTATATACCGTTTTGATCGTCTCGTTGTGCAGATCCCTACGATGTATTCATTTCTGTATTTTAAAGTTCCGATACGTGCGAAATCCGCGAAACGATTGACCGGATCGGTATCCGTTTGAACTATTTATTTCCTGTGGCCTTTCGTGTTATCGATGCAACTAATAGCCACTTGCCATTATTATTATTTTCCTTGAAAGCAAACGGCTGGCTTTTCCATATCCCAATGTTAAATTTGTGTCTGTTCATTGCTTCTACTTTCTTGCCTCTGTACATTGGCTTAAGAAAATATAACAGTATGCTTATTCCTGAGACCTATTGTCCTCCACACCTGGTCATTCATCCCTCACCTTTTTCCACTTATACTTGATCTTCACTTTCAATTACAAATATATTTTAGTTGCTTGCATTTTTGGAAGCTGCTCGTGTAAACCGTATATCCACATCCGACCATGGGATCCACCTCAGCAAATCACAACCGCACTTCTCCCTGACCTCCGCTCCTTTCTCCTCGCCGAACCACCACCCCCACCGACAGCACGTCATCCACCCGCCACCTTCCACGCTGACCAAGCACCCAGCCGAGAAGCCCCTCCTCCACCACAACCTCCACCAGATCGCCAGCTACCCTACCGAAAACCAACTGCCGTCCTCTCCATCCAAGACCAGATCCGCTCCACCCTCTCACAGACCGAACCTCCGCCCTCTGCAGCACTCACCACCATCTCAGCTTTTGGCGACAGACCTCCCTCCTCTGACTGCTCATTTTTCTGCTGAGGTATATATGATATATATGTGTATAGTTTCCATATAAATATAAAGTATATTTTATACTTGCTGTTTTGAATAATATGCATGACAACCTATATATATGAAATTTTGCGTAGCCTTGTTTAAGTAAGTATCATATGTATTTGTTTATGAAATCCTAATTTATGAAAGTTTAAGATTGTTTATATTTATATTCACGTTAGTTTATAAGTGTTATATATGTTGATTTAAAGTATATACTCGTGTGAGTTATATATGATATATAAAAATAGTCTGGTCAGTGAATTAGGCATGTCAGTAGGTGTATATATTGTATTGTATATATATTTGAAGTTATGGGTCAGTATAGGTAGTGTACATATATAGTGTGTATATATATATTACTGTATATTTTACTTACAGTCTTATATGAGCTCGACCATATTCTACTCGGCTTGTATGTACTTTGCATTTTTCATAAGTATATATATATATTTATTTCAAATTTTATATATGTATAGCCTAGACAATATTATTAGACTGTATGTCAGTAGTGATGTATCTATGAAGTACAAAAGGAGGAAGCTTCCGGTTGATAACTAAGGGTGCCCACGTTTTCAATAATTTGTATGGTTTGGAACTTGTTTTCGTCAGTCAGTGTGTAACCTATGCTTTCAGGTTTTTAATATTTGTGCTGTTTCTTAAAAAAAAAATATATAAGTATATAAATTATATAAGATATCATATTGTTTAAAGTATGATATTTATGTATTTGTCTTCTAGTATATAACGGTTACATTTCAGTTGTATACACAAATATATTCTAAGGTAGGTACGTAAATATATTTATTCGTGGGCTTTACATACATATTTAGTTATGTAAATTTATATTAATATTTTAATTTGACTTAGCAACTGAAATATAATATGTAAATTATATATTATGGAAAGTTTATATAAAGTTATACCTTATGTATTCTTTCTAGTAGATGCTTTTATTGGAACGAGTACCTATTTTGTTTAACCTTTTCATCTATTTTGTTCTGTTATATTTTTAGTCTGCATAGCATATTTATTCATTAACTATTGATTTAAACTTCGCATATATATAGTATTTTAATGATTGAAATATATATATATCCAGTGTACAAAAGTATAAAATATTGTTTACATGTTTTATTGAAATATGTATATTTTAAGTTAAATTGTGTTTAAATTTATGTTGATTTGAAAATAAATATGATATATATATATACCACGTTTGAATGAATGTTTGAACTTGAGTTAGAGAGAAGTTATAATATATATCTGTTTCTGTTATACCAAGATGATTCTGATTCGTTTTCCATCAATTTCTAATTATCAGCTTGTCCGTCAAATTCGTGCCCGTATTGCTTTGCTTTGGAATTCGTGCTTGGAATTCGTAACTCATCTTATTATCGTTCATCTCTAGCCTCGAAAGGTGAGCACTCACTCACGATTAACGTTCTTTTATTTATTAAATTTGATTTAAATTGAAACGACAATTGAAATATGCTGCTGTTAGTTAATTACACTGTTATATATGCTATTGCCTGTATCAGTTCACCTGTGACATCTGACACCATTATCTGTTAATTATTTATGCGATGATAATACAGTTTGGCTGATAATTGATTGATTGTTGATGTTTACATTGGATGTTAAATTGTTAATGTTAAAATGATAAATAGTATGAAATTGAACTTGATATAGGATAATTAAATGTTAAATTTGATTAACTGACATTTGTATAATATGACCCTTTAACTGTTGAATTTATTGACATGTTAAATTAACGGTTACTGACGTTGAAATAACAGTGATTTTTACTCGTCCAAAAATCTCATCAAAACAACACGCTTTAAAAATATAGCATCGGAGTAAAAATCCGTTATAAAAATAACGGCAACAAATTACGTTTTAAACCCGAATAACGGTTGAACGTAAATTAACCCGAGCCATATATTATGCAACTTTCAATAAAAACAAAGTATACTTCCTGGGATTATTTCGTTTGAATGGGAACACACGCATACACTCCAAAACTTGCATGACAAATATATGCACTCAAGAATTATGAACGCACATATGAATGATCGTATGCACAAAATAACCCACGTGACAATTTAAAACACATTTGCACTGCCTACACTTTACAGTGTACACACAAAAACTGATACACTCTAATATTTATAAAGGCCTGAAGTGAGTTCATCTTCTTGCACGCACGCTAATTCACCAAAGTATAATTTAACAGAGGAAGTTTAAACTACTCGTGAGTGTTCCCAATTTCAATTTAGCAGATCAATATGGCTAGAATTTTGGTAGCTTGTAAAACATGATTCTATTGCATGCATAGACACATATAGAATGAGATTACTACTAGCCTAGCAATAATATTTTTGGACATGCACGCACCTTTCAATCAAAATCAAATATGCTTAATTTATTTACATGCAGAGAGTATTCAAAACATCACTGACTGAGATTATTTCTAACATGCGCAACATGCACTTAATTAAAAATGTAAATCAAATATTATGCCGTGCGTTACGTGCTTGTACACGCGGAATGCAAAAATATCATTTAGACAACAATACGCATGCAACACTCTCTACCCAGCATAAAGTGACTGGTCTTCTACAATATGTAAGCATATTTAACTCACTGCATGGTGTGTGAAAGCTTTCAAAGCACGTAACCATATATAGCATGAACCTGGAATTCATTTTCTGGTATGCATTCATTAAACAAGATGCACTGTTTAAAACTATTTTGTCCAATGATTTCAGGCTTTACATGTAAAAAAAAGATGGTTCTAGCTCCCATATTTTACCTCCATATACGAAGTAACTTACTGCCCTGACACCCTTATATGAACTACAACATGCACACACGTTCATTTGGATATGACTTGGAACACAGGTAGAAAATAATAATAACCTGGACACATTTTATACCCTCACGTGTATAATAATAAAGAAGAAAATGGTGGCCTAAGTACTCTAACATGCTTGCACGTAAGGTTTGGGTAAAAACGTGACCTGTGTGTGGAGAGAATAAACAGTTTACCACTTTATTAGTAGTTATGTGGTGATTGGTCCAATAAAATCCATTAATCACCTGTTTGATTTAACTCACGGCATTGCAAAGGAAAATATAACTTGAAAATACTATTTTCGAGTACGCAATAATGAAGCGAAGAATAAATTAGAAATGTGAGTGTTTTTACTCACCTGCAACACGTTTCAAAAGCAACAAAGTAGAGAAACAAGAAAAAAGTGAGTTGCCAATTAATGAGCTCCTTGAGCAGCTGAAAGAAATGAGCAAGGATTTCTTCTTCTTCTTTTTTTTACACACCCCATTAATGTCTCGGCCGAGCTTACAGAAAAATGAGCAATAAAATGATGAAGTGTTTTCATTTCTTTACCCATATGCGAACAAGTTAAGAAAAAGAATGTGCTGGCAAAAGTACAAAGGCATTAAAAGCTAGACGTGCTCAAAAGAAGAAAAAGGACATATCAAACTAAAAAATGACAGTAAAAATTTTGTGTTCACTTTGCTTTATGAAAAATTGGACATGACAGCACACTTTCATTTTGGAAATGCAGTAATGGTGAACGTGTTTTACAACATTGTCTTTCCAAAAATGCACACACCAATAAATGCAGAGTGGTCTGGACTTAATAAAGCAACACGTACTCGATATTTTCCACGCAACACAAAATGCAACTCGCATGTACAAAATGATGTACGTGTAATTAAGATGCAAGACCTGGGTTTATTGCATGCACTCAAGTGATATTGTATACACTTATATGTATGCAAGATGAAATGGACCCTATATCTCTTATGCACGTGAAGATAAATAAAAGTGTAACGCAATTCAACTAAATATTTATTCCGACAGTAATTAAAAATCATGGTCGTTACAGCTTTTTAAATTATTTTATGACGGTAAAAATCACGGTCATTACAGTAATCCTTTTTGTTCCTTCCCAAATTTAGTTATATTTATAATTTAATCAATATCCATCGGTTTTCATTTTTTTAATTTCGGATGTTGGTTTAATATAACATTATGTGAATTATACCTTACATATCTAAATCTTTTACCGAGCATATGCCGAGATTACGACGCAAGTTTAAAAGCGTAGTTTCACAAAGAGGTTTACTAAATATATCTGCTATTTGTTGGTCTGTAGTAACAAATTCTAATGATATTTTCTCTTTTTCTACATTATCACGCAAGAAATGATGTATAATGTTAATGTGTTTAGTTCTTGAGTGATTAATGGGGTTTTGTAATAAATTAATTGCACTAGTGTTATCACAAAAGATAGGAGGTTTGTTTAGTTTTACTCCAAAATCCTGTAATGTTTGTTGCGTATATATGACCTGAGTGCAAGCTAGTGCTGCAGATATATATTCTGCTTCACACGTAGACAATAAAATACCATTTTGTTTCTTACTAAACCATGATACCAAAGATTGACCGATGAAGTGACAAGTTCCACATGTACTTTTTCGATCCGATTACAACCATCGAAATCAGCATCACTATATGATACAAGTTCGAATGGACAGTCTTTTGGATAAAAAGTCCGTAATCTTTGGTATTTGATAAGTATCACAAAATTCTTTTCACTGCTCGTAAGTGCGTTTCTTTGGGATTAGCTTGAAAACAAGCACACAAGCAAACACTCATTAACATGTCGGGTCTACTAGCAGTTAAATATAATAGCGATCCTATCATACTTCTATATAATTAATGTTCGACATCGTTTCCATTTTCGTCTTTGTCTAAGTGAATACTAGTGCTCATAGGAGTAGCTTTCTTGCATTATCCATTCCAAAACATTTAATTAAATCTTTACAATATTTTTCTTGATAAATAAAAATTTAGTCTTTTAATTGTTTAATTTGTAATCCTAAAAAGTAATTTAATTCTCCTATATGCGACATTTCAAATTCATTTTTCATAATTTTAGAAAATTCATCACATAAGTTTTTATTAGTTTATCCAAAGGTAATATCATCTACATATATTTGAACTACTAAAATATCATTTTTATTTGTTTTTATAAAAAGAGTAGAATCAACTTTGTCAATTTGAAAACCAAATTTTAAAAGATATGTTTTCAATTTTTCATACCAAGCGCGAGGAGCTTGTTTAAGACCATAAAGTGCTTTTCATAATTTAAAAACATGATTTGGAAATTGTTCATGTACAAAATATGGTGGTTGTTCAACATAGACATTTTCTTTAATGTATCCGTTTAAAATGCGCTTTTAATGTCCATTCAATATAATATAAAGTTATGATGACACCCAAATGCTAGGAGAATTCTTATAGCTTCGAGACGTGCTACAGGAGCGAAGGTCTCTTCATAATCAATTCCTTCTTCCTGAGAATATCCCTGAGCTACAAGTCTTGCTTTATTTCAAGCTATATCACCATTTTCATCCATTTTATTTTTGAAAATCCTTTTAGTACCAATAACAGATTGATCATTGGGTCTTGGTACAAATTCCCATACATTATTACATTAAAATTGATTTAGTTCTTCTTGCATTGCGATACTCCAATAATCATCTATAGAAGCTTCTTTAACATTCATTGGTTCAATATTTGAAATAAAAGCTACATGTCCCATTTGATTTAATTGATTGTGCGTTGAAACCTTAGTTTTAATGTCTCCTATAATATTATCTATTGGATGATCTTTTAATATTCTAGGTGGTGATTTTAATTCAGCATAGATTAATTGATTTGATTTGTTCATTTTTAATATTAGATGTTGACTGATTCATGTTTTCATCATCTTCTTTAATTGTGTTAAAATTTTCATCAAACTGTACATGTAACGTCTCTCCAATGGTATTAGATTTTTTTTTAAAATTCTATATGCTTTACTTTGATCCGAGTACCCTACGAATATTACTTTGTCGGCTTTAGGATCAAACTTTCCTAGAGGATCACTAGTGTTTAAAATAAAACATTTAGATCCGAATATATTAAAATAAAATACTTTGAGTTTTCTTTCAAAAAGAAGAACATAAGGAGTATTTTTGGTTAAAGGCCTTAGGGAGATATGATTTAGAACATAGTATGCAGTAGCTGCAGCTTCTGCCCAAACATTTTTTGGTAAATTACTACTACTAAGAAGAGTTCTTGCACATTCTTGGAGAGTTCTATATTTTCTTTCTACAACACCATTTTGTTGTGGTGTTCTAGGAAATGAAAAATTATGACTTATCCCCTTTTTATTACAAATTTTTTGAAATAATTCATTTTCAAATTATCCACCATGATCACTTCTAGTTATTTTGATTTTTAAATATTTTAGATTTGGAATACATTTTGAAAATATTTCGAATGTTTCAAAAGTGCCACTTTTGTGTTTTAAAAAAAATGTCCACGTATATCGTGAATAATCATCAACTATAACAAAAACGTATTTATTATGATTAATTGATCTAATTTGCATTAGTCTAAAAAGATCCAAATGTAAAAGTTCTAAAGGTTGTTTTGTGGAAATCTCTTGCTTAGATCTAAAAGAGATATTTTAAGTTTTCCCTTTTGACATGCATCACATAGATTATTAACTTTAAAATTTATTTTAGGTAAACCATGGACTAAATTATTTTTAGTTAACTTATGAATGTTTTTAAAATTAACATGACAAAAACATTTATGCCAAATCCACGGATAAAAAATATCTGCTATTAAGCAAACAACTTTATCATGCCTTATTTTCATATTTAAAATATAAATATTGTGTTTTCTTGTTCCTTCAAAGATTAGATTTTTATTTTTATCAAAGATATTGTATTTTCCTATTTCAAATGTTATAGTAAATCCTTTATCACATAATTGACTAATACTAAGGAGGTTATGTTTTTAATTTTTAACTAGATAAACATTTGAAATAATAGGAGAGTTAGATATACCGACAGAAGCAACATCTCCTTATCCTATAACATAAACTTTGGAATTATCTCCAAAAGTGACGGTTTCACGATCCTTGTAAGAGATATCCATTAGCATATCATCATTCCCGGTCATATGCTTGGAGCATCCACTGTCGAGAATCCATTTCTCCTGTTTGTGTCGGGGTGCCAACAAAGATAAAAACAATTTAATGGTACCACTTCCTTCATTAGGGTCCTGGGGGTTAAACTGAAGGTAACCATACCCGGGAGGGTTTGGTAGAACCTCTGAATCTAAAATCTTTATTAAAATGAACATTATTCAAAAATCTATCTATAAGTTTTTGTCTAATCAAGTTATTATTTGTTTTTGGAATCCATATCTAAATAGTCTTTTTATCATAATTTGATTTGCTACTTACAGGTTTACAAATTTAGAATAAAGTATAGCATATGTGTGTTGAACTTTTAGTTTCTTTGATTTTAAAAATCCTAAACCATTTTTATTGCTAGGGGGTTTTGAAATACTAATTAAATGAGACAGATTCTCTTTTTCTTTGTTAAATTTAGAAATGTTTGTAGATAGATCATTTACTTTCTTTTCTAATGACTGTTTATCTTCATTTAACACTTTTACCTTGTTATCCCGCCTTTTGGCAAGGCCGTAACACCAAGGAATTGACTAATAACCAATGACGGCCCATCCTAGAGATCAGTTATACACGGGCTCACTACGGATATCGATGAATTTTGTCCGAGTCCGGATCAAGCCAAAATTGGTAGGACATGACAAGCTAAGCCATGAGAGCCAACGTTCCAAATCTCAAGTCAATCCGAGTCCGTATGCTCAAGTTACGAAGGATACAGAATTGGACGAAAAACAATTACCGTTCGACTCGTTTCTTCGACTCGCTCCCTTCGACTCGCTCCATATCCCTCAGATGCCAGCTTCAACTCATTCCTGTTCGACTCGCTTCACAGCCATCTGAAGTACCTACTTCGACTTGCTTCGCTCAGAGGCCTTCTTCGACTCGCTCCCCTCAAACCACTAAGCGTCTCCATCAACTTCGACTCCACTGCTCAAATCTCCCAGAACTACTCTCTTCGACTCGCTCCAGTTTGGAACCATCTAAAGTGCACGCTTCGACTCACTCCGCTCAAACAGCTATTCAACTCCATCGAATTCAACTCCGATTGACAAAGTCACCGTTCGAATCGATTGAACCACGCACTTCGACTCGATCAATCATGGCTCACTTCGACTCACTCAATCAATGCGCGCTTCGACTCGCTCAAAACCGCGTCAAAGGCAGAGCGATCCAGAAAGCGCCACATCACCGAGTCGAAGCAGAAGCGAGTCGAAACGGAAGCGAGTCGAAGGAAACAGCCTACTAAAAACTCCATTTCGTATTGATCATATCTCCCAATCTACAAGTCCAAAGGCTATGAAATGTTCACAGAAGACTACGTGCATGCTAAAGAATGTCCATGCCAAACTTCGACTCCATTGGATGAAATCTTGATCGAGTCGAAATCTGTTCGTATCGATCACGGATCGGACCGAAACTTCACGGGCTTGGGCATGCGGGCCTGGTCACGTGCCAAAGAGGGTCTCTCGAGATCTGAGCGAAATATCAGCCTCCTACACCTATAAATAGACCCCCAAAGCCAACATAAAAGGGGTTCTTCTTCCTCTTTGAGCTCTCCAACGCCCGGACTCCGCCAGATCCAGATCTGAACTCAATTGCTGCTACCACAAACAAAATTCACTGCTGCAAATCACAATTGACTGCTGTAAATCATTGAATTCACTTGTAAACGCAAAAGAAAGATTAATAAAGCAAACTACTTCATAGTGGACATAGGCTATACGCCCAACCACTCTAAATTCTTGTGTCTCCTTGCGCTTTAATTATTCTCATTCCTGAAATTTGGAGTTTTTGTTAGATAATTCCTCTTTTTTCATTTAATTTCTTCACTTTATCTCTTCAAAGACTTCCGAAGAGTGTTGTACCCAATTTTGGTACAGACACTTTGGTGCTTTCACTGAGAAAAACCCAATTTTTCTCCTGCTCTTTGGATCTCCTATCTATATTGGATTGCATAAATCTAAGAAGAAGATCCAGATCTAGAACTTTGAAGCCCTTCCATTCTATTCAGATTTGCAATCAGATCTAGGAAAGGACTTCATCAATTCATTATGGTGAGCACACGTACCACCTCTACAGCTGCCGATCAAGGAGCTCGGGACTGACAAAATCCCATGCAATCGCCTCCATCCAACCAAAATGCTGCAGGACCTCCAGACCCATCGGGTCCAATCACTAGACAAGAGTTCCAGACATTACTTCAAGAGTTGACCCAAAGTCGACAGCAGCCAGCAGAACAACTACGCGCCAACATGGAGTTGGCTAACCAGCTAAATCGCCAAAGACGAAGAAGATCCAGAAGAGACCAAGGTTCTCACTCTTCCACAGAAAGTTCAGCCTCCTTCGATGGTCAAACTAGATCCACTCATCCACGGCTAGGTGTAAGCTACACCCAAGCCACGGGACACCAACCTGCTTCGACCCTTGGGCAACCAAGAGCTGGACCATCCGCTAGTCTCCGCACAGAGCCTTCAACTCGAGGAGGAGCTGCTCCTTATCATGTTACCGGCAACATTGCTACTACCACCACTATCGGACGGGGAGGTGATGCTAGAAACCAAGCTGATCCTCAACATAGCCAACGAGAGCAAACTCCTAAACCTTATGTCCCTGAGGATGTTGAACCAAGGAGGCGAGGCACGAACCGTCGACCGCGTCCGGTCCCGACTCGCACTGTGGAACCCGACCACACCTTGGCACAACATGCTCCAAGTGTCCGAACGCCAGATATACCAGCGATGATCCGCCAAATGATCCGTGAAAGTCAAGGTCTCTCTAATGACGACTGGGGGATCTCCCGAAGTCATACCCCTTTCACCGATGATGTCTTATATGCTGAACCACCTCGGCACTTCAGGATGCCAGCTTTGCCAGTTTACGAATGGAGTTCTGATCCCAATCAACACGTCCTGAAATACGAATGGCTGATGAATGCTGCTAGAGCTGATGACGCAGTAAAGTGCCGTAGTTTCCCCATTTCCCTAGGGGGGATCGCTACCATGTGGTTCACTCGTTTGCCACTGCGATCAATCTCTAACTTTGACCAGATGGCCACCAAGTTTGTCGAACAATTCCGTACGCATGTGGCGAGGCCAAAGGACGTTAACACTCTGTCTAGTATTACGCAAGCTCCCGGAGAAACGCTTAGACGTTACTTGGAGCGATTCCACGCCGCGTGTGCAGAAATAAGCAATCCTAACGATAACTCTATCCTGATGGCTCTGACTAAGGGGATTGATGCTGATTCCGAGTTTGGAAGTTGGTTAGCTGGGAAACCACCTGCCTCATTGGATCGTTTCTATTCCAAGGCAGCCCAATTCCTGAGAAGGGAGGATGCGAACCGGTCTAGGAAGCAGGATGACTCAGGGCCCAACTTCGAAGGTATCTAGAGTAACGTCACTGTTAAACAGTCCGGGGATAGTTCTGGAAAAATTCAGTTGAACGTCCAAAACAAACAGAATCAGTAGAGGGACAATAGAAACCAGAACAAAAAACGCGATCAGGATCGTGGACCATGGCATAAAGCTTCCATGTACGATAATTACACTCCATTGAACATGTCATTGGAAAATGTGTATTTGCAAACCTGCAATACCATGCAGTATAAGAAGCCTGCCCCGAAACCACCAACTGAAAGACAAATCCAAACAGGAAAGTTCTGTAGATTCCATGAGAGTTATGGCCACAACGCCAATGAATGTCGTCACTTACAAGACCTCATTGAAAAACTGACACGTGAGCGGAAGTTGGATCAGTATGTACGAGCGCCGCAATCCGGTGGTGCGGGCTCATCAAATCAGAATCGTGCACCTAACCAGGAAAGACAGGAAGAACCCGCTCGTGCGGACGGGAGGTTGGTCATCAATACAATAAGTGGTGGTCCTCACCCAGCAGATCGAAGCTGGAAGGAAATGGAGTCGTATGCCAGTTCTATCAGGCATGCGGACTTCAAGTGTTGCAGTAGTTTTGATGAGGGGGCTCCGGCCAAGCAACAAAAAATGATGATGGATGACATCGTGTTCAGGAGCAGAGACACAGATAAAATCGAAGCTCCCACTATCGATCCACTGGTCATCTCAGCACAAGTAAGTCCCGTTTGGATAAAAAGGATCTTAGTTGACAGTGGAAGCTCTGTGAATATTTTGTTCAAGCGAGCTTATGATCAAATGAAGATGGAAGCCGCAGACTTGAAGCCTTGTCAATCTCGAGTCCATGGTTTCAACGGAAGTGCCACAATCCCCACTGGGATGGTGGAACTGCCAGTAGAGTTGGGAGTTAGAGAACGTCGGAGAGTACGGATGTTGCAGTTCATCGTTTTGGACATAGACTCCCCTTACAATGCTTTCTTGGGCCGACCGGCCCTCGCTGAATTCAGAATAGCCATTGCCCCATGGTGTTTGACCTTAAAATTTCCCACTGATCATGGAATAGGAATCGTTCAGGGAGATCAGGCCACTGCCAGAGCCTGTTATGTTGCTGAGCTGTGGGAGGCGCAGCAAAAGGAGAAGGGAAAGGGCGTAGAGGAATCTCTCTGCGTCCGTTTCGCCGATAATTGACAATTAACGCCCGGGCCCAGGCCCGGGCACCCCAGCCAATTCCTCAAGGACCTTGACCCAAGAGAAACTGAAGACGAAGGAGAATCTAAAGAAAGTCAAGCATCCCCGGCCGAACTGACGATTGATGTCCCAATTGACAATAACGATGATTCAAAAATAATAAAGATTGGATCCCAGCTAAGCCGGCAAACTCAAGAGAAATTGGTTGAATTTCTACGGGAAAATCTTGACGTATTTGCCTGGACACATTCTGATATGTGTGGGATCTCGCCGGACATCGCGAGCCATACTCTGAACATTGACCCACGGCATGTCCCGGTTAAACAAAAAAGGCACGGTATGGATCCAGAGAGATCTGCCGCCCTTAAAGAGGAAGTAGAAAAGCTTGAAGCGAACGGATTCATTCGAGATGCGCTATATCCTGAATGGGTGTCAAATCCCGTGCTCGTCCGAAAGCCAAACGGGAAGTGGAGAACATGTGTCGACTATTCCGATCTGAATAAAGCGTGTCCCAAAAAGACAGTTTCCCACTTCCTAGAATTGATCAGCTAGTGGATTCGACGGCTGGACATGAACTCTTATCCTTCATGGACGCGTATTCAGGCTACAATCAGATACCGATGCATTTACCCGATCAAGAACATACCAGCTTCGTAACAAATCTGGGACTTTACTGTTACAAGGTTATGCCGTTTGGACTCAAGAACGCCGGGGCTACTTACCAACGGTTGGTCAATCGAATGTTCGCTAATCAAATCGGGAAGACAATGGAAGTATATGTAGACGATATGCTTGTGAAGTCACGACTCTCCACCGACCATGTAAAAGACCTGGAAACTATGTTCAACATACTTCGGGAGTACAAGATGAAGCTCAACCCACTGAAATGTCACTTTGGAGTTGCATCCGGAAAGTTCCTTGGGTTCATCGTTAATGCCCGGGGAATCGAAGCCAATCCTGAAAAGATTTGGGCAATCAGAAATCTTGAAACTCCCAAAACTATAAAGCAAGTCCAGAGTCTCAATGGAAAGGTAGCAGCATTGAGCAGGTTCATTTCAAATTTCACTAATAAGTGCATTCCCTTCTTCGATCTGATTCAAAAAGGGAAACGAAACTTTGAATGGACCATAGAGTGCGAGGGCGCTTTCCAAGCACTAGTCCAACATCTATCCACACCGCTGATACTGTCAAAGCCTATTGATCATGAGAAGTTGTATGCGTACTTGGCGATATCAGAAAACGCAATCAGCACTGCCTTGGTTCGAGAAGAAGACGGGATACAGAAGCCAGTGTACTACGTCAGCAAACGATTGACTGGGGCTGAAAGAAATTATCCGAAGCTGGAGAAGTTGGCTTACTGTCTTGTCATTGCATTAAGAAAACTCCCGCCATAATTCCAGGCACATTCCATTATTGTTTACACCGACCAGCCGTTACGACAGGTCCTTTCGCGGCCTGAGACGTCTGGTAGGTTACTCAAGTGGAACATCGAACTGAGCCAGTTTGACCTTACTTACGCTCCGAGATGGGCCATACAAGGACAAGTCCTAGCCGATTTCATAGCTGAATTTACCATCCCAGAGGACTTGCCCGAAGCCAGTGGATCCCCCGAATACGTCTGGAAACTTTATACCGACGGAGCATCAAACGACCGGTGTTCAGGCGCTGGTATTATGCTTGAAACTCCCGAGGGTCGATCCATATGTTATGCCTTAAAGTTCGATTTCCATGCGACTAATAATGAAGCTGAATATGAAGCCCTCCAAGCTGGCTTGAAACTTGCTAGAGATTTGAAAATTATCGCAGTGGAAATTTATTGTGATTCACAATTAGTTGTGTGTCAGGTACGAGGAGAGTATCAAGCAAGAGATCGAAGGTTGGCTGCTTACTTAGCTCGAGTTAAGGAAGTACTAGACCATTTCGATTACTACGCCATCTACAGTATACCTCGAGAACGCAACTAAAAGGCCGATTCGTTGGCGAAACTAGCCAGCACAGGCGAAGCTTAACAAATGGGACTCGTCCCAGTAGAAACGCTATCTTCCCCAAGTATCGACCAGGCGGAAATAAACCGGGTATGCGAAACCGTCTCCGAAAAGGATTCATGGATGACTCCACTCAGAAATTACATTGAGCACGGAACCCTGCCAGAGCACAGGAGTGAAAAAAGACAGGTCCTTCGAAAGGCCTCAAGATTTACCATCCAGAATGGACTCATGTACAGAAAAGGGTACTCAGTTCCCCTACTCCGGTGTATTGCTCACGATGAAATTAAACAAGTATTGCGCGATGTGCACGAAGGAGAGTGTGGAGATCACACCGGAGGACAAGCACTTGCCAAGAAAATACTTCGTTACGGATACTACTGGCCTACCGTGAATCGCGATGCGTTGGACTATGCAAAGAAATGTGATAGGTGCCAGAAATATGCCCGAATTCCTAGAGCTCCTCCTACCGAGATAACAGAAATGGTCAGCCCGTGGCCGTTCGCAATGTGGGGCATCGACATTATTGGAGCTCTACCTCTGGCAAAAGGTGGTCCGAAGTACGCCATCATCGCAGTTGATTACTTTGTAAAGTGGACTGAAGCCGAAGCTCTCGCTACCATTACAACGAAGAAAGTAATCAACTTTGTGGTTCGCAACATCATCTGCCGATTCGGTCTCCCATACACCATTATTACGGACAACAGAACCCAATTCGACAGTGCTGAATTCAAAGATTTCTGCAAACGATTTCACATCCAAAAGAAATTCTCCGCAGTTGCACACCCTCAAGCAAACGGGTAGGTCGAAGCAGTTAATAAAGTTATAAAGTCCATCCTGAAGAAACGACTGGAAAAGGTCGGGGGCAAGTGGGTCAATGAACTTCCTATGGCTCTATGAGCTTACCGAACAACCCACAAGACCGCGACCGGCCACACTCCGTTCTCTCTCTCTTACGGCTCAGAGGCCGTTATTCCAGTCAAGCTAGAAGTACCTTCTCATCGTGTGACATACTATGATCCAAAGACAAATGCTATATTACTTGCCGACTCTCTTGATCTACTGGATGAGAAGCGTGAAGAGGCTGATTTGAGGGCAGCTGCGCATCGAAGTCGAGTCGCCCGATTGTACAACGCCAAGGTCCGTCCGCGAACCTTCGAACTAGGCGATCTCGTCTTAAAAAGAATCTATCCGGTTCCTTCACATATGAAGCCGACGTGGGAAGGACCGTATGTTATTGAACGAAGGCTCGGGGATGGTACATTCAAGTTATCGACCGTCGACGGTCTTACCTTGCCAAGAGCTTGGAATAGCGAGAGCCTTCGCCGCTATTACACCTAACAGGCTATCTTTATCCATTTAGTTTACTTTCCTTTTTTTTGCAATTTGTTTATGCATTTCGAAATTAGAACTTGTAATAAGGCAACTGACTTTGCCATACTTTCTTATTTCAGCAATAAAATGCAACCTCTTCGAGCCAGAGCTGTGATTTACTTGAAATACTTCATATGACCATCACTATGCACGGAGAGCTAAGTCTCATCATACGGTGGGACTTATTCAAATAGAGAGTGGCTGCGATGCAACCAATCACTCCCTAAGTGAAACCCGAGCTCGGGGGCAAGCCCTCACATCAACGTCAAAAAAGGGATTGATACACGACAATCCTTCATCAACTCCGAACTCCTAGAGCATGAGTCGGAGCATAAACATTCAACTCCGTATTCCCAGTGTGCGAAGCGGAGTATAAACATTCAACTCCGTATTCCCAGAGTGCGAAGCGGAGTATAAACATTCAACTCCGAACTCCCAGAACGCGAGTCGGAGTATAAACATCCAACTCCGTATTCCCAGAGTACGAAGCGGAGTATAAACATTCAACTCCGAACTCCCAGAGCGCGAGTCGGAGTATAAACATTCAACTCCGTATACCCAGAGTGTGAAGCGGAGTACAAACATCCAACTCCGTATTCCCAGAGTGCGAAGCGGAGTATAAACATTCAATTCCGAACTCCCAGAGCGCGAGTCGGAGTATAAACATTCAACTCCATATACCCAGAGTGCAAAGCGGAGTATAAACATTCAACTCCGTATTCCCAGAGTGCGAAGCGGAGTATAAACATCAACTCCATATTCCCAAAGTGCAAAACGGAGTATAAACATTCAACTCCGTATACCCAGAGTGCGAAGCGGAGTATAAACATTCAACCCCGAACTCCCAGAGCGTGAGTCGGAGTATAAACATCAACTCCGAACTCCCGGAGCGCGAGCCGGAGTATAAACATCAGCTCCGAATTTCCAGAGTGCAAGTCGGGGCATAGACGTCGACTTCGGATTCCCAGAATGTAGAACGGAGCCTAAACACCAACTTCAAGTTCCCGAAGCATGGATTGAAATATAATTATCAACTCCAAACTCCCGGAGCGCGAGTCGGAGTACAATTGCCATTTCCAAATCCCCAGACGGCGGGCATATGATTGAAACTCAAGCCAGCATGACCAACCGCCAGTAAACAAATGAGCATCCTTGGAGTGCGGATATGATCGTCAACGATCAGACAAGCGCGAATAAACTGCTCGATCCCCGTCTGTCTTAAACGCCCATCCAACGGCACTAGACTCGGCATGCTAGGAGAAAAGGAAAATCGCTGACTGATGTTTAACAACATGCCACCAAGACTGGGGGGCAAGAATTAAGTATCAACCATCGACTGAAGCAATGCGACGTCCAAATTCGACTCGTTTCCCGGTCGCAAACCATGTCCACAATACCCAAACTTGGTGAACAGAAACAAACTTCATTCGGAAACTGAAACTTCACAAGTGCAGTCCAGACACTGAGATACTTAGACAAACACACAATGACAAAAAAGAAGTCAAAGAAGAAAAGTTTCATTTCTATTGATTATAGAATAAGTTCGTGTACAAGTTTCCAAAAAATTCCTACTAGCAGGGGCCGAACCCGGATCTATACACGGCTAACAAAATGCAAATCAAAATACATCGGAAGAGCAGGCCTAATCTTTCTTCTTCCTTGGCTTCCTCCTCGGTGTGGACCCGCTGGAGCCCTCGCCAATCTTCCTCTTCGAGCCTTTGCTCTTCGGCGGTTGCTCTTCAGGCGAGGGCATTATGTCGACGTCCTCCTCCGAACTCGTGTGAATAAGAATGCTCCCTACGGGCAGAGTCGGAGGAACGAGATCAATTACAGGAGGTGGAATGGGCAGGTTGGTAAGAAAGACAGTACCACCAAGAGACATCATTCCAAGCGAGGCAGGTCCCGATGCTGCCATCCCACCTCCAAAGCTGCCACCATAAGCCGCTACTGCCAGTTCAGTGTCAATCTGAGCAAACATCTCCTCTTCGGTTACTGCTCAAGCCCCGCTTGGGGCATCATCAGTCGGCATTGAAAAGCTTGTAGCAGGATCAGTTCCACTCATGACAGACGATAAGTCAGCGCGAGGATCGCCGTGGCGATGAAAAAGTTCATCCATCAGCTGCTCGGCGAACGCGATCGTACTCCCATGCATGTCATCGAGTGGGCCAGCTGTGCTCACAGTGATTGCTTCGGTCATGATAGCCTCCTGCGCTTGATATGGCTCTTGAGTAGCAGAAGGCACGGCCGGTGCAGCATCAATCACTGGACAAAGAATAAAGGGACTATTAGAACCTAACTCGAACGAAGGCTTCGACTTAAGAAAGAAAAGTGGAATGATCAGAATACCTTCCTCAATTCGACTTGTAGGCGGCAGGGCGGCATTAGTAACTTGCGCAACAGCCGGAGACATCTGCGACTGATCCAGATTGTAAGCAGGAACAACCTGGGGATCGACCGCAGACAAGGGTTTGGGCTGGGTTGACACGGGAACTTCGAGACTTGCTTCGTGATGGTCAACTCCAGAACCCTCTCCCACTTCAAAGTGTTGGGCGCCCAGTTTTTCCTTCTCACGTAGAATCATCGACTCATGGAGAATTTTCTTTTCATCATCGGTTAGAATGCGATTCTCGAGTTCGAATTCATCTACGGACTCGCCCTGATGCGCCTCTTTCTCTTCCTCAACTAGTCGGCTCCAAGCATTATGGAGATGCGTCGAAAAGTCATCGAGCCAGGCTAGGCCCCTGTGCCTCAGCACATTAGCATTGTAAACGACAAGGAGATCTTCGATGTCGGCCTCTAGCCTGGACTCGGCCAACTTCACCCTCTCCTCGACCTCAGTCTCCATCTTCTGGACTTTAGCCACGGCTGCATCCCGTTCGCCCCTGAGCAGGACAGCTTGTTCGCACGCCTCCTGGGCTGCGTTGTTTGCATCATCTTTCTCCTTGGCCATATCAGCAAATTTAGCCTTGAGTTCATTAAGCTCCTTGACCGCCGCATCCCGCTCGGTGGTAACTGTAGTGTTCCGATGGCCCATTTCCTCCACCAAGGCGACATGCGTCTGCCTTAATCTCTCCATGGCCACGTTCGCTTCATCATATTTTTTGGTGGCCTCAATCTCAGACTTCCGAGAAGACTCGGACTCAGCAGTCAACACCTGAATAATCCGGTCCCTTTGAGCAAGGTCGGATTCCATTTTCTCGAGTGCTTTGGCTCGCTCAGCAGCCACCTTAGAAGCCTTCTCCGCAGCCTTTACCCACTCTTTGTATTGAGTGTAGATGTCATGAATGTACTCATGCATCGTGTTTTCCACTCCAGATGGAATTCTTTTCAAGTGTGGTAGGAAGACATAGCCATCGAAGCAGATGTTCGGAAATTCCTTCCGCATCTGAGCCAGTTTAAGGGCCCCTTCTCCTGTGGGCTCGGTGGGAACCTGCTCTGTACTTAAAGAGGCCGTAGTCTCGATTCTTTGAAGATGACTTTCGGACCTAGAAGTGTGAGAAGACGGCCTGTGGCGAGGAGGCTTTGGTGGATTTGAGGTTTGAACAGGAGGAGGAGATGGAAGTGTAGGAGGAGAGCGCGATCTAGACCGATGTCTGTGCTCCCTATCCCTATCATGCCCGTACCTATCTTGGTGGGAGTACTCGCGGTCGCGATCTCTATTTGAGTCCCTCCTGTAGGAGTCATAATAAGAAGAAGATTTTCGGGCCGAACGAAGACTGCCGAGCATCGATCCTCTTCCAAACATAGTACCTGAAAATGATAAACGAAGAAAGAGTTAGTAACTTCCTAAGATGGACGAAGTACAATTGTGAATCATGTAGTATAGCGAAGTGTATGCATGTGCAATCCCCCGACCAACCGAAAATGTCGGCCGCACTCGTAGCAAGCGACCCGCTCGGTTCAAAAGCACTACCAAGCCCTTCCGTCCCGGCGTCATGTGTAGACGACACAAAATCCGGGATCGGAATATCAGCAAGCCCTGCAAAAGGACTCTCCACTTGCGGAGGAGGAGCCTCCAAAATTATAATCCCTTGGAAAGGTAAAGACACGACCACGGATTTAAATCTCTTTGATTTAGGGCGTTTGTGAGCAGCGTCCTTGCCTTTTCTTCTTCCACCCGAGTCCAGGACATCGGCAGAAGGCCCAGCTGGGAGCTCGGTATCGGTGGGCGTTCTTTCTGGATCAACTTCTTCGGTGATCACGACTGTGGGCGCTTTGCGCTTCACGTGTTTCTTCGGGGCCACTCTATGTATCACTTCCAGATGAATGCTCTATCTCCGTTCTATCAGCCCGACAGCCCTCAAATTCCTATCGGTCAGGACTAAGTCTATATGCCTCTCTTCACCCGGAAATGCTTGAAGAATCCAAACAAGCTCTCTGAAGTATGCGCCATCGAGGCGATAGATTGCAGCTGCAAGAAAGGAAAAGTGTGTCAGTTTTGAAGTCATTTAC
Organism: Allium fistulosum; assembly: GCA_030737815.1. Classification (NCBI taxonomy): domain Eukaryota; kingdom Viridiplantae; phylum Streptophyta; class Magnoliopsida; order Asparagales; family Amaryllidaceae; genus Allium; species Allium fistulosum. The sequence goes on from CM060902.1 coordinate 872,254,975, forward strand.
TAGTGTCTCCCAGATTCAAGAGAGAAATTACAGCACTTACGTCTATCCAACCACCGACCAGCAAACCCAGGGAGGCACCGAACGTAGAACCATTCAGTTTTATAATACTTTAACCTTCCCCAGGAGCCCTGTACAATGTGGCAGCTCCTGACCGCTTCCAGGAAGGTGAAAGAGGGGCTGTCTCCATGGCTCTTGACATTGAATAAATATCGGAACTCGATCGGCTTCGGCGGTCGAAAGAGGATCTCCATAAAGAGAACAAAGATGCTGTTCAATAAGGCATACCCGTTGGGATGTAGCTGAGATGGAGCTATGCCAAGAAACGGTAACATCTCCCTTATATATTCATTGAAGGGAGGAAGTGTCCCCGCTGTGCAAGCGTGACGGTTGAAAGCAGTAAACCCCTCCGAGGGATTGTGTGGCCTATTTGTTGGCCCAGGAAGTAGCACGTCGTCCACCGACAAACCATGCCTTAAGCAAATCCCTCCTAACATATCTTCGGAGATACCAGATGGCACGTAATCTGTTGGATTGAGAATAAACCGAGCACCCGGACGCTCATTCGAAGCTGGCTCTATGACTTCAGCTTCGATAACCGGTATCTCTATGGTTGGAGGAATAGAACTTGGGAGTTCCGGCTGCTGAGAACTTGAAGGATCCATAACCAACTAGCTTATAAAAAATCATTGTTAAACTGACAATTAACACCCGTGCATCCCTAATGTAAAGTGTGTGGGCGTGTTGTGCAGTGCAGTACTGTATATTATTTAGGAAGATCAACCGGATTAAGGAAAACGTGTAAACGACGAGACATCAAAATTCAGTCGGAAGGACCGTCATTGCTGACCGTCACAACCATGCCATCCAGTTATTAGCTATCAGTCCGAGTTAAAATGTGTTATTATTTTAAGTTCCAGTTTCATTGGCGAACTTCAATAGGCAATCAGGTGGGCGGTGAAACAATTAAGTCCAGTTAAGAAAGTCTGAAGCTCGTCGGAGTTAAGTGGTCAAAGGCACTAGAATTTTCGATATCGTCGAAATTAAACCAATGGTCAAACGTCAAAAGTTCGAGTTTAAGGCAATTATTCAAGTTCAAATTTGAATTGTTCACTAAGGCTCGAGTTCGAATCGATCGTTCGAGAGTGTGCAGTTCGACTCGATCCAAGACCATGTCCTTCGACTCGGTCCGAAGCCACGTGCTTCAACTCGCTCCAAAGCCTCTGCTTCGACTCGATCAAGAACTACGCAGTTCGACTCGATCTCCAGGCACTCCGCTTCGAACCGTTCCAAGGCCTCTATTTCGACTTGATCAAAAGATATACTTTTCGACTCAATTTGAGGCCATCATTTCGAGTCCATCAGGCGCAACCCCATCGTATCGATCCATGAATTCAGAGCGCTCGATTCAAAGCGAAGCTCCACCATCGATCGATACGAAGACCTTCGCCTCATCATCTCGAAACCCATACTCCATCGACACGAAGCGAAGGCCAGAGAGCATTCGATCGACCATGACTTTGATTGATTTGATAAGAAAACCCGAGCTTCGTCGTTTACGTGTGGATTCGTCTATTGATTACCTAGATCTGAAAGTTAAGTTCAAATGGTTGAAGATAGGAATCGATTCGAAGGCAAAGGTTTTTCTCTTGAAATGCTCTGGAACGATGCGAAGGCAAGGCATATAAAGATAAAAGGTAAAAAATGAAAAATGGCTAAGTATGAAGTATTTATATGGACTCGAAAGCAAGGGGAACAAACGATTCGAATCCCAGTGGAGTCAAACACGTGCTTCGACTCCCTCTTCAGTGCATTGATGCAGAGCTCCCTTTCGTATCGTTTATCCTCGACTTCCTCTCTGGTGCGGCAAAACAAGCAGTTCGAATCCATCAGGGAAGCCCATTTCGACTCGCTCGACCAGTGCTTACTTCGACTCGATCGATATGGGCACACTTCGACTCGCTCAGTTCACAGCCATCAGGAAAATTCATTTCGACTCGCCCCGTTTCGACTCGCCCAGTTCACGTCCACCTTCGAGTCGAACAAGCGCTTCGTATCCATCGATTTCCAACTCCATCAACTCAACATACTTACTTTGCATCCATGAATCCAATGGAAATTATCTTCGATGTTTCAATCCTCCCCATCGGTTTAGGAGAGGATCAATACGGAATTCAAAGACAATAAACTGACAACGACTCGAGAACTTACAGACGTTAACGGGAGTCAGGTTAACGTATATGCATGAATGTCAAACTAGTATTCGATATTCCGGATTTTCAGGAATCAGAAACACATCCTGTTTGCACAAAGAATGGACAAACACCTCAAAGTTGTATGATTTAGTAGATCTTATGTTATTCTTAGTAATTTGAGCGACTTATGCAAATACGTAAAAAACAAGGGCTAAACTGTAAAAAGACACGCAGATTTATAGTGGTTCAGCCAGAATGTGCCTACGTCCACTTTATATGTTATTTCTCTTCTTTTGTTATGATTACAAGTACAAAGCTTTGGTACAAGTAAAAGAAAGTTGTTTGAAGAGTTCCTTCCGTGCTTGAGCTCTCAAACTTATCCCCCATTGTCGTACCCCTGCCCCTCTATTTATAGAGTGAGGCTAGGGGTAGGAGTCTTGGAGGTATATACCAGCTGGTGGGCTTGGGCTGACGCAATCTGGCCTGGTGGAGCTGGTCCGGTGGCACTTGGTTCGGTGGAAGGCAAGTGGTCCGGTAGGAGCTAAGAGAGGTTGGTCCGGTAGGAGCTAGGAAAGGTTGGTCCGGTAGGAGCTAGGAAAGGTGGTCCGGTAGGAGCTGGGAAAGGTTGGTCCGGTAGGAGCAAGGAGAGGTTGGTCCAGTAGGAGCGAGGAGAGGTGGTCCGGTAGTGGCTTCTTGAGACTGCCGAACGGGTTTCTATTAGGCATCGATACCGGATGAATTCCTGCCGAATGGGCCCTGGAGAACGTCAATGCCGAATGATTTTAGTTAAGCCTGGGTGGATGCATCTGGCTTCTTGGCCTCGAGGTCTTCTGGGTGAGAACACGCCCAACATTTGCCCCCCAAAGCGGGGCATATTCTTGAATATGGCGTGCTTTGTTTGATACTTTCATTTGGCCCTTGGATACCGAACCAGATGGTCCGGTCGTGTCCTTTTGTCTATAAGTAGGGATCGTATGCCTTGGCTATTTCTTACCTGCTGTACTAAACACTTGTCTTTGCCGGATCAGACTCTTACTCTCGCCGAATCAAAACGTGGTAGCCGAATCAAATCTGGTAGCCGAATCAAATCTGGTAGCCGAATCAAATCTGGTAGCCGAATCAAATCTAGTAGCCGAATCAAATTTGGTAGCCGAATCAAATCTGATAGCCGAATCAAATCTCCTACTTTCATTGAATCAGGTGAGTTCCTTTCTATGTTGGACGAATGGTTTACCGAAGGGAGTTGTATATCTATATAAACGGATGGAGTTGGGAATACCGAGTGTGTTATAGCATGGAGATGCCGGATGGGGTCATATCCGGATGACGTTGGAAATGCCGAATGAATATGAGAACTGCCGAACGGCCTTGAGAATTTGGCATTTACTTTACCAAATGACAACGGGAGTTTGAACATTCTGATTTTACGAGTGAAATTCCATATTATATGCTTACTTGTTTACATCCTTTGTTCTAACACTATGCTTTTCCGGTGTTGTAGATAATGTCCCGTAAAGCGGAAACCCGATCAGACAAAAGGAAATCCGGGGGTGAAAGAGGTTCCTCTGTCGTGCCCCCAGCTCAGCCGAATCCAGAACGCCACGAACCAACCCCGAGATCGTTAGTGGACGGGTACGGTCCGCAGGAGCTTCTGAATTCTCCCCCGGACTGCTATCCCAGCTCCCTTAAGGAAGAGCAGCTTGATGCCATCTCTCGCTCTTTCGGAATTGACAGGGCGCGAATGCTATTGCCGGGGAAAGATGTTATGCCATACGACCCTCCTGAAGGGTTCTTTGCTTACAGCAGATACCACTGCATGTGTGGTGCCATTCCGCCTCTTAATGCTTGGGTAGCCAGCTTCCTCACATATCTCAAGGTGGCCCCATTCCAGCTTCAACCCAACTCCTATGCTATGCTAGTGAGCCTCTTCGTTATTTTCCAGAGGAAGTATGGTCGTGCTCCTTCCAACCGGGAGATCCGGTACTTGTATAATTTAAGGGGCTATAAGAAGGGGTCCCCATACATTAGCTTGGAGTCAGCGGTGACCTTCAAGCCGGTCTTGGACCTGTACTCTAAATTCAGCATGTTCAAGAAAGAGTGGTTCTTTGTTAGGGACGACTCCGTTTCAATCCGGCGCTTTACCTCTGGATGTAAGTTGATGCTTTTACTTATAATTTCTATTCTGATTGCGATGCTTCTTCTCATACTTTCTCATTTTTGCTAGCGACAGGTGGCTTTCCGGTTGTGGAGACTGACCGCCTGGTTCAGACGGCGGCTGAGATAGAAGCCATTCTTGGGAAATATAGATCATCTGCCTTCTTGATTAGAAATGCGATTCTTCTGGAATATAACTTAATCCTTCCGCAGCAGTCTGTAGTTAAGCTGAGGGAAAAGGCGGAGGAGAGGGCGGCTGCTCAGACCAAGGAAGGTGTTACGGCAGAGAGTAGCAAGAGGAAACCTTTCACAAAACCTCCAGCTGTCGGAGGTAAGAAACTCAAGAAATCGGACGGTCCCTCCCCTAGCAATTGTCCACTTACCCGGGAGGAGGAAGACATAGAGGAGGAAAGAGGCGAGGGTGGAGATGGTCGGGATGGTGACAAAGGGGGCGACGGCATCGGGGCCCTACTTCCTGGGAAAGCGGGCGAGATTCAGGAGTGGACGGATGATGCGTTCCACCAGGCTTTTGAGGGGTTGGATGAGGATCCGGCTTTGGTAGAGAAGACCGGGAAGGCGGACAAAGCCGGGACTGGTGCAAGTGAGTCTTCTCCGACCATTCCAGCCAAGGTGGCTCCGACGACTCAAGGTGAACTCTTGACTCCTGCATGCTTCATTAATGATAGGGACTTAGGAATATTTTATGACCCGCTCCCGTCCTGGAATGAAATCCAGGACTTATTGCAGTATCCCACTCCTCCCCAGGGTTTGTACAACCACAGCTGTGTTTCTTTTCCTTTTTTAACTTGTAATTTACCGCGTTTCTCGAATCGTATAGTGATGTAAGTTTGTGACACTTGTTCTTTATATCAGGAGCAGGCAAGACGTCCAAAGCTTCAGACCTTCGACACAGGCTTGAGCAATATAAACTTTCCAAAACTTCTGCTAAGCCGAAGCCCTCAACCCAACGCTCCGGGGATGTAGTCGGCTACCGTCCTCTTCTTGGGGTCATCGAAGAGGGTATTCAGCAGAGGAAGAGGAGTCATCCTTTATCCGAAACTTCGCCCGGTCCTCAGCCTCCGGCTCAGCCTCTTCATGATATTACTGAGGAGGGTAGCGAGTTTGCACCTTCTCCGCACCCGTCCGGAAACCCTTCTGTTATTCATATCGACCGTCCCGACTTGGCTCGTAATCCATTTGTGGGTCATCCTGATCTGGATCCAAGCTCTCATGATATTACTTTTGACGAAGTCACTGGTGAACACCTTCTCCCCCGTAACCCCATGGTACGAATACTTGATGAAGCCAAGTCCTTAGATCTCGATCTACTCACTACTCGTATAGTCACTATGGGAGACGAGGCCAAGGCTAATATTGATCGGGTGGCAGAGGAGACCAAGAAGCTGATGGGGCATCATGCTCGGCTGGTTAAGGCCGGAGAGGAGATTGGGAGCGCCAATATCCGACTTCGATTGGTGGTTTCGGATCAGGCCAAACAGCTTGCGGATCAGGCTATTCAGATTTCTCAGCATGAGGCTGCTACTGGGCGACTAAGGAAAACCATGGAAGAGGCCAGTCGGGCCGAATTGCGGAAAATGGAAGCTACTTGCAAAGAGCGGATTGACATGGCTATTTCCACGGTGGATGAGGTTCGGAAAGCGGATCTCGAGCAGGTGGAGGAATTGTCAGAGAAACTTGAGGCTGCAGAGCTTGCTCAAGCTAAGTTGAGGGAAGAGATGGAGGTGATGCGGAGGTCCCTTCAGGCTGATTGCTCGAGATACAGATTGGAGAGAGATGCTGCCGTCGAAAGGTTGTCGGCTTCCGAGGCCCGGATGAGGGAGTTTGAGGAGAATGAGGGAATGATGGATGACATGCTCCAGGACATGTATTTCCGAACTTGGAAGCAGGGCAATCTCTCTTGGATGGATGATTATCCCAGGGTCATGGCTAAGATCTATCTTCGGGCTTTGGAAGAGGCCAAGGCCGATGCGGATAAAGATGGTGGCGTGGCCTTCAGCATGGATGCGGTCACTGCCCAGTTTGCCAAGGGAGAGAAGGTGGCAGTGAAGGAGGGTATGCGGTTGCTCGCTGTTGAGGAGGCAGGGGTGCAAGTGGATGATGACGACCAGAGTGGCCAGTAAGCTTATGCTGGTAAGTTTTCCTTTTCAGCTTCCCGATTAACTTGGTTGCTTATTACTAATGAATCCTTTTTATGACCGGACAGGCGGGCAACAGAGCAAGGACAAGACTCCGACGCAACCGGCTCCCTGATTAGACCTGGAAAATTCTTTTTGTAGGCTTGGCATGGTTGTATATGTTAGTCTTAAGACAGTAGAGTAACTTCTAAGTTGTAATTCTTGCTACTTGTGACAATCAACATTATTCTTGACGTGTAATTTTTTTTTAACTTAAGCTGATTTTGTCGTTTCTTGAATATTTGTTGCTATTTCGACATATCGTATGAGAAATGTTAGCTATGTATATTCTTGTAATTAAATTGTGTTTGATGTTAGACTCTGGTTCTAAACCATAATTTTATGACTTGCAATATTAGCGTGTGGTGTGAACAAATTATAGTCATGTATTTGTACATAAAAGAAGAAAATACTGCCTTTCATGTTTTAATCGTAGATGGCAGTCTTGAATATCTTGTAGGACCGAGCATGGAATGTAGCCGAATGTCCTGCCACTGTGAGTCCCTACACCCATTGGCGAGTATCTCCTACTCTGTATCATGTACTTTAGGGATTGTTATAGGGGATAGGAAAAAAGCTTTTTAAGTAAAATTGAAATACGTAAAAAAGGTAAAACTTCCAACCACGGAAGGCCTTCGATGTGCTTAAGTTCGTGGCAAACGGGTTTTGTAGTCACTTTCCCTAGCCGTGGGTCTTGGAGACATTCGTCACCCATCTTACGCCTCCGCGGGGAGTTAATTCTTTTTTACCACAGCCGCACTTAAGACACATCGGAGCCGAGATCGCGCACAGTAACTACCCGGGCCATTATGGACCATAATCGTGGGTATTATTCGATTTACTGTGGCCGGCTAGCGTGGGTGCCGATCGTCAACTGTGAACTGCCCCTGGCTGGCCACACCTTATGTTGGGGCTTATAGTCGGTTCACAGTTGCCGGCGAGCCTAACGCCGTAATGAGCTGCCTCGGCTATAGTCGGCCTTCTCGGTGGCTTATAATCGGCTCATTACAGTTGGCTTTAAGGGCCGTCGCGAGCAATGAGTTAACCCGCAGCAGAGGGATGCTGGAGCAAAAGTGTCTCATTGGCGAGGGCATAGATTCGCATAGTACCTGTTAGGTCTTGTCCAGGTGAAGTTGTGTTGTGGAGTGCTTTGAATAGAAATGCTGTATACTCAGGATTTTGTTCAACAGAAAAGGATAAAGTTAACAAGCAGCCAAGATACAAAGGAACAAAAAAAAGAGACAAGGTTTTTTAAAGTGGTTCGGCACGAAAAGGCCTACGTCCACTGATTCTCTTTGTTAATTCACTTCATATGGGCAATACAAGTTAAGAAAAGTATCGACGGAGGTGTTGGATGTTCCATGCCCTCTAGAACACCTCTCCGTCCACTGTTGACAAAATATAGGCTCCGTTGTGGAGATCTTTATGAATTACATATGGTCCATCCCAGATTGGGTCTAGTGCTCCGGGGCGAGGGAAGATTCGCTTGAGGACAAGATCCCCTTCTCGTAAGGTACGATGCTTGACTTTGGAGTTGTATTGTGCTGCCACCTTTTGCTTGTGGGCTGCTGTTTTAAGGACTGCATCATTCCTTCTCTCCTCGACTAGATCCAAAGACATGTTGAGGAGCTCTTCATTCTCTTCTGGGTTATAGTGGATCCTACGGTGGGAAGGCACAATGGTTTCAAATGGGAGCATAGCCTCCGATCTGTATGCCAAAGAGAAAGGAGTGTGCCCTGTTGATATTCTGAAAGATGTGCGGTAGGCCCATAGTGCCGTGGGGAGTTCATCCACCCAAGCGCCCTTTGACTTTTCGAGCTTCTTTTTGACCAGAGTTTTCAGAATTTTGTTGACTGCTTCGACTTGGCCGTTTGCTTGGGGATATGCTATGGATGAGAAGCTTTTGTGAATTCCGTGTTCTTGGCACCAGTTGGCGAATTCCTCGCTGTCAAACTGAAGTCCATTGTCTGATATGATTTTTAGTGGGACTCCGTACCTGCATAGAACATTTTTGATTAAGAAGTTGATAACTTTCACTGAGGATACTTTATTTAGAGGTTCTGCTTCCACCCATTTGGTGAAATAGTCGACTGCTACTATAGCATATTTGGCGCCGCCTCGACCCATTGGCAGTTCACCGATTAAGTCAATTCCCCATACTGCAAAGGGCCAAGGGCTGGTCATCTGAGTAATCTCGGTTGTTGGTAGCCGAGGGATCTTAGCAAATTTTTGGCATCTGTCACACTTCTTGGCGAAATCTAAGGCGTCCTTGCTTAAGGTGGGCCAGAAATATCCGTATCGGAGTATCTTTTTTGCTAACGTTTGCCCTCCGGTGTGATCTCCGTAGCTTCCTTGATGGATGTTGGATAAGATTTCCTTGGCTTCCCTTCCGGCGACACACCTTAACAATGGGTTAGAGAACCCGCGCCGATAGAGGATGTCTCCTTGTATTGTGTAGCGGGACGCTTTCCTCAAGATTTTCTTGACTTCGTTACGCCCGTCGGGTAGTGTGCCATTTTGTAGGTAGTCCCGGATGGGAGTCATCCAAGTCGCTTCTTCGGTTGCAGCTATCAGATTCACTTGCTCAAAACTTGGGACCGCTTGCTTTGAGACAGTTACTGCCCCGAAGATGGCGATGTCTCTCATACTTGCTTGCTTTGCCAATTCGTCGGCCTCTTGGTTCTCTTCCCGAGGGATGTGTTTGACTAAGTAGTGGTCCAATCGGCTGAGAAGTAGCTTGGTCTTCTTTAGATATGCCACGAGTCATTCTTCTCGAGCTTGGAATTCCCCTAGTATTTGATTAACAATAAGCTGAGAATCGCTGTGAAGACACAAAGAATTGGCTCCGATCTCGATGGCAATTTCTAATCCGGCTATTACTGCTTCATATTCTGCATCGTTGTTGGTGGCAGCGAACTCCAACCTTATAGCATAGTGCAGTTTATTTCCCCTAGGAGTGATTATTACCACACCTGCCCCCGAGCCTTGTTCGTTAGATGCACCGTCCACAAAGAGATTCCACTTGATATCTTCTGTTATTTCCAGTTGCTCCCTATCCTCGCTGGTAGTGAACTCTGCAATGAAATCAGCCATGGCTTGTCCCTTGATGGCGGTGCGAGGGTGATAGGTGATATCATACTGACTTAGTTCAATGCACCATTTAAGTAGTCGCCCAGAAGTGTCAGGACGATGGAGTACCTGCCTCAGTGGTTGATCGGTCAGAACTTTGATGGAATGGGACTGGAAGTAGTGACGCAGTTTTCGTGATGTGATTAGTAAACAGTATGCTAACTTTTCAAGTTTAGGATATCTGACTTCTGCCCCAGTAAACCTTTTACTGACGAAGTAAACTGGTCGTTTCGTGCGGTTGTCTTCTCTTACCAAGGCAGCGCTTAAAGCGTGAGATGACACAGCAAGGTATAGGTATAATTCTTCTCCTTCGCTTGGAGTTGAGAGCACCGGTGGTTTCTGGAGGTGTTCGATTAAGTTAAGGAAAGCGGTTAAGCATTCGTCCGTCCATTCGAACTTTCCTTTATCTTTCTTTAGAGCTTCGAAAAAGGGGACGCACTTGTCTGTTGCCTTGGAGATGAATCGGCTTAGGGCGGCCACTTTTCCATTTAGGCTTTGCATTTCCTTTCGGGTGGAAGGTATCTTGATGTCCCTTAGTGCTCGGACTTGTTCAGGGTTTGCTTCTATCCCTCTGGCATGAACGATGAATCCTAAGAATTTCCCTGACGACACACCGAAGGAGCATTTTAGTGGATTCAACTTCATTCCATATTGCCGAAGTACTTGAAACATCTCGCCTAGGTGGCTTACGTGATCTTTGGCTCTCCGCGATTTCACCAGCATGTCGTCCACATATACTTCCATAGTTTGTCCTATTAGCCCTGCAAACATCTTGTTGACGAGGCGCTGGTAGGTGGCTCCTGCATTTTTAAGTCCGAAAGGCATCACTTTGTAGCAGTATAAACCCCGGTCGGTGATGAAACTAGTGTGGTCTTGGTCGGGAGCATGCATAGGAATTTGGTTATATCCTGAGTATGCATCCATAAAAGATAGGAGTTCGTGCCCGGCTGTGCTGTCTACAAGTTGGTCGATTCTGGGAAGCGGGAAGCAATCCTTTGGGCAGGCGTCGTTTAGGTTGGAGAAGTCAATGCAGGTCCGCCACTTCCCATTAGCCTTCTTTACTAGTACCGGGTTGGCGATCCATTCTGGGTAAACAGCTTCTCGTATGAAGTCATTGGCGAGTAGATTCTTTACTTCTTCATCGAGGGCTGCTGATCGCTCTGCCCCCATACTTCTCTTTTTTTGTTTTACAGGCGCCTTGGTAGGATCAATGTTTAATACGTGGCATGCTATGTCGGGGGAGATTCCGGTCATGTCAGCGTGTGACCAAGCGAACACATCCAAGTTGTGGCGGAGAAAATCAATGAGTTGTTCCTTCAATTCAGCTTTCAGCTGGGACCCAATTTTCAGTAGCCTACTTGAGTCGTGCCTGTCTACAGATATAAACTCCATAGCTTCTGCAGGCTCGGCGGTGGCCTCCTCCTCTTTGTCCCTAGGGTCTAATTCATTGAAAGGGTCGCTGGTGTATCGAAGAGGAGGGGCTTTCTTTAGTTGCTATGCTTCAAGGCTTTTTGTGCAGAGGGCAATCTCTACACTTTTCCCTTTACCTTTCCTGTGGTTGTTGCGAAGTTCGATTACATAGCAGTCTCGTGCAATATCCTGGTCTCCTTCCACTTCCCCTACCCCATTGTCTGTTGGAAATTTCATTTTCAGGCACCATGGGGCTAGGACAATCTGGAAGTCAGATAAGGCTGGTCTTCCTAAGAAGGCGTTGTAGGCCGAATGGTTTTCTATCAGCACAAACGTCTGTTTCCTTACAACGGAGCGGGGATGGCTTCCAATCTCAACAAAGAGGTCCAACTGCCCGAGGGGCATCTTCGCATCTCCAGTGAACCCGTGTAGTGGTTTATCGTAGGGAGATACATCCTTCATTGATAGCTTCATTTTGTCGAATGCGTGTTTGAAAAGGATATTTACAGAGCTTCCAGTGTCTACCAGGATTCGGTAAACTTCGGCGGGACCGAGTCGGGCAGAGATAACCATGGGATCCATGTGAGGGTACTGTCTTCCTTCTAGGTCGCGTTTACTGAATATGATGTCATCGCTTTCTTTCCGCTTTGGGTGGCGCTCTTCTATAACCGTATTGACACAATCTTTATTGTCTCTAAGCGACTTCCCATATCTTTCCATCTCTCTCCAACTTCTGTCTGCGATGTGCGGACCTCCTGAGATGGTATGGACCACTATCTTCTCTTGACTAGAGCTGCTAGCGTTGTGGTTTCCTCTGTCGGTCCCTGGTGAGGGTAGCCTTGGGTTTTCATTGGCAGGGGCTGGAGTCCGGTCTTGACTTTTTACATAACGTTCCAGTTTCTTCCTTCTGATGTGTTCCTCAATCAGATCTCGGAGATGATGGCATTCGTTGGTATCATGTCCGTGAGATTCGTGGAAGCGGCAGAATTTTCCAGACTTCTGTGCGTTATCTGATTCCTTCTTGTATGGTGGGCGTTTGTATCTAACTTCGCCTTGGGTGGCAAGGAAGATATTTTCGACGGTCTCGTTCAAAGGGGTGTAAGTGTCGAATCTTGGTCCTGGCCGATATAGGCGCTTTTCTACCTTCTTGCCCCCAGCATTGTCTCTGGAATCATTTCTTCGAACGTCCCTCGCCACGGCAGGGGCGTTGCCATGGGTCGTCTTACTTTGCTGTCCTGACTGCCCCTCAATGGCAGCATCCTCAAGCCTCATGTATTTCCCGGCTTCATGGAAGAAATCGGGTAAAGTAGTTGGTTTTTCTTTTGTCAATCTTCTAGCAAATTTAGTGTCCGGATGCACCCCACTGCAGAGGGCCATTAGGATAAGCTTCTCATCGGCATCTTGAACTGCGGCTGCTGCGGCGTTGAATCTGGTTAGGTATTGCTGCAGCTTTTCTCCGGGTTTCTGTTTGACGCTGGATAAGGAATAAGCGTCCTTAGGTTGCTCCACATGAATGCGGAACTGACTGATAAATTTTTCTTTCAACATTTCCCATGAGCTGATGGATCCTTGGGGTAGATGACAGAACCAGGAGGTAGCAAGATCTGCTAAGAAGAGCGGAAAGCATTTGCACAGTACTCCCTCTGTTGCTCCACTCATGAGCATATGCTGCGTGTACCTCTGTAAGTGTACAACGGGGTCGGAGGTTCCTTTGTAGGGTTCCATTGTTGGCATCTTCCATTCTCGGGGGGTGATAGCAATTTCGATATTGCGGGCGAAAGGGCTGGTTACCCTAGCGCCTATCCCTCGATCTCTTTGCTCCCGCTGGACACACTCTCTGAATAAGCGTGCCATCCTTTCATCAGAACTTGGAGCGGATAGAAATGAGTTTGGTTCTGTTCTGTGGGATTGATTCCGTCCAGACGACCTGTAGGGATGGTATCGTCTATCATTCCTCATATTTTCCAGTGGCTGCCTTTGATCTTCTGGGAGCACGCTTGGGTCAGCTACAGTTGGCCCTTGCCTTGATCTCCCCCTGTTGGGTTCTGATCTAAGCACTTCCTCGGGTCCAACTTCGGGCTGAACTCTAGCTCGGCCCCGTTCACTGGTGTTTTTGTGGTTAGGCAGCATGACAGGCTCAGCTACAGTTGACCTTTGCCCGGTACCTTCCCCGTTGGGTTCGGTACCAAACGTTTCCTCAGGCCTAACTTCGGGCTGTGCTCGGTCTCGGCTCCTACCACGGCTACTTCTGCCGTTAGCTCCTTCGAAGAAGGAAGATCTTTGCTGTCTCTGAGATCCTCCAGAATGGGACTCGCCCCATGATTCAGTGTTGCGGTTGGATTCTTCAGCGTCCCTCAAGCGTGACATGAGATGGTCCACCAAGGCTTCCTGCTGGGACGTGAAGCGGTTAGTTACTTCAACAACAACTCTATCCAAATCTGCCCTAGTAATTGCTGCAGGATGTTCTGTGGCAGGAGTGGTTGGGTTAGCCTGTCCTTCATTTGTTACCGTTGCTGGAGGAGGACGATTTACTTGATTCGTGACAGCTGGATCTGGAAGACTGCTGGATGCGATGTTTTTTCCTTTGTTAACATCTTTTCTCTGTTTGGGAGGCATGTTTTCCAAGTGGCGGACGATGCTGTTAGGAAAACTTGTTAAGTAGGTGAAGCTGAAGCTTCGAGCTTCTAGTTCTCAGTGAAAGCACCAAAAATGTTTGCACAAAGAATGGACAAACACCTCAAAGTTGTATGATTTAGTAGATCTTATGTTATTCTTAGTAATTTGAGCGACTTATGCAAATACGTAAAAAACAAGGGCTAAACTGTAAAAAGACACGCAGATTTATAGTGGTTCAGCCAGAATGTGCCTACGTCCACTTTATATGTTATTTCTCTTCTTTTGTTATGATTACAAGTACAAAGCTTTGGTACAAGTAAAAGAAAGTTGTTTGAAGAGTTCCTTCCGTGCTTGAGCTCTCAAACTTATCCCCCATTGTCGTACCCCTGCCCCTCTATTTATAGAGTGAGGCTAGGGGTAGGAGTCTTGGAGGTATATACCAGCTGGTGGGCTTGGGCTGACGCAATCTGGCCTGGTGGAGCTGGTCCGGTGGCACTTGGTTCGGTGGAAGGCAAGTGGTCCGGTAGGAGCTAAGAGAGGTTGGTCCGGTAGGAGCTAGGAAAGGTTGGTCCGGTAGGAGCTAGGAAAGGTGGTCCGGTAGGAGCTAGGAAAGGTTGGTCCGGTAGGAGCAAGGAGAGGTTGGTCCGGTAGGAGCGAGGAGAGGTGGTCCGGTAGTGGCTTCTTGAGACTGCCGAACGGGTTTCTATTAGGCATCGATACCGGATGAATTCCTGCCGAATGGGCCCTGGAGAACGTCAATGCCGAATGATTTTAGGTAAGCCTGGGTGGATGCATCTGGCTTCTTGGCCTCGAGGTCTTCTGGGTGAGAACACGCCCAACACATCCAATAACGATTACAACAATGAATGGAAGACCGCTGGCATACAGCAATCAATTGCAACGATACATGGTACAACAGTCGGCAGTCAACAGTTTACATTATCAAGACACTACAACAGTTTATGGGTTTCATAGCGTTTGAAAAACGCTATAACAGGCTACCATAGCGTTTCAGAGAATGCCGTGAAACCACAAGCTATGGTAGGCCGGCAGCATTACATAGCAGGAAGGAAAACGCTATAATATCTAATAGCGTTTACAAAAGGTCATAGCGTTTGCAACCTACAATAGCGTTTTTTCTTTGTTATTAAACTTAAACGCTATAGGGAATTATAATCCTTCATTTAACTTCTATAGCGTTTTTGAGCACATTTTATAGCGTTTCATCAAACCATGTTATAGCGTTACAATGTTTTCCGATAGCATTTCTTGTCATGCTTGCATAGCATTTTTATTTTCTACTATAGCGTTTTTGGTGGAAAAATCTTACATCTCATATAAAGTTGCGATAGCGTTTGATGAATCAATAGCGTTTTCAAACACTATTCTATATAATATTAATTTTCAGCATTTGTTTAAATTTTCATTTTATTATATTACATACATATATATATATATATGCACACAGATAGATATATGTATACACATTACACACACAGATATATATATATATATATTAAAATGTGGATCCCAAAAATAACAAATCGAGAAGATGACAACAACTATATGTAACAATGATAACGTTGCAGTGAATTCTAATTTGGAAACACACAATCAAACCAGTGGAAAAGTTTCAAATAATTCTGCTAATATTTCAAATACTACAAGACATGGTCACATGATAATAGCTCAAAATAGTCTAACAAATGGACACAAATACTCAGTTAGGGAGACGATGATACGGAAATGGCTGCTACAGAAGATTCTTGCAAGGATCTAAAAATTGCTCTAGGTTGCTTCAGTGTTAACCAAGTTCCTGCATTAAATGACAAAGTAGACAAAGTATAAAAGTGTTGAAGCTGTTGATTTAGTTACCAAAGAGCTTGGAGGTAAAATCACTAGACAGCCAGGACCTATTCCTGGAATTAATACAAAGATCACCTCTTTTCTTTTTAAATACACACACAATATGCATGTTAGGATTATTAGCATTTTCGCTAACCACTGCCATACTTTTCAAAACTGCTGTCAACTGAATATTGCATTAGCCACTGCCTCTTCTACATTCAAACACACTGCCACCTTCTGAACTAACACTCACCACCACTACTACCACTGTCTCCACTTACACTTCACCTTCTTCCATCAACAAGATCAACTGCTATTGACAATCAACTTCCTCCCCCATTACATTGCACCAACCTCTTCCCCGTATCATCAAGTTGTACACCTGCAACTTCATACACAACCACCACAATACTGTCATCTCAACCATCCATGCCGACAACTACTATCCTACTACTCACAAACTTCACTGCTTCTTGCCTGCAGCTTAACCACCATTTCCCTCTCAAAACCACCAACAACATCATCTCCAAAGACTGACCACTCGACTGCAAGACCATCACTACAACACTCAAAATTGCCTACATTTCAATTCAACTACTTCAACCAAATCTACCCGATAGCCCCGCCATTTCATCACTGATCCACAACTGCAAGTTCACCCAACCTTGCTAACTGTCCTCTGACCACTTCCAACTCTACAACCAGAACTGCTCCTCACTTGTCTGCAGCCTTCCTAATCACTAATCAACTTACTTCTACACTTTCATAATCTACAAACATCGATCAATACCATCACCATACTTCTACATTTTCATAATCACTGCCTCACTGTTACAACTGCAGCATTCAACCTTGCTTACTGCCTCTTCCCACAAAATTTAGATGTACCTATATCTAACATATTTTTAAACACTAGTTTTCATAATAATAACAACCTATTATTAAGCAATTAAACATTCAATGCAAACGGCAGAATGTGATAAATAATCATGGATAGAGTGTCATGTGAAATTTATAATAAGAAGTACTATACAAATTACTAAAGCCTCCTACTTGCAACCTCCAAGATGTTTGAACCTCAAAACATAAATAAGCAAACAACCTTCCCACTCCAAGCCCATACAAATCAGCTTGGAGTGACGAAAAGAAGGGGATTTGGGTGATTGATTTGGTTCCTTTTTTTCTTCAGTGGGAAAATTAAAAAGGAACTAAATTGGCTTTGAATGAATCAATCAATTTTTTGTATGCAATAAACATAGCACATTAAAAGAACTTGATCTGGAATAGGAATGGAAAAAAATCATACACTTAAGAGCATCGCCGGTGATGGGAACCAAGCCTGGAAGCGGTGAAATCGGGTAAAGATGGTGGGTTTGTTGAACGGTCAAAGCAAAGAATCGCACTGGAGGGTTTGTCGAAGGCTCAAAGCACAGAATCGCCAATTCGTGCAGTTGAGGACTCTGATGGATAATTTTGATGGAGGTGGAGGAAAATCATTGCTATCACTTGCACTAATAATATACTACCGGCAGCAGTTCTTTGAATTAGAGAGATTAGACAGGTGAGTGTGGTACTACATTGGGTAATTTGGTTTGATTTAGGGTTTTTTGAATTGCAGTTTTTTGAATTGTAGTGATTGTTTGCATCAGTCTATACTTCTTCAGCAACACTCTACCTTGTAGCAACTCTCTTCATCATCAGGCCAGTCCCCTGCTTCAGCTGTGGTGCACCCACGCAGCATTAGTAACACATTTGCACCAAGTTGTAGCACACACTGCTCCAGTAAGGAACCATCCATTATGCACTCACGCAACTTCAGTCAGAGCACATGAAGCAGCTACATTGTCCTTGCACTATGATGTTTTCACCTTACATGATGTGCATATACTCAGTCATACTCATTTCAGTTGTTAGGCCAACATCCCCATCATGCGCTTCATTTTGTGCACACTCAGCTCTCATTTTACTATTCGGCATCCCAAGACCAGGCTGACCAACAACATGGTTTAGCCTTCATAACTCAACCATATCTACAGACTGTTACTCTGTTGCATCTTCCACTCGACGATGTTAGTGCTTTGCTTCTGCATCGCCACCAATATGCAGCCTGATACTCTTGGCAGTTTGTCTACTTTGTTTGAATTTCCACCCTTTCAGCATTGTTTCAACCCACATGCTCATTAATTTTCATTTCATGTATTATCCATGCCATTTTAACAATTTCAAAGTCCTACACTATAGCTACACATGCTATTCAAGTTCAATCCCGAAGTTCATGCTGTTCCAGCAGTAGTTACTCAGTTTACAACAGTTTTCAATACCTTGTCTCTCAATCCACATTCATGCAGCAGCAGCTCCTCAGCCAACCGGCATTACAATCAAGTAGCTTTATTTTTCCCTCACAACAGCCACATTTAAGCCACTCTCTAGCCCTTCAGCCAGTTGTAGCGTTTACAGTGAGCTGTTGATTGATGTTGAGCCACATTCAAGGAATCAACATACAAAAAAGCAATGATTGTTAATAAGAATTACACCTGAAAGTTAGTATACCAAAAAGCATTAAAATATACTTTGAATATTATAAACATCACCTCACTATATTTTACATCAGAAGTAATGACAGTAAGGGCGAATAGAATGACAAAGTTATCCTCTAGATGTGATTATGGTACTTAACTTCTAATAATTTGAAGCATGTGTAATAGAATCAATTCAAAAAGGGGTTCACCTTAAAGTATTGCCATTGTAATAAAAGATTAGTTGATTAATATACATACACACAAAAACATATATGGAAACACATAATATCTTATATTAGTAGGGTAATGTTTCACTATTACACTTGTTTCAGTGGAAAGAAAAAAAGAAAAAAAATTGAAATTTCAAAATTTCTATATGATAACATTAAATATATGTACATCAGAATTTCAAATCTAATTCATATTAAATATTTTCATTAATACGATATTATTATTTACTTATTTGGTAAGATGATATTTTGGAATGAGTTGATTAAATGTATGCTGTCAAAGCTTATACAAAGATAGACTGCTGAAATAAAGTTAGAAATAGAGGAACTCCATTTTACTCATGAGCATCAAATCATCAGTATCATGGTCATCATTTTCCTTTCATAGGTGTCTCAACAAACTTCCCCTTTAAACAGATATACAAAATTTAACTTAAATTATTTACATGTTACTTACTCAACCAGTTGCGATTGACATGTTACTTTATAAAATGACTTTCATATTTGAAATAAGTTACTATATTGTATATTAAAGGAAAAAGCTAGGGGTATAGCTTAAAGGAAAATGCTATGCACTGCCACATAAAATTTAAGAATAAAATATCATGTATAAATTCTTCACTAGAAGAAACCAAAAAACAAAATATTGAAATATAAGTTTTTGATAACTGTTGTGATTTTTCCTTCAATTTGGTAAGTTGGTAAATATTATGCTACTGGTAGGGCACTGAAATAAGTAACAGATAGGAGTTAGCTTCCTATTGTACTGAACTGGTGTTAACAACATTATATATTTAAATGTACACCTAAATAATTTACACGTGTTGAGACCAAAATGATAAGTATAAAAAAATCAACAACATTCATTATTTAATAGGATAAACTGAATTTGATTCAATATTTAACATTTAGTGTTAGAAAAGTTTTGTTAAGAAGCTACAAAATGTAGATAATTAAGCTAATAACTATACTTAATATACATCAACTATTAAATTTTTGTAACTATATTAACAATCTCTTAGTCAAATGGAAGTTAACTGTATTCGTAGCCAATGTTTAATGTTAATCAATCTCTTACTAAAATACATAGGCCACGGTAAATAACTATGACATTTCAGATGTAAAATAATGGACATATTTATGAATTCTAAATGATTGTATTAAAACTTGATTACCAAAAGTTAGTGAAAAAGCTCATGTAGTATTTGATCTTGCTTTCTCTTCATCAATCAAACAGTTAAGATGGCGGTTATTTTCCAGCGACAAAGAGGAGAGCAGTTCCAGTAAGACTTGAAATGTAAAGAATTTGATTTGATGAATTTAATTTAATTAAATCTGTAAGTTTTGATTTAATGAAGTTGAATTTAAGAAATTGATTTAATGATTAGGAAATTTAATAGAAATTGTTTTGAAGGATAAATTAATTTAACGATATTAAATGAAATTGATAAATGAATTTAAATTGATTTGAATGTTAAATAGAATTTATTTAAATGATTTTGAAATGAAACTTTTGTACGTACTTGGATCAATATTTGAATCGTTTTAAATAGAAATTTGAAATTGAATTATAAGATTTGGAAATTATGATTTGGAAGTTTTGAAACGTAAACATTTGGAAATTGGTTTTGAAAGACAAATGAAATGTTGATTTAAGAATTCTATTTGAAATTGAAATTGACTTGGTTTTGAAATATATAAACGACCAATCGGTGTAATAATTACGAAAGTTATTAAAGAGACCGGGATCGGTAATGGATATACTCTCTATCTGAACCGAAACCACTTTAATAATTATACGCGGAGTGTTGATCCAGAACGAAGTGGATGGTTTTGGTGAACGCGTTGACTGAAGAAAGAGAACGATTTTGGATGACCCCTGATATGACTAAAACAGGAGCCGCGCCGGGCCATTGAGTATCGCCATCTCTAGCGGACACACTTCTTCGATACCATATCTTTTACATTTGTGATTCGATTTGGGTGCACCCCTCGATTTGGGAGTGTTGTTTCGCGGTGTTGGGGTAGTAGCTGCTATGCCCAACATCAGTCCGGATCAGGCAACTACTAGTATCCTAGTTGGTATCGCCTCATGTACCTTGTCATACTGATTATCCTATTCGTGACCACTACGATTTTGATTTGTACCTTTAGTATATGGATTGCCCTCTGGTGACTTCCGGTTTTGGGGAAACTACGGTCTTGTATATGCTTTTGGGAATAAACAGGTTAAGAGGTGTATGGGCCCTGCTTAACCCTACTTTGATATCTTTATATTACTGATAGACATTATCTACTTAGCGTACATTACTACCTAGTAGATAGTTTAACAGATCCTTAAAGGATGGTTATTCCAAACATCCTTTGAGTTACTTGTATTTCAATTGCTATTTCACTTGAGTTGGATTTATTAATATGAGAATGTTAATCCTGACTCGAGTGTCTTGTGTTTTGCTTTACGCTCGGGTCAGACTGAGTGTACCAGTATTCGATGCTCACCTTTGGAGTTGGAGCTTTGCTTGAAGATCCAGCCATCTATTCTGCTTCCAGTATTCGATGATTCCAGTGATGTATTCTGATTTGTATCTGATGTATCATATTACTCTTCCGTTGTATCTGGTTTAACTCTGATGTATCGTATTACTCTTCCGTTGTAAACTCTGTTGTATCTTATACATTTATATAGTAGCTTCATGAACTACTATCTTTTTATTTCCGCTGCACTTATTACTCTGTGTCTGTGATCTGTGATTATTTATTTATTTTATATGTTCAGTTTTGCCAAATTTAAATTAACAACGCGGTATTTTGAGCAATTCAACTCCGGCATGAGTGTCTACCTATACACTTATAATGGACGCGAATGGTCCAAAATATCGGGTCATTACAGCACGCTTCGACTCGCTCTGCTCAAACAGCTATTCAACTCCATCGAATTCAACTCTGATTGACAAAGTCACCGTTCGAATCGATCGAACCACGCACTTCGACTCGATCAATCATGGCTCAATTCGACTCACTCAATCAATGTGCGCTTCGACTCGATCAAAACAGCGTCAAAGGCAGAGCGATCCAAAAAGCGCCACATCACCGAGTCGAAGCAGAAGCGAGTCGAAACGGAAGCGAGTCGAAGGAAACAGCCTACCTAAAACTCCATTTCGTATTGATCATATCTCCCAATCTACAAGTCCAAAGGCTATGAAATTTTCACAGAAGACTACGTGCATGCTAAAGAATATCCACGCCAAATTTCGACTCCATTGGATGAAATCTTGATCGAGTCGAAATCTATTCGTATCGATCACGGATCAGACCGAAACTTCACGGGCTTGGGCGTGCGGGCCTGGTCACGTGCCTAAGAGGGTCTCCCGAGGTCTGAGCGAAATATCAGCCTCCTACACCTACAAATAGACCCCCAAAGCCAACAGAAAAGGGGTTCTTCTTCCTCTTTGAGCTCTCCAACGCCCGAACTCCGCCAGATCAAGATCTGAACTCAATTGCTGCTACCACAAACAAAATTCACTGCTGCAAGTCACAATTGACTACTGTAAATCATTGAATTCACTTGTAAACGCAAAAGAAAGATTAATAAAGCAAACTACTTCATAGTGGACGTAGACTATACGCCGAACCACTCTAAATTCTTGTGTCTCCTTGTGCTTTAATTATTCTCATTCCTGAAATTTGGAGTTTTTGTTAGATAATTCCTCTTTTTTCATTTAATTTCTTCACTTTATCTCTTCAAAGACTTCCGAAGAGTGTTGTGCCCAATTTTGGTACAAACATACCTGATTTTCCAAATCATCGACAATTTTTCTTAATTTTACGTTATCATCCGATAGTGTTGAATTTTCCTTTCTAAAGCATGCACATTTTGATTTTCTTCAAAAGATATACAAATATTTTGTAATTTTAAAATTTCCTCCTCTAATATAATTTTCTCATCTTTTAGCATTTCATTTTCTAATTCTAGTATAGTCATTTTTCTCGAACGTTCTTTATGAGTCTTTCTAAGGTTTCTATATTTATTATCTAGTTCCGAAGCTATTTTCTATGACATCGTCAAAAGATAAATCTGAAAGTACCTCATCTTTAGTTGCCATGAAGCAAACATTGGCTTGTTCTTCATTACTTTCGCTGTTACCGTCACTGTTGCTTGAGGAATCATCCCACATTACTTGAAATGCACGCTTCTTTTTCGAGAATTTCTCATATTTTCTGTTCTTGTTGAAGCTTTTCTTATCTTTTTTAATTATAGACAATCCTTTTTCATATGACCAAATCGATTGCAACCATAGCATTTAAATGACAAAGTATCATTGGGGTTGCTTGGTTTTTACTTTTGCACCATTTTATTGAATTTTTGAACTTGTTGTAGTTTTTAGCAAAGAAAACTACATCTTCTTCATCCAAGTCTGAGTCACCATCATTATTTTACCTGAAAAGCAATACTTTGTTTTTCTTGGGCTAGACCGTTTCTAGCTTGCAAATTTGCTTCATATGACATTAAATTTCCAATTAACTCTTCTACTTTGAGTGTAGAGAGGTCATTGGCTTCTTCTATAGCTAATACTTTTCTTTCCCATTCATCGGTTAATGAATTTAGAATATGTGTAACTAAATCAAATCAGTAAATGAAACTCCTAATGCCATAAGATCATTTTGTATAGTTTGGAATCTAGAGTACATTTCTATGATGCTTTCATTAGTTTTCATTTTAAACAATTGAAATTGATTTTTCAACAAACTTATCTTAGTTTGCTTTACTTTGGTGGTTCCTTCATGTGTGACTTGCAGCATGTGCCATATATCATAAACCATTTTGCACATCATAACTCTAGAAAATTCATTCTTATCTAATGCACAATTTAAAACATTCATAGCTTTTGCATTATTTGAACCAACAGTTTTCTGAGCATCTGTCCAAGTATTAACTTCAGTATGTAGCTCCTGAGATTGAGTAGATAGCCAAATGTCAAGACCGCTTGATCCCATAAAAACTTTCATACGTGTAGCCCAATACATATAATTAGAACCCATGAAAAATGGTGGACGTGCAGTTGATTGTCATTCTTGAAATATGTTGCAACTCATATTGGCCACAGTATTCATAATTGTGTTATGATTTAGAATAAACCGTGCTCTGATACTAAATGAAAGAACTAGAAGATTATGTATGGCTAATAAAATGAGTATATTTACTAATTTATACTACAAAATAATAAAACAGTAAGTAAATATACACACTGGGATTTATACTGGTTCAGAGCACCTCTCCTACGTCCAGTCCTTAAGCACCTCTTAGGTATTTCCATAGTAAATCCCTTGCTTGACCTGAAGGAATAGGTTTTCAACTTAACCAATCTGAGCACCTCCCAGATTTATTCTTTCCTTTGAAAAATACAATTCTTGCTTGACAATCTTTTGTTCATATAACACTGATTTTGACTTTATAGTACAACGGTTCCTATAATCTCTTTGATGATTCGTAGTGAATGCACAGTGATTATTGGAACAATAGCAAATGAAATAATAAAGTTGACTACAAAATGCTTAAAATAGCACCAGAGAATAAAATAGATAGAAATCAGAGTGGAAGATCTGTTTCTAAGTATGAGTTGTTGTGCTATTAATATATATTGAAGACAAGCAATCAAGAGTTGTCAATCTTCAAGAAATCCTTTCAGAATTGCAGAAAACTGTTCAAAAATTCGCAACTCTTGAAGATGACCTTTCATAAAAAGTAGCCGTTACAACATCTCAGTCTACTGAGCGAATACATCAGTCTACTGAGTACGAACGTTTTAATTTCTACGACAAATATTTGAATTTTTTTAAAAAATAGTTCAACACAGTTTCAGTTGATTGAAATTGGGCTTAGTCAACTGAAACCAATTTTAGTCAACTGAACAGTGTAAGTCTAGTTTTTATATATAAATACTTGTCATTGTAAATTCAATCTCTATGCTATATTGATATCTGTGTTTGTGTGTGTCTTTGTGTGTGTTATATGAACTATCAAGGAGATTTTACACTTCAATCTAAGACCATATACATATTATTGCTCTTGAAGCTCCATAGTTTTGACTTCTTTGGCTTGTAGATGATTCTTCTTACTCATTGCCTTGCTTTTTGTTTTCTTGAATGATAGCTTGTCATCATGATATAGTATATATGTGTGC
This sequence comes from Allium fistulosum, assembly GCA_030737815.1. NCBI lineage: Eukaryota > Viridiplantae > Streptophyta > Magnoliopsida > Asparagales > Amaryllidaceae > Allium > Allium fistulosum. Next base: position 872,279,450 of record CM060902.1, read on the forward strand.
AGTATGTAGTTGTCATCATTAAAACGGAGAACTAATGTTCTAACATCTTGAACATATCTCGAATCTCCACATAGATTACCTTTCTCAGTCGCTTCCAAAACATAGAATATGCATAATAGTATTGAAGTGGTATTAGGTAAGTAAAACACTTACTAATCCCGAACTCTTCAAAACTAATCGATGAATTTCCGGTTAACTCAATTTCGATTCTTTTAGAAGTAAGTGGAAACTAGAGGCGTTTCGTACCAATACTCCTTCTTGGGGGTTCTCGATGGTATGAAATTGCGAAGTCTTTCGATTACTTCCTATGTTAATATTAAGCCAAGTTCGATAATTGACTAATTGATTATCCAGTTAAAACAATTGCTTATGCAGATCAATATTCGTATACTTAACTCGTTTTCAACATTCCAACTTAAATATTCCTCGTCTAAGAGTGAAGCAAGGTAAGTTAGAGCATTGGTTACATTAAAGCCTTTCCTAGACACTTCATTTTTGGATTTCACAAATAGATAGGTCTACCTTGTTGGCTTTTAGTGTTAAATATAGTATAAATGATTTCCATAAACAAGTAATAAATCAACAAGATTAACACATTTCCGACATTCCCGACTTAATTATTCCTCGGCCAAAAGGGAAACCGATAGGTTAGAGATTTATTGCCCCATCCCTATTTGACGTCAACCTTAACTCTTATAAATAGATAAGCCTACTTCATCGATTTTTAGCATCAAGCAAAGTTAATTACTTTTCAACAAGTAAATGCATAATAAAACCATTTAGCCACTAAGCAATTCTTAACCCCTTCTTGAAAATATTTGTATATTCTTTTAAAATACCTGAAAATACTTATAATAGGTTTTGAAACATTTATCCAAATATTACTTTAAAATAAAAAGTTTGTAAAATTTATAAAACTTGGAAAAGAACATGTTTTATTATAAAAACCTCTTCTTTAAAAATTCACAATTAACTCTTAAAAATTCATAAAGACCTCAAACCACTTTTAAAATACTCTAATAATAGATAGTAAACACTTTTAAAAATAATGAAACAAAATACTTAAATATCTTTTCAACCCTTTTAAACTAAAAAAAAGATAAAGTCTAAACGAGGCAGTTTTGCACATGTGAAGTTTTGGTCGTTTTCGAGATGTTACTTAACTTTTTACTATCCACACTTTTTGTGGCCACAAACATACGTATAAAACATTGTAAATATGGCAAGAAAACTCTAAGAATCTCTCTACAAAAATCCATAGAAATTTCCAAAAACAAGGCAATACACAAATGGATCTATAGCGACTATCACTATAAGTGCACTTTAAAATCCAAGTTATATTCAAATCTATGTTCAACTACAACCTATATGCTTTGTTCCAAGACCTTGTTATATGTCATACAAGTCCATTCAAGTTCGTTCAAGTCCATTCAAGCCCATACATATGCCACTTGCTTTCAAAGCAAGAATCAAAATCAATATTTTCAATATTGTCAAGTCAATTTAAACAACTATAATAAAACCAAACATAAGAAAATATGAGTTATATTTTCAATCAAAGTGGTGAGTTAGCTCACCTTTTATCCAACAAACAACTAATATCCAAGCGTCTAAGTCCAACCTCAGCCTAGCAACATCTTTCCTTGCCTTTGCCTCCAAATCCCTTATAATGCTCACGGCCTTCACTTGAGGGGAAAGATTGGCTTTGCCTTTTCAACTTCTAACTAGGTAGGATGTTTTGTAATGTGGTAGTAAGGCTTCATTCCAAGTTTGAGTTGATTTGAAGTTTATTTGCAAATATTTTGCTTTAGGAAATTATGAAGAGGAAGAAGACATTGAATTTACGATAACTTTAGCTTATGAATTTGTGAATTATAAAAAAGGGTGCGCCCCTCATTTTATAGGTTAAGTATGATGTTGGCTAAGGTGGTGCTGATGGCTGTGGGGGCAACAATGGTTTATGTACTGATAATTATTGGATAATTATGGTGTAACATGCCTTCTAGAGTTAAAATAAATAAATATATTAAAATGAATTTCGAGAATTTAATTGAATATTTTATTGAATTTAATTCAATAAATTTAACTTTTGGCGATATCGATTTAATATTCAAACTTGGAATTTGAATTCTGTTTTAAAAATTCAAAAAGTGTTTAAAAAATTTTTTTGGTAAAATAAATAATATTTGTGAAATTTTGAAATTGTTTTGAAAATAAAACAAATATTTTATAATTGTTGAAAATTAAAAAAAAGTATAATAAAAGAAAATCATTACAAAAATAAAATAAAATTTATATTAAAATGCCACGAGCGGAATTTTAATCAAAGATCGAATTTCGGGCTAGGTTATATGACAGTTAGGGGTTTAGACTTATTTAAATATGAAGTTAAATTTTAATTGGACCTCAAGTTTCAGCCTTATCCTCTTATCTCTTCATCCCTAAGAAAACCTGGCCTATATATCATTTTCTCCTGCCTATGTAAGGCCCTAAATCCCCAAACTAAAAATCAGAAACCCAAAATGCTCGTAAAGAAAAAGAACAAACGTTGCTGCCTAGACGCGTGATAGGAGATGGATAAGCTCGTACTATTTGGGGATTCACGATGGTTGAAGGTGGCGTCGGGGGCTAGTGCCTCGGGATGCATGCGATTTGGCGGTTGGGGTTGGTGTTGCCATGCGCAGTTCGGAGCTTGAACACGAGGAAGGTGATGTTGAGGCAGACAATATGGGGGAGTAGTACGATTATGCTTATGCGTGTCCCGATGATGCCGGAGTGTGGTAATTTGATGGGATGGTGCAACTAATTATTGATTACAGTGAATAATATTTTACTGTGGTTGTTCTATAGGTTTGATATGACTGTATATGCTTTGTGTGCTGCGATATGGAGTTAGAGTCGATGGCGATGGCAAGTATTTACTTTGTTTATAATTATATTGATATTTCATTGTAAGGGTCGATGTGATTTACTTGTATGATGAGTTGTATATATACGAGATGATGTATTAAACATTTGAATATGATATATTATTCACTATTTTTATTCAGTTCGATTATGTTCGTTTGAGAAATTTTTATATATGTCTCTAATACTGTATTATTCAAGTCTATAACTCATGTACATTGCCTTGCGTCAAGATGGGATACATATTATTTTAGATATATTCAAGTATTTTGTGTTGACCTAAAGCAGTGTGTATGAGAGATCGCCCCTTCTGTGCACATTGATCCTAGCAATTGGATGTTAAACTCTATCTGATATTTCGATCACTAGAGCTGGGCCATTACAGATCGAACGACTCACTCGAGAATTTTTTGTTTGTTAATAAAACTAAGATCAAATAGAGAATCTTGAAGTGACGATGTTACCCAATTCTCTCGACTTGAGAATACTATCGAACTTCAATGTGGACACCCCACTTTGATTATAATTAAATCATGGTATGATGTCCATCGAACGACTATAGTGGGTATGAGTTGAAACATTGAAAGTGAAACACTATTTAATAGAAAATTCATCTCCTCGGCTATTTTTTGGACTGTTCAAGTTGAATGTGGGTTGTTGGCGTCAAAATTGACCACCAACACCCAATCGCAAGCGAAAGCACCAATATCCAGTCACAAATCACAGATAGAGATATGTAGAGAGTATAATATGAAGAATAGCAAAAATTAAAATGAAAGCAGGAAAAAGACAAGATTTATAGTGGTTTGGCTAACTCCGGCCCACGTCCACTCTAGAAAATTCCTTTTTATTATACTGAAATTTGGTTACAGTTACAATTTGGAATTCCAGAATAACAATGGCAGAATAGCCTCTAAGTAGAAGATGGAGAGAAGCAAAGTCAGAATCTGTTAGCACCAAAATTGGTCACTAACACCCAAGAATAGATTTGTATAGAGAGACTAATGAAGATAGTAAATTAAAACAGAGGAATATATGCAAAACTAACAGCAGAAAAAAGAACACCAGAATTATAGTGGTTCGGCGTAACTGCCTACGTCCACTGTTAATGTAATCTTTATTGCCTTTCTCAAAGACTTGAATATAGATACAATTCGTAAACAAACAACTCGAATACAAGTTTGAACTAAAAGAAGCGAGTACAAAAATGGCAGAGTATCCCCAGAGTTCTCGAAAAAAGGCCCTTCAACTGTACCCCCGCCTCTCTATTTATAGACGAAGATAGGCTGGACTCCCTGCGCAGGCCCAAGTACAAAGTAGTTCAGCCCACTACTGACAACTCCTATACACCAGACCGAGCAATCCGAGCTAAGTTTGCTGAATGACATTGGTCGAGCGGCAAATGCCGAACCGGGGCGTCTTGATGAATAGCTCGAAGCAATCACTCTAGGGGCCCAAAGTGAGTAACGGTGTGACTCGAAGCGACGAGACGCCGATCGCCTCGCTTTGGAGTGGAATTGATAACCACCAACTCTGCTGGTATGCGCTGAACGAGGTATGTTAAACAACTATGACCGAACCAGTAGTCGTCGAGCCACTCTGGCCGGACCACGAGTTCCTCGTATATGACTCAAAGCGAAGTCTCCCCTGACTCGGAGCAGCTAGTGATGCAATCCAATGTAAAAAAGGGCTGACCATATTGTCCTGTTGGTAATCTGCTAACTTCCTGGGCCGAACGATGAATGGTCGGTCCACCCCAGTCTTCCCTCCATGACCGAGCGATGAGTGGCTGATCTGACTTGACCGAACAATTTATCTTGTTCACCTTGGCTATACTCCAACACCGAACCATCATGGCCGAGCCATCCTACTCTTCCTTCATTGGCCGAGCGATACCTGTTGACCCATCTAGGCAGAACCGAATTCAGCCGAACGACCAAGGCCGAACCACACCGACCCAAACTCTAGTTACACTGGTCTCTTACACTTCCACTTCTTACTTAACTTGAGTCTCGTCTAGTCCAACCACAGGCTCTGCGACCATCGCCAAGTAGCCGGGCCAAAGTGCCGGGTAACATTTGCCTTCCAAAGCTCGTCTTATGAATCAACACGTCGTGCTTTGAATTAGCAACCACTCCTCGCTTTCAGAAGTTAGCTCATCTAGAATGACAAACATTTGTCGTTTAAATTCTGCTTTTAACTTTTTAAATGTTGGGTGAGCACAACCTCTTGAAGGATAAATCACAGTGGACTTTCTGAACATTATACGTGTACATATTTACACATGCATATATACAGGTGTATATATATTCATATAAGTATACATATATTTTTATTTATTCATTATTATTTCAAGGAAAAATGTGGGTCGGCATATCAATACCGATCCACTCGATCGGTTCGAACCGCACTTTCCTTCTCCGACTTATTCAGACGTGTTGACCGATTCTACTGGGTACCGCCCGTTCGTCTCCCTCTACCCGTATATAAATCCTAGCCTTCGTTCTTTCTCCTTCTTCTCACTTTTACCTTACTTTCCCAGAATCGTCGACTCACTCCTCTCTGAGCTTTACTCATTACTTAGCCTTCCATCGAACCTAGATTGCCTACCTCACAACCCTAATTGCCCACGATTCGAACAATTCCCAGCCTAACACCTCGAAACCACCGCATACCTCGAGGTCTCTCCATAGGTACGAATTCTTTTTCCAAACCCGGAGTCATATAAAGTTTCAGTGCTCAGGTGGATGGTTCCCCTCTTTTTTTTGTTATAAGAATAGGTAGAGGATAATTTAGAAGAGGGAAAGAGATGAATTAGGAATAAGAGTAGACTTTAGGTTAGGGCCTCGACCTGACTCTGATGGACGATGGCATAAATTGCCTAGGAGGAGTAGTTGTCGTCTCTTAACTCGGATGTCGGGACTTTGGAGAAGGATGGAGGACATCGCTTTGTGAAGAAAGATAAGGAGAAGAGGGGTTCGTTGATTCAAGAGTGAGTGTGGTTCGGTATGGTCCCAGTGGGCCGTTCGGTGACGAGAGAGTGATGGTGAGAAGAGCGGGTGGGTCGGTAGGGTTGTTTTAGAGAGTCGTTTGGTAGCTTGTAGATGAGTGGGTCGGTATGTATGCTTAAAGAGATGATCGGCTTTGGGTATTGGGATCGGCATTGATAATCAAAATCACCTCAACTTGAACACAGCATATGTCAAGACCACGTATTCCCACGCCTGATCATAGAACAATGAATAACGACAAGAACTTAAGCATATGTGCATATGGAACTGGTTCGGACTAATAACTCCATAGTTTTAACAATTATAAACGCGAATTCAACTCAACAAAATCAAATAATAGCTTTCAACATATGATGCCAATGTCCGATTCCGAGACACCCACTACCGAACATAGGACAAGCTCTCAGAGACGGTCAGCGATGACGGTCTCTGAAGATGATAGTTTAATGTTCAATCACACTTCATCGGTCTTTAAATATTTAATTCTTTTATACTCATGCTTGAATGATTGCACTAGCTCACACACCACACGGGGGGAATTTATTATTGTCGTTATTTCTGATATCGATTGTCTTTCAAGTATAGTTTAAACAGGTATCTACCCATATTAAACGCTCATTGAAGATGTCCAAAAGATCCAGCTCTACTACAGTTTCTGATAAGCCTGAGCCAAGTTCACGGAAGGAGGTAGTAGGAACTTCGAATCCATCGACAACTTCTACACAGGGTATTCCAGATCCACCCGCTGTTATTATAAGCCCGGCTCCTGATGTTATAGACGGAACAGTTATCCTGGATAATCCTATTGATTCACAAGCTTCAAAAATCGGCGAAGCCACTCTTCGTCGATTGTGCTCAATTCACGAAATCCCTTTCGACGACGTTTTAGTTCCGTCAGGACAAGATCGGCTTCATCTGCCCCCAGCCAGGTATACAGCGTGCAACAAATTTATGTGCTGGGTCGGTAGCGTGCACCTTTCAACTCTTTTCTCCATGAAGTGTTATGATATATCGGGATTGCTCCGGCATAGCTACACCCCAACAACCACGCGTTTATTTATGGCACTTGTATTCTCTTCATAAGCACCTTATTCAGACTCCCTACTCCCAAAGATATCTGCTATATCTACCGCTTCAAAAGACGGTCTGACAGTCCATCTTTCATATTTCTCGAGCCACATTCCAAATGTCAAATCCTGACGGGGGCATGGAGTAAATTTTCCCAGTATAAGCAAGAGTGGTTTTACGTACGCTGCCCCCTGGTTTCGCGAGAAGATGGCTGGAAGGGAGTAAGTTTTATTCCTTGACTGATATTTGTCTAAGGCTTGAAGTGCATCCCTTCTAAACTTCTTTTGACTTTTACAGGTATCCGCCCACGACCTGAAGGCGCTGGGTATTCTGAGGCCGTCGAGGCCATTCGAGCCATTCCCATGGGAGACCGTGAGATTAAATCCGTTATTTCCAACGAATTGCTTTCAAGGTTTGGATTATTGACGGAGGGTCGTCGAACTAGCCTCCCAACTGGTGCCACTAGAACCGGATCTGCTATGGAAAAAGGCAAAGAGCAGGCCAGACCTTCAGTGCCTCCTGCAGAAGGGGCCCCCGATACAACTGAGGAAGGTGAAATTAAGGAGACCGGGATGCCAGAAGCGATCGACGAGAATATAAGTCCCGACTCAGCACCAGTAACTGACGCACCCAACATCGATGAACCACCCCCTCCTTCAAAGAGGAAAAAGGGCCTAGCCTACAAACTGAGAAAGAAATAAGTGGGCGGAACCTCAATAGTTACAATTACTCCAGTCGAGAAAGAGTCGTCTCCCCAACATCTAGAGGGTTCGCTAAAAGGTCTATCAGACCTGACCATCCCCAACGACTTGCTAAAATACGGCTTCAATGATCCAGAGGTCATGGGATTTAATTCACCCGCGAGAGGCAATGAAGGCGATCAAGCTCGTCATCAAGGAGTGAAAACCCCAATAAGTAAAGCTAAAGAAACTGGTCCATCGGGGGGAAACACTAGGACACACATGAACACTCACACTTCACCCTACACTTAAATTTTAGCCATCGTGTGATTCTCACTAACTCGTCTTCACTTGGTTTCTGTGTAGGTGGTATGGGGCGCTCAGATGGCTTCGACCGCCTTCGCGGGTCCTCTATCTTCCACCACTCCAGTCGGGATTCGGGATCAGGTAGATGCCGAGACAAGGATGACAGCGGCGATAGGGACTACCATCCTAGAGATTCGTCATCTTCTCGGAGAAGAACTTACAGCCATTCTTCATATCCCAATGTTCCCCCCCCATTCAGAGTATGATAGAGAGAAATCTGCTCAGAAGGGATCTCAATTTGAAGCTCTCCACGACCAACACTCTGGCTCGTCGAGTACCAAGCAATCTCATGAGCCCCACAAGAAGTCTATTACTCCGGCTAAGCAGACTTCCCCAGCCTCCGCACACGATCCATCGATGGCAGAAAAATTAGCCGAGCTCAAAGCCACATTCTCGAAGATATGTTTTGATTGATTAAAATTTCTTCTAGGTCATGTCAAACAAAGCGCCATCGCCTGCAGTAATGATGTCTATGTTCAACATGACGCATTTGTTCATTTGGTGGAGAAAGTTTCAGAGGTTTCTATGGAACGTCAATACGAAATCGACCGCTTAAAACTTGAAGCCATTCATGACAAAGATATCATCAAGGCCTAAGATAAAGAGATATCCTTGTACAAATCTCAACTTGAGGCCGCCCAGAAAAATGCCAAGGAAACGAGCGAGGCAGTTAGTCGCTTGGAAGCCGCTCACAAGAAGGAAATTGAAGAGGCAGTCCAACGCAGCGGTGCGTTAGCTCTAAAGAAAGACTCTATCCAGAAAGAAAAGGATATTCTCGCTCGATGAGTTAAAGAACTGGAGGAGCTTCTTGTCAAAGATAAAGAAGAGAAAACTGCCACACAAGAAGAGTCACAACGATATTGCGATGAAATCGTTGCAACACGACACTTATAGATGAAGCTTGACGAGGAACTTTCTAAAGTTGAAGCGTTAAAGGATGCAGCCCGTGAGGAGGGTAAAAGAACGGCGCTGATAGAGATCGATTCTCGCCTCGAGACAGCTGCTGAAGCCGACAGGGAAGAAATTAAGTGCCTATTTGATCCGCTTATTGCCGAGTATAATGCTCGAGTTCTCATGCATCGCGATCTATCTTTTCTAGGCGAGGGTTACCTCGAATCATTGGCCGAAGCATGAGATACTATAATAAAAATTAAAAAAGTTGAACTGGGCACCGAAGAGGTTGATGAAGAAGCTCTTATGAAGGAAGTGGTTTGAGGAAACGAGCCTTCCGACTTATCTGTAGCAAAAACCCTCTTCGGAAGAGATTCCTCCTCATCAAAGGGGAAGGACGACATTGCTGGCCCATCCGGAGTTGAGTCTCCAGTTCCCTCTTCCGTTCAGCCGACTAGTTGCTCATCACTCGATCCTTTCGAGAAGCATGTCGGCTATGACCCAGAGAAGCCCGGGCTTGATGTTCACGTTCTATCCCTTATTCCAGAGGGTGAGACTCCCAAAACAGCTGAGAGTCAACCGGAAGCCGGTATGTAATTTTTCCTTCTATGGTCCAAAGAACCATCACTTTTGACGTTAATAGATGTATTCTAACATTTATCTTTAATGGCTTCATGTAAGCCATTCTGATCCCGAACCAACTCCAAGGAGCGATGTCGCCACAGAGAAGGAAGAGAAAATGGCGGAAGGACTTCACATTGAGGATACTCCTAGGCCCGATTCCCAAGTGATTGGGGCGCTCGACGAGGACAAACTCAAGAATCCCTCGCCTATAGACAAACATGACGAGGTTGAAATCACTGGCACCTCCGGACCTACTTCAAAACATAGCATGGGGGAGCGAATCGTGGAAGAGGAGAAAGAGAAAGCCAAAGTTAAGGTTGATCCTCAGGTGGTGGAACTTGACGATCCTTTAAATAGGCTCTTGAAGATAATTCTCCCCGGGGGGAACACACCTCTGGATGTCCTTCCTCCTACCCCGGATATCGCCTCACTGGGGAGCAGAGGGTCCAAGAAGAAGCGTTTGGCTGAGGAGTCTTTGGAGAAACCGAAGAAAGAGAAAAGGTCAAAGAAGTAATTATCATCTTCTCATACCTCGCTCAGCCTAAGTCATGTAGTTGTTTCTATTTATTTTTATAGTCGTTGTGAATAGACTTTTGCTCCAAACTCTGAAAAAGTTTTAATGGATCTTAATTTTGGGTTAGTAAGTAAAATTTTGTTTCTTTGCCTTCCACGATTCTCAATGTTTAGCTTATTGTCTAACTTGTAGTTGAAGTTCGAAATCTTATGGGTTACATAAGCTCCGATCCGCTTTCACATGACTTGGAAAATTTTGAATCGTTTATACTCTAGTCCACACTACGGGGACTCAAAGTACTCTAGTCCACGCTTCGGGGACTTAGAGATTTTTGAATTGTTTATACTCTAGTACGCACTTCGGGGACTCAGAGTACTCTAGTCCGTGCTCCGGGGACTTAGATATTTTTGAATCGTTTATACTCTAGTCCGCACTCCGGGAACTTAGAGTACTCTAGTCCGCGCTCCGGGGACTTAAGAGACTTTTGAATCGTTTATCCTCTAGTCTGCACTTCGAGGACTCAGAGTACTCTAGTCCGCGGTCCGGGGACTTAGAGACTTTTGAATCGTTTATACACTAGTCCACACTCCGGGGACTCAGAGTACTCTAGCCCGCGCTCCGGGGACTTAGAGATTTTTGAATCGTTTATACTCTAGTCCGCACTCCGGGGACTTAGAGTACTCTAGCCCGTGCTTCGGGGACTTAGCGACTTTTGAATCGTTTATACTCTAGTCCGCACTTCGGGGACTCAGAGTACTCTAGTCCGCGCTCCGGGGACTTAGAGATTTTTGAATCGTTTATACTCTAGTCCGCACTCCGGGGACTTAGAGTACTCCAGTCCGCGCTCCGGGGACTTAGAGACTTTTGAATCGTTTAAACTCTAGTCCGCACTCCGGGGACTCAGAGTACTCTAGTCCGCGCTCCGGGGACTTAGAGATTTTTGAACCGTTTATACTCTAGTACGCACTTCGGAGACTCAGAGTACTCTAGCCCGTGCTCCGGGGACTTAGAGACTTTTGAATCGTTTATAATCTAGTACGCACTCCGGGGACTCAGAGTACTCTAGCCCGCGCTTCGGGGACTTAGAGATTTTTGAATCGTTTATACTCTAGTCCGCACTCCGGGGACTCAGAATACTCTAGTCATGCTCCGAGGACTTAGAGACTTTTGAATCATTTATACTCTAGTCCGCACTCCGGGGACTTAGAGTACTCTAGTCGCGCTCAGAGGACTTAGAGACTTTTGAATCATTTATACTCTAGTCCGCATTCCGGGGACTCAGAGTACTCTAGTCCGTGCTATGGGGACTTAGAGATTTTTGAATCGTTTATACTCTAGTCCGCACTCCGGGGACTTAGAGATTTTTGAATCGTTTATTGATCAACTTTTAGTTTTAAGTCCATGTTCGTACGCCGGACAGATTAACACAATTTGACTTTGCCATGAAATTGTAACACACGGAACATCAACTGTTCATAGAAAAACAGCTTCAAGCCTTTATTGAATATATAAAAAATAGGGACAAGCTGAATTGTCTTATTACATGTTGGAAACAAAGAACAACAAAATGAAACATACACTGGAAACAACTGCTACTAAAATGCAAAAGAAAAAAGTCTATGTGTAATAACGACACAAATACTTTTTAAAATCAATATTAGTTAACTAAAATCAATATAATTAAATTATTTTAATAATTAAAATAAATTAAAACATTTTTAAACAATGAAAATACTTTTTAAAATAAGTTTAATTAATAATAGAATATAATTTTAAAACATTTTAAATACAAAATTAAATAACTTTTAAACAATAATTAAATATTATTTAAATAACTTTTAAGAATCATATAAATAAAATGATTAACTTTAATTAAGGATAAATAATAATTACCTTTAAAACCTTATTAATAAATAATAATTAGCTTTAAAATAACATTGATTCCATAATTAACCTTTCAAATTTAGAAAGAGGCCAACAACCACTATGGTACTTAAACAAGTTACCATTCCATTCAATTTGAACTTTCCAAGTTTAATTTCTTGGTATTTACATAGGCAGATATATATGTGGATTAAATCCATTATTAACAATCAATTGTTAATACAACAATTATCCAACGTTTATCGACTGGTATGAACATAAGTGTCTATACTAATATAATAGCAGAACTGTGATTTATTCTACTAATTAGATGTCCAAATATAACTCCTCCAGTTAATCGCAGCAGAATGGTGATTTATTCTGCTAATTAAAATGACCAATTTAGTTAATTATCAGAACGGTGTTTTATTCCGCTTAACAAGTTTCCAAATTTCTTTATTCAATTTACTTTAACATAATAGTGTTTATATGACCAAATAGATATCACCAACTAATGTATAATAATTTAACGATGTTATTAATTTTAATAACGTAATTAAATCTTGCTCGTTTTCACATATCATAAATTTTTAACATCTCAAATCTACCAACCAGTTTCACTATAACGTTGTACTTATTAACACAAGTCCATTGCAAAAATTCGCATTACAATCGGGTTAAATATGAGTGAGATATAACTTTCAAAGTTCAAGCTATTTAAAATCAATTAAATTTAAAATTTCTCACCCAATCGAGCTTGGCCCAAACCAAATGCAACCTACCCGCGTGCTTCTTCTTGTTCCCCTTTCTTCCCCTCTCCTCCTGTACATGCCGTGTGCACCAATGTGCATGAAATTCAGTGACACCAAGCTCCAGTCGACCATTTCCCTAACCGACTTCACCACTGGATTTCTCGCCCCAAACTCGACATGCATGCACCCTCATCTCTTCGTCTGGTCATCCCTATGGTGTCGCAACATCCACCATGCCGAAAGGAAATGCATCCAGGTCAAACGAAGTACGATAAAAATTCTTGCCAAACTCCACCAAACTTCGCCGCAAGGTTCACCACTCTTCCATGAACCCAACGCCACACTCCAGTGTCCTTATCGACGTTTCCATCTTCACAAAAACCAAACCCTAGCCATCGACAAACCTCAATCATCAAAAATCTTGTCGAATTTACACCAAAAATACTATACTCCGTTACGAACTCAACGATGCTCACAGCGTCGATCGATTCGACCCGAATCAAGAGATAGAATTTTTCAAAGTTTAATGACAAAACTTGAACACCATCGATTATCGGGCAACTGCAGCCACTATATTCGACGAAAGCTTCAGCGAATATTTTTATAAATACTAGGGATCATTACTGACAACTTTTGTTTAAGTTGCTTTAGCTAATAGTTGATGGATTGAGAGTAAGTGGTTTTTGAACGCTTAAGGGTTATAATATTTATTGATTCAAAAAAGTAAAACAGAGAAGGAGAAGAAAGGGTTGATGGCAGAAAGAAGAAAACTTGAAAATATATGTTAATGAGTGAAAATATATAGGCATACATAAGCATGGCCATGGCACTTCACCCCATAAATTAAGGCACCAAACGTGCCTAGGAACATGCACAAGGTCAGGCTGGAAACTGGGAGAGGATAGGCAGTAGGGTTTAGGGTATGGGAAAGATTTATTGTGTACAAATATGGACTTGGATGCTGATTTGTTTTTGAATTGCAAAGATTTGGATGCCCCATCACACAATATCGCATTCGCATAGAAGGCACAAATCTACCGAAAACAAAATACGAACGTGTACAATATTGTAACGCGGTCTCAAAACAACACTGAAATACACTGGATACTGAATTCTCCTAACTTTTGAAAATACCGACGTTCGGCGTAAAATACGTCAACCAAAAATTTAAAATATTTTCTAAAATAAAAATTATAGAAAAATTCTATATATTCAAATAAAAATTCATTATTTGAAATCAAACTATTTTATTTCCAAATTTATTTCTTTTATATTAAAATCACAAATTGAATATTAAAATCAATTAAATGTTTTCAAAAATTGAAGTGATAAAATTCGGAGGTGGTTACATCTTATAAAAAAATAATTAAGTTAAGTAAAATAATCAATTAAAATCTAACTAATTAAAACACATATTTTGATATACGTGTATAACTATATGTTGTAGTTATTTATTTATCTTAAAATTATTTATGAAAAATTGAATTAAAATTTCAAAATAATTAAAATATTTAATTGAATTGATTAATTAGATAAAATTTATCAAATAAATTTATTAAAAGTAATTTAAAATATATACATACATTAATATGTACACATTAACTAACTATAAATTTTATAGTTAATTAACTATCTTAAATAGTTTAAGGTGAGTAATATAAAATTTACAAATTTTATACAAAATAAATTAATTATGATTTAATTAATAAGAATTAAAATTAATTGAATAAGATTTAATTAATAACATACATGTATATATTATATAAGTAAATTAAAGTATAAAAGTTATAAATAATTTAATACTTATATAACTATATATGTATAAAATTAAGTGGAATTGGAAAGAAACCCCAATGACATTTAAGTAATGAATACATAGTATCTTACATATACTGTGATTTCAGATGTGTTTGACACTTAAATCACGAGGGTATTTCATTAGAAATACATTATTCCCTAAATCGATATCATTCAATATATATTAAAGATTATGAATCTGTGGGATAATTTTTCCTCTACCATTTATATATTAATAGATAACTTGCATATTCTTTAGTTGTTGATATTCCTCAAGCTAGAAAATTTATGTTTAGTACTATTAATATATTAACTAGATGAGGTAAGATATATGCACGTGTTTGTTGATATTCCCCAAGGTACATGCATTATACTTAGGCCGTCATGAAATGGTGGATACGAGTGAATTTCTCTTTCGATTTGCTGCTAGTCCTTAATGTCGAGATAAGATTTGGACAAAGATTGCATGTTAGGAGTTGCATATAATACAACCGATAAAGTGTTATCCTTCGCTTGCGGGCCTATGCTATTATATCGATAAGATAATATCAATTTTCCTTATAATTTCAAATCAGTGTATATCTTTATAAAACTATTATAAATGATTTATTACCACTATATAACTAGTTAAAATGAATTGTTATCATTTTTTAAAAACAATTATTTGAATAATTATAATTATTAAATCAGTAAATCTCAATTTAAATTCATAAATCAATTATTAAATATGATCTCATTATTAATTATGTCATAAATAACTTTTATTTCTTAAAAATAAAATAAATAAATTTATTTCATATTTTTGTTTAAACGGATAAATAAGTGTATGTATTCAGCTCCGTGCGCGACTTTTGATAATTATAGAGCTGTTTATTAATAAAACGTTTTTCGACCATTTTATCAATATTCCTTCAAAGTTTATATTTTTTGTAAATACTTATTCAAAATAAGATTACCATCATTTTGTTCAAAACACTATAATCTATATTTAAAAAAAGCTTATATTTGAATATTTAAAAATAAATATAATTTATCAAATTGATAAATTTGCGGGTCGTTACAAATATGTAGGCGGTATTTATTATATTCAGATTATATTCAGATTATATTCAATTTGTTGCCTACAACTCATATATAATTATCCAGTTAGGCATAAAAATCAAATAAACACCAAGGGGATAATTTTCATATCATAATAATCTATTAAATTTCCCACTCACCTTTTAAAAGCAATCCAAATCTTCAGATCTGAAGTAGAACCTTTGATTCATCTCCAAATCCTTTATAATCTAAGAAATATGTATAGGTATATACATACATTGGAATTACAGATCCGAGAAGAGATTTGGGATTGGGGGAGAAAATAGATACAAATATATAGATATATATATATATATATATATATATATATATATAAATTACCTCAGATACGCGTATGGTTGATTCTCTTCTCTTATCCTTATTATTAGATTTCTATTATTCTCCAATTTGTATAAATATAAATACAAATATCTTATTTTTATAATTTAGAAGGAAAGTGGAGAATCAGAAATTGTAGAGCTTCGCTATCGCCTCTAGAAAAATATGAGAAGAGAAGGAAGGGTTAGACCTGAATTTATAGGTCCTAGAATCAACCAGAACCGTTAAATTAAAATATATTAAATCCGGACTGTACATGGCCTAGGTTTACTGGAGCCGCCAAACATGAAGCGGTCGACCACCCCCCTCTAAGGGTTCGACTACCCCTGGTTGACTACTCTAATATGTGGTCGACCTATGGGCCCTAGATAATAAATTAAAAATGTTAAATTTTCTTATTTATTTATTTATTTTCGTTTCAAATTCGTTTTTCGTCCGTAACTTCTTCGTTTGGACTCCGATCACAAAACTCCAAATATGAAAGTTGCTCAGAATTTCACCACGAACGCAATGGCGTAAGTTTTATAGTCAAATTCCATGGTTTGCTGAAATTCCATTTTCGGAGCCTAACTAATTAACTAACTAATTAATTAAATAACTAACGCCAAATTATGGGGTGTTACAGATATGATTTAGCATGCCTTCTCCTTTATTAATTTGTTGATTTCTTTTGTGTTATCTAGATTTGTACGTTATTATCATGAATTTACATATGCCTAACTTGTACAATTCCTTTTATATAACATTGAAATTTTGTTAATAAAAGTAAACTTATTTTGATTAAGATTTATTATTGAATATTATAATATTTATATACATAAATGTAAGTAAACTATTCACGTTAATTTATTAACTTTCGCCTTGAAATTTAATTCCTTTTGTTAAATGGTTGATATTTTGAATATGAATGTTTTTATCATTGTTTTCGATCAAAAACATTGACTGCAATTTATATAATTATGGTAGCATACATATGTTGCCCTAATTTGAAATCACAAGATGGATCTTATGTAATAAATGTCATATTTAATTCCAAAATTGTCTTTAATTAAATCAAACTCATTATTGGTAATTTTTTGATTTCAAATCATATAAGATTGTCTAATATGTTTTAATCTATACATATATATTTATATAATTCTCCACTTTTATTATGCATAAATATTTTTAAATCAAAACCTTGGACAACAAATGCATATGTAAAGGGAGAATCGGTTTGTTCGGGTGTAAATCCTAGCATCTACATATGGTCACATTCACTATGTACACTTCTTATCAGTAGCACGTGCACTTCACACAAATAAGTATATTTGATATACTAGTAAACTAAAACAAATTTTTTTTCTAGATAAAGTAAAATAAAATAAATATTTTATTTAAAATATTTAGACTGGATCTCAAATCCATTTGGGTTTAACAAAGATCAAAATGGATTTCTTTTTGGAAATTCACCCATTTAACATGCTTCCAAACAGACCCGATTCCTTGAAATAGGGATCGCAATAGTGTATTTAATGAGATTACAATTGATGATCTTTAGACTCTTTAATTTGTGGACAACTCTATGTTATTTACCTTCCATTTATCTTGCCACATTACAGCTTTTAAATTTATTTTATATAGTTTTGAAATGCTTTTGGGATTTAAGATTAACTTTGACAAGCATTCTATTTTAGTCTTGAATGATGTTGATAATGTTGAAAACCTTGTCGCAAATACATTTAATTGTAAAGTCATGAAATTTCCTATTCACTGCTTAGGGTTCTTGATAAGACAAACCAACCTTAAAAGTGAAGATTGAAAAATAATAATTGATAAAATTAACAGAAAATCATCTAATTGGAACAGTAGATTTTTATCTAGAGTAGGCAGAATCATACTTATTAACTTTATTATATCAGCTCTACCGATTTACTGGATGTCTTTCTATCTTTTTCCAAAATGGGTGATTGAAAAAATAGATAAAATCAAAAGAAATTTCCTTTAGAGTGGGATTGTTCCTATAACAGTATAAATTGCCTTGTTAAATGGGAAACGGTATGTAAATCCAAAGAGGATGAGGGCTTAGAAATTATAAATCCACATAATCTCAACGTCCCTTTGCTAGAAAAATGACTTTGGAAATTTAGCAATAACAATGAAAATCTTATTTGGAAAGAAATGATTTTGAATCAATTTTATGGTGGTACCTATAACACACCATATCACCTCTAATCCCAAAAACATTTCTCACTTCTAAAAATCTATTTTGATTTCTTTTAACATATCTAACCTTGAGATTAGTAGCATAGTTCATTCAGGAAATTACACATCATTTGGGTGATAGTTGGATTCAGTTTTACCCCCTGGGGTCGGCTACGAAGAACTTTTGGATATTAGTAAATTAGAAAATGCACTAGTTTTTGAGATTTATAAACCTAACAAAGAATTTCTATGGAACTTTACTTTTAATCATGCTCTTGAAGGCATAACTTTAACCCAATTTGTATTACTATATACTAAACTAGAACATTATAACCTAGATAATGATAGTGATAGTAAAACTTGGTGTTGGGAAAATAATTAAAGATACTCCTCAAATTCAGTTTAAAAGTTCTTAAATTTCTCAGGGATGAAACCAAATATTATCAAATTTATTTGTAAAGCTAATGCTCCACCTAATGCAAAACAGCACATGCGGTTAATACTACACAAGAAACTAAATACAATTGAACTTCTAAGGAAAAAGAATTTGTTTGTAGATAAAAAAAAAGTGTAACGACCCGGATTTTTCAACGTTTGATTTGGAATATGTAAATGGTTTTAAATATTGAATTTGAATTATAGATTGATTTTTGAATATGAAAATTTGGGTTTATTTATAGAATAAATTCAGAATTTATATATAGCGATTTATTGGATAATTTAATTATTGAATTTAAAAATTGAATATTGGTTAAATTATTGTGTCTTGATTTTTAAGCTCGATAAAAATAATTTAAAGGCTTATAAAATTTATATTAATAATAATGAAGATAATAAAAGTTTTAAAATTGAATTTAAAAGTGATATGTTCAATTTTAAAAATAGTTTGTTCAAATTGACATTTAAAAATAGCCTTCCGAGGCACAGTCTCAAAATTCGACGAAACCAGTACCATTCGATCCATAATACTGTAATATTATCGGATTTCAAATTTCATAGTGTTTGGAGCTATCGTTTGATCGTACGGAATAGAAACGTGTTGAAATTTATATCGAAATTCAATATAATAACTGAGTCCAAAAAGCTATCTTCTCCATATGATTAAAATTGGACTCGAAACCTTTTCCATTGCGTTCAGAATAGAGGTATGACATTATAAACGCCTAGCGGCATGCCTCAATGGGAGGTCGAGATTTCTCGGTATGTGATTCGGGATATTTTAAATAATAAAAAAAAGGAATCAAGTCAAAATCAAATCAAGCCGCCTTTTTCATTCTTTCAAACCGTGACCTATTCCCTCACGCAAGAACAAAAATAATCATGTCTTTCCCTTTTCAATTCTTCAGTTCGCTTTTAAATGAAGATTAAACTTGATCTTCTGATGAAAAAAAATGTAGATAAGAGAATTCAAAGTCGCGCTCTCTCTCACTCATTATTCACAGAATCGATTTCGGCTTCAAAAAAAAGGGGAAACGACATCGAGGTCGCGATCGAGTCACGATGGTTGGGCGAAGTTCGCATGGTCAGATGGAGTTAGGGGAGCAAGTCACGCTCGCGGCTGGAGGAGTGGGTTCGTTCGTGGGTTTGAGTTCAAATGGTGGGGGTAGGCAAAGGCTTATCCACTACCTCGGGTTATAGGCGTGGTGGAGGTGGGTGATCGAGGTCTGGAGAATTGGGGGAGGTCGCGGCTTCCATTCAAGTGTGGTGATAAGCAGGGTGGTCGATGCATAGCAGTGGGTGGTGGGGCTTTGAAGCAACCCTCCCTAGTCTACAAATTGTTTGAGTGACTCAATTTAGTTTATGCTAAATTCGGGGTTACTTACTTCCAAAACCAACTATTTCCTCTTTTTTTATCATTTTATTTATTTCCCAAGATCCAACTTGATCAATATAGAAATATTGATATACTTCTTGTACAAAAAACTATTTGTATATACATATAAACATACAAATCATTTTAATTCTAATATCAGAGTTTTTTTTTGAATAAAGAATAACTCAGTTTATTCTAAACAAAATAACTATGTTTTAGCCATAGTAAAAAGGATTGGGAAAAGCCCTCTCCCATTTAAATCTTTGTGCAATTATTTTCAAACTAATTCTTGTTTGTTTGTTTATGTTTACCTCTGTATATTTAATGAAACATGTGAGTTGAGTCATAACACTTAGACTTTTGCAATATGGCTTTTCAGATAGCAAAGCAGAAGGTTGTGCATGCTTCTGTGCACCCGTGTGCACATAAACATGTACAACTGCTATTTACTACACCTTAGTTTGCAGATTGATCAACTTGATTAGGTTGGATCCCTATACTGTCTTGTTATGATTACTATCTCTACTTATTCATTTAAAACCTCAAACTCATACAAAAAAAATCTGAGTTCATGCTTCCTTTGTTTTTTTCCTTTTCTACCTATGGGTTTATCCTTACTTCATAATGTTACAGTTAGTTTGTAAATAGGTTCTAACCTCTAAACAATCTAACACATATGTATACATTACTGGTTCACATATGCTTCAGATTTACTACTGAATTCACTGCTTGACTCATGAAAATTTGCATACTTACAGGTTATGATATAAAGCTAAACACATTTATCTTTTCTACTGAAAGCAGTTTCATCCCATAATAACCTTTTAGACCATTCCTTACATCACCATCAAAATCCAGCACAAATACAATATTATTACAGAAAGTCTTCTAATTAAAAATAAAACATGAAGGACATTCTTCAGCAAACATTCATAGTTCACTGAATCACCAAATTTCTTCTTAGCATCACACATCTGCATCTTATCACTTAGCCTTCTCTTTTCCTGTAGACATCTCATGATCTACTCCATAATACATATGAAGCACCCATTTGATGCAAGCAACAAACAGGTCAGACTTATGTCTGGTGTGAGTAGAATCACTTGTTAATGCATAAAGACTAATGAAGTATGTTCCATTATTATAGTTTCTGTTCTCAGAGGCTAAATATTTTATTCAAGATAACAAGTCTCCTTCTCATGTTCAAATTTACAAAGTGTTTATCCAGTGGTGTATGTGTAATGACAAGGGTGTATTCTTAGACTAACTTGTCATCAAAACATTGGTCCAGAAATCCTATCAACCATCATACATACACACAAGTTGGTGCTAACACCCAAAACATGCACAATCATACATAAACATGCACAGACCATATTCATGGTATTGGGCCAAAGTATCAAACCTGAGTCTACATGTTAGGACTCCCATATACTTCTAGCCTATTTACCCTTGCATGTATAATTATTTCATGTTATTCTAAAGTCCAGTATTACATTCATGGTTGCACTGGTGCACACTGCCTAGAACCACTACCTAGTTTCCAGTGCACTATAAGCTATTTGGGCATAAACATGCCATGTGCAAACTCACACCCCAGCCTTGATGCGAGCCAACCACTATGTCATACCCACTTCCCTCATACCCAACCTGATAGAGGTGACCCACATCCTTAGTTTAATCACTAAGTTCTTTCGTATGACCCAATATTACAGATGCAGTGTCATGCCCAAAACTGTGGTATGTTAACTAATATGTGATAGCAGTTTTCATACATCCATCAATCATTCACCCATTCATCCATTCAACAATTTAATCAGTCACACTTGTAGATATTTCAAGTCAGTTTCATTCAGAGATATATCTTTAGCTAAGCATAGGTCTGAGCATTTTAGAAAGTGAAATGCCTCTGTGGTTTCCCCAGTAATAAGGTTCTCACAATCAATCCACATATTAAAGTGTGTTTGCTTGTTACTCAACCCTATTTCCAAAGAATACTTACTGATGGATTAGGACTCAACACATGGAAATTCCATTGCGCCCCAACCATCTTTTCAGTTGCAAGACATAAGCTAGAGAACCCCTTCCTCTTACTGCCTTGCATCCTACTTTCCTTATTAATCCATGCTTTAACTAAAAATATTTCTCAAATTCATAAACATATAAATAAATCGGTTGTTATTCCTTCAATAAGTTGTCATATATAAACAAGCATAGGTTGAGTGACAACAAAACAATGAAAGTTACAAAATCTCAGGAACAACAGAAAATTTCTAAACTAAGAAAATGCAAGCAAAACATCAAACATAAATTAAAATAACTAAAGGTTAATGGCTGCCTTTCATAGGTCTTAATGCCTTGCCAAGTGAGGATTTACTCACCATAGTTCTCCTTCCCAAGTCTTGGTTCAGGCCTGCCATTGATTTTCTAAACTGCTGCCTATTTTTTTTCTAATTTTTGTTTCCTGGTTCTAACATGTAACCGTAGGAAATAATGATGTATATAAGGGAGTTACTAGGGTTTTAAGGTTAGTTAAGTAATTTATTTTTATCAGAATTCCCATCACCATTTCTGGTTTCACCCATAGTTCACCCTCTCCACTTTACTTTCCCACCATTTCTTTTTTTTTCTTGTCTTGGCTACTTTTGGCAAATTTCTCCACATATTATTTGCATGACTGTGGCTCAGACATTATTTGTCTTTTCTAGTTTTAATCATGTATATAAACCTACTTGTATAACCAGCTATATGTGTGTATGAATCAAACATTTTGCACATCATATATATTCATGCATTTCCTACCTACACAATCAACTATGCTCCTATTTAATCTATGGAAATTAAGACTAAAGTCTGCCTAAGTTATTTATGTATTGTAACTAGGCTAATGTGTACACACTAACAAGTCATGTACTCATTTGTTATTACTGCTATTTTGTATTTATTTATAAGGCCTCTACTCACAAAAGTGCCTTGTTCATGTAGCTGACTAAAACAGTGTGCACATGCACAAGAGCACGCACACTCATACACACTCAAGTATTTTCAGAGAAAAAGTTTTATTTTAATTAATTATCTTTCTTTTATAAAATATTCAAAATACATATATACATATATTATATTTTATATATATATATATACTTGCCTAACTATGGGCTGTCACATACACCCCTTCTTTAAGAAATTATGTCCCACAATTTAACATCTTATTCCTGTGTTAGTCACATATCAACACCATCATAAACACATACTCTTAATTCAACCAAAGCACACATCAAGTAAGCACATTCAACACTGAATACTATGTTTAACTAACTGAATACAAGCATAAATGATAAATTACCTCTAATCTAATTGTCAGTTGCAAATAGTTGAGGGTACTGGACTTTTATCTTGTCCTCAACCTCCCATGTGCAATCATTAGGGTCTAGACTCCACTGCACCTTTACCAGTTTAATAGTTTTGTTCCTCAATTTCTTATCTTCTTTAGCTACAATGCCCACTGGCTCCTTCTCGTAAACTAAATCTGGTCTAACCTCTACTAGGTTTTGTGGCTGAATCACTGAAGCTTCATCATGTACACATTTTCTCAATTGTGATACATGAAATACATTATGTATTCCACTCATTTCTTCTGGCAACCTTAACCTATAAGCTATCTTTCCTATTCTTGCTATGATCTCATATGGCCCTATATATCTCGGGGTTAGCTTCCCTGCCTTACCAAATCTCAACACCTTCCTTATAGGTGAGACCTTCAAATACACAAAATCTCCTACTTCAAATTCAAGTGGTTTCCTTCTTCTATCTGCATATGATTTCATTCTGTCTTGTGCTGCCTTCATTCTCTGTCTGATCAGTGTGATCTTATCATTTGTTTCTTTCACATGATCTGGTCCTAACATCACCCTATCTCCTACCTCTAACCAGCAAGCAGGTGACAAACAAGGCCTCCCATATAGAGCTTCATAGGGAGCCATCCCTATACTACTCTGGTAGCTGTTATTGTAAGCAAATTCTGCTAAATGAAGGTAGTCTTCCCAATTACCACCATGGTCAAGTACACAGGCTCTAAGTAGATCCTCTAAAAATTTATTAACTACTTCTGTCTGGCCATCAGTTTGGGGATGGTAGGTTGTGCTCAAGCACAATTCAACCCCCATTGCCTGTTGAAAACTACTCCAAAACTTTGATGTGAATATGGTGTCTCTATCACTAATGATAGTGGTAGGAACTCCATGTAGTTTTACGATCTCTTTCATGAAAATTTGTGCCAATTTTGGTGCATTTCTATCACTCTTTACTGGTATGAAGTGTGATGATTTAGTCAACCTATCTACCACCACCCAAATACTATCATTACCTCTCTTTGATCTTGGCAAGCCATCAATGAAATCCATTGATATGCTTTCCCATTTCCACCTTGGAATTTCTAGAGGTTGCAACAGTCCACTGGGTCTTTGGTACTCAGCCTTGACTTGTTGGCAAGTCATACATCTTTCCACATACTCACCCACACTCCTTTTCATTCCTTTCCACCAATAACTCCTCTTTAGATCATGATACATTTTAGTACCACCTGGATGTATGGTGTACTTAGACTTGTGATGAACATCCATGATTTTTCTTTGTAGTGCTTCTGTGCCAGGCACACATAGTCTTCCCTTGTATCTCAAAAATCCTTTTTCATCCAATTCAAACTTATCAATATTTGAACCATTCCTTAACAGTTCCTTCTTCTCTCTTAGGAATGCATCCATGTCTTGAGACTGATTCACTTCTTCCACTAAGTCTGATTTTATTGTGATAAGGCTGAGCTTGCCATAGTGCTCCATGTCCTCATCTATCACCATAGTTTGCCCTTCCACACTTTGCACTTCCACATCAGATAGTGTCAATAACATTTTAAACTCCTCTATCATCAATGTAGCCAACTTGGCATGTTGCCTACTCAATGCATCGGCCACTCTATTTGCTTTTTCTGGTGTGTACATAATGTCCAAATCATAGGCAGCAAGGAATTCCACCCACCTATGTTGTCTCATGTTCAAATCTTTTTGAGAAAATAAGTATTTCAAAGCTTTGTGGTCAGTATAAAGCTCAAATTTTGCTCCTAATAGGTAGTGCCTCCAAAGCTTTAATGCATACACCACAGCTGCCAATTCCAAGTCATGTGTTGCATACTTGGTCTCACTTGGTTTCAATTGCCTTGATGCATAGGCTATTACTCTACCATCTTGCATAAGAACAGCCCTTATACCTGACCCACATGCATCAGTGTACACTACCAGATTATCATTGCCTTCTGGTATTTTCAGCACTGGAGCTTCCATCAGTGCTTTCTTCAATTGGTTGTATGCCCCTTCACACTTCTCAGTCCATAAGAAAGGTTGGTCTTTCCTTGTTAGCTTAGTTAATGGGGTTGCTATTTTAGCAAAGTCTTTTATAAATCATCTGTAGTATCCAGCCATGCCCATGAATGATCTTATCCCAGTAACATTGCTTGGTCTCTTCCATGCTTGTACTGCCATGACCTTACTAGGATCTACTGAAATTCCTTCTTGAGAAATTATATGGCCTAAGAATTTTATTTCATTCTTCCAGAAGAAACATTTTGCAAACTTGGCTTTAAGGCCTTGTTGCCTTAGTCTACTTAGTACCATGTGCAGATGTTTCTCATGTTCCTCAGCTGATTTAGAGTATACCAATATATCATCGATGAAAATTAGTACAAATTTATCTAAATAATCTCTAAAAATCCTATTCATTAAATCCACAAAATAGGATGGTGCATTGGTCAAACCAAATGGCATTACTAAGTATTCATACAAGCCGTACCTGGTATTGAAAGCTGTATACTTGATACTTTCTTCTTCCACTTTCATTTGATGGAAACCAGATGCTAAGTCAAGCCTGGAAAATACCTTAGCACCATTTAATTGATCAAAAAGATCATCAATTCTAGGTAGAGGGTATTTGTTTTTTATGGTGACTGAGTTTAGTTCCCTATAGTCTATGCACATTCTCAAGGAACCATCATGCTTCTTAACAAATACTACTGGTGATCCCCAATTTGAACTACTTGGCCTAATGAAGCCTTTTTGTTCTAATTCTTCTAATTGTTTCTTCAACTCAATCAGTTCCTTAGGACCCATTCTGTTTGGTTTTTTAATGACAGGGCTTGTTCCTGGCTTAAGTCTTATTTGAAATTCTACTGGTCTATTATGAGGAATGCCATTCACTTCACCAAACACATCAGTGTATTGGTTAACTATGGGTATCTTCTCTAGGCTTGATTCAACTTCACCACTGTTCAAGTTGAACATCCTGCCCATACCCCTATCTTTGGCTGCCTCATACATGACCAAAACTCTTTTGCCATCAGGAAGTTGTAATGAGATTGTGGAATTTTCCAAGTTAATGATAGCACAAAAACCTTTTAACCAATCCATTCCCAGTATAATATCCAACTTAGGGTAATTCAACACATATAATTCTGAAATAAAGGTGTGACCACCCATACATAATTCTACTTGCATGCATTTCATATTTGTAATGCAGGAATTACCTATAGGACTATTGACATGCAATGGCTTATCAACAAAAACACATGTTAACCCTAGTTTCTGAACTATGTCACATGAAATAAAAGAGTGTGTAGCTCCTGTGTCATAAATAACTGATATGGGTATGCCTTTAATGAATAATATACCTTCCACTTGGCTAGGTGCTTCCATGGTCTTGCCCTTCCCTTCAAGTATAGCCACCCTTGCCATTTCTGGACACTGCCTTTTCATGTGCCCCTCTTTACCACAGTTGTAGCACCTAAGAACAGTTGACTTGGGTGCTTGGCATTTGGTCTTTATATGGCCTTCCTTTCCACAGTTGTAACAGATCACTTTAGGTTTCTTATTGTCAGATCTTGCCACCTTACTTCCTTCTTTGTTCATTGCTTCTCCCTTCTTCTTCTCATATGGGTGTGCTCTATTCTTCCCTTTCTTGTTATTCCTGAAATTCTTAAACTTTTCCCTGGCATTGTCATGCTACTCAAATGACAATGTCAAGTCCATAACTTGATCAAAGGTTCTGTCTTTGTATGGTAACATGGCTCTACTCAATCCAGCATTTAATCCCTGAATGTACCTTGCATTCCTTGAAACTTTATCTGGAATTAGTACTGCCCCATACTTGGACAACCCTTCAAATTTCTGAGTGTATTCAGTGACACTCATAGATCCTTGCCTCAACTTGATAAACTCCTCAAGTAATGAAGCTTTTGCTGAGGCTGGGACAAATCTGGCTTCTAACATTTCTTTGAACTAATTCCATGTGATCTCTTGCTCTTGCCTGCCTGCAATGATCACTTCCCACCAATCCAAAGCAAGGCCTTTTAGTTGTCTTGAAGCTATTTGCCTTCTTCTCTGGTCATTAACCTGCATATCTGCAAAGATCCTCTCCACTGTTCTTAGCCATGTTTGGACACCCATGACATTTTCTGTGCCATCAAAGCTACTGCCTCCTAAGTGTGTATATGTTTTAAGCAATTTGGACAGCTCCTCATGAGGATTATCTACTCTAGGTGCCATCCCATCCCTTAATACTCTAACAAAATCTTGCATGTTAATCATTGGGGGATCAGTGGCCATTCCAGTTGTCTGTTCATCATGATTGTCCTCCCTTTCTCCAGCAGCCTGGGGATTGATCCTAACAGCTCTGGGCCTCTATTGACATTTCTAATATGGTTAGTTCTAATTCCTATTCACTACTTCACTTTTTAAACTAGAAGTGATCTCATTCATACATAATAAGTAAAACAACCAATGCAAACAGTACAAACAATGCACACAGTGTGAAGACCCAAATTGTTGAGATTAGAATAATTAAAAAAAAAGAGAAAACTTTCAAAAACCAAATATATATATATATGTAGTCTGGAGATAAATATTGAGAATGAGTTAAAAGTAATAATAGTTGAATTGAGTGAGTCTTATATTCACATGTAAACATATACATATATGTATCTTGAATATAAACAGTAATAAGAAATAGAATTTCAGAGGGAAGAGGATATATAACTGAGTGTATATATGGACATATGTTACCATATGTTGTATTTATATGTATATACCCAGAAAGAATAAACATAAGATAAGTAAAGAAAGAACACCAGAGTAATTAAGAATATGTATACACTTACATATCCAGAGAAAACAGATGGTTTCAGGTATTAACTAGGGGTTAATTGATAAAGAGGATATACATGTATATATTACAATTTAACATAAAGAGAATAAAAATAATTCTGTAAAGAGAAAATTGTTTTCAACAATTAGGTAAGGAAAAAGATGATATATTCTTTGATAAAATAAGATGCCTTAAAAAACCAGTTTTATATTAGTTATACATAAGTAAAATTTTGAAAGATAAGCCACATGAAAATAATATACAAATGAAACATGCAAATTGCATGTACACAGGGAAAAGCAGTAGATAACTGCTTTTACCAGAAATAGAAACCAGGGGAAAATGGCACATTTAGCCATAACAGCACACACATAATTCTTGAGTGATGTGAGGATAAAAGGGGTTTTTCCCTTCAATAAAACCCTAGTGAAAATGATTTAAATCAAGAAAAGAAGCAGAGGTTTTTCTCGGAGGAAAAACAGAAACATAAAAAAAAAGAGAAGAACATACACTATTGGCAAGCTTAGGCAATCTCGGGGAAAAGAAGGGAAAGGTGAGTGATTAATCAATCTCATGAGGCTAAGGCATTAAGACCCAAGTTAAGGGCAGCCATTTTATTTCTTTTGTGCTTGATCAACTTGTTTTACTTTCTCTGAATTAATGAATGCTGAGCATGGTTGGTGTATTGATAGATTTTTGGTTGATGCTTTGATATGCTTCATTTGATTGTTTGATAATAGTAATGCCATGATCTCTGGGATGGATCCAGTATCATAAACCATCAGTTTGTATTTATGATAGTAAGATAAATACAATTTTATTATGAAGTAGGGTAAAACTGAAAGATAAGCCAGGCAGTGTGAACAAAGGAGGTTCATGCTTATGTCTAGTTTGTTTTAAATTAGAAATGAACAATGCAATAAAATTATTCATGTGCTGATTTGTTCAGATCTAAGGTTAAAAATGTTTTTGGGGTTTTTCTCTAAAAACCTTACCCTATGTTCACAATAGAATTAAGCATAAGAATTTTTAATGGAACCCTACTGGATTTGTTAAGAGATCATGACATTCTGGAATACAGAAGTATACAAGTGATAAAACAAATTTTTGAATGAGACAACTGGAAAGAAAAAGGAAATGAAAACATGACATTCATGAATGAATGTAGGGTCAGTTGAAATCCCTGAGTAAGATTAACTCTCTCTCTCTGATTCATAGAAAAGAAAGAAAGCAAAAGCAATCAAGGAGTTAATAAAAATCTTTCTGAAATAAGAAATGAGACTGGTCACTAGATTATAAAACTAATCTAGGAGAAAAGCCTTGATCTATTCATCATAAGGAGTATGATGGGTATGTGCATGACTTGTTTAAGTCCTATAGGCCTTTGTGCAGGGGTTAACAGAATTGAGTCCCTTGCAATGCACACATGGTGTTCAATGGCAAAAGAGATATGACCAAATTAAATTGATAAATCAAGTTTTAATGTTGAGTTATGGAAATTAAAATGAGTTAATTCCATAAGAATGGGTGTACATGTATACTGGATTGAATGATTGAATGGTTGCTTGTGTGCATGAATGTGGTAGGAGCTTAGATACAAATAATTATCCAGTTATACCATGAATTCAAAAATCTTCAAGTATTTTAATACCCTGCACTGCAATTTAAAAATGACAAAATATTGTATTTTGATTTCACTCATACCAGAATTATATTCTGACCCTATTTGTTGCTTTGTAACATCTGGGGTGTCTCATTTCTATGGAGGCAGCTCTAGATGTTGCTGCAGGAAATGATGCATAGGAAACTTGTGTGCATGGGCAATTGAAGATTACTTGCATTTAGAATGTTTAAGGAGTTTTTGGCAGTTATGTTGTAATAATTAGGCCAGGCCAAAAATATCATTATGGTTTAAGTATTATCTGGATTGATATGTGTTTGTTTTTTTTTCTGAGAAGTGAACTTGTAGGAATCCTTTAGTATTATTCATACTTGCATATGTGGGTTGCTATTTTAAAAGAGTTAAATCTGCATAGTCTCTGGTGGAGAAAGATTTTGGAGACCATGTCATGTAATTTTGATATGTGCTCATGTCTCCTGTAGAAATGTTTGATGAACCTTAAAAAAAATGGTAGAGCAGAAACATCATAGGAAGAAAAGAATAGAGTAAAAATCAATGAATTTGTAAAGGTTGAGTTGAATCTAAACTGGCTAACCAGTAGGCTTAACCATGACTTATAATTGATATAGGTCCATGCAAGGCTGAAAGGCATAGCCTGAATCTGGTGGGGCATTTGATTTCCCCGGTGAAAACATGTATTGCTTGGAGAAATAAGCTCATTTACCTGCTTAGTAATTGTAGACTCTACTGCACCTATGCTTAGCTAATTCCTGCTATTTCGATACTTAATTCAAATCTGGTAGTGTTGGGTCATAATCAAAACCTTTGATAAATTATAAATGCATATGGTCTTGTTTGTAATGAGCATTCCCACCATTCAATAGAACAGTGACCACAACATTGTTCTCTTCATTAGAAAATATAAAATATCTTCATCATAAGTTCACCTGGAAGTCTTGCATTTTGTCTGATCCTTTTTATTCACTTTGCCTTGAGTTTACTGACTGCACACATGACCTTAGTCTCTGTTTAGCATGATAGTTTGAGTTAGCATTTTGATATGACTGTATTGTTTTCCTCTGCTAGCCTTAAAAATTAGCTTGTCATTACAAACACCCTCATGATTATTGCAACTTCTAAATCAAAACATGGATATTCCCTCTGATATAAAAGCTGTTTGAAATTGAAATGAGTAAAACAAGCTAACCTAATAAACATGAGTCAGGTTGAACACTTTTTACTTAAAATAGAACAATATGTATCAAATCACAAAAATCCCAGGATTAAAAGGGTATGGCTTGTAAATTCAGGAGTCAATAAATTTGTGAGGTAGAACAAGAAAATAAGAGCACCAGTAATATTTAATCCTAAAGTTAATCAAGCTGGAGTTCTAAAAAGAAATAAATATATATGATAAATAGAAAAAGCTATGTGACACCAAATCTCTAATATGAGAATTAAGGTGGGAAAGAGTTTCTTTGCTGTTTAATCACTCTGAAAAGCAAAGAACCATTTATATATCTTCATATATGTAAATGATAGGATTTATTTAAATACTGATATATTTATATTAGTAAAATTCAGGATCTTGGGGAATCAAATTAAGGGAAGTGATCCATTGTAAAGTATATTTGTATGTATTGTAAAAAAAAAATTCTAACAGAAAATTCTATATAAATATATGATAAGAGAAGTGGGTCACTTCAGTTGGTATCAGAGCTATGTTGTTAAAACATAGCATAAATATATTATCCAATTTCCTTGAAGGGGTAAAATTAAAAAAAAAATAAGTATATATACAATAATGATGGAAATAAATATCCACAATAGGAATGAATTGCATAAAATAATTAAATTAGAAAAATGACTAACTAGCTATGCAATTGAATAGTGAATCATGGTAGGAAGACCACCAAGTCATGGAGCAGGACCCTCCAATACAACACCAATGGTCAATTTGCAAGATTTGGTGAGGGCATTTAGAGAGGGAGCAGTGCACAGGGAAGAGAATCCTCATGAGGAACTAGCCAAACTGTTGAAGACATTCTCAAATTTAGGAGGCAAGGATTTTGAAGGCACTGAGGGAGTTAGGGGAGTGCAGATATGGCTAAGAACTTTGGAAAGGATATTTGCAGATACGCAAGTTAATGACCAAAGGAAGAGGCAGATAGCTTCAAGGAGACTTAAAGGAGAAGCTTTAGATTGGTGGGAGGTGATCATCACAGGAAGGCCGGAAAATGAGATAACATGGGATCAGTTCAAGGAGATGCTTGAGGCAAGGTTCGTTCCAGCAACAGCTAAGGCAACATTGCTTGAGGAATTTATAAGGCTAAGGCAGGGACCAATGAGTGTGACTGAATACACTCAAAAATTTGAGAGCTTATCCAAGTATGGAACTATGCTTATAGGAGATGAAGAATCAAAGAATTCAAGATTTATCTAAGGACTAAATGCAGGTCTGGGTAGAGCAATGTTACCATACAAGGATAAAACATTTGATCAAGTCATAGATCTTGCTCTTTCCTTTGAACGACATGACAATGCAAGGGGAAAATTTAGGAGCATGAGGGCTAACAATCAAAAGAAAGGGAAAAATAGGACACATCCCTATGACAAAAAGAAAATGGAAGGAACAACCACTGGGGAAGCTAAGAAGAAGGGCACTTGTTACAATTGTGGCAAAGAAGGACACATGAGTAATAAGTGTCAAGCAGCCAAGAAGGCACCATTCAGCTGCTATAACTGTGGGAAGGAAGGCCATATTAAAAGGAACTGCCCAGAATTCAAAAGGGGAGCAAAGGTAGGAGCACTTGAGGGCAAAGCAAAAGCAACTGTAGTGGGAAGTTCTGGACAATTGGAAGGTATACTTCTAATTAAATATCACCCCATCTCAGTTATATATGACACTGGAGCAACACATTCATTAATATCCCAAGACATAGTGAATAAATTGACTCTCACATGCTATTTAGTTGATAATCCCTTGTTTATTCAAAGCCCACTGGGTAGCTCTTGTTTGCTAGGATTAAAATGTCTGGGGGTAGAATTAAACATAGGAGGAAATGTGTTTAAATCTGATTTGTTTGTATTGAAATACCCTGGAATAGGAATTATTTTAGGGGTAGATTGGTTGAGCAAATTCAAAGCAATTTTGAATTTGGAAAATTTCACTATTTCTCTGAAAACAGAAAATGGTAAGAATATTATAATCATGAGTGAAATTGCTAAAATCAATTACCTTAACCAAATATATAGCATGACTGAGAAAGAATTAACACTGGAAGACATAAAAATTATAAATGAATACCCAGATGTCTTTGGTGAAGTCATAGGTGTTCCAGAAAATAGGCAAGTAGAATTTCAAATAAGACTAATCCCAGGAGCCAGTCCAATCATCAAGAAACCTACTAGGATGGGTCCTAAAGAACTTGTGGAATTGAAACATCAATTGGAAGAACTGGAGCAGAAAGGCTTCATAAGGCCTAGTAGTTCAAACTGGGGTTCTCCAGTTGTATTTGTGAAGAAGCAAGATGGTACTTTGAGAATGTGCATTGATTATAGGGACTTAAACAAAGTCACCATTAAAAACAAATACCCACTTCCTAGAATTGATGATCTATTCGATCAATTGAATGGAGCAAAGGTCTTTTCAAGGCTAGATTTAGCCTCTGGGTTTCATCAGATGAAGGTGGAGGAAGAAAGCATTAAGTATACTGCCTTCAACACAAGGTATGGATTGTATGAATTTTTGGTGATGCCTTTTGGATTGACAAATGCACCATCATATTTTGTAGATTTAATGAATAGAACATTTAGAGATTTTCTAGACAAATTTGTGGTTGTCTTTATTGATGACATATTAGTGTATTCAAAATCAGAAGAAGATCATGCAAAACACTTGCATCTGGTTTTGTCTAGACTGAGGGCACATGATTTAAAAGCCAAATTCTCTAAATGTACATTTTGGCAGAAGGAAGTAAAATTTTTGGGGCACATAGTATCACAACAAGGGGTTAGTGTAGACCCAAATAAGGTGATGGCAGTGCAATCTTGGAGTAGACCCAAATCAGTAACTAAGGTGAGGTCATTTTTGGGAATGGCAGGCTATTATAGGAGATTTATAAAAGATTTTGCAAGGATAGCTATCCCATTGACCAAGCTAACTAAAAAGGAGCAACCCTATGTGTGGACAGAGAAGTGTGAACAAGCTTTCATATCACTAAAGAAGGCACTGGTAGAAGCTCCAGTTTTACAAGTGCCAGAGGGTAATGAAGAATTAGTAGTTTACACAGATGCTAGTGGATCTGGATTGGGGGCAGTGCTTATGCAACATGGTAGAGTCATAGCTTATGCATCAAGGCAACTCAAGCCAAATGAAACTAGGTATGCTACACATGACTTAGAACTAGCTGCTGTAGTGTATGCATTGAAACTATGGAGACATTATTTATTGGGTGCTAAGTTTGAATTGTTTACTAATCACAAGTCACTTAAATATTTGTTTTCCCAAAAAGACTTGAACATGAGGCAACATAGGTGGGTAGAATTTCTAGCTGCCTATGATCTTGATATATTATACACCCTAGGAAAAGCTAATAAAGTGGCAGATGCATTAAGTAGACATCAAACAAGATTGGCCAGCTTAATGATGACTGAGTTTAAGGATTTAACAATCCTTAGTGAAGTGGAGATGAAGGAAGGAATTAGTGCACCAGATAATGTGCCTAATGATATGATTGAATATGGTAAACTAAGCCTCATTTCTTTAAAGTCAACTCTGGTTGATAAAATAGGACAAATGCAGAATCAAGATATAAATTTGAAGGAGAAAAAGAACATGATATCCCAAGGCATGACAGTGGAAAACTATGAGGTAGATGATAAGGGATACTTAAGGAAAAAGGGGAAACTCTGCATACCAAATGTAGAGGAACTAAAGCAAGAAGTTATGGATGAGCATCACAAAACAAAGTATACTATCCATCTAGGTGGTACAAAAATGTACCATGATCTCAAGAGAAATTATTGGTGGCCAGGAATGAAAGGAGCAGTAGCAAAATATGTGGCAAATTGCTTGACATGCCAACAAGTAAAGGCAGACTATCAAAGACCCTCAGGCCTATTGCAACCTTTGGAAGTGCCTACTTGGAAATGGGAGAGTATATCAATGGATTTTGTGGATGGTTTGCCAAGAACAAGGAGGGGAAATGATAGTATTTGGGTAGTGGTTGATAGACTCACAAAAACAGCACACTTCATCCCAATAAGTTCAAACAGAAATGCTCACAAGCTAGCTCAATTGTTTGTGAAGGAGATAGTGAGATTGCATGGCATCCCCAAGACTATCATTAGTGACAGAGATACTTTGTTTACTTCAAGGTTTTGGAGTAGCTTTCAAGAAGCTATGGGGACAGAATTAAGCCTAAGCACATCCTACCATCCACAAACAGATGGGCAAACTGAGATTGTTAATAAAATTTTAGAGGATTTGCTGAGAGCATGCATACTTGATTTTGGAGGCAACTGGGAGGATCATATTTATTTAGCTGAGTTTGCTTATAATAATAGCTACCAGTCCACTATAGGAATGGCTCCATTTGAGGCTTTGTATGGGAAGCCTTGTTTATCTCCTGCATGTTGGATGGAGGCTGGTGAAAGGGTGTTGCTTGGACCAGACCATGTAAAAGAAACTTCTGCAAGGATTGAATTAGTGAGGCAAAGAATGAAAGTAGCTCAAGAGAGACAGAAAGCTTATGCAGATAAAAAGAGAAGGCCAGTAGAATTTAAGGTGGGAGACTATGTGTTTCTCAAAGTTTCACCAATGAGGAAAATATTGAGATTTGGCAAAGCAGGGAAATTGTCACCAAGGTATATAGGACCATATGAAATTGTTCAAAGAATAGGGACTTTAGCTTATAGGTTGAAGTTACCAGAGGAATTGAGCAAAATACATGATGTATTTCATGTATCCCAACTGAGAAGATGGGTGCATAACAAAGAGTCCATTCTTGAATCTCCTACACATGTTGAAATTCAAGAAAATCTGGTTTATAAAAAGGAACCAGTGGGCATTGTGGCTAGAGAAGAAAAGAAACTGAGAAATAAAATAATTAAACTAGTTAAAATCCAATGGAGTTTGGATGGGAATGATTGCACTTGGGAGGCTGAAGAGAGGATAAAGGATAAATATCCTAAGCTGTTTTCTGCTTGAGGTATGTTAAAATTTTTTTTTATGAGACCTTAAAAATTATTTAAGTATGTTTGATTGATTGAGAATGAATGAGTTCCTGAAATTTCATTTAAAATAGAAATTAAGCTTTGTATACATTTAGATGGAAATGTATGAGAGAATAATTGTGGGACACAATTCCTTTTAGGAGGAGAGTATGTGAAGACCCAAATTGTTGAGATTAGAATAATTAAAAAAAAAGAGAAAACTTTCAAAAACCAAATATATATATATATGTAGTCTGGAGATAAATATTGAGAATGAGTTAAAAGTAATAATAGTTGAATTGAGTGAGTCTTATATTCACATGTAAACATATACATATATGTATCTTGAATATAAACAGTAATAAGAAATAGAATTTCAGAGGGAAGAGGATATATAACTGAGTGTATATATGGACATATGTTACCATATGTTGTATTTATATGTATATACCCAGAAAGAATAAACATAAGATAAGTAAAGAAAGAACACCAGAGTAATTAAGAATATGTATACACTTACATATCCAGAGAAAACAGATGGTTTCAGGTATTAACTAGGGGTTAATTGATAAAGAGGATATACATGTATATATTACAATTTAACATAAAGAGAATAAAAATAATTCTGTAAAGAGAAAATTGTTTTCAACAATTAGGTAAGGAAAAAGATGATATATTCTTTGATAAAATAAGATGCCTTAAAAAACCAGTTTTATATTAGTTATACATAAGTAAAATTTTGAAAGATAAGCCACATGAAAATAATATACAAATGAA
This sequence comes from Allium fistulosum, assembly GCA_030737815.1. NCBI lineage: Eukaryota > Viridiplantae > Streptophyta > Magnoliopsida > Asparagales > Amaryllidaceae > Allium > Allium fistulosum. Next base: position 872,316,137 of record CM060902.1, read on the forward strand.
ACATGCAAATTGCATGTACACAGGGAAAAGCAGTAGATAACTGCTTTTACCAGAAATAGAAACCAGGGGAAAATGGCACATTTAGCCATAACAGCACACACATAATTCTTGAGTGATGTGAGGATAAAAGGGGTTTTTCCCTTCAGTAAAACCCTAGTGAAAATGATTTAAATCAAGAAAAGAAGCAGAGGTTTTTCTCGGAGGAAAAACAGAAACATAAAAAAAAAGAGAAGAACATACACTATTGGCAAGCTTTGGCAATCTCGGGGAAAAGAAGGGAAAGGTGAGTGATTAATCAATCTCATGAGGCTAAGGCATTAAGACCCAAGTTAAGGGCAGCCATTTTATTTCTTTTGTGCTTGATCAACTTGTTTTACTTTCTCTGAATTAATGAATGCTGAGCATGGTTGGTGTATTGATAGATTTTTGGTTGATGCTTTGATATGCTTCATTTGATTGTTTGATAATAGTAATGCCATGATCTCTGGGATGGATCCAGTATCATAAACCATCAGTTTGTATTTATGATAGTAAGATAAATACAATTTTATTATGAAGTAGGGTAAAATTGAAAGATAAGCCAGGCAGTGTGAACAAAGGAGGTTCATGCTTATGTCTAGTTTGTTTTAAATTAGAAATGAACAATGCAATAAAATTATTCATGTGCTGATTTGTTCAGATCTAAGGTTAAAAATGTTTTTGGGGGTTTTCTCTAAAAACCTTACCCTATGTTCACAATAGAATTAAGCATAAGAATTTTTAATGGAACCCTACTGGATTTGTTAAGAGATCATGACATTCTGGAATACAGAAGTATACAAGTGATAAAACAAATTTTTGAATGAGACAACTGGAAAGAAAAAGGAAATGAAAACATGACTTTCATGAATGAATGTAGGGTCAGTTGAAATCCCTGAGTAAGATTAACTCTCTCTCTGATTCATAGAAAAGAAAGAAAGCAAAAGCAATCAAGGAGTTAACAAAAATCTTTCTGAAATAAGAAATGAGACTGGTCACTAGATTATAAAACTAATCTAGGAGAAAAGCCTTGATCTATTCATCATAAGGAGTATGATGGGTATGTGCATGACTTGTTTAAGTCCTATAGGCCTTTGTGCAGGGGTTAACAGAATTGAGTCCCTTGCAATGCACACATGGTGTTCAATGGCAAAAGAGATATGACCAAATTAAATTGATAAATCAAGTTTTAATGTTGAGTTATGGAAATTAAAATGAGTTAATTCCATAAGAATGGGTGTACATGTATACTGGATTGAATGATTGAATGGTTGCTTGTTTGCATGAATGTGGTAGGAGCTTAGATACAAATAATATCCAGTTATACCATGAATTCAAAAATCTTCAAGTATTTTAATACCCTGCACTGCAATTTAAAAATGACAAAATATTGTATTTTGATTTCACTCATACCAGAATTATATTCTGACCCTATTTGTTGCTTTGTAACATCTGGGGTGTCTCATTTCTATGGAGGCAGCTCTAGATGTTGCTGCAGGAAAGGATGCATAGGAAACTTGTGTGCATGGGCAATTGAAGATTACTTGCATTTAGAATGTTTAAGGAGTTTTTGGCAGTTATGTTGTAATAATTAGGCCAGGCCAAAAATATCATTATGGTTTAAGTATTATCTGGATTGATATGTGTTTGTTTTTTTTTCTGAGAAGTGAACTTGTAGGAATCCTTTAGTATTATTCATACTTGCATATGTGGGTTTCTATTTTAAAAGAGTTAAATCTGCATAGTCTCTGGTGGAGAAAGATTTTGGAGACCATGTCATGTAATTTTGATATGTGCTCATGTCTCCTGTAGAAATGTTTGATGAACCTTAAAAAAAATGGTAGAGTAGAAACATCATAGGAAGAAAAGAATAGAGTAAAAATCAATGAATTTGTAAAGGTTGAGTTGAATCTAAACTGGCTAACCAGTAGGCTTAACCATGACTTATAATTGATATAGGTCCATGCAAGGCTGAAAGGCATAGCCTGAATCTGGTGGGGCATTTGATTTCCCCGGTGAAAACATGTATTGCTTGGAGAAATAAGCTCATTTATCTGCTTAGTAATTGTAGACTCTACTGCACCTATGCTTAGCTAATTCCTGCTATTTCGATACTTAATTCAAATCTGGTAGTGTTGGGTCATAATCAAAACCTTTGATAAATTATAAATGCATATGGTCTTGTTTGTAATGAGCATTCCCACCATTCAATAGAACAGTGACCACAACATTGTTCTCTTCATTAGAAAATATCAAATATCTTCATCATAAGTTCACCTGGAAGTCTTGCATTTTGTCTGATCCTTTTTATTCACTTTGCCTTGAGTTTACTGACTGCACACATGACCTTAGTCTCTATTTAGCATGATAGTTTGAGTTAGCATTTTGATATGACTGTATTGTTTTCCTCTGCTAGCCTTAAAAATTAGCTTGTCATTACAAACACCCTCATGATTATTGCAACTTCTAAATCAAAACATGGATATTCCCTCTGATATAAAAGCTGTTTGAAATTGAAATGAGTAAAACAAGCTAACCTAATAAACATGAGTCAGGTTGAACACTTTTTACTTAAAATAGAACAATATGTATCAAATCACAAAAATCCCAGGATTAAAAGGGTATGGCTTGTAAATTCAGGAGTCAATAAATTTGTGAGGTAGAACAAGAAAATAAGAGCACCAGTAATATTTAATCCTAAAGTTAATCAAGCTGGAGTTCTAAAAAGAAATAAATATATATGATAAATAGAAAAAGCTATGTGACACCAAATCTCTAATATGAGAATTAAGGTGGGAAAGAGTTTCTTCGCTGTTTAATCACTCTGAAAAGCAAAGAACCATTTATATATCTTCATATATGTAAATGATAGGATTTATTTAAATACTGATATATTTATATTAGTAAAATTCAGGATCTTGGGGAATCAAATTAAGGGAAGTGATCCATTGTAAAGTATATTTATATGTATTGTAAAAAAAAATTCTAACAGAAAATTCTATATAAATATATGATAAGAGAAGTGGGTCACTTCACACAGATTCAACCAAGTATTTGTATTGGCTATGTATTTAATAACATAGCTCTGATACCAACTGAAGCAACCCTCCCTAGTCTACAAATTGTTTGAGTGACTCAATTTAGTTTATGCTAAATTCGGGGTTACTTACTTCCAAAACCAACTATTTCCTCTTTTTTTTATCATTTTATTTATTTCCCAAGATCCAACTTGATCAATATAGAAATATTGATATACTTCTTGTACAAAAAACTATTTGTATATACATATAAACATACAAATCATTTTAATTCTAATATCAGAGTTTTTTTTTGAATAAAGAATAACTCAGTTTATTCTAAACAAAATAACTATGTTTTAGCCATAGTAAAAAGGATTGGGAAAAGCCCTCTCCCATTTAAATCTTTGTGCAATTATTTTCAAACTAATTCTTGTTTGTTTGTTTGTGTTTACCTCTGTATATTTAATGAAACATGTGAGTTGAGTCATAACACTTAGACTTTTGCAATATGGCTTTTCAGATAGCACAGCAGAAGGTTGTGCATGCTTCTGTGCACCTGTGTGCACATAAACATGTACAACTGCTATTTACTACACCTTAGTTTGCAGATTGATCAACTTGATTAGGTTGGATCCCTATACTGTCTTGTTATGATTACTATCTCTGCTTATTCATTTAAAACCTCAAACTCATACAAAAAAATCTGAGTTCATGCTTCCTTTGTTTTTTTTCCTTTTCTACCTATGGGTTTATCCTTACTTCATAATGTTACAGTTAGTTTGTAAATAGGTTCTAACCTCTAAACAATCTAACACATATGTATACATTACTGGTTCACATATGCTTCAGATTTACTACTGTTCACTGCTTGACTCATGAAAATTTGCATACTTACAGGTTATGATATAAAGCTAAACACATTTATCTTTTCTACTGAAAGCAGTTTCATCCCATAATAACCTTTTAGACCATTCCTTACATCACCATCAAAATCCAACACAAATACAATATTATTACAGAAAGTCTTCTAATTAAAAATAAAACATGAAGGACATTCTTCAGCAAACATTCATAGTTCACTGAATCACCAAATTTCTTCTTAACATCACACATCTGCATCTTATCACTTAGCCTTCTCTTTTCCTGTAGACATCTCATGATCTACTCCATAATACATATGAAGCACCCATTTGATGCAAGCAACAAACAGGCCAGACTTATGTCTGGTGTGAGTAGAATCACTTGTTGATGCATAAAGACTAATGAAGTATGTTCCATTATTATAGTTTCTGTTCTCAGAGGCTAAATATTTTATTCAAGATAACAAGTCTCCTTCTCATGTTCAAATTTACAAAGTGTTTATCCAGTGGTGTATGTGTAATGACAAGGGTGTATTCTTAGACTAACTTGTCATCAAAACATTGGTCCAGAAATCCTATCAACCATCATACATACACACAAGTTGGTGCTAACACCCAAAACATGCACAATCATACATAAACATGCACAGACCATATTCATGGTATTGGGCCAAAGTATCAAACCTGAGTCTACATGTTAGGACTCCCATATACTTCTAGCCTATTTACCCTTGCATGTATAATTATTTCATGTTATTCTAAAGTCCAGTATTACATTCATGGTTGCATTGGTGCACACTGCCTAGAACCACTACCTGGTTTCCAGTGCACTATAAGCTATTTGGGCATAAACATGCCATGTGCAAACTCACACCCCAGCCTTGATGCGAGCCAACCACTATGTCATACCCACTTCCCTCATACCCAACCTGATAGAGGTGACCCACATCCTTAGTTTAATCACTAAGTTCTTTCATATGACCCAATATTACAGATGCAGTGTCATGCCCAAAACTGTGGTATGTTAACTAATATGTGCTAGCAGTTTTCATACATCCATCAATCATTCACCCATTCATCCATTCAACAATTTAATCAGTCACACTTGTAGATATTTCAAGTCAGTTTCATTCAGAGATATATCTTTAGCTAAGCATAGGTCTGAGCATTTTAGAAAGTGAAATGCCTCTGTGGTTTCCCCAGTAATAAGGTTCTCACAATCAATCCACATATTAAAGTGTGTTTGCTTGTTACTCAACCCTATTTCCAAAGAATACTTACTGATGGATTAGGACTCAACACATGGAAATTCCATTGCGCCCCAACCATCTTTTCAGTTGCAAGACATAAGCCAGAGAACCCCTTCCTCTTACTGCCTTGCATCCTACTTTCCTTATTAATCCATGCTTTAACTAAAAAAATTTCTCAAATTCATAAACATATAAATAAATCGGTTGTTATTCCTTCAATAAGTTGTCATATATAAACAAGCATAGGTTGAGTGACAACAAAACAATGAAAGTTACAAAATCTCAGGAACAACAGAAAATTTCTAAACTAAGAAAATGCAAGCAAAACATCAAACATAAATTAAAATAACTAAAGGTTAATGGCTGCCTTTCATAGGTCTTAATGCCTTGCCAAGTGAGGATTTACTCACCATAGTTCTCCTTCCCAAGTCTTGGTTCAGGCCTGCCATTGATTTTCTAAACTGCTGCCTATTTTTTTCTAATTTTTGTTTCCTGGTTCTAACATGTAACCGTAGGAAATAATGATGTATATAAGGGAGTTACTAGGGTTTTAAGGTTAGTTAAGTAATTTATTTTTATCAAAATTCCCATCACCATTTCTGGTTTCACCCATAGTTCACCCTCTCCACTTTACTTTCCCACCATTTCTTTTTTTTTTCTTGTCTTGGCTACTTTTGGCAAATTTCTCCACATATTATTTGCATGACTGTGGCTCAGACATTATTTGTCTTTTCTAGTTTTAATCATGTATATAAACCTACTTGTATAACCAGCTATATGTGTGTATGAATCAAACATTTTGCACATCATATATATTCATGCATTTCCTACCTACACAATCAACTATGCTCCTATTTAATCTATGGAAATTAAGACTAAAGTCTGCCTAAGTTATTTATGTATTGTAACTAGGCTAATGTGTACACACTAACAAGTCATGTACTCATTTGTTATTACTGCTATTTTGTATTTATTTATAAGGCCTCTACTCACAAAAGTGCCTTGTTCATGTAGCTGACTAAAACAGTGTGCACATGCACAAGAGCACGCACACTCATACACACACAAGTATTTTCAGAGAAAAAGTTTTATTTTAATTAATTATCTTTCTTTTATAAAATATTCAAAATACATATATTATATTTTTATATATATATATATATACTTGCCTAACTATGGGCTGTCACAGGCTTCGTTCGTGCAGGTTGAAGGGAAGGTGAAGTGTAAGGGGGAGGATTGGCGACTTGAGGATGAAGGCATGAGGAAGGTTGTCAGCCTAGTTGATTGTTTGGGTTGATCTACTCAGAGCAGGAAGTATTGCAAGGTGATGAGGTGCTGTTGTTTAACGATGATAGGCAGTGTCGCGAGTTTTTGTGTGGCGATTTGGTGAGGACAGAAGCAAGGCAAGGTGGCGACGATCTCTAGTGTTTTTGCAGCAGTTATGAGGCGGGCAGTGGAGATGGAAGAGAAGGTATCTCTGACTATGTTAATTTAACTTATAAAGTTAAATATATTATTAATTATTCACTTATCGTATAATTAAGCTATTTATCTCAGTGATAATAAGTTCATTAATCCATATTAAATTTATACGAGGTCCAAAATAAATGAAATCAAGACAAGTTTGTATTCGTAGACAAGAAATATACAAGCTGGATTTAAAAATGGGATCGGTCAGCAAATTCGAAAATAAAGGTGAGAATTTCTCACTCCTTTGGATCACCACTTTCAAATTTAAATGTTTAAAATTTAAATTGTTTGATGTTTGATTGGATTGTTGAAAAATAATTATCTGTTCAATGATATATATTATATATATAGTAGTATATATATATATATATATTAGTAATTGGAGTGATATCCTCGTATGTTTTAGCGGATAAGACCCTATGCGCCCCGCATAATAGCGGATGACCCTTTATACTGCGATATCCCCCTCAAAGTGGGATTGGTATTTTTATGTTGAATTAACATCTGTGGATGCAGGGAAACAGGTTGGAGGGATCCAACTGGATTCCTCAAATATATTATTTATTTTTCATATATAGAGATGTATGATTTGTGTAGAATAATCTATTGTAGATTATTGTAGTGATTTGAATTATTGGATGCTTTTGTAGCACTGGCCTGAATTTTGATAATTTAAATACTATAATTTTTTTTAAATGTATGGAATTGAAGGGAATTTGATATAAAAATATATATTGGAATTGGATTTATTTTAAAGAAATTGAATCAGGAAAATATATTTGATTTTTGGGTATACTTAACTGTTGTGAACTTTTAAAATGAAGATTTTAAAAAAATGACTTATATAAAAGAATTTATAAATGGTATCTGGGAATATGAAAAGGAGTTAAAACCAATGTTAAAAAAATAGATTGGAAGTATAAATGTGATTTATAAGAAATAAATTTATATAATGGAGTTTTATTAATAAGATTTGTTTTATAAATAAGTGAAACTCAAAGGAGTTATGAATTTATAAACGATGTTTATAAATAAGGAAATGATGGTCAGTTGATAAATTGGAAATATGGATTTACGATGTGAATTTATATCGAGTTATGGAAATCATTTGGGAAAGAAATAGTGGAATCTATCTTTGAATATGAGAATGGTGATAAAATTGAGATATAATCGATGTGATACGAATCGAGAGGGATTTATAAATTGGAATTGGAAATGTTGGATTTTTAAATAGATTTTGGTCGAGGAATTAAAATTGTTTTAATAGGATTTTAAATTACTATACTATGTAACTAAAATTATCATTTATAATATTCTGAATAGTAGTTATTCTAATATTTAATATTTATTGAAATAAATTCTAATTTTATAAATCAGTTTTGTAAATAAATTAGTTATTTAAATGTGATTTGGAAATGAGTTATTGATGTTATTTAAAATGTTTTTGATATTTTAAATTTACTTAAAACATATTTTAAAATAAACTATTATCCTTTAAAAATACTTATTATATATATATATATATAGTTTTAAAAGATTGGAATTTATTTATAAATCCTCTCGAGATTGCAAACAAAGTTATTTAATGGATATGATTTTATAAAAGAGAAAATCTGATAATAAAATTCTTGAAACTTAAGGGAGGTTCTGAAATATTAGAAATAAGAACTTCGGGGTTGAATCTGAAGTCATAGAGAAGTTATAGATAAATAGAAGAGATTATAAGTAGATATAATCAAATTTTGAAAAGGAAAAGGAATAAATGTAAATTCCGAAGACTTATGCGATAAGTCGTGAAACATTCTCTTAAGTATTGATATTTAAAGGGATTTTTGAAAATAAGACTTATTATATTTTCCTATGTATAGAAAATGGAAATTTGGGAATATTCTAAGTGTTGAGATGTTTGGGAGTATCCTGTTACGGATTTAAGTATTTGAAAGTTGTTTTCAAATGTTGGAAGAAATTGATATATCGTTTAAGGATATTTAGGAAATAAATATTTTGGGAAAATTTATAATAAGGCATAGTGACTGCTTATGGATATTTTATTGATAGTTAAATAACCGACTATCAATATTGGCCAATTTCGTTAATCGTTTCGAAGAGACCGGGATCGGATTTAATTATCCGAAAACCACTTCGATCCAGTTTGAACGTAACGAATGAATACCGTGAAGATGATGAAGACAGTGATTCGGTTTGTCCAGACCTAGGACAACTTGTATGGATGAATACTATCAGAACATCGTCATTGGAGGACGATGAGCATTCTAAGTAAAAATTTCTCTTAAACGGTAACGCTTAGCCTCGAACCTCATCAACCGGGAATGACTATGTAACGACCCGGGATTTTCGATCCCGAAAATTCCAGATAGTTAGAAAAAGAAGAAAGAGATAGAAGAAAAGAAACAGAAAACCAAACTCAAAATCTCACATTCGCAGCGGATAAAATATAATATCAAATATTATTCTTTAAACAAGGAAAACTGTATCAGTCAATTACATTTTAGTACATCAGAGTTACAACATTTCACAATCACTGGACAGTTAAAATCAACTTGTTCTAGATATATAACAATATATCACAGCAGAGTACTCTCCATACGTTCCTGCCATCCAGCTCGTCTGCTGAGCTCCAGAATGTCCTTACCTGAAAGTCTGTAATACTCGGTCTGACCTGAGCATTACATCAAAGTAACACCCGGGTCAGGCTGGAAACCAGCGTGAGTAAACCCATATAATTTGAAATACTAAGTTCAAACCATAAAAGAAAAACCCGGGGTAACTCGTACTTCACTACGAGTTCATTACTTGTTATGCTCAACACTTATTTCACAAATCAATCCCTAAGTACCCTTACTTAGTTTTTAATGGTCCAGTTTACTTAAATTATTCCATTCCAGCCATTTAATTTACAAATCAAATCTATAAAGAATTATAGATTACTAATCGAAGTGGTTTCGGGTATTTACTGATACCCGACCCCGGTCTCTTCGGATCCAATATCATCTTAAATCCAAGTTGTTTAAGTGAATACAAATCAGCTTTAAATATAGGTTCTCATATTCTCACAGCAAATCAATTATCGATAGATAACTCATATTATCACAGTTTAACCCACATATCATATCACAATACATCAGTTATCAGACTAGATATTAATTCAATCACTCAATACAGTTCAATCATCTATAGGCCAGATCGATTCATTCTTAATTAATTTAATTAATCTCCAATTAAATTAATCACCGACTTTAAATCACTTAGGTACCTTTAAATTCTACTCACTTAACATTAATTTATTACAACCCAATTAATTAATCATTCTCTAATCATCCATCCTAATTAATCCTTCTTGATTAATTATTCCTTAATTACATTAAGTGATTAACCTTTAATTACCACATAGATTTATTTACCATAACCATTCGCATTAAATAACCTTTAATCACTCTTATTAATTAATGATCCTCTAAGTATTTATACAAATCATATTAACCATTCCTTAATCACTTATACAAATCAACCTTTAGTCAAATCATTTAGTAATTAACTATTCTTAAATCATTCCTTAATGATCCTTTAATTACTTAAAACAATTATTCTTCTAATCACTTTCACCAATCTCATTCAGTAATTATCCATCTAAATTACTCCCTTAAGTAATTATTCTTTTAATCATTTCTATTAATTATTCTCTAATTACTTTTATAAAAAAATCTTTTAATTAATCACATTAACAGATTTCCCATTAATTAATTACCTTGATTAATTACATTCATTAAATTCATTGATTAATTAATCCTCAATTAAATACATTAATTAATTAATTGTTAATTAATTAATCTTTATTAATTAATCAATTTCTCAATAATTAATCTTTGACTATTAAATTAATCAACAACAATCAACCCTTTATTATTCTTGTTTAATTACATTATTAATTAAGTAAACTTCAAGAGTTAACTTACTAATTTAAATAAATAATTCAACTTAATTAATCAAACACTTAAATAAATACTTTAATGTCAAAGAATAATTAAGTGTATTATTAAAACTTCATTATGTTATCTTAAGACATTATGTTACTATTTATTCTATCCGAGCCAAATCCTAGGATATCTCGAACAAAATCCGAGTCCCAACCTTTCAACTTTCTCCTCTTTTTTCTTTTTTTTTAAATTGTTGTAAGATATAATATACGCGGACAACACCACGAGAACCCGAGACCATTCGTTAATCTTCCCGAGATTGACCCGAGGCTCTCTCTTCTTCACCCTCACTAAACACCACTGATGCACAGCGATCACGTGCACGTGCACCGATCGACGGTAAGGCTTTGGCATCCACACCCATCCCTAACAGGTCGCCGTTGCCAAGCTTGTCCATCGCCACTACCCAGTTTCATCAGTTTTACCAGGAATAAAAATTCAAGTTATCGATACATCAACGAACCCAAACCTTCCGATGAAATTCACCACGCCTCATCGATTCCGTCCACCGAAATTCACGCTACCTCGTCTGGAGTAGCACCACCGATTCAAGCTTCGATCTCACCATCTCTAAAGGGTTCCGGTCCACCCACATCAGCACAGTAACTCCCCAAACTCCGTCGACAAAACTGCTAATCTAAACCTAATTCAACATCGTTCCCCCACCACGACGAGTTTGAACTTTAGCGAACAATTTTCCCATGACCATTTCCACACCAGCCATCCCCAGACTCGGGTTCGACGAACCATTCGTTGCCGTTCACAGGCAAATGATAAAAATGCAAAATCCGATCATCTAGCGATTCCAAACAAAACACAAACTTAAAAATCATGGTAACCATATCAAAATTCATGATTTTTCTATACGAATGGGATTATGAAGTCCAAACACGAATTCGTGTTCATCGATTTTCTGATTAAAAGGATTTCCCACCGTATTTTTTTTCTCGAAATATTTCCTAAACAATTCCTCTTAAAACAATTTTTTAAAATGAAATTACCTTCTTACCAATATTTTTCATTTATATATCAAAGCCTAAAATTAGAACAAGAAGGAATTGATTTTCTGTAGCCAGTGATATTAAAACAGAGAGATGTTTTCAAGTATATCAGACATATTCAAGATATATACACATATCTACATAAACATGCAGGCATACTTATTATCTAACAAACACTTTTTATCATCAAACTTCCAGAATTCATTACAACATCAGATATATATATATATATATATATATAAACGAATTCAAGCTTTGGTGTATTGTTTACTCACAGTGAAACCTTGAATAGGGAGACAGAGTTTTGAAATCTGCAACTTCACTTGAAAACTGCAAGTTTAAATTGATTTTGATTTGCTTTTGTTTAACTTAGCTTGCTCTCGAATGAATGAAGAAAAAGAAGACAGGAGTGGATGTACAAATAAGAAAAGGGGTAGGCTGCCTTCTACCGTAAGCTTCTTTTAACCTTTATATTTTTTTTATCTTTGGTCAGAGATTTTTTTTCCTCTTCTTTGACCAGACAAGATTTTGTATGCTAATTTGCTATTTTTGTGGCTTGAGTTGGAGTTTCTTCATCATGATGCTTCCCTATATGTCTACAAGTACTTATGTGAATTGATGTATGAATATATATATATATATATATATATTCATTTGTTTGTATGTATATATTTGCACTTACATTTATTATCACTATGAACATATATATTCATATTCATACATATTAATATTTATTCACTATATATTTACATTTTCCACCATCACTATTTTATATAACCTATATACATATAAGTATACTTATATATTTCTATATGTTTTTAAATACACCCATGTTATATATATTTATATGTGTTCCACATACATACTTACTTATGTATATTCCTATCATCATTTTATACACATTCTTCATATATTTACTTATGTTCATTTTGTCATTATACATGTGTATATATATATATATACATTCTCAATTATATAAACCTTCCTATATTTGATTTTCATATGGGCATACACACACACACACACACATATATATATATGCATTTATATACTTATATACATGTTAAACATCATAAACTTGTATGTATTTTCATTTTTTTTTCTTTTATGGATATTTCATCTTCATTTAAATTATGGAGTTAATATATATACTTTATTTCTATAAGACTTACCATATTCAGAGATTTTATAATTCAATATTTGTTATAGTTTTCAAATCAATTTACATTTGTTCAGATATTTCCATTATCAAAAATTTATTTGTTAGAGTAATAAAATCAACGTTTCAATGATTTAAACCAGTTAATTACCTAATTAACATACGTTAAAAATCCGGGTCGTCACAGACTAAAACATGGGACATACAGCCGGGCTAAGTGGGTCGCACCTAAGTAGGGTATGTTATCACTTTTCTAGATGTCCTCGGAACCCTATTTATCTTAGTTATGGGTAAACATGAAAGTAGAAGCGCTCGATAGTAAGGGTGGGAACACCCGGGGTTGTAACATATTCGGTCTATCCAGGTTAGGGGTAGGTCGGTCTTGTGTAGCAGGGGATCCCGGAGTGTTCCTCGGTACATTGTTCTAGAGGTGTACTGTGATGGGCTGTACCCCAGTGACCCAGTCATTCGATGGAATCCATTCTCCAATAAGCGTAGTACAGTTTTGATTGTGCCCAACTATGCTGAAACGTGAGATGCAAGCATTTCAGATATTTTCTATTTACTTTCTATAGACACTATTATAATATCAAATGATTTTGATAAAAATCGTTTTGGTAATAGTAAGGTAAAAACCCATCATGTTTATGTGTGATGTGGTCTTACGAGATACCTTTGTTTTCAAGGGATTTTGAGGAAAAAATAATAATTCAAATTGAGTGTTTTCTCATGCTGGTTTTCCAGACTGACTCGGGTGTTATTTTATTATAATGCTTGGGTCAGACCGAGTATTATAGATTCAGGTTTAAATGCTATGGAGCTCAGGAGAAGAGCTGGAGGAGTTCATACGTATTTTTGTACTTGGTTATATTTCTGCTGTGTGCAAGTGATTATAACTGCCCAGATTGATGTATCGATTGTTGTACTCTGATGATTGTATGTATATAAACTGTTACAGATTCTTTTGTATAAAAATCTGTTATTATATATTATATTTTGTTCCGCTACCATTGTGAGATTCTGTGTTGTTGTTTCTCTATTTTCTTCTCCCTTTTCTTCTTCTTAACCTAGTTATTCGCTCTTTCATACACTTCGGGTTGACAAGGGTGAATTATTGTCCACTCAAGGGGTACAAAACTGCGGGTCGCTACAAAATGTGTCTTTTGCAACATAGATTTAGAAAACGTAACACACCTATATTTCAATTGTCTGTTAACCAACTCAATTCTTGTAAACACACTCAATATTTTCGACTTTTACGTGACCAACTTTGGTCTTAAGTGTGATTACTACTAGAATGACTTTAGATTTAAGTTTGTGAAAGGTTAGGGAATTTTACTTGATGCTATCTTCATTATCACCTTCTAGTACTTATGGTCTGGAAGGAACCAAAAAATGTTCAACAACGCTATTATTGCTGTGGATAATCTGATTTACGCAACTATGCTTTTCACTTATAATTGGGTTAGAAAATCTGGCTATAAGTTGGCTAAAAATGTCTATTTCATGGAATTTCTTTTAAAAGTAAAAATTCGCCTCGACATCTTAAAGGTAATAATTGTTCATAGCATTGGTAGATACAACATGGCCTTAAGCAATGACCTAATAAATACTTTAGTAAGGACAACTCTATGATTGCTTTTCTCTTGATTGAAAATAACTAATTTTGTTCTACTTTTTGATCACATTTTACTTTTTTCGCTATATATGTATACAAATACTTAATTATATACATATATGGGTTGGACTCGCATTTTTGGTGTGGAGTTTTTCAGTTTCAGGTGATGTATGGATTGGATTGCTTATGCTAAGGCGCTTATTGGATGGATTATTGATAATGGTTTGCTATTACCGATGACCCTTTAATGGCTTACCTTGGAGACTATAAGCTTTATTGGCCTTCATGACGTTTTCAACATTTTGCTTTATATTTCCTTCTATAGTCGTATCTTTCGATCTTAATTTTCTTAACTAATTTAATACTGTAGTATTTAGCTTTTAGGTACGAGAGAGGTTTTTATTTTTTTCTTCTATACATGAGGTTATTCCTGCCTGCCAGGCTTGTCGGTAGCTCATTTTTATAAATGTTGAATAAAATTACATAAGTGCTCTCCTTCATGGGAGGATCGCTCATTTTCCTTAAAAAAAATTAAAACATTATCATTGGTTTATTAATTTATATTTATATATTATTAATTTTGAATGTATTATATATATAATATATTAATACATAAATATTTTTCTTCGGCATAAAAAAATATAGTCGAAATTATAGTTATATCATATTTAGGTATTTTACATCATAATATAACTATTTCAAATTTGAACATTTATATTCATATAATTAAATTTAATATATTTATAATGAAAGTGGTTTAGCATTTTTATAATTAATTTTTTTTGTCAAAACTATGATTATGGTACATTTAAAAAAATTAAATCATAATAAAATTATTTCCAATTTAAAAATTTATGCTTATATATTATATATATTATATATATATTATAAAAAGTTTTCAACAAATTAAAAAAATAGCCGAATATATATTATACGTACATACATATATATTTGTGATATTTAACAGTAAATAATGTTTAAATGATTAAGTATATAAATATGTGTAAATATTACTTTATAGAAAAATGTTTTTATTTTCGGCATATGTATACATTATACATATATAATTTTAAATTAATAGAAACAAATTAAGGATATATAACAACCTTTAATTTTTGATCTTAAATCTAGTTTAAATTAAATTTGTTTGCTAATTCAGATTAGATATTTATATAAATTTAAAATTTTGAAACACAGGCTTGGTCAGATTTATATAATATTTTGAAAACCAATTATATATTTAATTTTATTTAAAAATTTAACTATGGTAAATGACACACACACGTAGACACACACATATGTAAATATATATAGCATGCGAAGTGTGTGTGTGCGTCTATATAGTAGTTATAAATCCCAATATTTACTTATGTATAAGCTTGACCATGTACACTCTATGTTATGTTGCATGTGTGTAACGATCCGATATTTTGGACCATTCAAATCGACAATAAATCCACACATGTCTGACTTGAATAATTCAAAATAACAGATTGAAATAAAAATTTGGCAAAACTCAGCATATGCAGTAAATAAATCAATCACAGAATCACAGACACAGAGTAATACAATAATACGCAGCGGAATAGATAAAATAGTAGTTCATGAAGCTACTATATAAACATCAGAGTTAGAAATAAAATACAACAGAATATCTCAAATACAGTGAAGTCTCCAATCCAAACAGATGACTTTTGTGAACGAATCAACTGGAAAGCTGGAAGCTGAATCAAAAGTTGGGTCTCCAAACGAAGCTCCAATTAACTCCAAAGGTGAGTCTCAAATGTTGTATCACTCAGTCTGACCCGAGCGTAAAGCAAAACACAAAACACTCGAGTCAGGATTAACATTCTTATATCAATAAATCCAACTCAAGTGAAATATCAACTGAAATACAAGTAACTTAAAGGATGTTTGGGATAATCATCCTCCAAGGATCCGTGGAACTATCTACAATGTAGGGATATACACTATAACACCGTGGTCATTTAAATTAAGTTTATACTTCAAAACCCAAATATCATTTCATTTCAAATATATCTATTTTACAAATAGTATATATATAGGTTAATTAATTTATAAAGTAGTATTTATAATTTCCTCAAGTCTCACAAATCGATTCATATTAACTCAAATTCCAAATTCAAATTTATTCAAAGCTCAATTCATCGATTCAATTCAGTTCTAAATATACCATTTAAATTTTCAATATATTTCAAAGCTTTAATATTCAACATTTCAAAGTTAAATTTAACAGTTTCATATAGCACTTGTTTTAACTTTATTATTATTTAATCAGAGAATATTCACTTAATAAATTCAATATCATTTAACTAGCCTTAAATTTCATTTCTACTAAATATTTCCTTAAATTTATTTAAACAAGAAATATTCATTAAATTATTTAAATCAAACTCAAGTTATAAATCATATCTTAAATTCCAATTTCAATAAGCTTTATATTGGTTTAATTAAATAAAATTCTTTACTAAATTCAAATTATCATCCCAACCTTAACTTATTCAAATTTTTACCAAAATCTATTTTGAAATATAAATTTTATACTTAACATATTATATGTATTAAATCCATCTTAATTAAATTAAATATCATTATTAAATCTATATATATCATTACCATTTATATAAAATTTTAAGAATCAATATTTGTTAAAACCATATATTTCTTTCCAAAACCATAGAATTCAATTTCAAAATATTTATATATATATGGACCAACGGTGTTTGTATATGTATTTATCATATGGTTAAGTGATACGGATATTTATCATTTCAATCCGAAATTAATATATACGGGTAGATATCATTTCAACCCGTAATTCCAATTTCAATCAAATGAAAATCGCTCGGGTCTATCATTTCAACCCATAACGATTTTCTCCTATTCTAAAGTCCGTTCGGGTATGTATCATTTCAACCCATAGTGATTTCTATACTAACAGGGAACTTGCAGAGTGATAACAGATATATAAATACTATAACAGGCATAGATATATCATCAATAACAATATAATATAAACAGCAGGATATGGTGTCATATCCCACAGGTGAACAGTTATAGATAATAGCATAGATAACAATTTAAATAACTTCAGCAGCATATTTCAGTTGTCGTTTCAATTGAAATCTAATTTAATAAATATAAGAACGTTAAATCGTGAGTGATTACTCACCTTTCGAGGCTAGATAGATTGGACGATGAAACTGAGTTATGAAATGCAAGCACGACTCCCAAATCAAAGCTAGATTGGCATGAATCAACGATCAAGGCTGATAAATAGGAATAGACGAATTCAAATCAGAACTAGATCGATGAAGATGATTGATATAAGTGGACCTATATCTATAACTATACTTAACTATAAATCTATATAATCAAATTCTAAATTCAAATATATATTAAATTAAATATATATGCAAATTCAAAATCATTGTTTTCAATAAACACATAAAACAAACATATCTTATATAAAGACTCTATCTAGAGATCAAAATATATATAAATAAAATCACCTAACAAAAAAAAAACAGGAAGATCTATATATGTATAAATATATATTCACAAATATAAAATCCAACAGATTAACTAACGTATGAAGTTAATATATAACTACCATAATATATTAAAATTTACGTAAAAATTTATATATGCTAGATATAATTATAATTTCACATATTCTGAAACACAACTATATACAGTAACCTATATATATGCACATCTTATAAAAAAATTTCCACTATAACAAAACAAATACTTTACACGTAAACAAAGGTTCTTGCCACTTGAAATACATGCAGACCGTATAAAATAAATATAGATGCAGACTTAATGTTATAACTATATATACCGAAAGAAATATAAGCAAACTATTATATATATACCACTGTTATAACTATATGCTAAAACTAAACAGTCCATATGCTTAAAGCAACATATTTATGGAATCTGTACATGTGTACTTCATAAAACAACAAAACTCAAGTATAACTTTATATACAAAACTAACAGGTTATATATGTATAAACTTTCATAATCAAATATATATAACTAACCGTTGTATAAATACTTACAGTGCTTTGATTCAATATGCATAAACAAATAGACTTTTATAATATATAATTTATTTTGAAATCCACTCAAAGCTTTACATATATATAGTTTGAAACATTTATAGCTGAAGAAAAAAATGATCAACATCTTAATATAAAATAAACTGTCCATCTTTATAACCTTTTTATCCCTATACTTTATAACATTATATATAGCTTAGAATATATAAATCTTCTTCCAACCGCTTACTACCAACAAAAATAGGATAAAATAACTATATATAAGATATATAACCAGTATAGAAAACAGAATAAATGCAAGTCAGGATTGTAAATTATATATAAAAAAAAAGAGATCATACTGTAAATATGAGATATGAGAATCATATCCCTTCAAATATACATACTTATAAATAATATATGTATAAACTAATATGCATATAAGCAATTTTCATATGATATATCAAGATGGAACTAACCTGCTATAAAGAGCAACCGGAAAGCAAGACTGCAGATGCAAGCCGAGGAGTGGAGCGCTCCACGACAGGGTGGTTCAGGGTGCAGCGTGCGACTACGGGGTAAGGGAAACTCGGCCCCGGGTGCATCGGCTATTAATGCTTGGGTCTGGAAGTGGATGGGGTCGGTCAGGTCGACGTGGTAGGGAGGAAAGGTGATGACGGGTCTGGGGTTTGACGTGTGGTGGGAAAGGTGAAGTCGCTGGCCGTGTGAAAATGATGGGGCTTGTCTACGGTAAAGGGAAGAGGGAGATGAAGGGGTGGCTGTTCGTCGTTTGTCAGGGCGGGACGTGGTGATGGCTGTGCTAAGGGGAGGGGATGAGTGCGGTGGAGGAGAGGAAGCAGGGAGTGTGGTCGGTGTAACGACCCGTAAATTTCAACTGTTTGAATAACGTAATTAGTTGAAATTTTGTGAAATTTTAAACGATAAAATTTTGAAATAAAAATTTTATATTTGGAATGCGTCTAATTAAACATAGCAACTGGTAAATTTTCGTCCGAAAATATGAAAGTTTATTTCGCGCGTAAATTCACTTCAATTTAATCAGTTAAAAGAAATGAAAATAAAATGTTTCCGAAACCTAAATATTTTTACGTAGAAAAATTCTAAACCATCTTCTGAGCAAGATGTCAGTTTGACGTTTTTCCAAATTCGGACATCTTTGGCTCCGTCGATCTTATTTTTCAGCGTTTTTCTTGCATTTTCCGCTATTAGAAAATTCGAACTTTTATAATTCGATCGTGCCACTGATAATTTTATACCGTTTTGACCGTCTCGTCGTGTTGATCTGTATGGTATATTTATTTCTGTATTTTAAGATCCGGTACGCGACGGAAACAATAAAACAGTACGTCGTATCAGTATCGTTACCGTTAACCTTCCTTGCTTTTCAAAATTTGAACCGCTGGCCACAATAATAAATTGCTTTAAATATTTCAGATTTTTACCGTTACAATTCCCAAAATCCACCTTGTGACTTTTGTTATTTCCTATTGCAATTATTTGTGTCGGTTGGTTTATTTACTTTTGGTCTCTTTCGATTACTTCTATTTGTTCCAAAATTTTTATATTTTTATTTTTATATTTTTTTTACTTTCATTCAATTTGATAACCTGCCCTTTCGTGAACCTTGTTTCTTCCTTTACCATTTTAGTCTGTTCTTCTTCTTGTCTGTTGTAGTCTATCCTTCTTCTTGTCTGTTGTGATAATATAAATTATATATTAAATCCGTATTCAAATATTTGAGCTTCTTCTTTCTTTTCTCTGCCAAGCTTGCCATTGCCTAGCTAGAAATCACCATGGCCGTGCTTCCCAAAGTGACAGAGTTTATTTTCAAATTTAACTGCCGACTTCCATTTCCTTATCTGCTACCCGCTCCACCCAAAATACGTCGCCTACCACCACCGTACGCCTCCATCTTCCACTCATCCTCTCTACCATTTCCACTGACCAACCTACCGACTGTTTACCTCACCAATAACCGCATCCCGTGAGCCACACCACCTGGGCTGCAAATCGATCGCCAATCTTGCCTCCCCTAATAGCCGAGCACACACCCACCACCTTGCAACCTGACACATACACATTCGCCTCTTCGCGCCGAGACTTCAACCGTGCCTGCCTTTCCCTTGGCCATCGAAGCTCCGCCGACCTCCGCCATGACCATAGACACCGACCACCCCTCTTCCCTGCCTAGCAGACTCCACCAGATCCGCGCCTAGCCACCTACTTCCACAACAGCCACCTTGGCCGCACCTTCTCTCACCCGATCATCTCCTCCGCCGGTGCAGCCCCACCTTCACCTCGTGCCGAAGCCTCACTTGTCTGCCTCCCTACTTATTTGGTGGTAAGATGCATGTATTAGATTTTATATATATGTTGATTTTATTCATATAGCAATATGCTTACATATTTATATATAGACAAGTTGTTAATATTTTAATTTTATTTCTGTTTTGCGTGTGAAGTTCTATGGTCTGCAGTTTTATATAAGCTATGTATATATTACATCTATATTTTGTTATCCCAACTTTGGTGGATCTGAAGCTAGTTTGTAAATCATACTTTGCATGGTTCCTTTGTTCATAGTATACGTTGGATAAAATATGTATGGTCTGCATATAAGTTGTTAATATATAAATATAACAGTTCCATTTTATTTTAATGTGGTTATAATATATAAACGTTAAAACAGTGGTTTGTAAATTATATTTTATGTTATAAACTTTATTATCTGTCGTGTTTTCAAAATATATATGAAGTTGTGTATATAAAGTTTTATATAAATAGATTGAATATAATGTTGTTTTATAAACTATATTTTCCGTGTCTTTATATATATAAAGTTTTATGTATTATAAGTATATATTGTGAGCTATAGTTGTTTTCGTATATACACGTTCTACATTTGAGTTGAGTAGTGTCAGCATGGTTTAGTTTATATATGTACGATTTATCTGAGTTTACATAGATGCTAGAGCTTGCGTGCGTATACTATATTATACATCTATATCTTATGTGTGATTTCAAATCTATTATGTATTATATTATGTATAATATATTTGTGATGAACGGTGAAGGACAGTTTTGTTCTTTTGGGTTGTATATTATAAAATACATACATTTTGTATCTGTTGGTTTCAATTATAGTATGGTATATGTTGTTGAGCTTATGTATGTGATTGACGTGAATTTTATATATACATCTATTAATAAAGTAAGTTCATATTAACTCTATTAGAAGCTTTGATTTTTAATTTTTAAATACAAAGATTTTATTTTGGTTATTAATTTCTAATTATAATGTATAAAGTTTATTTTAAACAAGTGTTTCAAATTTATGTTGGTTTAATATAACATGTGTGCATCTTGTTCCAGTTGTATAGAGCTGGCTTTGATTCGTCTTCATCATTTCCAAGCTATCAACTTTGCCCTTCGAATTCGTGTCCACAGTGCAGTGCTTGAAAATTCGTGCTCGGTTTGTCGCATCTTGTTCTCGTCTATTTCTCTAACCTCGAAAGGTGAGCACTCACTCACGATTAACGTTCTTTTATTTATTAAATTTGATTTCAATTGAAACGACAATTGAAATATACTGCTGTTAGTTAATTACGCTGTTATATATGCTATTATCTGTATCAGTTCACCTATGACATCTGACACCATTATCTGTTAATTATTTATGCGATGATAATACAGTTTAACTGATAATTGATTGATTGTTGATGTTTATATTGGACGTTAAATTGTTAATGTTAAATGATAAATAGTATGCAATTGAAATTGATATAGGATAGTTAAATGTTAAATTTGATGAACTGACATTTGTATAATATGACCCATTTAACTGTTGAATTTATTGACACGTAGGATTTGTTTAATTACATTTTGAACCACTGAATGTATGTTGTTAAATTGATGATGTATGAAATTGTAAATTGAATGACAAGTGAAAACCGTAATGTAATAATCTTTAATCTACATGAAAGGATAGTGTATATTCTAGAAATAATTATATTAATTCGTACAAATAACAATGCGAATTAATACGGTTATTTCGGGATTATTTGAATTGATTATTGGATTGATATTGGTTGTTGTTATTGCTTGTTTATTTACTTTGACACCATCCCAGTTATCACACTGCAAGTTCCCTTTACTATGTTTTATTTTGAATTGAATTGGAATCGGGTTGAAATGATAAATACCCAAGTTGAACTTTGACCTAGGATAGAAAATTAAATAAAACCGATTGGTCAATAATTTGATTTAAAAATAAAATAAGGATTTTATTTGAATAAATATTATGGTTTTGAAATGAAATTGAAATCTGAATTTTAATGAAAGGAAATTGTAATATTTAATAATCTGAAACAAATATTTACAATGTAATTGATGAAAGAATGTTGTTTAATTTGAGAAATGATTGAATTAAGTTTTAAAGTATTAAACTTTGAAATGATTTAATAATTAATTTTGAAATTATAATTAAGTTTGAAAGGATTTAATAATTAAGTTTGAAATTAAAATTAAGTTTGAAATTATTAAACTTTGGAATTATCTAATAATTAAGTTTTGAATTATTTAATAATTAAATAAGATCGAATTATTTAATGATTAAATTGAATTGAATTCTTTAATAAGAGAAATTGGACTTCTGAATAAGTGAATTTTACTTCGTAAATAATTGAAATTGAGTTTCTTTATTAATTAAGTTTTGGAAAATTATTTAAGTAATTAAATAAGTGAAATTGAATTTCTTTAACCAGAAATGAAAATGTGATATTTTGGAATTAATGTAAGACTTGTAATTGAAAGAATTGATTTGACGAATTTAGTTTAATTCAAAATTGTAAATTTTGATTTAATGAAGTTGAACTTAAGAATTGATTTAATGAATTGGAAATTTAATGGAAATTGTTTTGAATGGCATAGTAACTTAACGAATATTTAATGAAATCGATAAATGATTTTAAATTGATTTGAAT
Organism: Allium fistulosum; assembly: GCA_030737815.1. Taxonomy (NCBI): domain Eukaryota; kingdom Viridiplantae; phylum Streptophyta; class Magnoliopsida; order Asparagales; family Amaryllidaceae; genus Allium; species Allium fistulosum. The sequence continues at coordinate 872,339,601 of CM060902.1, forward strand.
GTAATATAAAATTTAATTTAAATGTTTTCGAAATGAAACTTGTATTCGAACTTGAATCAATATTTGGATTGTTTTAAATAGAAATTGAAATTGAATTATAAGATGGCGAAATGATAATTTGGAAGTTTTGAAACGAAAATTATTGGAAATTGGTTTTGAAAGACAAACGAATGTTGATTTATGAATTCTAATTGAAATTGAATTGATTTGGTTTTGAAATATAATAAACGACCAATCGATGTAATAATTACGAAAGTTATTAAAGAGACCGGAATTCGGTTATGGATATACTCTCTATCTAAACCGAAAACCACTTTAATAACTATACGCGGAGTGATGATCCAGAATGAAGTGGTTGGAATGGTGTTCGTGTTGACTGAAGAAAGAGAACGATAATGGATAGCCTTGACACTTGTGTCAAATTGGAAATGACTAAAACAGGAGCTGTGCCGGGCCAATGGAGGATTGATACCTCAAGTGGACACACTTCTTCGAACTACTTATACTTGTTGTCGATTGGTGCACCCTTGATTTTGGGAGTGTTGTCTCACGGTGTTGCGGGCGCTGCGGCGTTGCGTTCTCACCAGCCCGGATCAGGCGAACGGTAGTATCACTACCTTGGGTATAGCCTCATGTGCCTTGTCATACTTGTATTCCATTTATGCGCGACCACTACGAATTTGTTTTGTACCTTGAGTATATGGATTGCCCTCTGGTGACTTCCGGTTTTGGGGAAACTACGGTCTTGTATATGCTTGTGGGAATAAAAATGTGTTAAGGGTGGAATGGGCCATGACTTAACGCTATTTTGATATCTTTATATTACTGATAGACATTATCTACTTATCGTACACTACTACATAGTAGATAGTTTAACGGATCCTTAAAGGATGGTTATTCCAAACATCCTTTGAGTTACTTGTATTTCAATTGCTATTTCACTTGAGTTGGATTTATTAATATAAGAATGTTAATCCTGACTCGAGTGTTTTGTATTTTGCTTTACGCTCGGGTCAGACTGAGTGTACCAGTATTCGAGACTCACCTTTGAAGTTGGAGCTTTGCTTGAAGATCCAGCCATCAATTCTGCTTTCAGTATTCGATGATTCCAGTGATGTATTCTGATTTGTATCTGATGTATCATATTACTCTTCTGTTGTAAACTTTGATGTATTTATATATTCATATAGTAGCTTCATGAACTACTATCTCTTTTAATTCCGCTGCACTTATTACTCTGTGTCTGTGATCTGTGATTATTTATTTACTGTATATGTTCAGTTTTGCCAATTTAAATTAACAACGCGGTATTTTGAGCAATTCAACTCCGGCATGAGTGTCTACCTATACACTTATAATGGATGCGAATGGTCCAAAATGGCGGGTCGTTACAGTTGGTATCAGAGCTTTGCTAGCTCTAGGCAAAACTTAACATATAGGGTAAATGTATTTACAGAATCACTCTCATTCGAGTTTCAATCTCTTCCCTTGACTCAATTTCTTTGAATTTTGGAACGTTCCCCTCGGTTCCGAAATTCATTCGTGTCCTTCACTTTTCGTCTTCTTTCAATCATGGAGCACCCCATAACTCCATTCTGAATGTTATATATAATAGATCGGCGGTCTCGCCAATCTTAGAACGATTCGTAAAGGAGTAAACTCCTTTATAATAGGCATTGATTTACCGGAGATTCCTGTATCCTCGGTTTACGATGCTGTCTATTCCCTGCTATACCTGAATTCCATCTCGTGAGATCGAGTGTTGATTTACCTCGGAATTCAGCATCGGTCTTATTCTTGAAGTTACGGACGATCCGGTTAAGATTGCCCGTGAATTAAATAAGCTTATCCAACCCGATTCTGTTAATTGAATCATCTTATCTTTTCTTTCGAACTTGTATTTAAATCAGAATTCTCTTTAACTTGAGTCCATAAAATTTGAAACCCTATCCTTATTTTGAAAATTCATCCCTGTATCGTCGAGCAAAGAAGTGTATTTGTAAATTTATATAAAAATGTTTTATATATTGTGTTGTTTGAGTTGTTGATGTTGATTTGGGTTTCCGATCGATTCGTCTGATCAACTCTATCGATAGGATTTCCAAAACACTTGAACAGAGCAAACTGACACAATATTACTTTCAAACTTGGAAAATGAAATAAATTTGTTGATTATATTGTAAAAATATAAGTTAAAATTTTCTGGAATTTAATAGGTTAATTAAATTGTTTGTTTGAAATGATAATATTTGATTATCATTTATTGTTCTAAATAAATTTATAAATACGGTTTATAAATTGATTTGGAATTTGAAATGAATTTAATTCAGAAATTTGAGAATTTATTAGTTTCCGGTGATTTTGAACTTTGGTTTTAAAATTTTAAAGTATATATTATTGGAAGTATTTTCGAATAGAAATCGTTTCCAAAGAATTTTAAAATGTTGAAATCAGCGCTCTTCTCTTTGTCGTTGGAAAATAATTTCGGTGATGGCGGCCGCATCATCGACGTTCATTTTCGAGTTTCGAAGTGGAGATATTATTCTGTAGCATTGCTACGGTTTGTTTTGAAAAAGACTTTGATTTGAATTTCTTTAGTATAATTTGATTTATATATATATATATGGGTATCTTACTTTAAAATTTAATTTGATTTGATATAAATATATTATATATATTTCTAAATTGTTTAAAGTTAATCGGAAATCTAATTCTTAAATTTGGTTAAAGGATGATTTAATTATAAATAAGACCAAAATTTGGAATAAATATTTAAATTTGAATAATTGAATTTGAAAATTTTTGTATATTGTTCAGCTGCATTCTAATACAACTTACCTAAATCATTCAGAAGTTGAATATGTAATTGGATAATATATAAGATAAATTGAATTTATAAATAAAATTTGAATGTTTATAATAAATGGTATACACTAAATTTTGATTATAAAGATGTTAATAGCGTAGATAGGATAATAAGTAAAACTCGGTTAATGATGAAATAAAATTGTTTGAAAGAATTAATAAATTGAAATTTGATCAACATATGAAAATACCTTGAACTTAAAAGAAATTAATAGATGTAAATTAATTTAAATCGAAACTTTTATGGTTTAAATTAATTTATATAAGTTAAATATATGTAATAAGATATATTAAGTGAAATAAACTTAATAATAATTTGAAATAAAGAAGAATCAAATTTGTTGAATAAATATGATTTTATTAAAAGACTATTCAAATTTATGGTTTTAAAAATTGTAAATTTAAGATAATTGGATAATAAGATAATGAATTTAGAAATAGTTGAGATTGATTTTAGTGAAATCAAATGGATTAAATCAATTATTGATTATCAATTAATTTAAATTTGAATTTATATGGTTTAAATTAATTGTTATTTTGTATTTCAAATCTGTTTTCTTTCTGGTTGTTTCTATTCTCCTACCTCGTTCCTTTTCGGGGACGAAAAGTTTTGAGTGGGGGAGAGTGTAACGACCCGTAAATTTCAACTGTTTGAATAACGTAATTAGTTGAAATTTTGTGAAATTTTAAACGATAAAATTTTGAAATAAAAATTTTATATTTGGAATGCGTCTAATTAAACATAGCAACTGGTAAATTTTCATCCGAAAATATGAAAGTTTATTTCGCGCGTAAATTCACTTCAATTTAATCAGTTAAAAGAAATGAAAATAAAATGTTTCCGAAACCTAAATATTTTTACGTAGAAAAATTCTAAACCATCTTCTGAGCAAGATGTCAGTTTGACGTTTTTCCAAATTCGGACATCTTTGGCTCCGTCGATCTTATTTTTCAGCGTTTTTCTTGCATTTTCCGCTATTAGAAAATTCGAACTTTTATAATTCGATCGTGCCACTGATAATTTTATACCGTTTTGACCGTCTCGTCGTGTTGATCTGTATGGTATATTTATTTCTGTATTTTAAGATCCGGTACGCGACGGAAACAATAAAACAGTACGTCGTATCAGTATCGTTACCGTTAACCTTCCTTGCTTTTCAAAATTTGAACCGCTGGCCACAATAATAAATTGCTTTAAATATTTCAGATTTTTACCGTTACAATTCCCAAAATCCACCTTGTGACTTTTGTTATTTCCTATTGCAATTATTTGTGTCGGTTGGTTTATTTACTTTTGGTCTCTTTCGATTACTTCTATTTGTTCCAAAATTTTTATATTTTTATTTTTATATTTTTTTTACTTTCATTCAATTTGATAACCTGCCCTTTCGTGAACCTTGTTTCTTCCTTTACCATTTTAGTCTGTTCTTCTTCTTGTCTGTTGTAGTCTATCCTTCTTCTTGTCTGTTGTGATAATATAAATTATATATTAAATCCGTATTCAAATATTTGAGCTTCTTCTTTCTTTTCTCTGCCAAGCTTGCCATTGCCTAGCTAGAAATCACCATGGCCGTGCTTCCCAAAGTGACAGAGTTTATTTTCAAATTTAACTGCCGACTTCCATTTCCTTATCTGCTACCCGCTCCACCCAAAATACGTCGCCTACCACCACCGTACGCCTCCATCTTCCACTCATCCTCTCTACCATTTCCACTGACCAACCTACCGACTGTTTACCTCACCAATAACCGCATCCCGTGAGCCACACCACCTGGGCTGCAAATCGATCGCCAATCTTGCCTCCCCTAATAGCCGAGCACACACCCACCACCTTGCAACCTGACACATACACATTCGCCTCTTCGCGCCGAGACTTCAACCGTGCCTGCCTTTCCCTTGGCCATCGAAGCTCCGCCGACCTCCGCCATGACCATAGACACCGACCACCCCTCTTCCCTGCCTAGCAGACTCCACCAGATCCGCGCCTAGCCACCTACTTCCACAACAGCCACCTTGGCCGCACCTTCTCTCACCCGATCATCTCCTCCGCCGGTGCAGCCCCACCTTCACCTCGTGCCGAAGCCTCACTTGTCTGCCTCCCTACTTATTTGGTGGTAAGATGCATGTATTAGATTTTATATATATGTTGATTTTATTCATATAGCAATATGCTTACATATTTATATATAGACAAGTTGTTAATATTTTAATTTTATTTCTGTTTTGCGTGTGAAGTTCTATGGTCTGCAGTTTTATATAAGCTATGTATATATTACATCTATATTTTGTTATCCCAACTTTGGTGGATCTGAAGCTAGTTTGTAAATCATACTTTGCATGGTTCCTTTGTTCATAGTATACGTTGGATAAAATATGTATGGTCTGCATATAAGTTGTTAATATATAAATATAACAGTTCCATTTTATTTTAATGTGGTTATAATATATAAACGTTAAAACAGTGGTTTGTAAATTATATTTTATGTTATAAACTTTATTATCTGTCGTGTTTTCAAAATATATATGAAGTTGTGTATATAAAGTTTTATATAAATAGATTGAATATAATGTTGTTTTATAAACTATATTTTCCGTGTCTTTATATATATATAAAGTTTTATGTATTATAAGTATATATTGTGAGCTATAGTTGTTTTCGTATATACACGTTCTACATTTGAGTTGAGTAGTGTCAGCATGGTTTAGTTTATATATGTACGATTTATCTGAGTTTACATAGATGCTAGAGCTTGCGTGCGTATACTATATTATACATCTATATCTTATGTGTGATTTCAAATCTATTATGTATTATATTATGTATAATATATTTGTGATGAACGGTGAAGGACAGTTTTGTTCTTTTGGGTTGTATATTATAAAATACATACATTTTGTATCTGTTGGTTTCAATTATAGTATGGTATATGTTGTTGAGCTTATGTATGTGATTGACGTGAATTTTATATATACATCTATTAATAAAGTAAGTTCATATTAACTCTATTAGAAGCTTTGATTTTTAATTTTTAAATACAAAGATTTTATTTTGGTTATTAATTTCTAATTATAATGTATAAAGTTTATTTTAAACAAGTGTTTCAAATTTATGTTGGTTTAATATAACATGTGTGCATCTTGTTCCAGTTGTATAGAGCTGGCTTTGATTCGTCTTCATCATTTCCAAGCTATCAACTTTGCCCTTCGAATTCGTGTCCACAGTGCAGTGCTTGAAAATTCGTGCTCGGTTTGTCGCATCTTGTTCTCGTCTATTTCTCTAACCTCGAAAGGTGAGCACTCACTCACGATTAACGTTCTTTTATTTATTAAATTTGATTTCAATTGAAACGACAATTGAAATATACTGCTGTTAGTTAATTACGCTGTTATATATGCTATTATCTGTATCAGTTCACCTATGACATCTGACACCATTATCTGTTAATTATTTATGCGATGATAATACAGTTTAACTGATAATTGATTGATTGTTGATGTTTATATTGGACGTTAAATTGTTAATGTTAAATGATAAATAGTATGCAATTGAAATTGATATAGGATAGTTAAATGTTAAATTTGATGAACTGACATTTGTATAATATGACCCATTTAACTGTTGAATTTATTGACACGTAGGATTTGTTTAATTACATTTTGAACCACTGAATGTATGTTGTTAAATTGATGATGTATGAAATTGTAAATTGAATGACAAGTGAAAACCGTAATGTAATAATCTTTAATCTACATGAAAGGATAGTGTATATTCTAGAAATAATTATATTAATTCGTACAAATAACAATGCGAATTAATACGGTTATTTCGGGATTATTTGAATTGATTATTGGATTGATATTGGTTGTTGTTATTGCTTGTTTATTTACTTTGACACCATCCCAGTTATCACACTGCAAGTTCCCTTTACTATGTTTTATTTTGAATTGAATTGGAATCGGGTTGAAATGATAAATACCCAAGTTGAACTTTGACCTAGGATAGAAAATTAAATAAAACCGATTGGTCAATAATTTGATTTAAAAATAAAATAAGGATTTTATTTGAATAAATATTATGGTTTTGAAATGAAATTGAAATCTGAATTTTAATGAAAGGAAATTGTAATATTTAATAATCTGAAACAAATATTTACAATGTAATTGATGAAAGAATGTTGTTTAATTTGAGAAATGATTGAATTAAGTTTTAAAGTATTAAACTTTGAAATGATTTAATAATTAATTTTGAAATTATAATCAAGTTTGAAAGGATTTAATAATTAAGTTTGAAATTAAAATTAAGTTTGAAATTATTAAACTTTGGAATTATCTAATAATTAAGTTTTGAATTATTTAATAATTAAATAAGATCGAATTATTTAATGATTAAATTGAATTGAATTCTTTAATAAGAGAAATTGGACTTCTGAATAAGTGAATTTTACTTCGTAAATAATTGAAATTGAGTTTCTTTATTAATTAAGTTTTGGAAAATTATTTAAGTAATTAAATAAGTGAAATTGAATTTCTTTAACCAGAAATGAAAATGTGATATTTTGGAATTAATGTAAGACTTGTAATTGAAAGAATTGATTTGACGAATTTAGTTTAATTCAAAATTGTAAATTTTGATTTAATGAAGTTGAACTTAAGAATTGATTTAATGAATTGGAAATTTAATGGAAATTGTTTTGAATGGCATAGTAACTTAACGAATATTTAATGAAATCGATAAATGATTTTAAATTGATTTGAATGTAATATAAAATTTAATTTAAATGTTTTCGAAATGAAACTTGTATTCGAACTTGAATCAATATTTGGATTGTTTTAAATAGAAATTGAAATTGAATTATAAGATGGCGAAATGATAATTTGGAAGTTTTGAAACGAAAATTATTGGAAATTGGTTTTGAAAGACAAACGAATGTTGATTTATGAATTCTAATTGAAATTGAATTGATTTGGTTTTGAAATATAATAAACGACCAATCGGTGTAATAATTACGAAAGTTATTAAAGAGACCGGAATTCGGTTATGGATATACTCTCTATCTAAACCGAAAACCACTTTAATAACTATACGCGGAGTGATGATCCAGAATGAAGTGGTTGGAATGGTGTTCGTGTTGACTGAAGAAAGAGAACGATAATGGATAGCCTTGACACTTGTGTCAAATTGGAAATGACTAAAACAGGAGCTGTGCCGGGCCAATGGAGGATTGATACCTCAAGTGGACACACTTCTTCGAACTACTTATACTTGTTGTCGATTGGTGCACCCTTGATTTTGGGAGTGTTGTCTCACGGTGTTGCGGGCGCTGCGGCGTTGCGTTCTCACCAGCCCGGATCAGGCGAACGGTAGTATCACTACCTTGGGTATAGCCTCATGTGCCTTGTCATACTTGTATTCCATTTATGCGCGACCACTACGAATTTGTTTTGTACCTTGAGTATATGGATTGCCCTCTGGTGACTTCCGGTTTTGGGGAAACTACGGTCTTGTATATGCTTGTGGGAATAAAAATGTGTTAAGGGTGGAATGGGCCATGACTTAACGCTATTTTGATATCTTTATATTACTGATAGACATTATCTACTTATCGTACACTACTACATAGTAGATAGTTTAACGGATCCTTAAAGGATGGTTATTCCAAACATCCTTTGAGTTACTTGTATTTCAATTGCTATTTCACTTGAGTTGGATTTATTAATATAAGAATGTTAATCCTGACTCGAGTGTTTTGTATTTTGCTTTACGCTCGGGTCAGACTGAGTGTACCAGTATTCGAGACTCACCTTTGAAGTTGGAGCTTTGCTTGAAGATCCAGCCATCAATTCTGCTTTCAGTATTCGATGATTCCAGTGATGTATTCTGATTTGTATCTGATGTATCATATTACTCTTCTGTTGTAAACTTTGATGTATTTATATATTCATATAGTAGCTTCATGAACTACTATCTCTTTTAATTCCGCTGCACTTATTACTCTGTGTCTGTGATCTGTGATTATTTATTTACTGTATATGTTCAGTTTTGCCAATTTAAATTAACAACGCGGTATTTTGAGCAATTCAACTCCGGCATGAGTGTCTACCTATACACTTATAATGGATGCGAATGGTCCAAAATGGCGGGTCGTTACAGTCGGTCAGTGTTATGGGATGGGGTCGAGGTGGAGGCGAAGCAGTGGGTTGCTATTGGGGTTGAGGAGCTGCTCGAGGGGTGGAAGGAGATGAAGCCGAGCAGGGCTGCTGTGAGTGTGAGAGGTGACACGTGGGCTTCAGGGTAGGTGGAAAGTGATGATAGAGGTGGTGATGCGGGCTTGCACGCGTCCAGGCAGAGGGAGGGGAGAAAGAATTATGAGGGAAAGAAAAATGACAGTGGCTTAAAGGAAAAGCTTATGAGGGCAGAGGCATGGGAGGAGAAATAGTAGGCAAAATGAATGGTAGAAGAATTCAAAGCAACGATTTGCTTGAGTACAGAAAACGTATTAAATTAAAGCAACGAATTTAAAGCAATGGTCACGAAACTCCAGCTGGCTCATTCAAAGCAATAATTATTGTTGTTTGGACAGTACACTTCAAAGTTTGGAACCGAAGGAAAGTGAAAAGTTAAAAGTGGTACCGTTACAACGGATCGTTATCAACGTTTTCGTTGTGTATCGGACTTCAAAATACGGAAATAAATATACCGTAGAGATCAGCACGATGAGACGATCAAAACGATATATAGATATCAGTGGTACGATCATCCGATCAAAAGTCGATAATCGGTACCGAAAAATGCTGCTATTTTGCTAGAATTAAGATAAACGGAGCAGTAGAAGTCCAAATTTGGAAAAACGAATTTCGCAGTCTGATTCAGAATGATCTGAATAAATTTTCTCCTGTTGACATATTTTGGTTTCGGAAAACTTTTAAATTCACTGTTATTAACCGGTTTGATTTGAAATGAAATTTCACAGGAAAATAAACTCCAATATTATCATATGAAAATTTACCAGTTGCTATATTAAAATAGACGTATTCCAAATAATAAATTTTTAATTTCAAATTTTATTGTTTAAAATTTTACAAATTTCCAGTTAAATATACTTTTAAAACCATTAAATTTTACAGGTCGTTACACTCTCCCCCACTCAAAACTTTTCGTCCCCGAAAAGCAAGGAGGTAGGAGATTAGAACAACCAGAAATAAAAGTAGATTGAAAGTCAAAATTAAACAATTAATTTGAACTATATAAATTTTACTTAAATTTGAAAACTTCATTTGCAATTCAATTGTCTTATATACTTTAAAACTTCCAAGATCCATTTGCAAAATTTCTTGCTTCCTTTACAATTACCATTTATATGCTTAAATAACAACTTTATAAATATATGAAAACTATTTGAAAATAGTTATTTACATTATTACTTATATTTACAAAGAAGCTATTTGAAAACATTAAATCCATAATTCATAAATTTATTAATTTTCTTATCTCAAGATACTTTTCAAATATTATTAATAAACAAATAATCATTTACTTTAAATATCTTTTATTAAATTAATAACTTCTAAAATATTTATAACACTAAAATTTTCTATTAAACCATGTAGTATATAAATAAATAAATAAATAAATAAAATATAGTCAACAAGGAAAACAAGGAGGATTTGGGAAAACAGAATATAGGTGAATAAATAAAGCTGAGCAGATAAGGCAGATTCAAAAGAATAGAATCGGGCATGAATAATTAATTCAAACCATTAGAATTTCAAATATTAATATAGAATTTCTTTGCTAGAAATACTTTTATAATAAAATATTTTTTTATAACGAAACAAATTTCATTTCGAAGATACTTTTATAACTCGATGTTTCGACAAGTTTATCCTTGTTCCTGTAGACTCTGGTAGTGCGTTGATCAGGCGCAAAACTAGAATTCTCCAGGTACTTAGTAGACCTGTTTCAACACCCAGTGAAAATACTGGAAAAACTTTTAAAAATAGATATGGAAAGTACAATCCAAACAACAAAACAAACAAAACCTTTGTCTAACCATGGTTCGCAGATACACAATGGTTACGCCTGGGTCCCCCAGGAAACAATCCATATCCGTAAGCTTTCTCAGCCCTGCGAGTTACGCCATGATGACTAGTAGAATGCAGGATACACAATGGTTACGCCTGGATCCCCCAGGAAACAATCCGTACCCCCAGGCAAGACTCAGCCAAGCATTTGCGCTACAATTCGCGACCTACACAGATTGCAGGATACACAATGGTTACGCCTGGATCCCCCAGGAAACAATCCGTACCCCTAGGCAAGACTCAGCCAGGTAGTTGCGCTATGCAGTCACGAGAGAACGATAAGACCATGGGTAACGCCATGGAATTCGAAGGACACTCGAGTATCATATCCGGAAAACCAAAATCAGAGAGAATAATATCGATAGAATGAATCCAAGATGTGGCCACAAATCGGATATCAAGCAGAAGGCACTTTCCATATCTTTACTTCAAAAATATGTATCATATAGTACCTTTTCAAATCACTTTCAAATATCGTACTTATATAAAATCCATTATATATAAGATTAAATTTTCAAATCAAATACTTTTCCAAAATCAATAGTATATCAAATCATACTTATATAGACTTCAATTATATAAGATTTCACTTTCAAATTGAGTACCTTTTCAAATCTATAGTTTCGAATCAATTTCATACTCATACAAATCAATTTTATATAAGTTCGACAACTCCCAAATCAAGTGTTTGGTAATATAAGGTTCTCAGATTCCAATTTGTTTCAATATCAGTTCAATTTCAAAATCATATACAATTTCACCAAATTATTTCTTCTCAAATTAATTATCTTTAGCTTCAAAGTTCCAAAATAATAGATTTTGAAAATAAATCCAAATTTCCAAATCAATAATTTAAGTCAACCAATTCATTTCCAAAATCAAATGGTTTTCAAAATCATCTTATATTACCTAAGGTCCATCTTATATAAGGATCAAATTTTTCAAAAATAAGTTTCGTTGTATCAAGAGCCATATGAGATTGAATATCTTTGCTTTTATGGGTTATATATCTTTGTAATTTATTTTGGGAATTTTCTTTTAGTAAGCAAAGGTATTCTAACCCGACAGCTTTCAATTTCAGCGTCAAAATATATCAATGATAATAGAATATAAGGTGTACATACGCCATCATTTCGCAAAATCACATTTTGATCGCTCGTTCGATCACACAAGTTCGCTTTCGAACTAGTATTGTCCATTCGACTTCCCTAATGCGGACTTCGATATGGTTTCTCGACTAGAAGCCATCAGTCTCCTTGCATAGCCATATACTATGATAGAGAATTCTAGAATTTAGCCCAAAAAATCTATATCAAATATTCGCCCTTAAGAATCGAATGAAAAATCCTAACACGAAATGGTGTAATCCACCTCGAACTTGTGTACTCAAACCTGGATCAAATTAATTATGCGAATAAAACAGCATACACACAAATTATATATTTATTCCAACTTGTTAAATATATAGTTTCATAAAGATGTTACCCAGTTAAAACATTTACCTAAATTTTATTCAAAATATATTGAAGACCAAATTCTTTTCAAAACATTTCAAATCTAAATTTCAAAATAGCCTTATTCATTTACTTAACAAAGTAGTTTCCACTTCTTCTTTTTTTTTATATATTACTACATACTTTAACATACATACCAAACTTATATACTTTATTTTTTTTCTAAATTTCTTAGCTTTGAAAAAGTTAACCTTGATTTGGAAGTGCTCGAACTTTCAAAATAGTTGAAGAAATCATTTTCAAATTCAAGAGTTGGAAATCAGCAACAACTCAGTAAATCAATTTTAATAGATAGGGTTATATTAAATCCAAAACTCGAGGACTGAACACCGATTCACTCCAAATCGTTCAAATACATATACATATATCTTTCGAATATCGAATCATACTTTGGAATTTGAAATCAAAATTGGTTTCATAAAATCACTCGCATAGCAAAGCTATTAAAGTGGCCTATCCCTTACTCTGAAACTCGAAAATCAATGTCGATGATTCGTGCACTCATCACCGAAATTATTTTCCAGCGACATAAGTGAGTTCTGGACTTCTATTTTCTCAAACTTCTTTTGAAATTTCTTCGAAATCATTCGAAACTCATTAAAATCATTTGAAACATTTCTTATTCGGAAAAGTACTTTTAAATCATATTATTATTATATATTTCAAAATCTTAAAACCAATTTCAAAACACCGGGGTTCAATTCTCGAATTTCAAATTTAAAATCCTTTAGTTATAAATCATTTTTATATAAATCAATTTCTTATATAACTTTTCAAAATTACAAATCCTTTCGAAACCTCAAATTCTCATTTTAAAAAGGGTATATAATCTTTATCGAAAATATTTCACTTTTATATATAGAATATAATCATACTTATAAAAATAATAATTTCGATTTAGAAAACAATTTCTTAAAATACAAACAAACCCGATTTCAAAGGATGATTTAAGAATGGATTTCAAACAAAGATAGAGATTCAAATTAGAGGGACTCTAATCGATTAGGATTTCTGATTCGAAGATAAGTTCGAACGAAAATGAGATAATTAATTATAAAACAATAGATCGATACAGTTATATAAATCGCGGGCGACCTTAATCGATCAACCGTGATTCCAAAATAAGATCAGTGCCGAATTCTAAGGCAAATCGACATTCGATCGCCAAAGATAGAATTCGACATAGCAAAAGATAGCAGCATTTAAACCGAGGGATATATAAATCTCCGGTGAATCAATGCTAATTGTAAAGAAGTTTCACCCCTTCACAATTCCTTCAAAGATTGGCGGGATCGCCTATTCTTATAGAGATCATTCGAAGTGGAGTTATGGGATACTCCAGAATCAAAAGAATACTAATAGAGAGAGACAAGAATGAATTTTGGAACCGTAGGGAACGTTCCAAAGTTCAAAGGAAATCGAGTCAAAAGGAAGAGATTAAACTCAAACGAAAGTGATTCTGTAAATAAATTTACAATATATGCTAAGTTTCGCCTAGAGCCAAAGCTCTGATACCAACTGTAACGATCCGATATTTTGGACCATTCAAATCGACAATAAATCCACACATGTCTGACTTGAATAATTCAAAATAACAGATTGAAATAAAAATTTGGCAAAACTCAGCATATGCAGTAAATAAATCAATCACAGAATCACAGACACAGAGTAATACAATAATACGCAGCGGAATAGATAAAATAGTAGTTCATGAAGCTACTATATAAACATCAGAGTTAGAAATAAAATACAACAGAATATCTCAAATACAGTGAAGTCTCCAATCCAAACAGATGACTTCTGTGAACGAATCAACTGGAAAGCTGGAAGCTGAATCAAAAGTTGGGTCTCCAAACGAAGCTCCAATTAACTCCAAAGGTGAGTCTCAAATGTTGTATCACTCAGTCTGACCCGAGCGTAAAGCAAAACACAAAACACTCGAGTCAGGATTAACATTCTTATATCAATAAATCCAACTCAAGTGAAATATCAACTGAAATACAAGTAACTTAAAGGATGTTTGGGATAATCATCCTCCAAGGATCCGTGGAACTATCTACAATGTAGGGATATACACTATAACACCGTGGTCATTTAAATTAAGTTTATACTTCAAAACCCAAATATCATTTCATTTCAAATATATCTATTTTACAAATAGTATATATATAGGTTAATTAATTTATAAAGTAGTATTTATAATTTCCTCAAGTCTCACAAATCGATTCATATTAACTCAAATTCCAAATTCAAATTTATTCAAAGCTCAATTCATCGATTCAATTCAGTTCTAAATATACCATTTAAATTTTCAATATATTTCAAAGCTTTAATATTCAACATTTCAAAGTTAAATTTAACAGTTTCATATAGCACTTGTTTTAACTTTATTATTATTTAATCAGAGAATATTCACTTAATAAATTCAATATCATTTAACTAGCCTTAAATTTCATTTCTACTAAATATTTCCTTAAATTTATTTAAACAAGAAATATTCATTAAATTATTTAAATCAAACTCAAGTTATAAATCATATCTTAAATTCCAATTTCAATAAGCTTTATATTGGTTTAATTAAATAAAATTCTTTACTAAATTCAAATTATCATCCCAACCTTAACTTATTCAAATTTTTACCAAAATCTATTTTGAAATATAAATTTTATACTTAACATATTATATGTATTAAATCCATCTTAATTAAATTAAATATCATTATTAAATCTATATATATCATTACCATTTATATAAAATTTTAAGAATCAATATTTGTTAAAACCATATATTTCTTTCCAAAACCATAGAATTCAATTTCAAAATATTTATATATATATGGACCAACGGTGTTTGTATATGTATTTATCATATGGTTAAGTGATACGGATATTTATCATTTCAATCCGAAATTAATATATACGGGTAGATATCATTTCAACCCGTAATCCCAATTTCAATCAAATGAAAATCGCTCGGATCTATCATTTCAACCCATAACGATTTTCTCCTATTCTAAAGTCCGTTCGGGTATGTATCATTTCAACCCATAGTGATTTCTATACTAACAGGGAACTTGCAGAGTGATAACAGATATATAAATACTATAACAGGCATAGATATATCATCAATAACAATATAATATAAACAGCAGGATATGGTGTCATATCCCACAGGTGAACAGTTACAGATAATAGCATAGATAACAATTTAAATAACTTCAGCAGCATATTTCAGTTGTCGTTTCAATTGAAATCTAATTTAATAAATATAAGAACGTTAAATCGTGAGTGATTACTCACCTTTCGAGGCTAGATAGATTGGACGATGAAACTGAGTTATGAAATGCAAGCACGACTCCCAAATCAAAGCTAGATTGGCATGAATCAACGATCAAGGCTGATAAATAGGAATAGACGAATTCAAATCAGAACTAGATCGATGAAGATGATTGATATAAGTGGACCTATATCTATAACTATACTTAACTATAAATCTATATAATCAAATTCTAAATTCAAATATATATTAAATTAAATATATATGCAAATTCAAAATCATTGTTTTAAATAAACACATAAAACAAACATATCTTATATAAAGACACTATCTAGAGATCAAAATATATATAAATAAAATCACCTAACAAAAAAAAAAACCAGGAAGATCTATATATGTATAAATATATATTCACAAATATAAAATCCAACAGATTAACTAACGTATGAAGTTAATATATAACTACCATAATATATTAAAATTTACGTAAAAATTTATATATGCTAGATATAATTATAATTTCACATATTCTGAAACACAACTATATACAGTAACCTATATATATGCACATCTTATAAAAAAATTTCCACTATAACAAAACAAATACTTTACACGTAAACAAAGGTTCTTGCCACTTGAAATACATGCAGACCGTATAAAATAAATATAGATGCAGACTTAATGTTATAACTATATATACCGAAAGAAATATAAGCAAACTATTATATATATACCACTGTTATAACTATATGCTAAAACTAAACAATCCATATGCTTAAAGCAACATATTTATGGAATCTGTACATGTGTACTTCATAAAACAACAAAACTCAAGTATAACTTTATATACAAAACTAACAGGTTATATATGTATAAACTTTCATAATCAAATATATATAACTAACCGTTGTATAAATACTTACAGTGCTTTGATTCAGTATGCATAAACAAATAGACTTTTATAATATATAATTTATTTTGAAATCCACTCAAAGCTTTACATATATATAGTTTGAAACATTTATAGCTGAAGAAAAAAATGATCAACATCTTAATATAAAATAAACTGTCCATCTTTATAACCTTTTTATCCCTATACTTTATAACATTATATATAGCTTAGAATATATAAATCTTCTTCCAACCGCTTACTACCAACAAAAATAGGATAAAATAACTATATATAAGATATATAACCAGTATAGAAAACAGAATAAATGCAAGTCAGGATTGTAAATTATATATAAAAAAAAAGAGATCATACTGTAAATATGAGATATGAGAATCATATCCCTTCAAATATACATACTTATAAATAATATATGTATAAACTAATATGCATATAAGAAATTTTCATATGATGTATCAAGATGGAACTAACCTGCTATAAAGAGCAACCGGAAAGCAAGACTGCAGATGCAAGCCGAGGAGTGGAGCGCTCCACGATAGGGTGGTTCAGGGTGCAGCGTGCGACTGCGGGGTAAGGGAAACTCGGCCCCGGGTGCATCGGCTATTAATGCTTGGGTCTGGAAGTGGATGGGGTCGGTCAGGTCGACGTGGTAGGGTGGAAAGATGATGACGGGTCTGGGGTTTGACGTGTGGTGGGAAAGGTGAAGTCGCTGGCCGTGTGAAAATGATGGGGCTTGTCTACGGTAAAGGGAAGAGGGAGATGAAGGGGTGGCTGTTCGTCGTTTGTCAGGGCGGGACGTGGTGATGGCTGTGCTAAGGGGAGGGGATGAGTGCGGTGGAGGAGAGGAAGCAGGGAGTGTGGTCGGTCAGTGTTATGGGATGGGGTCGAGGTGGAGGCGAAGCAGTGGGTTGCTATTGGGGTTGAGGAGCTGCTCGAGGGGTGGAAGGAGATGAAGCCGAGCAGGGCTGCTGTGAGTGTGAGAGGTGACACGTGGGCTTCAGGGTAGGTGGAAAGTGATGATAGAGGTGGTGATGCGGGCTTGCACGCATCCAGGCAGAGGGAGGGGAGAAAGAATTATGAGGGAAAGAAAAATGACAGTGGCTTAAAGGAAAAGCTTATGAGGGCAGAGGCATGGGAGGAGAAATAGTAGGCAAAATGAATGGTAGAAGAATTCAAAGCAACGATTTGCTTGAGTACAGAAAACGTATTAAATTAAAGCAACGAATTTAAAGCAATGGTCACGAAACTCCAGCTGGCTCATTCAAAGCAATAATTATTGTTGTTTGGACAGTACGCTTCAAAGTTTGGAACCGAAGGAAAGTGAAAAGTTAAAAGTGGTACCGTTACAACGGATCGTTATCAACGTTTTCGTTGTGTATCGGACTTCAAAATACGGAAATAAATATACCGTAGAGATCAGCACGATGAGACGATCAAAACGATATATAGATATCAGTGGTACGATCATCCGATCAAAAGTCGATAATCGGTACCGAAAAATGCTGCTATTTTGCTAGAATTAAGATAAACGGAGCAGTAGAAGTCCAAATTTGGAAAAACGAATTTCGCAGTCTGATTCAGAATGATCTGAATAAATTTTCTCCTGTTGACATATTTTGGTTTCGGAAAACTTTTAAATTCACTGTTATTAACCGGTTTGATTTGAAATGAAATTTCACAGGAAAATAAACTCCAATATTATCATATGAAAATTTACCAGTTGCTATATTAAAATAGACGTATTCCAAATAATAAATTTTTAATTTCAAATTTTATTGTTTAAAATTTTACAAATTTCCAGTTAAATATACTTTTAAAACCATTAAATTTTACAGGTCGTTACACTGTGCATGTTATGCACATATAAGTAAATTATGATATACTCATAAACTATATAAAAGTTATTAATTAAATTCATTCATTAAACAAATCAGAAAAATTAAATAAAATATGATTTTATTTAAAGTAATTAAATTGGACCTTATACAATGCTTTAGACTTCATAGGACTTATATGATCCACATAGGAAAAATAATTGAAATCTACCTAATTTCATCCACTGTAGACCGGGTCGATTCCATCAATCGTATCAATGCCCAAAAGATCTGTGCGGTGTAATTTAGCAACTTTAAGGCCAACTAATAAAACCTACCTATCATATAGGTATCTATAGTAGCAACGTCTAGGATTGGGGTTGGATAATCAAGTATTCTTCCCTCTTTAGCTACTGTCTTAGCCCAACGATGGAGTAAGTCCAAAAGGCTGGCCCAATTGTAAAGGTCCAAACTGATTTGGGCCTTAGCCTAATTTTCAAGATTCAATTTGAAATTTTCAAATATATATGAATTTAAAGGTTAAATTTAAATTTAAAAAATGATTTTATGAAAGCTATAAAAAAATTAAAATTGTTTTGAAATCAAATTTAATATTTTAAAATTATTTTTCATTAATTAACTAATTTACAGTTAACTATTTAAAATAAACATATATATTGATATATGTATGTGTGTATATCTATAAATGTTATAGTTGAATATATATATATATATATATATATATTAATATACATATTTTTAAATTTACTAAATTATTTTATTAAAAATGGTTTATAATTAAAGAAAATATTTATCAAATTAATTAATTAATAATACCAGTTAATATTCATCTTCTCGGTTATACAAGGTTAGTATCATAGTTAACGGGTATTATTAACATACATGCAGTACAATATCATTGTAGTCAGTTCAAAGTCTCTAGCCGAAGAAGTATGGTTAATAACAAATGTTATTATTGAACCAAGAACTTTGTTTAAGGACTAACCGAGTTGAATGTGTCTAATATTGGAATTTTGACAAAACCAAATTCCATAAGTCCTAAATTCATATAATGTTGATGAAGAGAATTATTGTAAACAATCGTTAGTTATAGGTGCCGTTTAAATTTGTAAAATCAGATTTCACTGATGAGATTTATAAGCGATGAACTAAGTCAAACTGTCACATCACTAGCTAACTGATGTGTGAATATTGGTATTTGAATTATTCAAATATTAACTGCTAGTTAAATTCACACCTATGAGTCGCATAACCGAATCTAATCAGTCTTCGAAACATTGCTTGGTTTAATTGAATTATAATAGTTACAAATTAATTAATATTTATGAAATATTAATTATTATTGTATTTATTGTATGGGGTGTTCTTAGTAAAATGGGTAGCCTTTAGAATTATTTAGGGTGCTGTTAGTAATTATTGGGTGCGTACATAAAAGTTATAGATGTACGTATCGATAATGATTTAGATTAGATTTAAATACAATAAATTAATAACGGGTTGAATGGAGATTTGATCCATTATGGACCTAATCATGGCCGACCAAAGTAGGAGGCAATGGCGGGGCTATTTGATTTTGAAATGGTAGGAGAGATACATGGAGATTCTTTCTCTAGTTCTCCCTATAAATTCAAAAATGAGCCTCCATTTTCTTTTTCTACTTTTTCCTCCTCCTTTCTTCCTTTTTGATCGCAAATCTCAAAAGCCCCCAACTCCATTTTCTATCTCTATTACACCAATTTAATTAAATACAATGAGATTCAGTGGTGAAGCATCGATTGATAGTAACAATGTTACTGATTCAAAAACTAGGAGACCCATTGATCAAGATGTGATTCTAAAGAAATTCCTTATAAAGTAATCTTCTATTTTACATATTAATATGTCATTAATTCCATTATAATAATTTTATATGTGTGATAATTGTCTCCATAAATATTATTGTATTAAACAATTTTAAACAATAAATATGCACGAAACTATTGTTTTAGATTTAAAATTTTAATATAAAATATATGTAAATTAAAATTTTGTCCATATATCCTTTTATATATGGATATAATATTTTTCTAAATATTATAAATATTTTTTTTATTATTTTTAATGAAAATTAAGTATTTTAAACATTAAAATACTTTAGCCAATTTTAAAATATATTTATATATACTTATTAAATTATTATATATCTTTTGGAAATAAACAAATTAATTCTTTTAGCCAAATTTTTTAGTACATTCTATATATTTATTAGATATTATTTAATACAATGTTCGGTTTTAATATTATTAAATAATATATATTTATATATTAATTAAATTTAAAATTTATTCGGTTGCTTTGAAAAATATCATTTATGGCAAAAATACATTCATACATAATTACTATACATTTATATATATTAATTTATTATGTATTTCATTGTATATTATTTAAATGATTGTATATATATAAACAATTTATAATTTAATTCTGGATTTAAAAATGGAAAAATTATTTTTTCTAGCCGAATAACATTTACACATATTAAATTTAAAATTTAATTTTATGGTATATGCATATATTTATAAATTCCTTTTGCATAAAATAATATTTTATATATTAAAAGCATATATATATATATATATGTAATATTTTCGATAGCAAATTTATTTTGTAATATCATTATAAATTTAAATTTAATAAAGGTATTTTAACTATTAATCTTAAGATGCAAATTTGAATTTGAAATGTTTTACTAAGTCTTATCTAGATGTTTTAGTTATACAAATTTAATTTAAATTTAGCGATTTAGTCAAAATTAGTTTAGATATTATATATTTATCATATATAAATAATTTTTAATTTTAGTAAAAGTTTATTGATTTTATAAATATAATAAATATTGTTTTGAGACAATCATCACATAAATAATTGACGAATGCATGCGTTATAGATGCATTACCACCACTGTACATGTATACATTAACTATACACACACTATGTTATTTTGCACTTGCACATTATGCATAATGATATACTCATAAATTCTACGGAAAATATTTTTTGATCAACTCACTACTTAATAAATTAAATAAAGTTAGATTTTATTTAAATAATATAGATTAAATCTAGTGTAACCCATTAGACTTAATACGCCTACTAAGATCCAAAACCAATTTTTTTCTTTTAAAATCTATCTATTTTTCCCGCTTTCGACCAGCCTAGTTGTAACAGTGGTATCAGAGCCCTAATGGTTTATGCGGTTTAAATTAGCAACATCAAGACCAACTAATAAAGCTTACCTACCATTTAGGTGTCTAGAATTATAGTGTCTAGGCTTAGGGTTGAATAATCAAGAATTCACCCCTTTGTGGCTCTTGACCTGGCCTAATGATAGAGTAAGTACAAAAGGTTGGACCAATTATAAAGGCCCAAATTGATTTGTGCCTTGGACTAATTTTCAAAATTCAGTTTGAAAATTCAAAAATATTTTTTGAATTTAGAAGTCAAATTTTAAATATAAAATAAATTTTTTAAATATAAAATAAATTTTATAAATGTTATAAAATATTTTTCGAAAATTGTTTTTGAAAATAAATTAATATTTTTTGAAATTATTTAATAATTTAATTATGGATTAATTAAATAAGAAATGCATTGACAGTTAATTAATCAAAGTGTGTGTATATATATTAATATATGTATATGTATATATCTATATATGTTATAGTTGAATATATATATCTTAAGTTGTTTAAGGTAAATTATAAATAAATATTTTTTAATTTAATAAATTATTTAAACAAAAGTTGTTTTTAATCAAATATATTAGTAAATAACTAATTAAATGTTAATTAATAATATATATAATGATACATGTATACAAAAATATAAGTATTTCATATTCATATTATTTAGGATGAATAAAGTAAAATTTTGAATTTCTAAAATAATTTAATTAGTTTGTTAATTAAAAATTAAAATTAATTAAATATGATTTATTAATAAGATAAACAGTTATAAATGAAATAAACTTATATAATATGAATAAATAAAACTTTATTATATAAAACTTAAGTAGAACTGTAAGAAACTCATTTTAGGTTTAAGGAACATGTACATGTATTGTATGTATATCGTGATTTCAGATGTGTCCGACATTTGAACCACGGGAATATTTCATAAGAAATAAATCGTTCCCTAAATTGATATCACCTAATGATATATTAGAGATTATGAATCCTTAATATAACACCATCGTTTACCGTTTATATATTTAATAGAGCACTCACATACTGTTTAGTTATTGAATTTCCTCAAGCTAGAAATGTTATGTGTAGTACTATCAGTGTGTTGACTGGATGTGGTAAGATACGTGCATGTATTTGTTGAGTTTCATCAAGGTACATGCATTATACTTAGGCAATGCAAAATGATGGGTGCGAGTGAATAATCTCTGTCGGTTTGTTGAGTATCCACAAGGTCGAGATGAGATTAGGACAATGACCATGAGTTAGGAGTTTTTATGATACAACTGATAAGGTGTTATCCATCGCACACATGCCTATGATTTATTGAGTATCCTCAAGGTCAAGGCAAGAGAGTCCAGACTCCTACTAGAAAATCAAAAGATTTATATGTTTTTCATAAGGTTTTGAGAAACATAAAAATCAAGTGAGAGCCTTATTAGAAATATGAAATTAAAATATTTAACCTTTCTAATATTATAAGAATACATGCTTTAGAAAGTTAAATTAATCTACTTAGATAAATTTATCCAACCATTATAATTGATAAAATATATATCAATAAAAACATAAAAATAAAATAAATTAAGATTAAAATAGAAATATAAACATACCAGCAGATCTTTTGGCATGTTGTCACTTCAAGACCCACGAAAAAGTCAAACTAAATAACTGTTAAATACATTCGTAGCTTGGTCAATTAGAATTTTATTTTCTTGAGACCGTGTATTGTCTTCTATGAGTTTTAATCTCCAAAGCTATACAATAATATGGATATTAATCCATACTCAATCACATATAACTATTATATGGTGAATAGCTGTGATTCATAATGTATGAAACTTCAATGAAATTTGTTCCTTCGAAACAAGAAAGTAGATTATAACGCAAGATCGTGTATTCGATACGATAGATTACAACGAGGATTTTGTTTTTTAGATGTAGAACTAGACTAAGAGCTATAAGATGTACCTAGGAATTTGATCATTGAAATTTTAGCTTGATCAGTTTATGTGAAAGTGCAACTTATTCAATATCCTTAGATGTTAAGGGTGATCGAATGCTTTTTTGTAAAAGAGTTCATTATGGTTTTATAGTAAGGGTTTCTTTTTGAATGATTAGACCATTTGGAAAGAAAAGCGAATATACGAGAGTGGATGCTACTTAGGCACAATTGGGATAAAGAGAGTGAATGATCAAATCTGCTTCATAAAGAGAAATTAGAAACGAGAATTGTTTAAAGCTACCTATAATAACATGCACCTTAAGGAGCTAGAATTTTGACTAAATTTAAACCCAAGTACATTATGGTACAGATCATTGGTTCTGATAACCTTTAATAAACATAAGTATATCAAAGAGCCATCTATATAAACTCACAGCAGAATTGAAAAATATAATAGAACATGTATGCTGACCAAGGTCGCTACCTTGGAATCAATATTATTCCTTTAGCATCTGATTTCCTTGCTACCGCCGAGCATAAATGAGAAGACTTCACCATCTAAATTTCCCGTCTTGCACCAGTAGCCTGTCCCTCTAAATCTATAATGTGGGTTGTAATGAGGAGGGGGTCAAAACAACGTTTTGGTGACTAGAAAATTACATACTTTATCTATAACACTAATTTAAGCCGTTTGATTTCTATTTAAGTGTTATGTCCATTATTCATGGCTATTTCATGTAATTTCATGTAATTTCATGTAATTTCATCTATGCGTACGATATATCTAATCTTCTTCGATGTATAACTATACATATACATATGCTTCAATACATATATATCTAAACGTTGTACCACCCAAAAGAAAACCTGACCATTTAACACTTCTTAAATAGGGAGGAGGCAGACCCATCAGCCATTTAATACCTCAACCCCGAAGTGGGCCCTCCATAATGTAATCGCTAGTCAATTGGTTCTAGCTACAGAGACCGATGACCCTTAGATAAGGCTTTATAATTTAATTTCCATATTCTTACGCATCTCGAAGACTTATCTAAGGATTAACTAGCCTACCTCCGACAAATAAAAACTAATTAAATAATGAGGTCTTTGCGTATTCCATACAGATTCTACACTAATAAAAAGAAAAATCCATCAGGGCATAACCCAAGTCTTTGCTAACAACTGCTCGGGACAGTTGGTAGTCTTAACCTATATACCATCCCTCCCACTAAATACCGCTCCAACAACAACACTGACATAGTCCACCAACCTTCTACAGTTGAAATCCCTTTTAGACTATCCTAATGTAAGTCAAGGAAAAATACCCATCCTAGTTGCTTAATACCTCTTTGTTAGAAATGAAGTAGACCTCATTTCCCTATTAGGTATCATCATAGGTGATTTAAGACTTATTATATAGGGAGGAGGCATACCAAATGGCCATTTAATACCTACCACCCTAAAGTTAACCCCTTGACATCCCTAAAGGCACTGAGCCATTTTATACTTCAAATCCGATGCGAACCCTTGGAATATCATCTCACACCTTTATGCAAACGTATATCCCTTCCCAACGGGACCTAAGGTTGGAGATATCATACATCAGCTTATTCTAAACCCATTCTAGGTGAAGGGTAGACTTCTGTTGTGTAACTCTACTGACCTCACATCCCAACCCATTCTAAACCAAACCAATTATCCTAGGCTTGAATATTGGGCTAGGCCCACTAATTCACGCTCATCCTAAACGTATTATTGACGCTATATAATTTCCTACTATGAAAATTATACTACCTTATTGTATTTTATTCCTATCTTATATGCTTATTGCGTATATTCTCTGTTTTACTCTTTCGTCCCATAAATGTCAATTGTCGGTATAAAGGGTCATTATTATTCTAATTGGGCAATCACTAATGATATTTATTTGTTTGTTCGAATTCAACTTATTATTCCTATTTTATTTCCCCATAAATGTCATACTAAATCCTTTACCCAGTCCCATTAAGCGCATTTATGTCCCCCATTTAATTAATGTAACTCCTTATTAACTACACATTTATTGCCGCACTAATTTTGGAGTTACTACCTCTTTTCCCATTTCAACCTCCAAGTCCTATGATTTACTATGCTACCAATAACTAGTCATCCTAATTATAACTAATAGAATATCGCTGTATATTATGCTATATATATACATATAAATTTTAATCGATAGGCCTAGTCTGCAAAATATATTTATTTCCACATTTTAATATATTAGAGTTATCATTCCCAAAAGGGTTGCCGTTATAACTTTCCATAAATCACCCAAAAGTGAGAATTTCCCTTTATTTGAAATTACAATTAATTATCTCTTTTCTTTTATTGAAATAGATAGTGCAAACTACAATACTTTGCATATCTCTTTCATTTTTGGTATATTCCTTGTTATTTCAAACGATGCACTTTTTATATATGGAATTAGATAATTTATGGAAATTATGTGGAAATAGATACAACTAAATTGTATCCACTACGCTCCCAGTAAATTAAAATATAAAAATTCACATTCCAAGTCAAATTAGGGAAATCTAAATTAATGCTAACAATTTACAATCCAATCATCAAAAATTTAGAATAAATCTTGCAACCTTATCGACTTTCTACTTTAACAAATTTAGGGAATGATTTCTAAATTTCCAGATTAGGGTGCAAATATCTTTTCTATTCCAAATACCTAACTTATAGAATATGTAGGCAATATTTTAGTTGAATACATTCTTTCTAAGCCTACAACTCAATAGATCTTCCATAGGAATAATAATTAAATATAATTCAACGAAATAAATTTCAATGTTATATATAAATCTTACAATTTCCCACTCATCATTCTAGCTTTCCAAATCTCCCAAATCCGATGTCATCCCTTTAATTGACTCATTTTCCTTTCCCATCCAAAAATATGTATAACAAGATATATACATACTATTAGACTATGTATTGATTCATTCCTTCTGTTCTTCTTTTTATTTTTTGTCCTTGTAACAACCCGAAATTTAACTCGTGATAATTAATTCGTTAATTAATTAAATAATAAAATAACTTTGTGAAATTATAAAAATTGAGCCATGGGAGTTGCACCATTGTGTCCGTGGTAATTTTTTGGTCAATTTCCATATATAGAACGTCAGAATCCAAGTTAATATGAGCAAGGAGCAAAATAATCAAAGAAACGAAATAATAATAATAATAATAATTTATAGGCTAGGTCGACCGGGCCGGTCGACTTGGGCACAAGGGCGGTCGATGTAATGCCCCAGAAATTCATGGAATCTTATTTTAGTTGAATTTTGAAAATATTTGAATTTATTTGTATAGGAATATATGGAGTTAATTGTGTGCAAGTATGTGTGCATGTGTGCACGTGCACACTGATATGGCACAAGGAAGAACTCCAGATTTCTTGAATTTAAAACAAGAATTAAAAAGCAATACAAACATGATTTTGCAACATGGATATTTGATTTCTGGAATTATATGGATCATCCCAGAAAATAAGAAAAGTAAGTTTTATTTTAAATCAGTAAACAGATTTTATTTAAAATCCAGAAAAAAAATATATACATATATATATATGTTATAAGGATTTGAAAACCTGTATACATATAGGTGCATATGTTTCTAAAATTAAGAGGAATTAAATAAGCCTAGATAAGATAGGTATACAAATATACATTTTTAAGTACTGAAAGGTATATATAAGCAAGTGAAACTATAACACTAAAATGGCAAAAGACGAATTGCAAGCAAAATAATTGCTTTAGGCAGAAAATAGAAAGGAGGATTTTAGAAAATAAACAAGTAAACAATGTCACACAATTATCATGACTTGGTAAGAATATAATATATATATATTCTGGAAAAGGAAAAGGGAAGACATGTCTCACATATGGCCGGGATATTAAAGGTGAAAAATAAACAAATTTGAAATGCAAAATGCATGAGTTTTGGCCAGGGTAGAAATGGGATTTTACAATGATAAAACCCTAGAAAACCTCTCCTATAAACCCAAGTATAAACCAGGAAAAAAATCATTTGCTACCCAAAAACATTTAAGAAAACAAAGGAGAAAATATTTACAAGCAGAAAAACAAGTTTTGAAAAGGATTCTTTTCTGAGTTAGCAAGAGAAGCATTTTTCTGTGAGTAATCTCACTAAACCCATGGCATTAAGTTCTGTTATAAGGCAGCCAGATTTATGTTATTTTTCTACATGTTTTGATTCCATTACTATGGTTTTAATGGATGCTTCAATGGATGTTTTAATGGGTGTTTCTGGATGTTTTGATTGCCTTGATGTTTTGTGTGTGTTGCTCTGTTTGGTTACACCCAGAAAGGTAAAAGTATAAAATCATGAAAGTAAATAGAGAATACTTGTACTGGTTTAGATATGGCATGGAAAACATAGAAACCAAAATGTATATGAGTTGCATTACACTTGTGTAAGTGCTGAGGCTCAAATAAAAGATTCAAGGTTGCAATGGAAATATCCAAAAGTGCTGAACCCTTGATCAAATAGAAAATCCATGAGTCAGAAATCTTGTTTAAGCTAAATCTTGAATTTAGTTCAAACATGGTTGCTTATGAAACAATAATAACCCACATGCCTAGTCTTTATTCCCAGTTGTAATTATTCTCGTATTTTCTTTAAGCCAAAACACTTGAAAATATGATTTTCCCTGGACATGAATGTTAGGTTGTTCTTGAGTTATGCTTGTAAACTCTATGTAATGTTTCATGTATACTGGGATTTAGTCACCTAGCTATCTCACAATAGGATTAAACATGAACACTTAGTAAATAAGCTAAGGATTGTGAGCCAAGAAGACTGTTGGAATGCTTGTCATATTTGAAGTATGCAAGTTGGCACATGGTTTGTTTAAGCCCTGAGATCTTTGTGCAATATTGTGAATTATTTTATTGCAATGTGTCCCCGTGATTCCTTTATGGCAGATGAGGCTAGGAATTAATTTGGTAAATGCAACCTTAAATTGATGAAGTAGGAACTTGAGTTATTCCTAAGATGGTTGGACAGGAACTATGATAGTTCCTGAGTATTTCTATTTGAAACCTATGTTTGAATGGTTGAATATGTGTATATAATTAGTCATAAACAAGTTAGGCAAATTGATCGAAGATGATATGCCCACTTGAACAAAATATTTATGTCTCACTCATTTACCTAATATCATGGAATTTTTGATTTTACTCATACCAGATCTTGTATCTGACCCTTGTTTGCTTATGGCATCTGGGGTGTCTCATCTAAAATGGGGCAGCCTCTAATGTTCTTTCAGGGAATGCTGGATCTAAATAGGAAGCTGCTGTGGCTAAGGAGAGTGATTATATAAGCATGCTAAATTAGAATTAAATAAGAACTTAGAATGAAATATTTGCATGTAATCTGGGAAGTTTTTTTTATAGTTCTGTTTTGGTTGTTATATAATGACCTTAAAAGTTTGGATTTATTAGTTGTTCTAAATGAATCTAGTGATGTATTAAGTTTGGGAGTAATCTAAAGCCTTGGTTGAATTTTTGCAAGAAAATATATATTTGGGTATTGTGATGAATATCTGTAAATGGTATATGCCTGTATTTGAGAAATAGAAATGTATATGTACATACATTGTATTAGATAATTTCAAGTTACTTAAAACCTTAAGTTTGAAGGTTAAAAATCTGAGTCTAGCTATAAAAACCTGGAATTATTCTTGTAGATATTGTTAAGTTCATATAAATTAGATATGCATAGGATTTACTGACTTGTTACAAATATTCAAAAGAATATAGTAATTAACCTTAGTCAGAATTGCTAGAATCCAAATCAAGCAGGATACACTTGTTTAACAAAAATATATATACTCTGAATTTAAACAAGATAAACACTTACATCCTCATATGTATGTGTATATTACTAGGGATGCACTGATATATTTATATTGGTAATAAGTTTTGAATCCTGGTTGAATTGTTTGAAAAGAAAATGACTCTGATAGTTCAAAGGAAGTTTAAATCAAACTTAAAAGTGTAAATGAATGTAGGTGGACATCCAGACACATATAAATTGAGTGGGAATATGCATGTACATAGAGATCAAATTTAGACGGCAGTCTTAATAATTTAGACGTCTGAGATTAAACTTAGACGTCTGTCATAATAATTAAGACGTCTGAGATCTAATTTAGACGTTTGTCAATAAAAATTTAGATGTCTGAATTTAGTTCAAAATGTTTTCTACTCTCTGTTTAAAATTTAGACACTCTGAGACGTCTGTCATAATAATTTAGACGTCTGAGACCTAATTTAGACGTCTGTCAATAAAAATTTAGATGTCTGAATTTAGTTCAAAATGTTTTCTACTCTCTGTTTAAAATTTAGACACCCTGAGACGCCTGTCATAAAAATTTAGTCGTCTGAGATCGAATCTAGACGTCTATCATAGAAATTTAGACGTCTGAACTGCTGATTTTGCCTAATTTGCCTATTTTCGAGTAAATTTCCAAGGTTTATCAATTTTTGTCAATCCAACTTATTGTTATTAATTAATATCAACTTTGATAACTATCATGAGATCAAGTAAATACTATTTTAGAGTTAAATAGAATTATCTAGGCAAGATAAATATATATAATTGTTAGTATTTGTCAAAGTGCACCTATGGCAGTAGAACAAGACTTAGAAAAAAATAAGTGGCTATGTCAATAGCTTATATGGCATTTTGATTTATATTTGATTTAAATTCCCTTTGATGAAGGAAAAAAAATCCTTATGAAATTAAGGTAGAAAGAGGAGGGTCATTTCAGTTGGTATCAGAGCACTTGGTTGCATTGATTGCTAAGTATTATAGAAATGTATTTTGTCTGTTTGTTTTGGATGAAATAATTTAGATAAGAAAATAGTAATTATAGAAGTACTCATAATATACTAATACCATTTGCCCAGAACTTAGTTAGCAGACCATGGTAGGAAGAGGATCTCATCACCATGCAGGATCAAGTGCACCACAAATGCTTGATATGCAAGACTTTATGAGGGCTTTAAGGGATGGAATTGGGCATAGGCCTGAGAACCCACATGAAGAACTTTCAAAACTACTGAAGACTTATTCCAATTTGGGAGGCAGGAGTTTTGAAGGAACTGAGAATGTGATGGAAATTCAAGCATGGTTGAGAACACTGGATAGAGTTTTCAATGACATGCAATTGGATGATCAAAGGAAGAGGCAAGTAGCTTCAAGACAACTGAAAGGGGTAGCTTTAAGCTGGTGGGAGGTGATCATAGCTGGAAGAAAAGAAAATGAGATCACTTGTAATCAATTCAAGGAGATGTTGGAAGCTAGATTTGTTCCAGCATCAGCCAAAACCCTATTGCTTGAAGAATTCATCAGGCTTAGGCAGGGAACTTTTAATGTGACTGAATATACTCAGAGTTTTGAGAGCTTGTCTAAGTATGGAGCTATGCTTGTAGCTGATGAGGCATCAAAGAATGATAGGTATATTAAGGGTTTAAACCCGGGGCTTAGTAGGGCTATGTTGCCATATGCAGATAAAACTTTTGATCAAATCATTGATCTGGCCTTAAAATTTGAGCAACATGACAAGGAGAGGGAGAAGTATAAGAATTTTAAGAATAATAACAATAAGAAGAATAAGGGAAGGTATCATCCCTATGACAAAAAGAAGGAGGAGACAGAAGGCAAGAAAACCAATGATACTAAGACCACTGAAACAAAGAGGAAAATAGCATGTCATCATTGTGGAAAAGAGGGACATATCAAACCAAGGTGCCCAGAATTGAAGGGAGGAGCTTTCAAATGCTACCTATGTGGTAAGGAGGGACATATCAAGAGAAACTGCCCTGAGTATAAATAGCAAGGGAAGCTAGCAAGTTTGGAAAGCAGAAGCAAATCCACAGTAGAGGCTAATGCAGAAAACCATGGCCAAGTGGAAGGTACTTTATTTATTTGTACCCTACCCATATCAGTAGTGTATGATACAGGGGCAACACATTCGCTGATTTCCCATGAGTTAGTTGCATTGCTTAAAGTAAATTGCATACTGGTTAAAACCCCTTTGTTAGTGCAAAGCCCATTGGGAAGTTCTAGTGTTTTAAACATGATGTGTGTGGATGTGGAATTAAACATAGGAGGAAATGTTTTTATTTCCAATTTATATGTTTTAAATTACCCAAATATATGTGTTATATTGGGTGTAGACTGGTTAAGACAATACAAAGCCATAATTAATTTAGACTCATCCACCATATCATTACAAAATTCTAGAGGTCAAAGAATCACAATTTTGTGTGAAATAACCAAGGAAAGAAAACTATATCACTTGATTGACTTAAGTAAGGATTCCAGTGAGCCTTCTATTGAAAAAATCCCCATAATTAACAAATACTTAGATGTGTTTGGAGAAGTTGAGGGTGTTCCACACCACAGACCAGTGGAATTTCAGATTAATCTGATGCTAGGAGCAAGTCCAATTATTAAGAAACCCACTAGGATGGGGCCAAGTGAGTTGAAGGAATTGAAGAAACAGTTAGAAGAGTTGGAAAGCAAAGGATTTATAAGACCAAGTAATTCATGCTGGGGTGCTCCAGTAGTGTTTGTAAGGAAACATGATGGTACTTTAAGAATGTGCATAGATTACAGGGAGCTAAACAAAGTCACTATCAAAAACAAGTACCCCTTACCTAGAATTGATGATCTTTTTGATCAACTTAGTGGAGCAAAAATATTTTCTAGGTTAGACTTGGCATCTGGATTCCATCAGATGAAGGTTGAGGACTCAAGTGTTAAGTACACAGCCTTTAACACTAGGTATGGTTTATATGAGTTTCTTGTCATGCCATTTGGGTTGACAAATGCTCCATCATACTTTGTAGACTTGATGAATAGGATATTCAGGGAGTATTTAGACAAGTTTGTTTTGATTTTTATTGATGATATTTTGATCTATTCTAAAACAGTAGAGGAACATGAAAATCACTTACACCTTGTTTTGTCTAGATTAAGAGAAAAAGATTTAAAAGCAAAATTCTCTAAGTGTGCATTTTGGAAAGAAGAAGTGCATTTCCTTGGGCATGTTATATCTACCAAAGGCATTTCTGTAAATCCCAATAAAATTGTGGCAATCCAAGCATGGAAAAGGCCAAGCACCGTGGGAGAAGTTAGGTCATTTATGGGAATGGCAGGGTATTATAGGAGGTTTATAAAAGATTTTTCTATGATGTCATCACCTCTTACCAACCTAACTAGAAAGAACCAACCCTTTATATGGACTGAGAAATGTGAACAAGCCTTTAGTAGAATCAAGGAGGCCTTAGTCAATGCACCAGTATTGAAAGTACCAGAAGGTAATGAGGATTTGATTGTGTATACTGATGCAAGTGGTTTTGGGCTAGGAGCTGTATTGATGCAGCAAGATCAAGTTATAGCCTATGCATCAAGACAATTGAAGCCACATGAATCAAAGTATGCAACCCATGATCTTGAGTTGGCAGCAGTGGTATATGCACTAAAGCTCTGGAGACATTATCTTCTAGGTGCTAAGTTTATTTTGTACATAGACCATAAGGCATTGAAATATCTCTTTTCACAAAAAGATTTGAATATGAGGCAACATAGATGGGTTGAGTTTCTAGCAGCATATGATTTAGACATACTTTATACTCCAGGAAAAGCTAATAAGGTTGCAGATGCTTTGAGCAGGCAGCATGCAAAAGTAGCCATGCTAATGATAGAAGAGTTTAGAAATTTATCTCTACTTACTGATTTGGAAATTGAGGAAAACAGTGAGGTAAACATGGAGATGATTGAAGAAGGGAGTAAAGGGAAATTAAGTTTGATAACTTTGCAATCAGATTTAATTTTGAAAGTGGGAAAAATGCAAGGGGGAGATCCAGATTTATTAGAAAAGAAGAATTTAATAGAAAAAGGAGAAGAAGTAGCAAACTACCACATTGATAAGAATGGTTACTTAAGGAATAAAGGTAGAATATGTGTTCCAAAGGATATAGAATTGAAGGAAGAGATACTTAATGAATATCATAGGAGCAAATATTCTATACACCCAGGCAGCACCAAGATGTACCAAAATTTGAAGAGGGATTATTGGTGGAGAGGGATGAAAACTGATGTGGCCAAACATGTTGCAAAGTGTACGACTTGCCAACAAGTCAAAGCAGAAACCCAAAGACCCTCAGGCCTATTACAACCTCTAAGCATACCACAGTGGAAGTGGGAAGATATATCTATGGATTTCATAGATGGTCTGCCTAGGTCAAAAAGAGGAAACACAAGCATTTGGGTAGTAGTTGATAGATTGACTAAAGTGGCACACTTTATACCAGTGAAGGCAGAAAGAAATGCACCTAAACTAGCTCAAATATTCATGAGAGAAATAGTAAGATTGCATGGAATCCCTAAGACTATAGTGAGTGATAGGGACACAATCTTTACATCCAGATTTTGGAAGAGCTTTCAAGAAGCCATGGGAAGTGAGTTATGCTTGAGTACTGCATACCACCCCCAATCAGATGGTCAAACTGAAGTGATAAATAAAGTTTTGGAGGATTTGTTGAGGGCATGTGCATTGGACTTTGGAGGTAATTGGGAAGATCACCTCCATTTGGCTGAATTTACATATAACAATAGTTATCAAAGCACCATAGGTATGGCACCATTTGAAGCCTTGTATGGCAAACCATGTTTGTCACCAATGTGTTGGGTTGAAGCAGGAGAAAAGGCTGTCTTAGGGCCTGAGTATGTTAAAGAGACTACAGAGAAAATTGAATTGGTGAGGAGAAGAATGGCAGCAGCTCAAGATAGGCAAAAGAAGTTTGCAGACATGAGGAGGAAGGAGGTAGAATATGAAGTTGGTGATTATGTTTTCATCAAAGTTTCACCTATGAAGAAGGTGTTGAGATTTGGCAAGCAGGGAAAACTTACCCCAAGATATGTTGGACCTTACAAGATTTTGGAAAAAATAGGTTCATTAGCATATAAGTTGGAGCTACCTGAAGAGATGAGTGCAATGCACAATGTATTTCATATATCACAACTTAGGAGATGGGAGAATGATAAAGAGGAAATTCTAGAGAAACCAACTCAAGTTCAAATAAATCCTGACTTGGTCTATGAGAAAGAACCAGTGGGGATTTTAGCTAAAGAGGAAAAGAAGTTGAGGAGCAAAACTTTGAGATTGGTAAAGGTTCAATGGAGCCTAGACCCTAATGATTGTACATGGGAGTTAGAGGATAAGATAAAGATGGATTACCCTAAGCTTTTTGCAGTGGAAGGTAAAAATCTAAATCCCTAAAAAGTTTAATATGTATGATGGTTTTGACTGAATTGTTTGCTTATGCTATGTTTGATAGATTTTATAAAATCTGGACATGTTTAAAGTCAAATGAGAAAAATTGTGAGGACACAATTCCTAAAAAGGTGGGGTGATTGTAATGCCCCAGAAATTCATGGAATCTTATTTTAGTTGAATTTTGAAAATATTTGAATTTATTTGTATAGGAATATATGGAGTTAATTGTGTGCAAGTATGTGTGCATGTGTGCACGTGCACACTGATATGGCACAAGGAAGAACTCCAGATTTCTTGAATTTAAAACAAGAATTAAAAATCAATACAAACATGATTTTGCAACATGGATATTTGATTTCTGGAATTATATGGATCATCCCAGAAAATAAGAAAAGTAAGTTTTATTTTAAATCAGTAAACAGATTTTATTTAAAATCCAGAAAAAAAAATATACATATATATATATGTTATAAGGATTTGAAAACCTGTATACATATAGGTGCATATGTTTCTGAAATTAAGAGGAATTAAATAAGCCTAGATAAGATATGTATACAAATATACATTTTTAAGTACTGAAAGGTATATATAAGCAAGTGAAACTATAACACTAAAATGGCAAAAGACGAATTGCAAGCAAAATAATTGCTTTAGGCAGAAAATAGAAAGGAGGATTTTAGAAAATAAACAAGTAAACAATGTCACACAATTATCATGACTTGGTAAGAATATAATATATATATATTCTGGAAAAGGAAAAGGGAAGACATGTCTCACATATGGCCGGGATATTAAAGGTGAAAAATAAACAAATTTGAAATGCAAAATGCATGAGTTTTGGCTAGGGTAGAAATGGGATTTTACAATGATAAAACCCTAGAAAACCTCTCCTATAAACCCAAGTATAAACCAGAAAAAAAATCATTTGCTACCCAAAAACATTTAAGAAAACAAAGGAGAAAATATTTACAAGCAGAAAAACAGGTTTTGAAAAGGATTCTTTTCTGAGTTAGCAAGAGAAGCATTTTTCTGTAAGTAATCTCACTAAACCCATGGCATTAAGTCCTGTTATGAGGCAGCCAGATTTATGTTATTTTTCTACATGTTTTGATTCCATTACTATGGTTTTAATGGATGCTTCAATGGATGTTTTAATAGGTGTTTCTGGATGTTTTGATTGCCTTGATGTTTTGAGTGTTTTGCTCTGTTTGGTTACACCCAGAAAGGTAAAAGTATAAAATCATGAAAGTAAATAGAGAATACTTGTAACTGGTTTAGATATGGCATGGAAAACATAGAAACCAAAATGTATATGAGTTGCATTACACTTGTGTAAGTGCTGAGGCTCAAATAAAAGATTCAAGGTTGCAATGGAAATATCCAAAAGTGCTGAACCCTTGATCAAATAGAAAATCCATGAGTCAGAAATCTTGTTTAAGCTAGATCTTGAATTTAGTTCAAACATGGTTGCTTATGAAACAATAATAACCCACATGCCTAGTCTTTATTCCCAGTTGTAATTATTCTCGTATTTTCTTTAAGCCAAAACACTTGAAAATATGATTTTCCCTGGACATGAATGTTAGGTTGTTCTTGAGTTATGCTTGTAAACTCCATGTAATGTTTCATGTATACTGGGATTTAGTCACCTAGCTATCTCACGATAGGATTAAACATGAACACTTAGTAAATAAGCTAAGGATTGTGAGCCAAGAAGACTGCTGGAATGCTTGTCATATTTGAAGTATGCAAGTTGGCACATGGTTTGTTTAAGCCCTGAGATCTTTGTGTAATATTGTGAATTATTTTATTGCAATGTGTCCCCGTGATTCCTTTATGGCAGATGAGGCTAGGAATTAATTTGGTAAATGCAACCTTAAATTGATGAAGTAGGAACTTGAGTTATTCCTAAGATGGTTGGACTGGAACTATGATAGTTCCTGAGTATTTCTATTTGAAACCTATGTTTGCATGGTTGAATATGTGTATATAATTAGTCATAAACAAGTTAGGCAAATTGATCGAAGATGATATGCCCACTTGAACAAAATATTTATGTCTCACTCATTTACCTAATATCATGGAATTTTTGATTTTACTCATACCAGATCTTGTATCTGACCCTTGTTTGCTTATGGCATCTGGGGTGTCTCATCTAAAATGGGGCAGCCTCTAATGTTCTTTCAGGGAATGCTGGATCTAAATAGGAAGCTGCTGTGGCTAAGGAGAGTGATTATATAAGCATGCTAAATTAGAATTAAATAAGAACTTAGAATGAAATATTTGCATGTAATCTGGGAAGTTTTTTTTATAGTTCTGTTTTGGTTGTTATGTAATGACCATAAAAGTTTGGATTTATTAGTTGTTCTAAATGAATCTAGTGATGTATTAAGTTTGGGAGTAATCTAAAGCCTTGGTTGAATTTTTGCAAGAAAATATATATTTGGGTATTGTGATGAAAATCTGTAAATGGTATATGCCTGTATTTGAGAAATAGAAATGTATATGTACATACATTGTATTAGATAATTTCAAGTTACTTAAAACCTTAAGTTTGAAGGTTAAAAATCTGAGTCTAGCTATAAAAACCTGGAATTATTCTTGTGGATATTGTTAAGTTCATATAAATTAGATATGCATAGGATTTACTGACTTGTTACAAATATTCAAAAGAATATAGTAATTAATCTTAGTCAGAATTGCTAGAATCCAAATCAAGCAGGATACACTTGTTTAACAAAAATATATATACTCTGAATTTAAACAAGATAAACACTTACATCCTCATATGTATGTGTATATTACTAGGGATGCACTGATATATTTATATTGGTAATAAGTTTTGAATCCTGGTTGAATTGTTTGAAAAGAAAATGACTCTGATAGTTTAAAGGAAGTTTAAATCAAACTTAAAAGTGTAAATGAATGTAGGTGGACATCCAGACACATATAAATTGAGTGGGAATATACATGTACATAGAGATCAAATTTTGACGGCAGTCTTAATAATTTAGACGTCTGAGATTAAACTTAGACGTCTGTCATAATAATTTAGACGTCTGAGATCTAATTTAGACGTCTGTCAATAAAAATTTAGATGTCTGAATTTAGTTCAAAATGTTTTCTACTCTCTGTTTAAAATTTAGACACTCTGAGACGTCTGTCATAATAATTTAGACATCTGAGACCTAATTTAGACGTCTGTCAATAAAAATTTAGATGTCTAAATTTAGTTCAAAATGTTTTCTACTCTCTGTTTAAAATTTAGACACCCTGAGATGTCTGTCATAAAAATTTAGTCGTCTGAGATCGAATCCAGACGTCTGTCATAGAAATTTAGACGTCTGAACTGCTGATTTTGCCTAATTTGCCTATTTTCGAGTAAATTTCCAAGGTTTATCAATTTTTGTCAATCCAACTTATTGTTATTAATTAATATCAACTTTGATAACTATCATGAGATCAAGTAAATACTATTTTAGAGTTAAATAGAATTATCTAGGCAAGATAAATATATATAATTGTTAGTATTTGTCAAAGTGCACCTATGGCAGTAGAACAAGACTTAGAAAAAAATAAGTGGCTATGTCAATAGCTTATATGGCATTTTGATTTATATTTGATTTAAATTCCCTTTGATGAAGGAAAAAAAAATCCTTATGAAATTATGGTAGAAAGAGGAGGGTCATTTCAGTCGACCCGCCTGCCTATTTTCATGAACAAACGAACGTTCATTCGTTCGAAAGTTGAACACGTAATTTGCATTGTTTAAACTGATCTGGTCCTTCTATTCTTGCATCCGATGGCTCCTATTCAGCCTATGACGTGATTGCATCCTATTCAATCCTCAAATCCAACGGTCCGAGATCCACTTCTACACCTAT
The DNA here is from genome assembly GCA_030737815.1 of Allium fistulosum. Lineage (NCBI taxonomy): Eukaryota > Viridiplantae > Streptophyta > Magnoliopsida > Asparagales > Amaryllidaceae > Allium > Allium fistulosum. The sequence continues at coordinate 872,378,498 of CM060902.1, forward strand.
AAATAAAACCCTAGGCCTAACACTTTTTCCCATTCAAGATTTTCTTTGCTTGGGTTCACCTTTTCAAAAAGGACTCTAAAAGGAATAATTTTCCAAGGAGAGAATCTTTTTAATAAAAATATTTTAATACCCTCAAGTGGTTCATGAAGGCCTAAAGGGAAGAGCTAAGGACCAGAGGTGAGTGATTGTAATTATTTTAAATCTATTTAAGTAATTTAAAATATTAGGGTTTCCAATAGTTGTAGTTTAACTACGATTTTTGGAGTAACCTTTTTAGTAATTTTATTTATAGTTTTTAGAATTATTTTCAGTCTATTCCTTCTAGCTATTCTTTTCAGTTAATTTTAGTTTATTCCTGTTAATTATAGTTTTCCCATTTAATTACAGTTTATTTTAATCTATTTACTGTTATTTATGCGTTATTTACATCTTCTTCCTACGCCTTGGATTTCCTTCTATTTTCAGTTTTCTTTTATTTCTCCTTCTTCTTCTTCGCAAATGGATTAGAATAGAATTAACGCAAAATTAGATTAAATTATAAGAAATCTGAAGTAATGGAATATGAGATGTAAATCACAAAGACTGTAATATAGTTAGAATATGACTGAAATTATGCCTAATTATGATATTAAATTGGACTGAATTAAGAAGATTGGCCTAGTTATAACTTAGAATTATAACTAAAAAGAATAAAAAGAGAAAGAAGCTTATTTTCACACTTAGACTTTGGGTTAAGTAATAAGCATGATTGTAACGTAAGTTATAAATTAATAAACTATGGAAACTATGGTAAACTATGGAAACTATGATGCTTATTTTAAGACTTAGGATAAATTAATAAGTAATAATAGTAATTGATAAAAATAAAGGCTTATTTAAATAATTTATCTAAGTTAATAAGCAAAGATAAGAGTAGGACCTGTACCAAATAGCATTCCCCTAATATTTCTATGGTAAGGGTGTTTCACATAATCCTGAAGTGAGACGAGGTGCTTCACATAATCCTAAAGCGAGGCGAGGGGTACGCTTATGCTTATAGTGGTAGTAAACAGTCAATCTATGGTAGTTCAAATCAAGGGGGTTTGAACAAGGGGCGAAACTAGATTATTGTTTGATAGGGACAAGTACCAACAACATTTACCCTATTTTTCTATGGACACGGTGTTTCACATAACCCTGAAGTCAGATGAGGCGCTTCATATAATCCTGAAGTAAGGCGAGGGGCACGCTTATGCCGGCTAGGGTAAATAAAAGGTCAAAAGAGGGAGCAACAGGTAGCATGGGCATGGTGGCAGTTACGCGTGCGACTTCCATTTCGGTGCTCAGTAATCACTATGAGTTCCAAGCGCTTAGTTAGTGTGTCTTTCGTAAACACCAAAGTCTACTGTCTAGGGACACGTCCGGTCCACAGTAGATTCTGTGAAGTAGCAGGCGGATCAAAGGGTAGAATTAGGAATTCAGCCTAATCAAAGCAGCTATCAAGGACAAGTGCAAACAATCAAAGTTAACCTATCTTACTAATTGAGCAATAGTTTTTTTTTTTTAGTTTCTCTCTTTTCTATTTCCTTTGTTTCTTTTTATATACTAGAATTGTTGTAAAGTCTATTGCTTTTACTATGCTTAAAGATTCTAGTAATTACTATCAGTCACCAGACTTTTAGTCTAACCCACTCCTCTATTTTCCCCTTTCCCCCCTAGGCAATCAAGGGAGAGGACAGTAGATCGCGGTTACTTGGAGGGTTCTTGGAGAAGATTTCTACCATAATCTCTTTTATTCTAGCTTTAGCTCTTTCTGTGTACTAGCTTATTATGAGGGATATTATGTACTCTGAGTTTTGAGACTATGAGTTTTTTTGAGACATCTTGGGTTTTGAGACATGTATGTGTATTTGGCAATTGGCTTATTTGATTTATGAAACAATTATGAAGTCTTGTTTTAAATAAGTTATTATATTAGTTTCCACTGTTTTTACCTATTTTTGTCTAGTGAATCTTAGTCTCAGTTAGTTTCAGTTATACCTATAACACACCACACCTTTTAATGTGTCCTTTTGGGTATATTAAGGGGTGTGGGGGTGTTTCACTTGGTATCATAGCCTAAGGTTACAGGATCCTTAAAAATTTATTTTAAATGTAAAGTATATTCTAAAATAACTTGTTTTAAAAGTATTTTTTAGAAAAGAACTCTTAAAAATGTTTTTAAGTATAAAAGAGTTTTTATAAAAATCCCCTCACAAGTCCAGTACAATCTCCCTTTGACTCTTTCCTAAACTATCATTTTCTTTTCGTAGAATGGCTGATGCCCCGAACCTTCCCCAGGGCATTCCAGTCCCAGCCTGGTTTCATAAGTACTTATAAGCCACGACTCCAGAGGTGTACGGGCCAGCGCCCAATCCTGCACCAGTGGATGGGAACCCCATCAACCCACCTGCTGCCATCAATTTCTCTAAGCTTGTAAGGATTTTGCGAGTTTGGGCGAAAAGACTTTTTATGGCAAGGAGACTTTTGTGGAGGCGAGAGCTTGGCTTAGGGACACCGAGAGGATATTTGGCTTATTGGGATTGGAGGACGAGCAGCGGGTTCAGCTAGCCTCTTGGCAGCTGAAAGAGGAGGCTTCTTATTGGTGGGAGGTTATTGAGTTAGAAGGAAGAGAAGTCTGTTGGAATGGGTTTAGGCAGAGGTTTGAGAGGAAGTTTTTATCTCAAGCGGAAGAGAGTGTTCAGTTAGAGAGATTTATCAATTTGAAGCAAGGGAGTTTGTCTGTTAAGGAATACATCAATCAATTCAATGAGCTGTCGTGGTTTGGTATGGAATTGGTGAACACACTGCCCAAGAAAGCTATGAAGTTTGCAAAGGGATTGAATCAACCCCTTCATGGATTATTGCTGACCCACGTACCGATGGTAGCCACTTATGATTCTTTGGTTGAGATGGCGCTTATGTCTGATGTAGTCAAGGAAGGAGAGTCTAAAGAAATGGTTAAGTCAGAAGGTTCGAAGTAGAAGTGGTGGAAAAAAAAATAAGGAAAAGAAGAAAGGTGATGCCCTCAGAAGCAGATTAAGAAAGGTTTGAAGTGCGGTAACTGTGGGATTGTTGGACATGTCGCCAAGGATTGCAGAAGGGATAAGATGAAGGGAAAGTGCTTCAATTGCAGATAGCCTGGTCACTTGAGTAGGAATTGTCCCCAGAGAGCAGGAAAGGGGACTAGTACACCAGTCGCGTAGATCTAGGCATTAGACGCAGCACCTTCGGGCAGCATTCCGGATAGAGGTAGGAAAGTCTCAGTTGAAGGTTTAATTTCTATATCTGATTTTCCCATTCGGACTTTATTCGATTCTGGAGCATCACACTGTTTATCTCTATTTCTTTTTTGGATTGTTTGCACTTAGACATTTCTTTAGTGGTAGACCACATTGTTGTTTCAAACCCCATAGGTGGATCGGCACACTTGTCTATGGTTTGTAGGGGTTTGAAAATTTATATCCTATGCGTAGAATTTGACTACGACGCCTATGTTTTAGGATTCTCGGGGTATGGGATGATCTTGGGTATGGATTGGCTATCCACAAATGGAGCTATATTAGACTGCAAGAGGAGAGTCATTAGATTAGAGACAAGCAGTGGTAGGACTCTCGAGGTATCTTGAGACCCGCAAGGGTCAGTCATGTTGAGTTTTCTCTATTCCCTCGATTCATCTTCAGTAGAGCTTGATTCGATTCCCGTCGTCAAAGATTTTTCGGACGTCTTTGAGGAGGTTAGGGGACTATGCCCTAAGAGAGAGATTGACTTTAGGATTTATTTGATCGAGAATGCTATGCCAGTAGCATTACCAGTGAGGCACATGTCACCTAGGGAGAGGAAGGAATTGAGCAAGCAAATTTGGGAGCTTTTGGAGAAGGGATTCATAAGAAGGAGCATATCAGAATGGGGAGCACCAGTCATCTTCGCTACTATGGTGGATGGTTCTCTTCGACTTTGTGTTGATTATAGAGAGTTAAATAAACTCACAAAGAAGAACCGATATCCACTCCCTAGGATTGATGATCTTTTTGACCAGTTAGTTGGCTCTTCGGTATTCTCCCAGCTTGATTTAGCCATGGGATTCCATCAGCTTAGAGTCGCCGATGATAGCATAGATAAGACTGCCTTTAGGACTCCAGACGGACTTTATGAGTGGTTGGATTTTCCTTTTGGGCTAACTAATGCCCCAGCCTACTTTGTTGATTTGATGAGCCGTGTCTTTAGAGAAGTCCTAAATAAATTCATAGTGGTATTCGTGGATGACATCTTGGTATTTTCCAAGAATATGGAGGAGCATGCTGTTCATTTAGAGGAAGTTCTTCGCACACTTTGTAGTCACCATTTGAGAGCTAAGTTTTCAAAGTGTCACTTTTGGAGAGAGGAGGTAAGTTTCTTGGGGCATGTGGTCTCGAAGGAAGGTTTGGCTGTTGACCCTGCCAAGGTTATTGCAGTACAAGATTGGAAGGTCCCAAAGAACGTCACCGAGATTAAGAGCTTCCTAGGATTGGCTGGCTATTATAGGAAGTTCATTAGAGACTTTGCCAAGATTTCGGCACCACTCATGTGCCTTACTAAGAAGAATAAAGCTTTCGTGTGGGACGTGGATATTGAGGATTCCTTCACAAAGCTTAAGAGAACCCTTACTAGTGCACCAGTGTTAGACTACCCGATGGAGCTAAGCCTTTTACCGTATACACTGATGCAAGTGGGACGGACCTAGGAGCGGTGTTGATGCAAGAAGGGAGGGTGGTATGTTATGGTAGTCGGTAGTTGAGGACGCATGAGAAGAACTACCCTACCCACGATTTGGAGTTGACTGCCATAGTTTTTGCACTCAAGTCTTGGAGGCACTATTTGCTTGGAGAGAGGTTCGAGCTTTTCACCTACCACAAGTCATTAAAGTACCTATTCTTGCAAAAGGACTTGAACTTGAGGCAGCAAAAATGGATGGAGTTTTTAGCCTCGTACAATTTTGAGATAGCTTGCACCTCTGGCAAGGGTAATGTAGTTGCGGATGCATTGAGTAGAAAGAAAGCAACCCTTAGTCCTTTGTTCGTAGAGTGAAGGAGCTTGGAGTTCATTTCTACTTTTGATTTTAAACCCTCTACAGACATTACTCCCGGATTGTTAGCGGCATTAGAGGTGAGGCCTACCCTTATGGATCAGATTGGCTAGAGGTAGTAAGAGGATTTAGAGCTTATGGATATGATGGATAGGATTAGCCGAGGAGAGGTCTCTAGACATCTCCAACGCTATTCCATTGATAGCAAAGGGTGGCTTAGGAGAGATGGGAGGCTTTGTGTTCCCCGCGCCAGTGATTTGATGATAGCGGTTTTGGAGGAGGCACACCATTCCCGTATGAGTATTCATCCGGGTGGTGACAAAATGTATCGGGATATGAAGAGGATGTTCTATTGGAATGGCATGAAGAAGGACATGGCGGATTTCGTAGCTAAATACCTCATTTGCCAAAGGGTAAAAGCAGAGCAACAGAAGCCTCAGCCCTTAGATGTGCCAGGATGGAAGTGGGACAGTATTTCTATGGATTTTATAGATGGTTTACCACATTCTAGAAAGGGGAATACTAGCATTTGGGTGATTGTTGATCGGTTGACCAAGTGTGCCCACTTCATCCCAGTTAAGAGTTAGCGCATGGCATCATATTTGGCATCCCTTTATATTCAAGAGAGAGTCCGACTTCACGGAGTCCCTTCTAGCATGGTGAGTAATAGAGATTCTATTTTCACTAGTGAGTTTTGGAGAAGCTTATAGGAGGAGTTAGGGACGCAACTTAGATCGAGTACGGCCTATCACCCACAGACGGATGGCCAAATGGAGAGAGTGAATAGAGTGCTTGAGGATTTGCTACGGATGTGCATTTTGGACTTTGGAGGAACTTGGGAGGAGCATCTTCCATTGGTTGAGTTTGCATATAATAACAGTCACCAAACGAGCATAGGAATGGCACCATTTGAGGCTTGCAAGTCCCCTTCATGTTGGGTGGAGTCTACGGAGAAGTTGCTACTTGGGCCTGACATGGTGAGCGAGACATCAGAGAGAGTGGATTTAATTCAGCGAAGGATGAATATAGCCCAAGATAGGCAGAAGTCTTATGCGGATAAGCGGAGGAGAGACATTGAGTTTGAGGTTGGAAACTTAGTTTTTATCAAAGTATCCCAGCTTAGGAAGGTGGTAAGGTTCGGATCGAATGGAAAGTTAGCCCCTAGATTTGTTGGACCATTTCCTATCATAGAGAGAGTTGGGAAGATGGCTTACCGAGTGAAGTTACCAAATAGGCTCGCAGGAGCGCACGACATTTTCCATGTTTCGCACTTGCGAAAGTTCTTACATGACTCGGTGGAGGTTGTAGAGCCTAGTCAGTTAGAGGAGGTGGAGGTAGAAAGGGAAGCATATGTTCGGCGTATCCCCATGAAGATTGTTGGAAGAGACATCAAGCGACTAAGGAATAAAGAGGTTCCTCTAGTAAAGGTGCAATGGGGAGATGATGTTGCAGACGCCACTTGGGAAACAGAAGAGAAGATTCATACTTTCTATGCTCATCTTTTCGATAGTAAATTTTTATAATTCCTATTTCCATCTTTAGTTTTGAATAGGTTCTTTACTTTATTATCCTTTGGGAGGGTAGAACTTAGGATTTAACCTATGAATGGTAGGATTTTATGTAAACATGTTATTAGTACATGTTTTGAATGATGTATGCTAGTGGTTGCAAGTGTTTGCTAGTGGATGCTAATGGACGCATATAGATACACTAGGCACTATTATTCTTTAAGGATCGGCCTAACTAGGACACTAGAGCATATGTACATGGATGTGTGCGCATTATATTATTTTTCATGGTTGCTATAAATAGATGATTATCACATGATTGTTGCATTTGAATGATGTTTGTAGCACGCATATAGAACTATCAGTTGTCATTAGGGAATTTTTGCATTCATTTGGATACATGGCACAGACATGATTGCATAAAAGGAGGTCAAATAAATCAGTGGACCGCCTAATCTTTTACGTTAGATAGGAACATTTACACTACACTAATTGCATAAGTATCATAAATGGCATTAGAAAAACTTAAGGACAATGGATGAATCGTCGATGATTGAGTAGTTGGTTGTAGAATTGGATGAAAACATTTAGTACATTCTTTTATCCTTAGAGATTTCGGGGACGAAATCCCTTAAGGAGGGGAGAATGTAACAACCCGAAATTTAACCCATAATAATTAATTCATTAATTAATTAAATAATAAAATAACTTTGTGAAATTATTAGAATTGAGCCATGGGAGTTGCACCATTTTGTCCGTGGTAATTTTCTGGTCAATTTCCATATATAGAACGTCAGAATCCGAGTTAATATGAGCAAGGAGCAAAATAATCAAAGAAAGGAAAAAAATAATAATAACATATATATATGCCAGGTCGACCGACCAGTCGACCTGGGCACAAGGGCGGTCGACCGTCCAGTCGACCCGCCTGCCTATTTTCGTGAACGAACGAACGTTCGTTCGTTCAAAAGTTGAACACGAAATTTGCATTGTTTAAACTGATCTAGTCCTTCTATTCTTGCATCTGATGGCTCCTATTCTACCTATGACGTGGTAGCATTCTATTCAATCCTCAAATCCAACGGTCCGAGATCCACTTCTACACCTATAAATAGAACCCTAGGCCTAACACTTTTTCTCATTCTAGATTTTCTCCGCTTGGGTTCACCTTTTTAGGAAGGATCCTAAATGGAATAATTTTTCAAGAAGAGAATCTTTTTAATAAAAATATTTTAATACCCTTAAGTGGATTTGTGAAGGCCTAAAGGGAAGAGCTAAGGACCAGAGGTGAGTGATTGTAATTATTTTAAATCCCTTTAAGTAATTTAAAATAATAGGGTTTCCAATAGTTGTAGTTTAACTACAATTTTTGGAGTAACCTTTTTAGTAATTTATTTACAGTTTTTAGAATTATTTTCAGTCTATTCCTTCTAGCTATTCTTTTCAGTTAATTTTAGTTTATTTCTGTTAATTATAGCTTTTCTCATTTAATTTTAGTTTATTTACAGTATTTTAATCTATTTACTGTTATTTATGCGTTATTTACATCTTCTTCCTACGCCTTGGATTTCCTTCTATTTTCAGTTTTCTTTTATTTCTCCTTCTTCTTCTTCACGTATGGATTAGAATAAAATTAATGCAAAATTGGATTAAATTATAAGAAATCTAAAATAATGGAATATGAGATGTAAATCACAAAGAATGTAATATAATTGGAATAGGACTGAAATTATGCCTAATTATGATATTAATTGGACTGAATTAAGAAGATTGGCTTATTTATAACTTAGAATTATAACTAAAAAGAATAAAAGGAGAAAGAAACTTATTTTCACACTTAGAACTTGGGTTAAGTAATAAGCATGATTATAACGTAATTTATAAATTAATAAACTATGGAAACTATGGCGCTTATTTTAAGACTTAGGATAAATTAATAAGCAATAATAGTAATTGATAAAAATAAAGGCTTATTTAAATAATTTATCTAAGTTAATAAGCAAAGATAAGAGTATGACCTGTACCAAATAGCATTCCCCTAATATTTCTATGGTTACGGTGTTTCACATAATCCTGAAGTGAGACGAGATGCTTCAAATAATCATGAAGTGAGGCAAGGGGTACGCTTATGCTTATAGCGGTAGTAAACGGTCAATCTATGGTAGTTCAAATCAAGGGGGTTTGAATAAGGGGCGCAAATAGATTATTGTCTGATAGGGACCAGTACCAATAACATTTCCCCTATTTTTCCATGGACACAGTGTTTCACATAACTCTGAAGTGAGGCGAGGTGCTTCACATAATCCTGAAGTGAGTCGAGGGGCACGCTTATGCTGGCTAGGGTAAATAAAAAGTCAAAAGAGGGAGCAACAGGTAGCATGGGCATGGTTGCAGTTAGGCGTGCGACTTCCATTTAGGTTCTCAGTAATCGTTATGAGTTCCAAGCGCTTAGTAAGTGTGTCTTTCGTAGCCACCAAAGTATACTGTGTAGGAAAACGTCCGGTCCACAATAGATTCTATGGAGTAGCAGGCCGATCAAAGGGTAGAATTAGGAATTCAGCCTAATCAAAGCAATTATCAAGGACAAGTGCAAACAATCAAACTTAACCTATCTTACTCATTGAGCAATAGTTTATTCGTATTTATTTCCAGTTTCTCTCTTTTCTATTTGCTTTGGTTCCTTTTATATACTAGAACTGTTGTAAAGTCTATTACTTTTACTTTGCTTAAAGATTCTAGTAATTACTATCATTCACCAGACTTTTAGTCTGACCCACTCCTCTATTTTCCCCTTCCCCCTAGGCAATCAAGGGAGAGGACAGTAGATCGCGGTTACTTGGTGGGTTCTTGGAGAAGATTTCTACCATGTATTTCTTTTATTCTAGCTTTAGCTCTTTCTGTGTATTGGTTTATTATGAAGGATATTATGTACTCTGATTTTTGAGACTATGAGTTTTTATGAGACATCTTGGGTTTTGAGACATGTATGTGTATTTGTTATTTGGCTTATTTGATTTATGAAACAATTATGAAGTCTTGTTTTAAATAAGTTATTATCTTTGTTTCCGCTGTTTTTACCTATTTTTGTCTTGTGAATCTTAGTCTCTGTTAGTTTCAGTTATACCTATAACACACCATCCCTTTTAATGTGCCCTTTTGAGTATATTAAGGGGCGTGGGTTGTTTCAATCCTTCTCCGATTATATATATATACAGATATAATATAATATTTTATAATTAATAGACATACCGAAGAAGGGGAAATGGAAAAGCTTCGTTGCTTTGATCAAAAAATATGAGAAGAAAAAGTGAGGAGCTAGGCTTGTATTTATAGGTGCTCTAATCAATTATATCGTTAGATTTAAAATAATTAAATCTAACCCGTTCGGCTAAGGTTCAACCCTAGCCGCTACCTTCCTGATTAGTCGACCGCTCCCCTATAGGCGATTGACCGACCCAAGTAGGGGGTCGATCAGTGGGTTCTACATGCTTAATATAATTTATTTCTATTTTGTTCTAATTTATTTATTTTCGTTCTGAAAACTTCAAATGCTAATAGCTTCTTCGTTTGAACTTCGAGCCCCAAACTCCAAATATGAAAGTTGCTCAGAAAATCGCCATGAACACAATGGGGTAAGTTTCATGGAAAAATTCTAACGTTTGCTCAAGTTCCATTTTTGAGCCTTAGTAATTATTTATTAATTACTATTAATTCTACAGGGCGTTACATTCTTTCTCCCTTAAAATAATTTCGTCCTCGAAATTCCTCAAGAGGTGAATCATGTAACATAGTGTGCAACCATTCTAAACCATCTAACCGATTAGTGTACAACAAATTTTGCTGCCAAATGCATACAAATGCATGGTGTACCATGACATATATGATATGCATGCTGAATAATTCTATATTAGCCCCTCCTATGTGAATGCATTCTTTTGAAAGCATTTTGAAAATATAATGCAAACAACCAATATATACTGGTAGTTCTACATGTATGCAAGTTTTCAAAGACCAAAAATTCTTATTTTCACACAATAAATTCCATAATCCTACGAGGAGAAGTATAGTTCAACCAATTTTACATCTAATCCCTGCCATCTAATACCTAACACACAATTTCTAACATCAAAAATTTGAAAATCCAATTTTCCTAAATCTATACTCCTATGCTAGAAAAGAAATTTAGATGAATTATTTTACGTTTCCACCTTTTTTTGGATACCAAATCCGTTGTACTTTGGTACCTTCTCTTTTGCCCCCATATCTTTTCCAATTTTCCAAGTACAATTGCTTAAGGAGGTTTATTTTTGGATGTTAAAATGACATGTAAGTTTTTATTCACTATCAACAAGGTATGGAAATAGAAATTTCAAATTTAAAACAACTTTTCCCTTGTTATTCCCTATGTTTTGCATGTTGTCTCCCTTATCGGACAGTAGCACCAACACATCGTCCCTCCCTATGCTAAGCATATGGCACTAGAAAACTGGAAAATTTTCATTTTCATTCAAAACTCATTTCCCCTTTTCAATCAAACTTGCAAAGTAGTTTGAAAAATCGAATTACCAAAAGCATTTAAACAAAAAAAATCAGAAGCATTCCAACATAGTTTTTCAAACATTTCATGCTCCATCTTTAAAGACAAATCGAACCACATCTTAACATAATCGAGAATTAATCAATAAGTTATTGCATATGATTGATCCTAGGATTGTGTAATTAATCTTAGATTTTGAGAACCTGCCCTCTTATTTCAAAACAACAATATCACACAAGCCTATTTATAAATTTTAGCTTTTAAGGCATATGGAAAGTGATCCATGATTTTGCAACAATTGTTCCATGTTCTCCTTTGCTAAAATTTAGTTTCCCAAAATTCTAAAGTTTTTAGGATTCAAGCATTCTTAATTTCTAGTTGCTAATTTAATTTCCTAATTCAAAACTTTTTGCCTTAATTACAGTCATCGCTAGTTAAGCATCCTTATGAGATTTCCTTATTACACTGTTTTCTAATATATATAGCGGTCAAAGCTCATCTAGAAAATCAACAAGGTAATAAAATATAAACATATCTTATATCATATCATACGCTTTTTCAATACTTGAAGGGAGACAACTAGCTATTAAAACCCAAATAAGCTTAAAGAAACAATTTTTGGAAGCCGCCCTTCAACATCAACTGGTGTTAATGATGTTATGGCCCTATCACTCTTTAATCAATTAAGATGGACATTTCTAGCATTACATTCTACTATAACTCACATGCCTTAAATTACCTCCTTGGCTCCCAATAAATAAGGTTCATCCATTACTTCGATTGTTACACCCGATCATGCGATAAATTGTGCATTTCCATACCGCGAGGGATAAGAAATATAAACTATGCACATTAGAATAACTCATTGGAAAATTGGTTTGGCAGAATAATTTTCCTACCATCTGTCTTGCCTTTTTTAACCTCGAGTCAACTAACATCCTTTATATGTGTTTTCCATCTCATTACCCTCTTCTCCAACCATACTACTATCTTCTTTCAATCAAAATCTCTTGATAGTATTCTCAAACTTTGATATTTACTTTCTTCATCCTTGATCTTTCATGTGAGTACATACCCTAACTCGTAAAAACTGTACTTTGATACCATTCCCCATTCTATTGAGGGTTTCTCTTGTGGCTTTGACACATGTCTAACAAAAAATCCCTAGATTCATACCAATATTGCTTATATTCAACGAGGATTCCTTGTTGCTACCGTACAAGCATTCTTAGCTATTTTATGCAAAGCCTTGACCTTTACCCTGTCTTACCAAGGTAGTCATCTTTATCAACTCCACAACAAAAATTGGTTAGGTTTTCACCCTTTTCTATAAAAATAAAACTTCATAGTCATGAAGTACTTAATCCCAAACCTTTATCTTTGAAAATATAAACTTAGAACCATGTTCAAAAATTGCCTAGTTTCCAAAAGGAGTCATGAAAATTTTCTAAATTCTAACAACTTTTCCTTTTCAAAGACTTTCTTCAATAGAGATTTATCTTTTCAAAAGAAGGATTTTTAACTCCAAATATTTACTTATGTTCAAAAAACCAATTTTTATACCAAACCATTTTTTCAAAAACATCTTTTATAGCTTTAAACAATGAAAATTAGAGTAGACAAGGGAAACTTCCATCCTATTATTTTCCTACCACTTATGCTGTTTTCACTTTCAACCTTAATGGAGATTCTAATAGCACATGAGGGGCATTTCTAAAAGATATGTGCAATTTTGCACATATTTATGGAAATTATCCATTCTTCCTATGCTTTGCCTCTAATTTCCTACATCTTTCCTAACTAGATTACTAACTTAAATTCCTAAAGTCGTTCCTATTTAAATTTCCTAATATTGTTACTATTAAAATTTCTCTTACCTAAATCGCCTTTACATGGCTTCTCCTTACATAGCTATTTTCCTCTTTTATTGTTTTCCCCATTGACTCATTGCAATGCGTTTACCTACTGCTTTTGTCATTGGACTTTTCTTCATTAACATGAAAAGGGATATGTATTAATCTATTTCAGTTGTTTTTCTCCGTATTTCCTTATACAGGGATATTCTTCCTATCTTCATCATCAGGCATTCTTACCCTTCTACTCACTTTACCCCGTTTCAATCAAGTATCATTTCCATTTATCCACCCCTTAGAAAGAATTCTAAAAAAAATCTGGATTTACAAAATATAAAAAATCATCGAGCCAAACATACGCTCTCTTTTCCATTTATTTCAAAAATGAAAAACCTCTTTATCAAAAACCCTTAAGTCGAAATTTTTTACCCAACAAACTTTAAACTAAGAATTACCAAATTTCTTTAAAGCAACAATTGCAGATAAATCCTTTGAAAAACCATTCAAAACGTCCAAGGAATTTTCAAAAATCTCTTTGTCAAATTCTTTCACATGGGGTTGGACTTAGAAATGAACTTTTAGTTATCCTTTCTCTTGGACTTTTCTTCTTTTCTACTCACCTAAATTAAACATCTTGTGGTGGTTAATGCACACCTTCTTGTGGGAACTAGCTCAATCCACTTTTCATATCTTACTTCTGAATGCTTGCAACATATAGATTCATGCTTCCCATATATCTAGAAGAAATGTACATCTTCAACCGGCAACCCATCGAAATCCACCATCTTAAGGCAGCCTAAGACTAATAAAGGAGTCAAGTACCATCCAGCCTCCGGGATCCCTATATATGTCGTGCTTATGCTCTTCTCGATCCACGCCTTGTGGTATGGCCCACTCTATGGGGTAATCGGGGTAGGTGAATAATTAAACTCTATTTATTATTCCAGATCATAGTTTCCTTAACCATCTTTGAAAAATATTGTCTTAACTACTTCTATAGTCGGAATTTGTAGAGTTTGGCGTATAATATGTATATATATATATATATATATGAATGTATGTATATGTATATATAATTATACATAAAATACAAATATGTTCTCTTAACATATCCTAATTCCTATGATCGATTAAACTAAGCTCTGGTACCAATGGTAACAACCCACACCTTAATGATCCCGAATATTGATTAAATCAAAACCCAAGTCTATTAGGGTACGAATCGTTAGTTTTGATAACTTATAGTAAACATAAGTATATTAGAGATCTATCTACATAAACTCATAATGGAATAGAAATATAAAATAGAGCATATATGCTGACCAAGGCTACTACCTTGGAATCAATATTATTCCTTTAGTATTTGATTGCCTTGGCAGCGCCGAGCATGAATGAGAAGACTTCACCATCTGTAGTTCCCGGCTTGCATTAGTAGCCCGTCTCTCTAAATTTATCATGTGGCTTGTAATGAGGAGTGAGTCAGAACAACGTTCTGGTGACCGAAAAATTACATACTATATCCATAACACTTATTTATGCCAATTGATTTCAATTTAAGTGTTGTGTCTATTATTGGCGGCTATCCTGTGTAATTCCATCTATGCGTATGATATATCTAACCTTCTGCGAGGTGTGTGTGTGTGTCTATATATATATATGCCTATATATATACCTAAACATTGTACTACCCAAAAGAAAACCCTGGCCACTTAACACTTCTTAAATAAGAAGGAGGAAAACCAATAAACCACTTAATACATCAACCCCAAAGCGGGCCCTCCATACGTAATTGCTGGTTAATCGGTCTAGCTACAGAGACCGATGACCATTAGGTACGACATTATAATTTTATTGCCGTATTACTAATGCATCTAGAAGACTTATCGAAGGGTTAATTAGCCCACCTCCGACAAACAAACAACTAATTAAATAATGAGGTCTTTGCATATCCCATGCATATTCTACACTAGTAAGAAGAAAATTCCATCAGGGCATAACCAATGTCTTTGCTAATGACCGCTCGAGACTGCTGGTGGTCATAGCCTATATGCCAGCCCTACTACTAAATACCGGTCCAACAATAACACTGACATAGACCGCCAACCTTCCACGGCTGAAATCCCATTTAGAATATTCTAATGTAAGCCAAGGAAAAATACCGATCCTGGTTACTTGATACCTTTTTTTAGAAATAAAGTTGACCTTATTTCCTTATTAGGTACCACATAGATAATTTAAGACTTCTTATATAGGGAGTAGGCATATCCAACGGCCATTTAATATCTTCCACCCCGAAGTAAACTCCTTGACATTCCTAAAGGTGCCGAGCCATTTAATACTTCAAATCTAAGGCGAACTCTTAGCATATTTTCCCACACCTATACGCAGATGTATTTTCCTTTCTTAGGGTCCTAAGGTCGGAGATGTCCCACATCAGTAGTATGTATACACAAATGTTGGTATCCTCTAGGTGAAGGGCAGACTTCTTTTGTGTAACTCTACTGACCTTGCATCCCAACCCATTCTAAACCAAACCAATTATCCTAGGCCTAAATATTGGGATAGGCCCACTACTTCCCGCTTATCCTAAATGTGTTATTGAGGCTATATAATTTCCAACTATGAAAATTATACTACCTCCTGATATTTTGTTCCTCTCTTATATGCTTATTATGTATTGTTGAGTAAATTTCGACCGAGCCAATCCCTGACCGAACCAACCTCACCACCGAACCACCGGACCAACATCATCACCGAACCAACCTCACCACCGAACCACCGGACCAACATCATCACCGAACCAACCTCATCACCGAACCACCGGACCAACATCACCACCGAACTAACCTCACCACCGAACCAACCAACCAACCAACATCACCACCGAACCAAAATGCTACCAGACCAAGACGTGCCAGGCCAGATCACATCAGCCCAGGCCCACCAGCAGCTATGCACATCCAAGACCCCTACCTCCAGCCTCACTCTATAAATAGAGGGGTAGGGGTACAACGATGGGGGACAAGTTTGAGAGCTTAAGCACGGATAGAGTTTCCAAACAACTTTCATATACTTGTATAAAAGCCTTGTACTTGTAATCTGAACGAGAAAAGAGAAATAATATATAAAGTGGACGTAGGCATATTCTGGCTGAACCACTATAAATCTGCGTGTCTTTTACAGTTTAGTCCTTGTTTTTTTAACGTATTTGCATAAACCTCCCAAATCACTAAAAACAACATAATATCAGCTAAATCATACGACTTGAAGGTGTTTGCCCATTTTTTGTGCAAACATTTTTGGTGCTTTCATTGAGAGCTAGAAGCTCGAAGCTTCAGCTTCTTCCACTTAACCTTCTTCCTAGCAGCATCGTTCATTGCTTGGAAAACATGCCTCCCAAGTAGAAGAAAGATGTTAACAAAGGAAAAAACATCGCAACCAGCAGTCTTCCAGATCTAGTGTTCACAGATCAAGTAAATCGTCCCCCTCCAGTAGCAGTACCAAATGAAGGCCAGGCAAATCCGACCACCCCTGCCGCAGAACAGCCGGCAGCAATTACTAGGGCAGATCTAGACAGGGTTGTGGCTGAAGTGAATAACTGCTTCACGTCCCAGCAGGAAGCCTTGGTGGACCATCTCATGTCACGCTTAAGGGATGCTGAAGAGTCCAACCGCAACACTGAATCATGGGGTGAGTCCCAGTCTGGAGGATCTCAGAGACAACAAAGATTTTCCTTCTTCGAAGGAGCTAACGGTAGAAGCAGCCATGGTAGGAGCCGAGATCGAGCACAACCCGAAGTTAGGCCTGACGAAACGCTTGGAACCGAACCCAACGGGGGAGGTACGGGGCGGAGGTCAACTGTAGCTGAGCCGGTTGTACTGCCTAACCACGGAAACGCCAATGAACGGGGCTGAGCTAGAGTCCAGCCCAAAGTTGGACCCGAGGAAGTGCTTAGATCAGAACCCAGCAGGGGAAGATCAAGGCAAGGGCCAACTGTAGCTGACCCTAGCATGCTCCCGGAAGACCAAAGACAACCACTGGAAAATATCAGGAATGATAGACGATACCATCCCTACAGGTCATCTGGACGGAATCAATCCCACAGAACAGAACCAAACTCGTTTCTATCTGCCCCAAATTCTGATGAAAGGATGGCACGCTTGTTCAGAGAGTGTGTCCAACGGGATCAAAGAGATCGAGGGATAGGCGCTAGGGTAACCAGCCCTTTCGCCCGCAATATCGAAATTGCTATCACCCCCCGAGAATGGAAAATGCCAACAATGGAACCTTACAAAGGAACCTACGACCCCGTTGTACACTTACAGAGATACACACAACATATTCCCATGAGTGGAGCAATAGAGGGAGTACTGTGCAAATGCTTTCCACTATTCTTAGCAGATCTGGCTACCTCCTGGTTCTGTCATTTACCCCAGGGATCCATCAGCTCGTGGGAAATGTTGAAAGAAAAGTTTATCAGTCAGTTCCGCATTCATGTGGAACAACCCAAGGACGCTTATTCCTTATCCAGTATCAAACAGAAACCTGGAGAGAAACTGTAGCAATACCTAACCCGATTCAATGCCGCAGCGGCCGCAGTCCAAGATGCCGATGAGAAGCTTATCCTAATGGCCCTCTGTAGTGGTGTGCATCCGAATACTAAATTTGCTAGAAGGTTGACAAAAGAAAAACCAGCTACTTTACCCGATTTCTTCCATGAAGCCGGGAAATATATGAGGCTTGAAGATGCTGCCACTGAGGGGCAGTCAGGGCAACAAAATAAGGCAACTCACGGCAACACGCCCGCTGCAGCGAAAGACGTTCGAAGAAATGATTCTAGAGACAATGCTGGGGGCAAGAAGGGAGAAAAGCGCCTATATCGGCCCGGACCAAGATTCGACACTTACACTCCTTTGAACGAAACCATTGAAAACACCTTCCTTGCCACCCAAGACGAAGTTAGATACAAACGCCCACCATACAAGAAGGAATCGGATAACGCACAAAAGTCTGGAAAGTTCTACCGCTTCCACGAATCTCATGGGCATGATACCAATGAATGCCATCATCTCCGGGACTTGATTGAAGAACACATCAGAAGGAAAAGACTGGAACGCTATGTAAGAGGTCAGAACAGGACTCCAGCTCCTGCCAATGAGAACCCAAGGCTACCCTCACCAGAGATAGGCAGAGGAAATCGCAACACTAGCGGCTCCAGTCAAGAGAAGATAGTAGTCCATACCATCTCGGGAGGACCGCACATCGTCGACAGAAGCTGGGCAGAGATGGAAAAATATGGAAAGTCACTTAGAAACAATGAAGACTATGTTAATTCCTTTATAGAAGAACGCCACCCGAAGTGGAAAGAGGGTGATGACATCACATTCAGTAGGCGTGACCTAGAAGGAAGGCAATACCCTCACATAGATCCCATGGTTATCTCTGCCCGGCTCGGTCCAGCCGAAGTTTTCCGAATTCTAGTAGACACTGGAAGCTCAGTGAATATCTTATTCAAGCATGCATTCGACAAAATGAAGCTATCAATAAAGGATGTTTCTCCCTGCAATAAACCACTACACGGTTTCACTGGAGATGCGAAGATGCCCCTCGGGCAACTGGACCTCTTTGTTGAAATTGGAAGTCATCCCCGCTCCGTTGTGCGGAAACAGACATTTGTGCTGATAGAAAACCACTCGGCCTACAACGCCTTTTTAGGAAGGCCAGCCTTGTCTGACTTCCAAATTTTCCTGGCCCCATGGTGCCTAAAGATGAAATTTCCAATGGACAATGGGGTAGGGGAAGTAAAAGGAGACCAGGACATTGCTCGAGATTGCTATGTAACTGAACTTCGCAACAACCACAGGAAGGATAAAGGGAAGAGTGTAGACGTTGCCCTCTGCACAAAAAGTTT
Organism: Allium fistulosum; assembly: GCA_030737815.1. Taxonomy (NCBI): domain Eukaryota; kingdom Viridiplantae; phylum Streptophyta; class Magnoliopsida; order Asparagales; family Amaryllidaceae; genus Allium; species Allium fistulosum. The sequence goes on from CM060902.1 coordinate 872,397,390, forward strand.
GGAAGAATAGCAACTAAAGAAAGCCCCTCCTCTTCGATATACCAGCGACCCATTTCAATGAATTAGACCCTAGGGACAAAGAGGAGGAGGCCACCGCCGAACCTGCAGAGGCTATGGAATTTGTATCTGTAGACAAACATGACTCGAGTAGACTATTGAAAATCGGGTCCCAACTAAAAGCAGAGTTGAAGGAACAACTCATTGACTTTCTCCACCACAACTCGGATGTATTTGCATGGTCACATGCTGACATGATCGGAATCTCCCCTGACATAGCATGCCACGTACTAAACATTGATCCTACCAAGACGCCCGTAAAACAAAGAAAGAGAAGCATGGGGGCAGAACGATCAGCAGCCCTCGATGAAGAAGTAAGGAATCTACTTGCCAATGGCTTCATACGAGAAGCCATATACCCAGAGTGGATCGCCAATCCGGTGCTGGTAAAGAAGGCTAATGGGAAGTGGCGAACATGCATTGACTTCTCCAACTTAAATGACGCCTGCCCGAAGGATAGCTTCCCACTTCCCCGAATCGATTAGCTTGTAGACAGCACAGCCGGGCACGAACTCTTATCTTTTATGGACGCATACTCAGGATATAACCAAATTCCTATGCATGCTCCCGATCAAGACCACACTAGTTTTATCACTGACCGGGGATTGTACTGTTACGAGGTAATGCCTTTCGGACTTAAAAACGCAGGAGCCACCTATCAGCGCCTCGTCAACAAGATGTTTGCAGGGCTAATAGGACAAACTATGGAAGTTTATGTGGATGACATGCTGGTAAAGTCAAGGGAAGCCGACAATCACGTAAGCCACCTAGGCAAAATGTTTCAAGTACTTCGCCAATATGGAATGAAGTTGAATCCCCTAAAGTGCTCCTTCGGAGTATCATCTGGAAAGTTCCTAGGATTCATCGTCCATGCCAGAGGAATTGAAGCAAACCCTAAACAAGTCCAAGCTCTGAGAGATATCAAGATACCTACCACTCGAAAGGAAATGCAAAGTCTGAACGGGAAAGTGGCCGCCCTAAGCCGATTCATCTCCAAAGCAACGGACAAGTGCGTCCCCTTCTTCGAAGCTCTAAAGAAAGACAAAGGAAAGTTTGAATGGACTGAGGAATGCTTAGCAGCTTTCCTTAACCTAATTGAACACCTCCAGAAACCGCCGGTACTCTCGACTCCAAATGAAGGCGAAGAGTTATACCTATACCTTGCTGTATCATCTCACGCCATAAGCGCTGCTTTGGTAAGAGAAGACAACCGCACGCAGCGGCCAGTATACTTTGTAAGTAAGAGGTTTACGGGGGCAGAAGTCAGATATCCTAAACTTGAGAAGCTAGCATACTGCTTACTAATCACATCACGGAAACTGCGTCACTACTTCCAGTCCCATTCCATTAAAGTTCTGACCGATCAACCACTGAGGCAGGTACTCCATCGTCCCGACACTTCTGGGCGACTACTTAAATGGTGCATTGAACTAAGTCAGTATGATATCACCTACCACCCTCGCACCGCCATCAAGGGACAAGCCATGGCCGGCTTTATTGTAGAATTCACTACCAACGAAGGTAAGGAGCAATCGGAAATAGCAGAAGACATCAAGTGGAATCTCTTTGTGGATGGTGCGTCAAACGAACAAGGCTCGGGGGCAGGTGTGGTAATAATCACTCCCAAGGGAAATAAGCTGCACTATGCTCTAAGGTTGGAGTTCGCTGCCACCAACAACGATGCAGAATATGAAGCAGTGATAGCTGGATTAGAACTTGCCTTAGAAATCGGAGCCAATTCTTTGTGTCTTCATAGCGATTCTCAACTTATTGTTAATCAAATACTAGGAGAATTCCAGGCTCGAGAAGAACGACTCATAGCATATTTAAAGAAGACCAAGTTACTTCTCAGTCGATTGGACCACTACTTAGTCAAACACATCCCTCGGGAAGAGAACCAAGAGGCCGACGAAGTGGCGAAGCAAGCTAGTGTGAGAGACGACGCTATTTCCGGAGCAGTAGCCATCTCAAGGCAACTGACCCCAAGTTTTGAGCAAGTGAATCTGATAGCTGCAACCGAAGGGGCAACTTGGATGACTCCCATCCGAGACTACTTACAAAGTGGCACACTGCCCAACGGGCGTAACGAAGTCAAGAAAATCTTGAGGAAAGCTTCCCGCTACACAGTACAAGAGGACACCCTCTATCGGCGCGGCTTCTCTAACCCCTTATTAAGGTGTGTCGCTGGAAGGGAAGCCAAATAAATCTTATCCAACATTCATCAAGGAAGCTGCGGAGATCACACCGGAGGGCAAACTTTAGCAAAAAAGATACTCCGATATGGATATTTCTGGCCCACCTTAAGCAAGGACGCCTTAGATTTCGTCAGAAAATGTGACAGATGGCAGATGTTTGCTAAGATTCCACGGCTACCAACAACTGAGATTACTCAAATGACCAACCCTTGGCCCTTTGTAGTATGGGGAATTGACTTAATCGGCGAACTGCCAATGGGCCGAGGCGGGGCCAAATATGCTATAGTGGCAGTCGACTACATCACCAAATGGGTGGAAGCAGAACCCATGAATAAAGTATCTTCAGCGAAAGTTATTAACTTCTTGATCAAAAATGTTCTATGCAGGTACGGAGTCCCATTCAAAATTATCTCAGACAATGGACTTCAGTTTGACAGCGAGGAGTTCGCCAACTGGTGCCAAGGGCATGGAATTCACAAAAGCTTCTCATCCGTAGCTTATCCCTAGGTAAACAGACAAGTCGAAGCCGTCAACAAAATTCTGAAAACTCTAATCAAAAAGAAACTCGAAAAGTCAAAGGGCGCTTGGGTGGATGAACTCCCTACGGCACTGTGGGCCTATCGCACATCTTTCAGAACATCGACGGGGCATACTCCTTTCTCTTTGGCATACGGATCAGAGGCTATGCTCCCAGTTGAAACCATCGTGCCTTCCCACCGTAGGATCCACTATAACCCAGAGGAGAACGAAGAACTCCTTCACATGTCTTTGGATCTAATTGAAGAGAGAAGAAATGATGCAGCCCTCAAAGCAGCAGCCCACAAGCAAAAGGTGGCAGCACAATACAACTCCAAGGTCAAGCATCGTATCTTACAAGAAGGAGATCTTGTCCTCAAGCGAGTCTTCCCTCGCCCCGGAGCACTAGATCCAATCTGGGATGAACCATATGTAATTCATAAAGATCTCCACAATGGAGCTTATATTTTGTCAATAGTGGACGGAGAGGTGTTCCAGAGGGCATGGAACATCCAACACCTCCGTCGATACTTTTCTTAACTTGTACTGCCCATATGAAGTGAATTAACAAAGAGAATCAGTGGACGTAGGCATTTTCGTGCCGAACCAGTTTAAAAAACCTTGTCTCTTTTTTTAACTTGTTCCTTTGTATCTTGGCTGCTTGTTAACTTTATCCTTTTCTGTTGAACAAAATCCTGTGCATATAGCATTTCCATTCAAAGCACTCCACAGTGCAACTTCACCTGGACAAGACCTAACAGGTACTATGCGAATCTATGCCCTCGCCAATGAGACACTTTCGCTCCGGCATCCCTCTGCTGTGGGTTAACTCATTGCTCGCGACGGCCCTTAAAGCCAACTGTAATGAGCCGATTATAAGCCACCGAGAAGGCCGACTATAGCCGAGGCAGCTCATTACGGCGTTCGGCTCGCCGGCAACTGTGAACCGACTATAAGCCCCAACATAAGGTGTGGCCAGCCAGGGGCAGTTCACGGTTGACGATCGGCACCCACGCTAGCCGGCCACAGTAAATCGAATAATACCCACGATTACGGGCCATAATGGCCCAGGTAGTTACTATGCGCGATCTCGGCTCCGATGTGTCTTAAGTACGGCTGTGGTAAAAAAGAATTAACTCCCCGCGGAGGCGTAAGATGGGTGACAAATGTCTCCAAGACCCACAGCTAGGGAAAGTGACTACAAAGCCCGTTTGCCACGAACTTAAGCACATCGAAGGCCTTCCATGATTGGAAGTTTTACTATTTCACATATTTCAATTTTATTTAAAAAAGCTTTTCTCCTATCCTCTGTAACAATCCCTAAAGTACAGGACACAAAATAGGAAACATTTGCTAATGGAAGCGGGTACTCACAACAAGACACTGGACCGCATTCCATACTCGGTCACACAGGACATTCGAGGCTGCCATCTACAAGTAAAATACGAAGGGCGGTATTTTCTTCTTTTTATGTCTAAACATGTGGCTGTAATTTATTCGCACATCACGCTAACATTGCAAGACATTATGTTTTAAGCGAGAACTTAACATCAAACACAATTGAATTACAAGCATACGCATAGCTATATTTCTCATACAACATGTCAAAACAGCAAAAACATTCAAAAAACGACAGAATCATCTTAAGTTAAAAAATTACACGTCAAGAATAATGTTGTTTATTACAAGTAGCATAATTACAACCTAAGAGTTACGTTACTGTTTTAAAACTAACATATACAACAATGTCAAGTTCACAAAAAGATATCCAGGTCCAATCAAGTAACCGGCTGCGTCAGAGTCTTATCCTTGTCCTGTTGCCTACCTGTCCGGTCAGAGAAAGAATTCATTAGCGATAAGCAACCAAGTTAACGGAAAGACTAGAAAGGAAGACTTACCAGCATCTGCTCCTTGATCATCTTGATCATCATCCTCTACTTGCACAGCTGCCTCCTCAACTGCAAGACCCCGCATGCCCTCCTTCACCGCCACCTTCTCCTCCTTGGTAAACTAGGCGGTAACCACATCCATCCTGAAGGCCACACCACCCTCCTTATCCGCCTCAGCTTTGGCCTCCTCTAGAGCCCTGAGATAGATCCTAGCCATAACCCGGGGGTAATCTTCCATCCAGGACAAGTTACCCTGCCTCCAAGTACGGAAGTACATATCCTGGAGCATCCCATCCATCATCCCCTCGTTCTCTTCAAACTCCCTCATTCGAACCTCGGAAGCCCACAGCTTTGCAACAACAGCATCCTTCTCCGATCGATACCATAAACGGTCAGCCTGAAGGGACTTCCTCATCGCCTCCATCTCCTCCTTCGACTTGGCCTGAGCAAGCTCCGCGGCCACAAGCCTCCTCGATAGTTCCTCTACCCGCTCGAGGTCCACTTGCCGAACCTCATCCACCGTGGCAATGGCCATGTCAATCCGCTCCTTACAAACGGCCTCCATCCTCCGCAACTCCGCCCTACTGGCCTCTTCAATAGTCTTCCTCAATTTTCTGGATGCGGCCTCATGCTGGGAGATTTGGATGGCTTGGTCGGCGAGTTGTTTAGCCTGGTCGGAAACCATCAACCGTAGCCGAATGTTGGCGCTTCCTATCTCTTCCCCAGCCTTGACCAATCGAGCATGGTGCCCCATCAATTTCCTGATCTCCTCAGCAACCCGGTCAATATTTGCCTTAGCCTCGTCCCCCAGAGTTACGACCCGGGTAGTAAGCGATCAAGGTCCAGAGACTTAGCTTCGTCAAGCACCCGTACCATAGGATTACGAGGAAGGAGATGCTCACCAGTAACCTAATCGAAGGAGATGTCGTGAGATGCCGGGTCCAGGTCCGGATGACCCACAAACGGATTGCGAGCTAAGCCAGGATGATCTATCGGGATGACGGTTGGATTCTCAGACGGATGGGGGGAAGGTATAAACTCGGTGTCCTCCTCCTCAATATCATGAATAGGCTGGAGTGAGGCCGGAGGACCAAGAAGAGATTCAAATGTAGATCGACTCCTCTTCTTCTTTTGTATATCTTCTTCAATAACTCCAAGAAGAGGACGATAACCGACTACGTCTCCAGGACGGTTAGTAGGAGACTTCGGCTTGGCGGAAGCTTTGAGGAGTTTGTATTGTTCAAGCCTGTGCCGAAGATCTGAGGTCTTGGCTGTTTTGCCCGCTCCTGGAATGAAAACCAGGTGTCACCAACATGTATTGAGCCATCATTCAAGAATTAGAAAGAGTAAAGCGAAATTCACCTTGAACCGCAGAAGTTGCCACAGTAGAAGCACTCCCGGAAGATAAATCGACACCGGTCCCAACCTTATCAGCTTTCTTGGACTTCTCCGTTTCCTCTAAACCTTCGAAGGCTTGGCGGAAAGCGTCATCCGTCCACTCTTGCATCTCGCCTACTTGCCTAGAAGACAAAGCCCCGGTACCATCACCACCCTGTCCTTTACCACCGTCATCGCCGTGACGATCACCGTCACCTTCTCCACCGCTTCCGCTCTCCGCTTCACCTCCTTCATCCTCGCCTTTTTCCCCCTCCACTTTATCCTCCTCCTGAACATCTGGATGTGTGCTAGGAGAGGGTCCATCAGACTTCCTGAGTTTCTTCCCCCCGGCGACTGGGTGCGCCGAGAAGGGTCTCCTTTTGCCGCTCTTCGCCGTGGCCCCTCCTGTGGCTTTGGCAGCCCTCTCCTCCACCGTGTCTCTCTGCTTGACCACAGACTGATGTGGTAGGATCAGGTTGTGCCCTAGAAGTGTAGCGTTCCTAACCAAATAAGAGGCCGACCTATCCCTTCCCGTGATAGCTTCTATTTCCATAGCCATCTGAACCAGGCGGCCACTCTCTACGACCGCAAAACCACCTGTCGCTAGCAAGAAACAAAAACACATAAGAAGAGGTATTGCAGTCAGAACGGAAATTATAAATAAGCTTAGGACTTATAGCCAGAAGTGAAGCGATGGATGGAAACAGAGTCATCCTTGATAAAAAACCATTCCTTCTTAAACATGTTGAACTTCGAGTATAAGTCCAGGACCGGCTTGAAAGATATGGCTGATTCCAAGCTAATGTATGGAGACCCCTTCTTATAGCCCCTCAAGTTGTGCAAATACCGGATCTCCCGGTTGGAAGAAGGATGCCCGTATCTCCTCTGGAAGATAACAAAAAGGCTCACCAGAATGGCGTAGGAGTTAGGCTGAAGCTGGAATGGAGCCACCTTCAGATATGTGACAAAGCTGACTATCCAGGCATTGAGAGGCGGGATGGCACCACACATACAGTGATACCTGCTGTAAGCGAAATATCCTTCAGGGGGATTATATGGCATCACTCCTTCCCCCGGCAACAGCATACGCGCTCTGTCAATCCCGAAAGAGCGAGAAATGACATCAAGCTGCTCGTCTTTAAGTGAGCTGGGGAAGCAATCAGGAGGTGAGTTTAGAAGCTCTTGAGGACCGTACCCGTCCACTAGCGATCTCGGGGTGGGCCCATGTCGTTCTGGATTCAACTGGATTGGGGGCACGACGGGAGATTCTCTTCTGTCTGTAGATTTCTTCCTGTTGGAACAGGTTTCAACTTTATGAGACATTATCTGCAACACGAAAAAGCACATCGTTAGAACAAGGGATATAAAGATCAAACGAACAAGTGTATATTGTCTAGAGTTCCACTTATAAACACGTAAACACATTCGGCAATACAAGGAAGAAGCTTCATTCGGCGTTTAAGCCATCCGGTAGTACAACGAAGAAGCTTCATTCGGCATTTAAGCCATTCGGTAGTACAAGGAAGAAGCTTCGTTCGGCATTCAAGCCATTCGGTAGTTCAAGGCACAAATTTTCATTCGGCCTGTTACTCCCTAGTTCATTTGGTCAGTTCATTCGGCGCTCAAGCCCTTTCGCTAAAAATAATTGGATTCGTTCGATGGATCAGTCTTAAAGTATCATTCAGCTCACCTAGGTTCGGCAGATGAATTGATTCGGTAATTGGTTGGTCCGGTTATCTCAAGCAAACAAGTCTGATTCGGTATTCAGTTGATTCGGCTATTCCAAACGGTGAATGGTGAGTATAGACGCGAGGTCCATACTTATAGACAAATACTAATGACCGGCCCAGTTGGTTCGGCACGCAGGACCAGGTGAGGATATCCAAGCTAAAGCAAAGCACGCCATGTGCGTACCCACATGCCCTACTTTGGGGGGCAAGTGTTGAGTAAATTTCGACCAAGCCAATCCCTGACCGAACCAACCTCACCACCGAACCACCGGACCAACATCATCACCGAACCAACCTCACCACCGAACCACCGGACCAACATCATCACCGAACCAACCTCATCACCGAACCACCGGACCAACATCACCACCGAACCACCGAACCAACATCACCACCGGACCAACATCACCACCGAACCAACCTCACCACCGAACCAACCAACCAACATCACCACCGAACCAGAATGCTACCAGACCAAGACGTGCCAGGCCAGATCACATCAGCCCAGGCCCACCAGCAGCTATGCACATCCAAGACCCCTACCCCCAGCCTCACTCTATAAATAGAGGGGCATGGGTACAACGATGGGGGACAAGTTTGAGAGCTCAAGCACGGATAGAGTTTCCAAACAACTTTCATATACTTGTATAAAAGCCTTGTACTTGTAATCTGAACGAGAAAAGAGAAATAATATATAAAGTGGACGTAGGCATATTCTGGCTGAACCACTATAAATCTGCGTGTCTTTTACAGTTTAGTCCTTGTTTTTTAACGTATTTGCATAAACCTCCCAAATCACTAAAAACAACATAAAATCAGCTAAATCATACGACTTGGAGGTGTTTGCCCATTTTTTGTGCAAACATGTATATTCTTTATTTCACTCTTACATCCCATAAATGTCAATTATTTGTAATAAAGGGTCATTATTATTCTAATTGGACAATCGCTAACATTTATTTATTTGTTCTAATCAAACTATCATTACTATTTCATTTCCACATATATGCCCTATTAAATCCTTTAACTAGTCCTATTAAACACATTTATGTCATCATGTAATTTCTATAACTCCATATTAACTACACATTTATTACCCTACATATTTTGGAGTTACTATCTCTTTTTCCATTTCCACCTCCTAGTCCTATGATTTACTGCACAACTAATAAGTTGTCATCCTAATTATAACTAATATAAACATTTTCATATATTACGCTATATATGTACTTATATTTTTAATTGGTAGGCGTGGTTTTACATGTGTGTGTATATCTATTTATATTTCTAACTCATTAATTCCTATGCTTAGGAATTTTAGAATACACATTTATATGTACATTCTGTAAAGAACATTTATTTCCATATTTTAAGAAATTAGAGCTATCTATCCTAAAATGGATTATCATTATATCTTTTCATAACCAAAAAGTGAGACTTTTACTTCATTTGAAATTACAAGGAATTATCTTTTTTCTTTTATTGAAATAGGCAGTGCAAACTATGGAAAAAAACATCTATACTTTACACATCTCTTTCATTTTTGGTATATTCCTTATTATTTAAAATGATGCACTTTTTTTATGTGGAATTATATAATTTATGGAAACTACATGGAAATAGATACAACTAAATTGTACCCAATACGCTCCCAATAAATTAAAACATAGAAATTCACATTCCAAGTCAAATTAGGGCAATCTTAATGAATACTAACAATTTACAACCTGATTATCATAAATCTGGAATAAATCTTACAATCTTATCAACTTTCTACTTTAACAAATTTAGGGAATGATTTTCAAATTTCTAGATTATGGTTCAAATATCTTTCATATTCCAATTAGCTAACTTATAGAATATGTAGGTGAGATTTTAGTTCAATACGTTCTTTCTAAGCCTACAACTCAATAGATCTTGCATATACATAGTAATTAAATATAATCCAATGAGATAAATTTCGATGTTATATATAAATCATATAATTTCCCTTCTAGCTTTCCAAATCTCCCAAATCCAAAGTCATCCATTTAGTTGACTCCATTTCCTTTTCAATCCAAAAATATGTATAACAAGTTAAATTCATACCATTAGAATTACAAATCTAAGAAGAGTTTGGGTTAAGTGGAATAAGAATTCATAATTATAAACTTTACCTTTTTCTAATGTATCAATTCGCTCCTTCTCTTCTTCTCTTTTATTTTCTACCCTTCTCCAATTATATATATACATATAATATAATATTTTATAATTAATAGAAATAGCGGAGAAGGGAAAGTGGCAGAAGTTTGTTGCTTTGATTAGAAAATATGAGAAGAAAAGTGAGGGGTTAGGCCTGTATTTATAGGTGCTTGAATCAATCATATCCATTAAATTTGAACCGTTCGGTCAAGGTTCAACCCTAGCCATTACCTTCCCAACCAGTCGACCGCTCCTCTATTTTACATAACCCAAGTAGGGGTTGATTGGTGGGGTCCACATGGTTAATATAATTTATTTAATTTTTATTCTAATATAATTTTTTTCATTTCAAAAGCTTCAAACGCTAATAACTTCTTCATTTAAACTCCGATCGCAAAACTTCAAATATGAAAGTTGCTTAGAAAATCGCCATGAACACAATAAAGCCTGTTTCGAGGCCAAATTCTGACATTTTCTCAAATTTCATTTTTGAGCCTTAGTAATTATTTATTCATTACCGTTTATTCTACAGGGTTTTACAATAATTAATATGGAATGAGAAAATTGATTTTCATTCCAATTGTATTTTCATATAGAAAATTGTTTTCTATAAAAAATATTTCTTCGAGTTCAAAATATTTGATCCTAAACTCTCGATTGTAGACTAGTTATAATGTATGAAATAAAATCACGTTAAGCGGTTGAATGGAGCTTCGTATATTCATACGCTATTATAGTAATGGTGGAAATAGTGGGAGCATATCACATGACACTTCTTTGTGGATGCATCATGTTATGAAAAATTGTTTTCATAAGCATACCAAATATTATTTATGAAATAATGAATGTTTTTAGTATTGACTAAAAAGTGACATATTTTTATTTCAGTATGAATGTTATCAATGTTCATCATAAGATAAAGCTATAATAATGGTATTTATTTTCACAACAAAAGCGATGCATAAAAAGATACAAAAGTATCTAAAATTTCACAATTATTTTGGAATTATGGACTAAGCCATAGTTTTGAGAAATATCTCTTTAATCATATGATTATGAATCATATGGTACCGGTTATTTATATCCCAAATGATTAAGGGCAAAGCCCTCACTCAATGGGAGCTAGTTATTTAAATTAATTATTATTTAATTAAGGGTTACTTATCCACTTAATTAGGGTTTAAATTCTTAAATGAATGTTATTTAATTTAAGGTTAATTTTAAATAAATTTTTAATTAATTAAGGTTTAAAGTATGATTTTTGATTTAATTAAGATTTATTAAAGTATAATTAAGTTTTAAACTTATGATTTAACTAAGGTTTATTCATTATAAAGTTCCTTTCAAAACTCTGTCGGTTATTTATTTTAACCAACTTTCTTATCTAAGTAAATTGTTTTAAAACTAAAGGATCTCTTGTCCACGCTATTAAGTAGCCAAAAGAATTAAAGTAGTTGTAATAAAACGACGACGCATTTTATTAAAAGTAAGTCGACTTGTACTTATCACAGATACCGCACTTTGGGAACATGATGAATATAAGGGAGTTAATTTCAATATGAGGTTCATGATAATCTAAGCATATGAAAGGTATGTTCATATATAAGTCTTACACCTTGATAGTGGAATAGTCCACTATAAATAACTTGGCCCTTTTAAATTATCGAACGTTGGTTTGACGAGACTGGGATCGGATAGCCATTGTTATCTGAAAATAACTTCGAACCAACGTAAACATTCGAATTGGAAATAGTAAAGGCAAGGTCCAAGATGAAGACTTTGAAGTGCAAGGGCTATTTGTTACTAACCATGAGGGTGATTCCAAAACGGATGTAGTGGAAGTAGTGCCTTCGGTTCGTTCATCTCCTGAACGACTTGTATGGATGAATGCTGACATTGTGTCAACATCTAGAAGGCAATGTTAGCATTCCAAGTGGCATTTCTATAATAAAGGTAAACATAGCCTCATGCCTCATCAACTAGGAATGACTAAAACATGGGAGATGCAACAAGGTAAGGTGGGTCGCTCCCATGAGGGTAAGGTCATCCCTATCTAGAGTCCCTACTATCAACTCATGTATGCTTCAGTACGGTTGCTGATTCCAACCAAGGGATGATCTTATTTGGTACTATCTAGTAAAGGGTAGGCCGGTCTTGTGTCGGCAGGGGTCGATAGCTTAGACCTCGGTACACAAATCTAAAGGTGTACTGTGACAAGCGATACACCAGTAGCCCAGTCATTATATGGAATCCATTTCTCAATAAGTGCCTTTGGTCTTAGTTGTATACCTATTATGCTGGAATTTAATTAATGTAACAATTTCGCTTATGTTAATTATTTACTTGAGAACCCTTGACATTATCATAATATCACTGGTTCATATAAAGTGTTTTTGGTTATCGTAAGGTAAAAACCCATCCGTGTTTATGTGCGACGTGGTCGTACGAGATACCTTTGATTTCAAAGCGTCTTATAAAAGTAAATTTAAGTTATCTTGAATTTACACACACCAGACCCATGTCAGACCCGGAGTTTTATTTTCTTTTTCTAAAACCTTAGGTGCTCAAATTTGTATGAGTAGCCAAGTGATCTAGGTTTCTTACGGAAGCATTTTGAAGGGGCTAGAGCAGGTGGCATCACCGTTAGCTAGTTATTATCTTATTCCGCTGTGTTTATGTATGATATATGTATTTTTGTATGGGCAGGTAGTTATAACTGTCCAGTTAAAGGTTGTAATGTATTGACTCTGATGTATTATTATTATGGAAATGACAATGTAATATCCTATGTTAGCTATTATATGTTGTTCTGATTCGCGGTGAGATTCTGTGATCGTGTAATTTCTTCTTCTCTTTCTTTCTCTTCTACCCTTAACTCCAAATGAATCATGCCACCTGGCATTCTATATGTTATACCCCTATTCCGAACACAATGGAATATGCATCGAGAGTCAATTCCATCATATCCAGAAGATAGCTTTTCAAAATCAAATTATTTTAATTAAATTCCTTTAACTGATTTCTATGTGTTTTGAGCTCGCACGATCAAACGATAAGTCTGATCGCTATGAAACTTGAAATCCTGTAATAATTCACTATTATGGATCCGATGAAATAGGTTTCGTCGAAATCCGAGACAGTGCCCAAAAAACTATTTTTACAAGTTAATTAAAACAAGCAATTTTAAAAATCAATTTAATCACTTTTAAATTCAAATTTAAAAGTTAACAATTTTCATTCTTGTTTAATAAAATTTTAAATCAACTTTTGAAATCATTTCCAATCATATTAAATTCAAGATTCAGTTATTTAAACAATTTCAAAATTTAAATTTAACAATTTAGTTATCAAATAATCATTACATTCAAAATATAAGCTATATAACTTATGAAATTAACCTTTCAATATTTAAAATCAGCTAAATATCCCAAATTCAAATTTTGATCTTAAACCATTTTGTAAATAAAAATGTTTTTTCAAAATTTATACAACCAATGCTCTTACATTTAAATTCATATACAAATTCACTTTAAAATAAAATGCTCATTCAAATCTAGAACAACAAAAGTTCTTGCATTAAATACAAAGATTACACTTCATAAATCAAAGCCCTTTCAAGTACGATGAATTCCAATATTAGAATTTCAAATGAATTTTAGTTATCAAATAATTATTTTATTTTTATCCAAATAATTCAACATTTATTATTCAATTCCAGCTATAGATTATAAACACATTCACTACATAGAATTTCATTCAATACTTATTATTGCCTAAATCTTCGAAACTTGTTACTTCAAAATTTTATCCAAGTTCATATTCAATAAACTACATAAATAAACATAGAAATTTTATTTTAACAATTTTTATTCAAAAATTATATTAAATTTAGTAATTTAAAATAATTAAAAATATGGGTCGTTACAGTCTCTCTCACTCAAAACTTTTCGTCCTCGAAAATGGATTAAGTAAGGAATCTAACATATGATATATTTTACTCAAAATAACTTTTACTACGCTTCTACTACGCCACTCTAATATCAGCTTATTTGTAAAACAAGATATAAAATTTTAAAATCTCAAAAATTTTCTAACATCCGAATTTACAGAAAATTTCGGCAGCGTCTCCTTTGCGTGGCTCGATCATAAAAATTTACAATATAGATATATAAAACAAATATACATCTCATCTCAATGATGAGGCATCCCGTAGGGAAAAATATAAAAGTATGGTATTTAACCCGAGATATGTACCTTATTATTATTAATATGAGCGAGTTTGCTCATATTAAAGCGAGCCAAAATGCATATACGTCCGAATGGGCTTCAAATGTACCTATCTCAACTTAAGTTCGAATATTAGTTGCTTATAAAAGATATAGAAAGCATGCATGAGTTTGATAGAACTATATAACATGAATTCTTAATCTAAACCATAAGCATAAACACTAATATACGACATAATTATCATATGTAACTAAAACAGTTATAACAATGATTTACAACAAAGGATACCATCCAGGAAACAATATTCATCTAATTATTTCCTAACTATTTTATAACTATTCAAGTTGTTAGAAAATAATTTCGAGTTAAGTGTAAATACTTAATTTCGGAAGACTTATAAAATTTCAAGCTAATTATGAACCAATTTCATATTTGAAACAAATTTGATTATAAACAATCATTAAGTTTTTTGTTTTGAAGAGGAACAAAATGATCCAGTATATCTTAAAAGCTTAAGTTTATAAGACACTCAAACTTATTTATATAAGATATACATAAATAATCCCATAGTATTATACAAGGATTTTCCGAAAGTTCTATAATACTATTAGAAATTTGATATCAAACATCCTAAATGAACTTTAAAATAACATTTCTTCAAATCCAATAATTTATTAATTTCATAATTTAGAATAAGTATAAGCTCAAAAATCATTAGTTTAAAACCAATAATATATTCAAATCTTATATTATATTTCCTATTTCAAATCAAGTGTAAAGATTTCATGTTTTCATAATCAATTTAGAAAATACTTACTTCTAAAACAATTATTCGAATCATGAAAACATCTAGTTGGGTTTATATAAAAAAAATCTAAATAGTGCAAAACTTCTGAATTTTATATATCTTTCCAAATCAAGAGTATATGAAATTTAATACCTTTCTTTCAAAATAAATATTCAACTCGTTGTTTTTCTCTCTTCAACATATTATACTATAAATGGAATGTGACAAACCTATCCACGGTATTTACGTGCCGTAAACTCAAGCGCCGAAAACCCGTTCGTTAAGGGTAAGAAAGAAAATAAAGACAAAAAAGAGTCTCACATAAATGGAATAACATATATTATTTCAACATATAATCTTTACAGCGAAAATTTTATATACATTTATCATAGTTAAACATGGACAATTAAAAATATACGTCCTTACAAATGTGGAATACAATAATATACGAGTGAGGTGGAAATGGATAACGATCTTCAGAAGAATCTTCTAATTCCATGCTTCGAGCTCTTCCTGATTTCTTCTAACTAAACCTGACAACTAGACTACCCGAAAAAATCAGGGCACCTAGAGTTTAAGAAAAAGGAAAATAAAATCCAGGTCAGTCATGGAATTGGTGTGAGAAATCCAAAATTTGCATTTTGAAAACAAATGTATCTCATAAGACCACGCCACACTTAAACACAGAACGTGTTTTTACCTTATGATAACCAAACCATTTGCTACGCAAAATATGAGGATGTTATTTTTAATGACATTCTTTTAAAAACATTTGCAAGTAAACCTACGAATCTTAGCCGAAATTGTTACCATTATTAAATTCCGGATATGTTAGGCTCTATAAACAAAACTCTTACAAGACTCGTTCGGAGAATGGATTCCATACAAATGAAAAGGTGAGGGACTACCTTCCGTACAGTACACTTCTAGAGGGATGTACCTAGGGTCCAGATACCGAATTCCTATACCAACACAGAACCGGCCTACCCCTTTGCTGGATAGTACCGAATATGACATCACCCCGGTCGTTACCGACCTATCCGAGACGTCTCATAGCATACGCAACATACCCAATATATAGAGGGTTATCTTGAAAGGTGATGACCATCTCCTAATTGGAGCGACCAACTTAGCCCTACCGCATCTACCCTTTTTTTCCATTTTCAGTTGATGAGGCCTGAGGTAACGTTTTACCTTTCACATAGCACATTCCACTTTGAATGCCACACTGCCATTCCATGATCACACAACTGATTTCAACAAACGTATAACTCCTGAGGTCGTACGTCTTAGGAAAGGGAGTTAAGCTAAGAGAAGTTGCATTCTTCGCGACCAAATAGATGATACGTTCATAGAAATCAATCGATGTAATTAGAAATACAATGTCAGACTTTCATCCATACAAGTTGTCCAGGAATAGGACAAACCGAAGGCACTCTCCTACCACATCCTATTGTGATTTACCCTTACGATTAGTAGCGAGAAGTCCTTGCATCGAAGATCTTAAATGAAGAACTACTACCACATAATATGATATGGGAATTACCCCCCGAGGGTCAGTGACAAGCAGTCCTACACTCCATCTTCCAAACCATATCCATATCTTCACTTTGAAAATGTAAATTGGTTCAAAGTGTCGTATAGGAATCCGACCCTGGTTCCTTCGAACCAATCGTCGATAAAAAGATGTTCTGTGAATAGGGAATCATTCTTTAACTGATTTAGTTCTTTTTATCAAAATCTCCTTTGGAGATATATATTTCTTAAACATTCCTTCCGGTATATACGTAATCATTAAACCTCTCTTATCAAATCCTTTGATTACTTAAAGCCCTTTTTAAACTTGGAATAATTCAAAAATCATTTCATTTTTCACTTAGGAAAACATTTCCAAAATCATTTCATTTAAATCTTACCAAATATTTCTTAATTCAAAACTCATAATTTTGATTGAGTTAAAACCATGTTATCTAGGATGTTAATCCAAAACCCGTAAATATTAAATGAGCAGAATATATAGAAATCATCTAATTCTACTCAATATCAATTCTCGTATTCAACAAATACTATGGGAAGAATAACGGTGAAATCACCTTTTAAATTACATGAATAGTACGAGTTCCCTCTTCGGGCTTTAACATCGAGTACACGAAGATCATCTCTATAAAATCCAAGTTGTTTAAATCTTGAAAAATATTTTTCTTTATCTTTTGGAAATTTCGATCCGAATAAATCAAATTTACTATCCCCTCCATCGGGCCAATCCGAATAGCCAGGGAGAGCAAGAAACTGGTTTTCCAAACTCAAGCCGGGACACATTTCTTTGACACCCATTAGGCTGTCAAGTAATTTGATCGACTCTAAATTATTAAACCATTAAATCATTTCATAAATCCTTCAAATTACCTGTAAAACACTTTATAAATCATTTAGAAACATTTATAAAATAACCAGAAAAGAGTGGTTAAGTTTAAAACTATATTTTCAAAAGTTATTAAAAATTGCTGCTGAAAAGTACTACGGAAAGTGCTTTTTAAGCTATATTGATCAAAACAACTTTTTATTATTTGGAAATTCGTTTTTATTACTCAAATCACTTTTAAAACATTTTAAAAGATTTATTCCATATTTTTAAAAAATTGAAAACATCATTTTCTAAGAAATCCAGTTTTGGATCCCGAACTGCAAAACCGCGATTTTTCAAAAAGCTTGTTTTGCTCATATCCCAAAATCTACTTATCGAAATCTCGATTTTCTTTCTTTGTTGGAAAACTATGGATATAATAGTTTGGAAAATTATTATCTCGAAGAATTCTGAGCTATATTCAAACTTTTACAATTGTTTGACTTTTATAGCGCGAAATCGCGGACTATCGTTACGCGACGCGCTTATTTTTAACTAAATTTTCCATTTCTTTTCAAACTTTACCAAAACACTTTTAAATGTTTATAAAATATTTCAAATACATTTTAAATCATTTTTAAGAGGTTTAACCTTCCATATACACCAATTTATTAAATTAAGGAAAGTGATTTCCTTTGTGCTTATCGACGTGTATTTCCGTGACTTGCATATATATATTCAACAATCATATTTAAACAACCAAACTTGATGATTAAAGAATTATAAAAATCCATTGCAAACATCATATCATCATCCAAAATATAATATAATAGTTTAGGAGTTCTCACATTGATTTCCTATCGGAAAAAGCCTATAGCTTCACTAACTCGCGATCCAAGCTCACGAACCTCAACACCTTGCCTCCTAGTGTGCTCGACCATTCCATGCCAAAAGTGGTGCTTGGCCAAGCATGGGAAATGAGGTGTAGGACTTTGGATTATTATTGAATTTACCAAAAACTAGACCTAAAAATAGGTCATTTTCTCTCGGGTTTTTGGACATTCAACTCACTAAACTTGGAAAACTTGTCAACATGAAAGTAGTAGAAAATTATTTTCTCTACGGTTTCAAATGAACGAATTACCCAATTTGGATTTGTTATGAAGAAGTTATGGCCAAGAGAAGAAGAGGTATTCTCGGATTCGTAATAACAATGCCCGGAAATGCACTGTAAAAAGGTAGAATTTGGCCACAGTTAGACTCAAAACTGGAAGAAATGCTGAACAAAAAAGTTGTAGCCACTGGAATTCTATGTAGTTCAAATAAAAGAACTACTTCATTTGGACCTAATTTGGAGGAGTTATACTCGAATGAAAAGAAGGTATTTTCGGCCATTAAAACTGGGCTCGAAAATGCTTTGGAAAGAATGGTGTTTTGTGCATAGCTAACTTTAAAATGGGAAGAAGTTGTCAACTAGAAAATTGTTGCCACTGAAATTTTGAATGGTTACAAAAAAGAATTTTATCATTTCGGTCTGATATGAGGAAATTAGGCTAGAGTGAAGAAAGTGAAAAAATGTGATGAGAAGGTGGGCTATTTATAGCGAAAGGAAGAGTGTAAAAGAATCCATAGACACATCATGACTTCATGGCTTCTCCAATACACCTTCCTCCTCCCTAGGCTAGCAAAAGCCTCCCCCATGTGCCCATCACTTCCATCCACTTCATGTATGCACAAGTTGACTTATGTAAGCTTAAGGAGGAAGCTTACTTAAAACATCTTCGATTTTTGTATTATTTATGTATTTATAAGTGTATAAGTATATATGTATGTATACATATGTTCATGTGCAAGTCAGTGTATGCATTATTATGTTGCATATGTGTACATGACATATAAACAACGTTGCATTGATTCCGAACAACTTTCGTTCGATAAACCGTTGCTAATCGAAGAACCGATTCCCGGTCACATTTTTACTTCTTAGTTAAGGTACACATATTTGTAAACAAACTGAAAATAAATTTCTTATCATTTTGACTAATTAAAATGATCATGTTTCATTTGTAAATTCATATAAATTATTAAAAATTACTTACAAAAATCGCTATTATACCGATAAAGCGATATCGGTTTTTTCCTTATATTTTCAAATCATATATATATATCTTTATAAAACTATTATAAATGATTTATTCTCACTTTATAACTATTCAAAATGAATTATCATCATTTAAAATAATTATTTGAATAACTAAAATAATTATTTAAATCATTAAATCTCAATTTAATTTAATAAATCAATTATCATATTTAAGGGCATTATTAACAATGTCAAAAACACATTTTATTTTCAAAAAAAATCAATGGATTTTATTTCATATTCTTGTTTAATTATAAAAATAAGTGTATGTATCCAGCTCCGTGCACGACGTTTTACGATTATAGAGCCGTTTATCGATAAAACAATTTTCGGCCGTTTTATCGATATAGATTTTCGAAGAAATTTTTTTGTAAATTTTATTCAAAATAAAATTACTATTACTTATTATCACTCAAAAAAATATTTTTTGTATTATCAACCTTTTATTTGCAGAAATTTAAAAATAAATATAACTTATCAAAGCGATAAATTTGCGGGTCGTTACAGACTTCCCCCTTAAAAGAATTTCGACCGTGAAATTACCCAAAACCAAAACCCGAAGGTTTTCCCAAAATATTTATTTTTAAACTTTTACCTATACTATGTATATAGATCACCCGTATGCAATATCCGATTCGATCTACTATTCGAATCCACAACTTTACTTCCTATCTAGTATTGACCCCCCGATCGTTTAGTGCGGACTCTGACCAGGCTTCCTGATCAGAACTTTAGTTTTCCTTGCATAGCTCTTAACTATGATAGAAAACTCAAGTATCCAACCAAAAATCCTCATCAATGTTCGCCGTCAAGAATCGAGTGGTAAATCCTTTTTCGGATAAGTGTCAAGACACGTCAAAGTTCTACACTCAAATCTTAGATTAAATCGTGCGACAAAATAATCCATATACTTCATATGTATTTATTAACCTTTCAAAAAATTTTATGAAAACATTTCATAAAACTTTCATTATTTATTCAAACTTTCATAAAGATATTTCTTTATACATAACATTTAACATTTTATTTCCAAATAATTTACTTAAAAACACATTTCTTTTCAAAAGATAAATATCTTTTTATTATAACACATCTCTAAACCTGTCTTAATGGTTTCTGGAAAACTCATTTTCAAAATAATTCATTAAATTGATAAATCACCATAAACTTCCTTTATATATATTATCTTTACTTATACTAGTTTTAATACTTAAAAAGTATTTATATACTTATTCAAAAGTTATAAGTATATTTAACAAGTTTTTTTCTCTTACCTTTAAAATATAATCAAAGAGATTAAAACAATTACTACCAAAACATTGTTATAATGAACTTCTCTTTTATAACATGTTAATTATAATATTTTCTACCTTTTTATAAAAGACTTCAATACTTGTTATTATCTTTAAAATCCCATTATTAGAAATATAAATATACCCATAAGATTTCTTCCAAAGTGTCATTCAAGGTTTAAAAGCAATGTT
The DNA here is from genome assembly GCA_030737815.1 of Allium fistulosum. NCBI lineage: Eukaryota > Viridiplantae > Streptophyta > Magnoliopsida > Asparagales > Amaryllidaceae > Allium > Allium fistulosum. Next base: position 872,418,320 of record CM060902.1, read on the forward strand.
GCTAAAACATCATTTACTACAAACCCAAAATCATTCATTAATAACTTCAAATATTTATTTTAAAGATCAAAGCATGCCCATGCTGATCAATTAAGATAATACACTTTGATAAAAATTGACAATCATCAATTAATTTACCTACTAATGATTCACATTATGATTTTTAACTTTAGAAAATTATATTGATCGAGCAACTCAAAAATGATACCAAGGAACCAGGTACTACCAATAGTGTTGCATATTTCCTTAACAAGGAGGGGAATGCTTAAGAGAAGCTTTTACCATGCAAACACATCTCTTGCTCATTTTTAGTTACTTTCGTGCCACTTGGATCAATTAGTCATAAGATTATTTTTTGTTTTCAAAATCCTATTTTAGAAATAATATTATCATTACTCCTTTTTCAAAAATCATTTGAAATTCCATTCAAAAATTTAGGAATTTAAATTCTCAAAAATTTCTTTATAAAGCACGTTTTATAAATCCAATTTATAAAATTACTCATGTAAAACATATTTATAAGCTTTATTTATCTTAAATAAATTCCTTTAATCTTAAACCAATATTATCATTCATCGAATACCCCAAAGTCAAATTGTGAAACTAAATTCACGAGATGTTTGTATTTTAAATTTTAAATTGAACAACCAATTAATCAATGATAATAACCGAGTATTATCATTTCCTTAATCAAATAACTTTTTTAAAATAATATTCTTTATATTCAAAATATAATCCTAGGTAAAACTATTTCATTTACCATTTTCAAAACCAAAATCATTTGTATATATCATTATCAAATACGTGCTCATATATAATACTCTCAAACTCATTCTAAGGTGTTACTAACCCTATCTCTAATGAATTATTCATCCTAGAGTATTACTAACCTTATCTCTGATGAGACTTTACCCCACCAAAGCCAAGGTTCTCGCTTAACCTTGCGCTCTGATACCAAATGTGCCGGACCCAGATTTTCGACCCTCGAAAATCGACACTAATACATCCACGGTATTCACGTGCCGCAAATTCAAGCACTGGAAACTGGTTCGTTAAGGGTAAGAAAGAAAATAAAGACAAATCATAATCTCACACAAATGGAATAACATATATTATTTCAACATATAATCTTTACAGCGGAAATTTTAAATATATTTATCAAAGTTAAACATGGATAGTTATAAATATCTATCCTTACAAATGCAGAATACAATAATATACGAGGAGGTGAAAACGGATAATGATCTTCAGAAGAATCTTCTAACTCCATGCTTCGAGCTCTTCTAGATTTCTTCTAACTAAACCTGACTACTAGACTGCCCGAGAAAATTAGGGCACCAAGAGTTTAAGAGAAAAAGGAAAATAAACTCCGGGTTAGTCATGGAACTGGTGTGAGAAACTCAAAATACGCATTTTGAAAACAAAGGTATCTCATAAAATCACGCCTCATAGCATACAAAACTTACCCGATATATAGAGGGTTATCTAGAAAGGTGATGACCATCTCCTAATTGCAGCGACCCACTTAGCCCTACCTCATCTACCCTGTTTTTTCCATTTCCGATTGATGAGGTCTGAGGTAAAATTTTACCTTCACATAACACATTTCACTTTGAACGCCACACTGCCATTCCATGATCACACAACTGATTTCTGCAAATGTATAATTCCTGAGCTCGTACGTCTTAGGAAAGGGTTTTAAGCTAAGAGAAGTTGCCTTCTCCGCCACCAAACAGTTGATACGTTCATAGAGATCAATCGATGTAATTAGAAATACAACGTCAGACTTTCATCCATACAAGTTATCTAGGAACAGGACAAACCGAAGGCACTCTCCTACCACATCCTATCGGGAGTTACACCTAGGATTAGTAGCGAGAATTCCTTTCATCGAAGATCTTAAATGAAGAACTACTGCCACATAATATGATATGGGAATTTTTCCCCGGAGGGTCAGTGACAAGCAGTCCTGCACTCCATCTCCCAAATCATATCCATATCTTCACTTCAAATACGTAAATTGGTTCAAAGTGGTCTTCGGATAGGAATCCGACCCCGGTTCCTTCGAACCAATAATCAATAAAAAGATGTTCTGTGAATAGAGAATCATTCTTTAATTTATTTAGTTCTTTTTATCAAAATCTCCTTTGGAGATATATATTTCTAAAATATTCCTTCTGGTATATACGGAATCATTGAACCGCTCTTATCAAATCCTTTGATTACTTAAACCTCTTTTTAAACTTGGAATAATTCAAAAATCATTTCATTTTTCACTTAGGAAAACATTTACAAAATCATTTCATTTAAATCTTAACAAAGATTTCTTAATTCAAAGACATAATTTTGATTGAGTTAAAACTATGTTATTTTAGATGTTAATCCAAAACCAGTAAATATTAAATGAGCAGAACCTATAGAAATCATCTAATTCTACCCAATATCAATTCCCGTGTTCAACAAATACTATGGGTATAATAACGGTGAAGTCACCTTTTAAATTACACGAATAGTATGAGTTACCTCTTCGGGCTTTATCATCGAGTACAAGAAGATCATCTCTATAAAATCCAAGTTATTTAAATCTTGAAAAATATTTTTCTTTATCCTTTTGAAATTTTGATCCGAATAAATCAAATTTACTATCCCCTTCGTCGGGCTAGTCCGGATAGCCAGGGAGAGCAGGAAACTGGTTTTCCAAATTCAAGCCTAGACATTATCTCTCTCACACCCATAAGGTCGTCAAGTAATTTGATCGACTCTAAATAATTAAGCCTTTAAATCATTTCATAAATCCATCAAATTACCTTTATAACACTTTATAAATCATTTAGAAACATTTATAAAATAACTGGAAAAGAGTGGTTAAGTTTAAAACTATATTTTCAAAGTTATAGAAAATTGCTGCTGGAAAGTGCCGTGGAAAGTGCTTTTTAAGCTATATTGATCAAAATGACTTTTTATTATTTGAAAATTCATTTTTATTACGCAAATCACTTTTAAATTTTTTTAAAAGATTTATAAGATTTATTCCATATTTTAAAACAATTTATAAACATCGTTTTCTAAGAAATCCAGTTTTGGATCCCGAACTGCAAAACCTCGATTTTTCAAAAAGCTTGTTTTGCTCATATCTCAAAATTTACTTATCGAAATGTCGATTTTCTTTCTTCGTTAGAAACTATGGATATAATAGTTTAGAAAATTCTATCTCCAAGAATTCCAAGCTATATGCCAACTTTTACACTTGTTTGACTTTTATAGCGCGAAATCGTGAACTACCGTTATATGACGCGCTTATTTTTAACTAAATTTTCCATTTCTTTTCAAACTTTACCAAAACACTTTTAAATGTTTATAAAACATTTCAAATACATTTTAAATCATTTTTAAGAGGTTTAACATTCCATATACACCAATTCATTAAACCAAGGAAAGTGATTTCCTTTGTGCTTATCGACATGTATTTCCATGACTTGCATATATATATATATATATATATATATAATCAACAATCATATTTAAACAACCAAACTTGATGATCAAAGCATAATAAACATCCATTTTAAACATCATATCATCATCCAAATAGCTGAGGCCGCCCTGATGCAGCAAGGAGTTAATGTTGAAATTCAAGATGGTGTCATCCATCTTCTCCATCTTCCTTTCAAAAGTATCATGTAACTCCAAATAGTCTGCTGTCACAGCGGCCTTCTCAACTTCAACTTGTGTCTTTTCAGCATTAAGCTACGTGACTTTTTCCTCAATCGAAGCAATCATTTGAGCTTGGCCAGAAATGGTCTTGTGATGGGATTTCACCATTCCCGCATAATCAACGATTATCTTTTTATGAGCTTCGACGGCTTCGTCATGACCAGCAATAGTTTACTTTTGAGCCTTGATGATCGCGTCTCGAATTTCAAGCTTCTTTTTCAGCTTAATTTCATCAGCGTGGGCCTTCTTGATTTTGTCTCTGAACTCGATATCGATTTTCATGTAGGCGTCTTTCAATTCTATCAACAAGCTAGCATTGCTCTTACTCTTTTGAATTGCAGCATCCCTCTTCTTTGTCAGTTGCTCAATTTTGACTTCACGTTCCGTTAACATCCTCTCGTAATCAACCTTTTATGACTTAAAGGAAATGATCTCTTGGTAGTTGTTACGATTTGTGTCCACCAGTTGCTTGCATAACTTCTCCCATCCTTCAGCTTGATCCAAATTGCTTTGAATCACCTGGATATGGGGCATGTAAGAATCTTTACGGATCAGGCACTAGTCATGATCAAATTTAACTCCCTTTAAAAACCATTCGGAGAGCGCGACCACAAGCTTAGGAGGACCAAAAGGGAGAACATAAGCTGGCCTCCTATGGGGGCATGAAGAACCAGAAGTAGACACTACGTGAGTTGACAGGGTCTGGATTGATGGAGAGGCTTGAATAGTAGAAGTCGGAGCATCAATTCCAACAGAGATTGGAGCCACGACAAATGCTTGGTGCTCGAAAGTATGAGAACAATGGTCTACCTTCGATTTCTTGGATGGTTCTTCCCGATCGTCGGGAGTTTTCCTCTTCTCATAACAACTCCTATAAACTCTGCCTCGGTCTTCGTCGTCCCAAAACAAACTTCGGCTTTAGAATATTTCCTTCTCCTCCACTCTTCCTCGGTTTCTTGGGATTAATGGCGGTTTGAAGTCTGTCTTGACTCTTGACCCGCGTTGTGCATCAGTAAACTGTTCAAGGTCCTCATAAAGTCCTCGACCTCTCATAGTACTTGATATAAAAATAAACGAAGAACTTTAGCGAGAAAAAATAAAATCAAATAATGCATATGTAAGTGTATGCGACCCTAGTGAAATGTGTAACATGTCGTGGGTGGCCTAAAAAAGACTTTACCAACCGGATCAGGAAGCCCCCATAGTGGGAATCAGGCTAACTCTAGACACGGCATGACCGAGATGAGAAGAAACTCCTTCGAACTCGAAATCATCTCCCATGAGTTCATTGATGTCAACATAAACCTTGCTCAAGTCCCCAAAGTTAATATCGGTTTCCTTAGACGGAGAACCATAAAGTCGCTCAGTTATTGGGGGAGCATCTTTAGTAATAATCTCTTAGGGAGGCGAATCCTGGAGAATAGGACTCATTCTTGGAGTTTCGTCGCACGATTCGAAGTCTCCTTCACTGGAACTTGCATCAAATTCCTCATCATTAGAGGAGGAATCATAGATACTACTGCTCTTAATTTCACCCTCCTCCCTTTCCATGATCACCGCAGGCTTGCCCTTACGCTACTGGAACTCCTCTTCCCCCTCCTCCAGGATAAGGGGCATCCAAATCGGGCAACTGGCTTCGGTCGTAATGCCTTTTCCTTCATGAATATCTTCGGTTGGTCCACCAGATGGACTTTCTCATTCAGGTAGATCGCCCTCTTCAAAATCGTGTGATAAAGAAGCGGAGCGTGTTTGAATCCTCAAAGAGGAAGGAGATGGGACTTCAACAACGATGACAGATCTTCTAGGATGTAATAACCTGTACCAAAGCAAATTCTCATCCATTAGAAAAGACTTGATCGATCTCTATCTATCATCTATGGCCTTTAGAATATGGAAGATAGGATCAAGTAATGGATATTTGTTTGGCCTCGGAATAACTACAAGGGATATTCAGTCTAGTAAGAATCCCGCACCATCATATTAAATCTCAACGAGTAAAACAAAAGACTTATCCCCTATCGTCCAAAGGTGGTTAAATCCCTCGGGACACCGAATGAAATAATATTGGGTCTTGAACTAGGAAAAATTACTTTGAAGCTACATCACAATTTTGTGATTTCTTTGGGCCTCGATGATCACAAGAGACGGACATTCGTCTCTCTTCTTGAATGAGAGGAAGTATCTCAGCTTATCAAAGCTTAGGGCATGATTGAATGTCCGCATAAACAAAAAGTGAAGATAAGTCAAAATTGTGTATCCATTGGGGTGAATCTGAAATGGAGCAATTCCCATGTTCATAAGAGTCTCTCAAGAAAGTATTGAAGAGGGCAATACTCCATTCAAGCACATGTCCTGATGGCAGGCGATGTACTCCGAAGGTGGAATGTGTGCAAACTTGTTTTTCAATGGAAGGCTAACGTCATCATCCGAGATGCCATGCTGCAAATAAATGTTTTGCAGGACTTTAGCAAAAATTACAGTGGAAGCTCTCTCCGGAGGGTTGAGTACAACTCTAAAGTTTGGTGGAGTTCGATCTACAACCAGACCAACTGGAAAAAATTGACCATATTTAGCTGGTGGTGTCGAAGAAGTAGGCGCTGCTAAAACTATTTATGAAGGCATAACTGATGATGTTTCGGCTTCTGAGAGTGCCGGACTTCCTCCACTTGATTTACGACGGGATGACGGGTGCTTCATTCTATATAACAGAACTTGTATCTAATGCGATCAGGTAATTCTATTTATAACCAAAAGTCCCCATATACTTAACAAATAAATTCCAGAAAAATATTAATTTATGCCAACTCATCGGATTTCATGCATTGACTAGGGCAAGTGCAGTGTGTTATCTATGTGAGATGGGCTTGTTATCCTGAACACTACGAATGCTCTATCCTGTGTAGATAGATCACTCATAGAAAAGAAAGGAAAAAGCTTTTCATATCATTCATTAAAGTTATTTCTCCTACACTTACCCCTTACCGATCAACGATTGATAATGGGTCCATAGTCTGAAGCGACACGGAAAATCTTTTCATATTCCAGGTACACCAACTGTGCAATGACATGACCAATCCAAAGTGAGCAACTATAGATCAATGGGTCTGAATTGAGTAGAGAATTCTCAGCATAAGTCGATTTCAATTCTCTGGAAAGTGATAACAGCATGAGCTACATACGAGACGCTACCCTAAGCTATTATCACCTCCTATAAAAATCAAAATCAATTTGCAAGATGACGTGCTGGATTAACGGCGTGACCTGATGCAAGTGAAATATAACTCCGTGGATGAAGATAGCAAAACGTGTCAAGCACCGGGGCAAAACCCCAGCTTTGTTCTGTGAAGAATTCAAGCCTCAATTTACTATCTTCTTCCACAAATTCGTAATCAACTTGAATTCTCCATTGCATCTATCACCAACACAACTTCATTAACAAATCGCTAAGTAAAGGCCAAAATCCACATCACCAACCTCAATTTAGAAGGTGAATACGTTCAATCTCAGGTTGTTGGCAATCCAAGGTGGGCAAGATCAGTATAATCTAGATAGACGGTGTTTTAGGCACTTAGGGCTGGCTCGAGATGATGGCAAAGTCAAGGAGGGTCGATGGGAAGAAGCTTCAGCGGTGGATGGTCGACGGCGGTGTTAGCAAGTTTTGGGTTTGGTCACGTTAGCTCGAGTCGCAAGGCAAATGGCTCGGTTCACAGGAAGGAAGTAAAGTGATAAAGGGTCAGCTCGTTGAAAGTTAAATAGGGGACCGAAAGAATTTTTTTGCTAAGTCCTAGAATTGCAACCGATCTTCCCCAAGCTTGCCAAGCATGATCCACGTGTTATTTGCAAGCATCTGGAATGTTGTGCGGTCGAAATTGATTCATTGTTATGATCATTGACAATTCACATCGGAACTCAATAGACGGCGGAACAACCAAATCCAAATTCGCATGATAGCCTCAACACGATCAATTGAACCTCACCAAATGGGAACTCAAAAGCAATTACTTCCAAAGCACGCCTTATTTCCAGCGAAAACATACTCGGTGGGGCAAATGTTAACCAGGGTTTTATAGAATTCAAAGTAAGTTAGAAAATCTACGACAAGTCGAATTAACTCAAGAATCTACCAAATGGACCAGAAGAAGAAGCTAAGAAAGACCCAAGAATAAGGATGCAAAAATATGCTAAGGGGATGGATCGCTAGCGATCCATCACCTATAGATCGCTAGCGGTCCATAAGGATTGCTCGTGGATCCTCCAAACCTTTTGCATCATGAACTAATATCTTTTCTATGGATATCTGTCAAGTTTCATGATATTCCAAGAAAGCTAGTTTGAGAAATGAGTGTTCATCTGATTCCAGTCATAGCTCAATGCAACCTGTATATGAATCACCATCAAAACAAGGCAACTCGTTATAAAATTACATGGAGAGCATTTACATAATGCAAGGAGCACGATCCAAGTGAAGTGATTAAAAAATAGTTTAATTACATGGGTCGCTAGCGATCCATCAGGATAGGTCGGTTCGTTGTGAAATTTTTAGAGCGACTTCGTACCATCAAGAATAGACTTCTGGGAAAGCGGCCTAGCCTAATAGCTCTCCAATCCCTATAAATACCCACCTATCTGCAACATAAAGGGGATCTTCTGGACTGGCTGCTTAAACTCTACAAAAACTATTCTTTACTCTTCTCCTCCTACACAATAGTCACCTATGGATTCACTATGATTCTCCAGTGAACTCTTGCACTTGTGACTTGATTTAACTTAGAAGATTCAATCATATTGTAATCTGGTTCCACTTGTAACAACAATCGGTTAACAGAAAGTTATAAAGTGGATGTAGGCTTCATTAACAGCCAAACCACAATAAAAATGTTCTTGTTCCTTTACTTTTTATGCGATCAACTATTGCTTTTTTCTATTTTATTTGCCTTGATAAACAGGGCTGGTGCTTTCACACTCAATCAGGGTGTTGATCCATTTTTTGGGTTAATAACTTATCTCAGCGGTATAAGTATATTATCAAAACATTTGGCAAATTCCTCCTTTCAAATTTCTTTTCGAAAACATTACTTGCTATAAGCCGATCCACTTATCCTTTATAAAATTTCCCTTTTATAAGCTCCCTTCACATTTAAATACCTTTATCAATTTCCAAAGTCAATTTATAAAACACTTTTATAAGTCTACAAGTCAATTACAAAACCTCTTTACATACCTCTAAAATCATTTATAAAACATTTTCCCATTTAAAATTCCTTTGATAAATCTTCTTTAAGAAAAATCCTTTACAAAATATCTTTTGCAACTCATCCTTTTAAATCACTTTAAATAAACCTTTTTGCTTAGTAAAACCCATTTTTATAAACAAGTTATTATTTAAAAACCTTTATAAAATAATAATATAACTTGAAAAATCATTTATAAACTTTAAACCCAAATTGATTAGAGAATTGAAGTTAATTCAAAACCATACTTTATAAATTCAAAAGGAGGCTTTGTAAACCCTATAGTAGTAATTTATGTTACCATTTAACATCAGTTTCACTTTCAAGACATTTAACCATTTATTTACATAAGTCAACGTATATGTAAATGCAATTCATATCCAAATCAGGGAATAACATGTTGATACAAGTCAACTAGCATATACATGTCCAAATAACATAATAGTAGAATAATGATTTGTCCTGCTAAAAAGATGTCTAAACAATTCAATCAATTTATAGTAGAACAGGATTTATTCTCCTTAACACATGTCCTAAAAATCAAACAATCGATTTATAGTAGAACAGGGATTTATTCTGGTATCAAATGTCTACACAATCAAACAATCAATTTATAGCAGAATAGGGTTTTATTCTGCTAATACTTGTCTACACAAACACATACAATCACATCATAAGTCATTCATAGTCATTTGTCTACTTAATAGTACCAACATTTGAATTCCTTGAATTCAAAACCATCTTTAAAAAAGAAGCACCTTAAAACAATTTGATTCTTGAAAAACAAAGAATTTAAAACTTAAAACCCCTTTTTAAAATAATAATTATTTACTAGTTAAACCCTTATTTGAAAATCTTAATTAAGTCTTAACTTAATTTAATTATAAATTAAGAAATAATTAATCATTTAGTAACTAATTAATTATTATATAGATAATTTAATCCTAATTAACTCTTTATTTATTATTAAATAATATTTTAAACCTTCATTAATAATTAAATATTAATTAATCACATTTAATTAATAAAATAACCTTTAATTAAAAATTAATTAATAACTAACCTTGAATGAATAATTTATTTTAAACTAAAGCCTTAATTAATTAATAATTATAAATAATTAAATAATTTTTTTTAAAATAATTAACCTTATACTTAATTAATAATTAATTAAAAATAGATCATATGGTTAATTATATTTCATTAAAAATTAATCTTAATTAATAATTAATTAAAATTAACCTTATCTTTTAAAGGTAATTAATTAATAAATAATCTTTACTTAATTATAATTAATAAACCCTATTTAATCTTTATTTATTATTAAAAACTTAATTAATAAAATTTTAATCATTAAAAACTTAATCAACTTCATAAAACATCATTATTAAGTTTATAAAACAGTTTCAAAACACTTTAAATTAATAAAACCAAATTCTGCAAAAGTCGGTTTTTTAAGCGAAACCGCATCCATAGCGACTATCGCTACAGATACCCGCAATCTCAACTTGTTTTTATCTTTCCTTTTGGAACTTCACCTTAAAGTTTACTTGTTTTTATTTTCTTTTTCCAAACATATGAAAAACATAGTTTGAAAACAGAGGCTTTTGATTTCAAACTATTTACTATAGTTTCCATAAGAAATTCCATATCGCTTTTACAAACAAGATGCTATCTAGCATACACCATATAAACATGTTTATAATACATACAATTTTTACAACTACCACATAAACAAGATCACAACTTTAAAACCAAACACATCACTTTAATCCATCGATTCAAGTCAAATTTCTAAACACAAACTATCACATACAAATACATCGAAACCATATCATAATCTAAACATTAACATCATATATAAATACCATCATACAAGCAAAGGAAACAACTTTTTGAAAATTAGAAGTTTACTCACCAAAAATCTTTGAAACTTGAAATGCTATAGAACTTGTAAAGCTTGGAAAACCACAAAAATATCACTCGAAAAAAGGTCATCTTTCCCTCGATATTTGGCCATGTTACTCTTGGAATTTGACAAGAGGTAAAAAGAAAAGTTTTAGAATATTCCTATCTCTACAACTTTAGAAAAAAGAACCATTCAATTTCGATTTTTTTAAGGGAAATATGGTCAAAAGAAGGAGTGGTATTTTCGGCCCTGATAATATGGGCCCAAAATGAGTCAGAAAGGAATGAAATTTTGACCCAAAAATATTCAAAATTCGAAAAAGTGGTGTAAGTAAACGTTGTAGCCGCTGGAATTTTATATGGTTTGAAAAAATATATTTATTTGGAGTAGTATAGAGGAAGTTATGGCCGAATGAAGTGGGAGTAAAAATGGAGAACTTGGAGATGAAACAAGTGATTTAAAACTAAGTTTTTAAAAGTTTAAAAGTATGAATTTGATTTTTAAAACTTAGGATTTTATATTAGAAGCCATGGAACACTTAAAAAGCTTAGCAAGGAGGAAGAATTTTATAAAAATATGGAAGAATGAAAATTAATGGAAAGGAAAAATAAGGAAAATTGTTTTATATAAAATGGAATAAGCAAAATTACCAAACTAACCTTGTCCTATACCCTCCACTATCCTCTTGCCACCTCACCTAGCCCTCCTCCTCTTCATGAAAAAATACCACCTTCTTGTCTCCTCCCTCATTTCCAAAAGAAAACATGTTATGGTAATTATTTGTACCTATGTCTGCCCACAAGGTGACATATACATTTTTTTTCTTAAGTACATATACACATAAATATACTTTAGCTAATACATACATGGATACATACATACATATATATACTAATAAATTTACAAATGTGTATACATATATTAAAGAGTCAACAATGTTTCCGATAACTTTTAGCCGACGAAAAGTTGAAAATCCAGAAAATGAATTCCGATCACATTTTCTGTTTTCCATCGTATTATATATTTTTGTAAACTAATTTTGAAAATGATTTCACCATCATTAATTATTATTTAAAGATTTTTATTTTAAGTATAAAACCTATTATTATTATTGTATTTAAAATTAATTAAATATTCACAAATCATAACAGTGAAATTCCTGGTTGTTACAGTGTAAGCTTCGCATTTGGAGCTCGCTTTCACATTATATTAATTGTATATGCTTGCTAATCTTATGAAAAGGTATATGTCCCGGATTACAGATTGCATTTTATATTTTTTCCCTATGGGATGCCTCATCCTTGGGAGGAGATGTATATTATATATGTATTGTAAATTTTTCGACCGAGCTACGCAAGGTAGACGTTGGCGAAATTTTCTGTAAATTTAAGGCGTTCGAAATTTTTTGTGAATTTTGAGAAATTTTGATAAATGAAATTTAATTTTTGTGTTATAACTTGAAATGATATTAGTTAGTATTGGTAAATGACTTTAAAAACTTAGAAAATTTTATAACTATTTCAGTTAATTGATTTTGGAAAGTTAATGGGCTTTGTGGAATTTTTTCTTACCTTAGCAATTACGAGGATGAAATTCTTTTAAGGATGGAAGTTTGTAATGACCCAGGATTCTGGTCATTTGAGTTTGAAGTATTCAATTAATTTTAAATATTGAAAAGTTAATTTTATAAGTCAAACAGCTTAAATTTCAAATATAGTGATTTAATGTGAATAAAAATTATTTCGAAAGCTAATTTGAATTCCATTCAAATAAGAATGAAAATAGTAAACTTTTAATTTATAATTAAAAGTGACTAAAATTGTTTTAATAATAATTCATTTTAATTAACGTGTGAAATTATCATTCCGGGGCACTATCTCGGATTTTGACGAAACCAGTGCCATTGGATTCGGAATAGCGAATTATTGTATGTTAACAAATTTCATGGCGATCGAATGTATCATTTAGTCGTGCGAGCTCGAAAGGTGTAGAAATTAATTAAAGGAATTTAAATTAATATAATTTGATTTTGAAAGTTAACTTCTGTATATGATGGAATTGGATTTCGATACTAGTTCCATTATGTTTAGAATAGGGGTATTTAGTAGAGAACGCCAGTCTGCACACCTCGATTGGAATTCGGAAATTTAAAGCGTGAATAATGATTGGTTATTTTTCTATAAAAGGACCTCAACATCCTTTATTTTGCAAAACCCTTAATTCAATAACGCAACCGCTATTAAAAGAAAACCACATCCAACGACCGAGATTTCTCTCGGTGATCGGAATCGTTTCAAGCCTCAACCCCAACAAGGAAAGTATAGAGCTCGACTCCATGAACTCATCCATGAAAACCGATCATTGATAGGAGGTCTGGTGGTGGCACAAATCAAGTTCATCAGCAAACTCTACAATCGTCGATTATGGTGAATAGGGCGACTTTCTGATCATGGCTTGTGAAGAGAAAAGATGGGGGTGTCGAGAGCAAGGTACGGGTGAAATATTGTAGCCTATGTTGGCCGTGGATATAAGAATGTTGAGTTGATAGGGAAAAGTGCTCTCGACTTTAATGAGAACATGCAGGGCTTACAAGGCAGCGGAGCAGGCAAGGAGGGTAGCAATCGATTCGTGAGAGGATGAGCGTTCGATTAATGGTGGTCCGATGATCTAAGTGGGTCAGTGGTGGTGGCTACATGGTGAAGAACAACAGCGACGAAGTTGATATCATGTGATCTGGAGGGAGACGTAGTTAACGCGGCTAATTAATAGCTAATGATTGTAATTAAGAAATTTTATTATTTTAGTTAATTTGAATTCTTATAAAATGTATAACTCTTTCATACGAGGTTCAAATCGAACGCAGTCAGTTGCGTTGGACTCGTAGCAATAATATCTATGCGATCGAGTGAATTCGTCAAATTTGGAGCTTGTAAGAATTTCAGCTAAAAATTAAACGCTGCTCTGTTTTATTCGAAACCGAAATGCTTTGGCGATAACTGGAATTTCGGTAAGTTAACTAACCTCTCTGGACCCACTTATGTTATATATAAGTGTGGATATTTTTATTGATGCTTGTTTGTTGCTTGTTTGGATTGTTTACTTCTTTATCAGTTGGTTTTGATTTATTCCCGCCCTTGGAGGGATGACCCATATTATATGATTATATACTCTATGTGATGCATGGGGAAAGGTTGGAGTGATCCAATAGGATTCCTCACCACTGTAGATTTTACTTTTCATATATATTATGATATATGATTGTTGGATGCCATATTTGATGACGTGGACATGATTGTGCTTTTTTAGTGCTATAATAGCACTTGGCTTTATATTTAGTATTTCGAAATACTATAAAGTGAAGATTTTGATTTAAAAGGATTTTAAAGTTATTTGAAATAACATATTTTTTTTAATAATTATTCTTGGATTACTAAAAGGAGTTTATTTTAAATAAAATAAAAGGTATAATTTTTGGTATTATGAAGTGATAGTTTGTGAAATATATTAAATAGAGATTTTTGAAATGTATTACAAAGGTTTTAAAAACTTAATAAATAAGTCAATCTTTTATTATAAAGGAAATATACTTTTAAAGAAGATAGAAATAGTCTAAAATGAAAATTTCTTAAATGGTTTATATAAAAGATTTATAGAAGTAATACTTTATAAATAATTGAGATTTATAAAGGAATGGATTTATAAATAAAATTTTATAAATAAAGAGATTTTATAAAATAGAAAGGAGATTTATAAACATAGTTTTATAGATATGGAAATGATTTATGTTGAGATTTGGATAGGGATTTTTATAGAGGAAAACATTCACGTTTTAAAAGTTAAAATAATCTTTTAAAGGAATGTTTTGAAAGTGATATTTTCCGATGGAGTTAAATTATTTCAAAAAGTGTTTTAAAACGTACTAAGGGACGAAGACATAGATTCCAACATCTATTGTTGTGATAGATGTTTTCAAGAAAGTGAGGAAGGTATAGACTATAACACTGCTGTCATAGTAAGTGATTTCTAAAAGGAAGTATTTTACGTAGTGTATAGGATTTATATAAATATAAATAATCAAATCCCTGTACTATTGTTTTGGGTTGTCGTAACGATATTTTATGCAATGTTTGCACCAAAATTTGGCACAAACACCTGATAGAGATTTTGTAGAGAAATAAGTGAAGAATATAAAATGAAAATTGAGGAAATAAGCAATTAAATAGCAGAAATCAAAGCAGCAACGAGAACACAATGATTTATAGTGGTTCGGCATTGTTTGCCTACGTCCACTTTGAATAGATAGCTTTATTAATCACTTTGCAAACTGAGTACAATAGAGATTGTTGGAACCTCAGTTCTTGATATTTTGAAAATAACAATTATATGAGTATATCTAACTAAGTTTTGTACGAAAATATTGATGATCAGACTCCGGATTGATGAGCGTAATCTTTTATATTGTTAAAGTCTGTGTATAGTTAGTAATATATGTTAAAATCTCTCCTAATTGGTATACATGCACAAGCTATTGAATACACGCACTTATTTTCAAAGAAAAGCTTTAATATGTCTGAAACACTGAACTCAGACGTCTGAAACCATTAATTCAGACGTCTGAATACTGAAGCGCAACATAAATTTTAAGGCGCATTCAGACGTCTGATCTTAATATTCAGACGTCTGAATTCAACCTATTTTGCACTGTTTCAGCGCTGGTTTGTTATTTCATTACATTCAGAAGGTTGAATTTTATTCAGACTTATGAGTTAAAAATAACGGCTAGTTTTACGAAAGGTTGCTTCTTTTCCCTGAACAGAGACAAAGCTCAATTCAACAGTTGCTTCTTTCTAATTCATGGCTACTCTTCACGAAGTATTGCAACCTTTTAACAACTATAAATAGCAAGCTATTTCAACACTATGATTAACCAATTCTTATTTTTGATTTCTAAATTCTATACACTTGCTATTTACTTTAAAGATTCTCAAATCAAACTATTTGATCACTAACACTCAAGCATATTCTTGTGTGATCAATTATTCTTCCTTTCTTCACGAATTTCACAATATACCATAAAGGAGAAGATTATAGGAAGGGTGTACTCATATTGACTCATCAGTGCTATTACAGAGCATATTTAGTCAAAAACATTTCCGCTTGTATTTGAAGTCCTGCTGTAGTATCCTCAGGCAGTAGAAGTCCTATCCGGTTGTCTAGGCGGGAAAGCCCTGTTCGGTTGTTTAGGCGGTGTAATACCTGTTCCTCCGGGTGAGGCGAGGGTATCGATTGAATTTCAGAAGGAGTCTGGGACTAGACGTAGAACGGGAAGTTCGAACCAGTATAAAAATCTCTGGTGTCTTTTATTATTGCTTATATTTTTATATTCATATTCCGCTTAAGCAAGTAATTTAGTTAACTTTCATATTACACGATCACATAGTCACTTTCAGAGATAGGATGAAAATCCTCAGTTACAATAGAGTACAAAGAAACAAGTAGCATAAAGTCCCAAAAACGAACAATCAAACCTATATTTATATAGGAAGATGGAGAAATATCTCCTTGAAAATTCGGTAGAAGGATCTCCAAAACAATATGGACCTACAAGAGGGATCGCATGACCCAAATCCCAAGAAATAAGGATCAATGCTGATCTTTATTTTGGAGGAATTTGGGGGTGAGATTCCTATGGGAGCTTCTCCATGTTGCAATATGCTTAGCCTCCAAGTTTCATGCAAATTGGGTAAGTAAAACTTGAGTTATTGCTCGATCATTGTTGCAACATGTTATGCATCCTGATTCTGGCCAACCACTATAGAGGGAAGAGGGAGGATCCCTCTTGCTTATTCCTTTTGAGGTGTGATCCCTATGGTAGGCTTCCTTGGGTCTCCACATCTTGTCCCAAAGTTTCATATGTATTGGACTTATGGATTACGAGATATTGATTGTTTTCCATTGAGTTGCATGTGTTTCGTTGAAATAGGTCGATCCCTATGATTGAAAGGGATTATAGTTGATCCCTATTCTATATCAAACTATAGTCCATACTTTGAACATTCTGCATCGCATATCTCTCAATTTCTCGATCTTGGCTTCATATTATCATCCATACTTGATTTTTGGACCCCACAATTATCGCTCTAGGCTTACTGGCCTTAATTGCAGTCGAATCTAACGTGTGCAATCAGTTCGGATATAACCGGGTCAAAACAAAGGATAACGCTTCCCCCCAAAGTACGTCTTGTGTTGAACATGACGTGCTTTGAATCGAAGCAAGTTAGAGTCACCGGAAAGAAATCCATCCAGTTTTCTGAATAGTTGCTATCCCTTGGTCAAGTTCAAATAGTATAAATTCAGGATTATATTCCATCAGCTACTATTTATGTCCGGTTCTATGGGGCTAGTAAGCTTTGGCTATCTGATTCAGTCTCGACCTTGAAAACATCATGTTTGAATTCAATTCTATCGATTTAAAAAATTGAATTTTTAGAATATATACGTGCACGTTCCGGTATACGTTCTTATCGTTGGCTCCTGAATGTGTTTGCATGCTCACTGGTCGTCGCCAATTTTCATTGAATTAGATGCAATCTCATTGCATTTTATATTTATTCACTTTATAATATTTTTAAGTACATGTTTGCATGCATATAGGGTTCATAACTTATCCCTTTTCTCTCTCTCTCTGGGTCTCTCTCTCTTTCTTTCTTTTATGTTTATAGGGATCGACATTCATCTAGCTGATCCCTCCTCCTTTTTTTATAAAAGGGATCAGAATTCTTATAACTGATCCCTTTTTTCGCTTCTTACCCTTTCTTTTTTAACATAGGGATTAGATTTTGTTCCCTATGGTAGGGATCATACCCGGTCCTTATTATTTGGTGGACTTAACCGATTTTCCACCTAGTAAATAAGGAAAGCAAGCCAAACCCTTGGACTCCATATATAAGCCAATACCTGACTTCCCTTCCTCAATTTAGCTCAAATCCTCTTCTGAAAATACTGTGAACCCTCTCCTCCTATTTTTTTATTGCCTTTAACCATCTCGAATCCATTAACATGGGTGATAACTTCGATCTCTACTCATCTAGATCATCAACAACTGCTTTGCCGCCTCCATTAACCCTGCTTCATTTGTCGATTCCAACACCAAATTGAACCGCATTTTCCTTTCAATTTAGCAATCGAAATCACATAGGTAGGTTTCATTGTATATGATTTTGGATAAATGTCAGTGATGAGATGATGGGGTTGGTATTTTAGGGGCTATGAAACTGCATGTTTAGTTTGAATTAGAGAAGACGAAGTGAAATTGTAAAATGGAGGGGCCGGCAGTGGATGCTGGAGTAACGTGTGTGTATTGCCGATCGGTATAATTGTTGAGATGATTGTAGGGATCGGTTTATGGTGGAGTATGGTGGAGAGGGATCGGTACTTCGCGTGTTGCTTGAGGGATCAACGTAAAAATTCGAGGAAAGTATAAAAATAGTCAATTATATGGATCGGTGAGAGGGACGGTTATTTTCATAAATGAGACGGATGTTTGAGGAGTAAGGTGGGATCGGTGTTAGTGTAGCTTAAAGGGATCGGTCAAGTTGGTCTCGGCATAGGGATCAGTCATATTGGTGATGAGGGATCGGTTTTTTTCCTTAGGAGAGGGATCGGTTATAGGGGGACTTAGCCGATTTCAGGTCCTTGAATCAAGCTTGAACCCTTAAACAACCCAATCCATGTAAACTTGTATGAAGAATTAGAAGTAATCCCTTCTTAACGAACTTGAACATATGATGATAACGAACAGCGGGACTTGCTTATCCAATTTTGAATTTGAAATTGAACAACCAAACTGTCGAGACTTGAATTTGAATTAAAACTTAACATATGGACTTCAATAATGGATTTCACACTTCGATATGTCAATTTTCATTCCCAAAGCTTACACAACCGATCAATCTAAACGCTAGTTGAGACGGTTAGCGATGACGGTCACTCTGGTCGAAATCCAAAATCTCATCACTTACTTTTGCTTTTAATTTTGAACTATTTATCTCTGCACAGCACAACACTGCACCATACTAGTTTACACTTAGCACAGGGGGACAGGTTTAATTTTCCTAATCTTGATTATCTACCGAGTTTAGTTGATTTGGGCTCCGGACGTTTAGGGCATTTTGCTACAATGTCTTCTGCACAACTTTCACAGCACATCAATCTTGGAGCCGAGTCAAGTTCCGCGACTGTATTTGGTAGAATTTCCTCTGAACATCAAACCGAGCAATCAGAGATTTCTGGTCCGTTGGTCGACTTTTTCTCTGATTTCCCGTCCTTCCAGTGGAGGAGATAAACCTTGCCCTTGACACTATAGAAGGTGTTGTATTTCTGGATAATTCGATGGATTCCCAAGCCTCTAGAATTGGTGAGACCACTCTCCATAGATTATGCTCTAAATGTAGGATTCCGTTGAGAAGTTCTAGTCCCTTGAGTGAATGGCATGGCTCATTTTCCCTCGAAGGGGTATACGGCATGCAATTAATTTATATGCAGGGCCGGATGTGTGCCGCCTTTTAATTCTTTTATCCAAGAGATGCTAAATTATCTTGAAATAGCTCCTGCTTAGCTGCATCCGATAGCTATGCTTTTCTTTGTGGCACTTTCTTGCTGTTTATGGATGTCTTATTCCGCCCGCCATCTCCTCAAGACATCAAGTTTATCTATAATTTTAAATGACGGACGGGGAGCATTTCTTATACTTTCCTTGAGCTTTTGCCCAACTGTCAAGTTCTGACTGGTGCTTGGAACAAACTTGGAATCTTTAAACATGAATGGTTATATGTTCGTTGTTCGCCTGGCTTCATGAGGCGATGGATGGAAGGACGTAAGTGTTGTCTTCACCTTATTCTCAAATTCTTTATCCCGAGCCGTATCCTGAACTAACAATACTTTGAAAATGTATAGGTATCCATCCACTGCCCATAGGTGATAGTTATTCCAGGGCAGTTTCTACAATCCATGCCATCCCAGTTGTGGACAGGGATATTAGATACCTTGTAACAAATGAGTGGTTATCTCATTTTGAGTTGTTAGAAGAAGATCATAGCATCATGTTTCCAGGAAGTATTGCACCACTAAGGAATGATGTGGAACAAGAAGGCGGTGCTAATAGCCTTGTCGTGCCCCAAGTTAAGGGGGCTCAGGACTATGCCGAAGAGGGTGAAATTAGAGGTAATGAAGCCAACAATCTTGGCAATGCTGATGCAGGTCCAGGCAATGCATCTGTGGTCGAACCATCACAAAGCGCGCAAACTCATGTGCCAATAAGAAAAGGAAAAAATCTTTCTTATAAACTCCATAGGAGAAAAACCACCAAAGAGCCAGAGTTCATCATCATCTCTATTGAAGAAGAGTCTTCCTTTAAGCATTTAGAAAGTTTGATGGAAGGGTTCTCGAATCTCCCGATCCCTAACGATACCATGACCTATGACTTCCCCAACAACAATATTGGGGGGCTCAATTCTCCCACCAGGATTGGTGATGACATTCCTCTCACTTGCAAAGGGGAGAACACTCCTATGAGCAAGGCTAACTGGTCCGTTGGGGGGACAATAGGACACTCACAATTGCACACACTTCACTGCACGATTTTCGTCTATTTTATTTAATGGTCACTTATACGCTCTTGTTTAATTCTCAGGTGCTATGCTCATTCCCATGCCTCCAATTGCTTGTGGGTCTCCTTAACATAGTATGGATCCAGTCGTAGTCCAGACTCGAACAGGTGTCGAGAAAGAGATGACGGCCAGGAAAGAAGTCATCATTCAAAAGAGTCTTCATCTTCTAAATACAAGTCCCAATCTCAATCGTCGCATCAGGAAGTTCATCCCAATCTTCTTGTACATAGCAGCAATCAGAACATTTTCTATGCTCTCCAAACTGCTGTGTCGCTCGAGCATTATTTTGGTTCATCGGGTTCTCGACAACCTCACGATCGTGGGTCGAGCAAATGCCCAATTGCTACTTTTGATCCAGCTTTGGCCACTATGGCTCTTGAGACCTCTATGGCGGAAAGATTGGCCGAACTTAAGGTCAATTTCCTAAAAATCTACTTTGATGGGCTGAAGTTTCTTCCTTCTATCCATACAATTCCAGGGAGTGCTAAAGCGAGTTTACTTGCATGTTTCAATGATGTTTTTTGTGCAGCATGAAACATTCCAGCATTTAACCGAGAAGATCTCTTAGGTGTCTACTGAAAGGTAACATTAAATCGATTGCCTCAAGCTAGAGGCGATCCATGATAAAGACATAATCAAATACTAGGATAATGAGACCGCGGATTTAACCACGAAGTTAGCTGGGGAAAAAAAGAGCGTTGAAGAAACATCTGAGGTGGTTAGTCTTCTGGAAACGGCTCACAAAAAGGAGTTGGATGCTGCCCTCAACCGCAGTTGTGCGCTTGCTCTGGAGAAGGACAGACTACAAAAAGAGAAAAATACTCTAGCCCACTGTGTTGAGGAACTCGAAGAACTCCTTAAGAAAGAGAAGGAAGAAAAAGTTGAAGCTTAGGAGGAGTTTCAAAGGTATTGTGAAGAAGCCATCAAAGTCCGAGAATTGGAAATTAAACTTAATGAGCAACTAACTCAAATTGAAGTCCTTAAGGAAGAAGTAAAGGAAGCTGGTCGTAATGAAGTAAGAGAAAAATTTAGGCCCAGTTAGAGGGTGCTAAAGAGGCTGGTCGGAATGAGATTAAGGACATGTTTGATCCTTTAATTTCTGAATATAATGCTAAAGTCCTAATCCATTGTGTTTTGAGTTTTCATGGAGAGGGTACCTCGAATCGCTCACCGAGGCTTAGGAATATATTGTTGAAATGAAGAAGAAAGCCCTTGGTGAAGCTTATTTACATGAAGAGAAACTGGTATAGGAGATTCTTCATAGGGATGAACCTTTAAATCTTGTCGTGGCTAGGATACGATACTTTGATATTTTAACACCCTTCGACAAAGGGGAAAACATCGCCCAAGCTTCAAATTCTGATCCTAGAGGTCCCCCTTCACTTCAAACAGCCGGAGCATCAGTTTCACTTGGCTGGGGACAAGATTTGAGCTATGATCCAGACAAACCCGGTTATCAATCAATGGTGATGTCTCATATTCAAGTGGAGAGCAGTTTGGCGACAACTGAAAGTCAGCCAGACATAGGTATCTCACTTTACTCTCCATTATTCGAGAGGTTTCATTCCTCATGCCTAATAGTTATGGGTTTATTTTCTTGTTCCCAGGAATCTACAAAACTTCTGGGTCCTAGTCAAACTCTAGGAAGCTGTGCCATTGTGGATCAACTGCTGACATTTACTAAACTTCTAGGGGCTGCCGACATTCCACGGCCTGATGCTCAAGTCATTGGAGCATTTGATGTCGAAAAGGTGGACGATTAGCCGCTACCAGATGAATCCGATGATGTTACGATCACTGGTGCCTCTGAATATACCGATGAGCTCAGCTTAAAGGGGTGCATCAAGAGAGAGGAGTTATTGAAGAAAAAAGCTAAAGCTGAGGCCGTTGGTGTGGATGTCGATGATCCAAATCTCATCTCACTGCAAGCCATTCCACTCGGCAAGTCGGTTCCCAAAGAACTCCCTCCAACCTCTGAAAGCTCTATTGCCAAGGGTGGTAAAGGATCGAGAAGAAGGACAGGCGAAGGCTTGGGTGGTGCCACTCCCAAGAAATCCAAAAGAGAGAAGGGGCAAAAGAAGTAGCCGTCACTCCAGCTTTGTTCGTATATAGCTTGTATAGCTGTTTTTTTGGCCATGGTTGTGTGGGTACGGCCCTCGCTTTTGTATAAATTTGTACTACAATTTTCAAGTTTAAGGTGAAAATAAAATTTCTTTATTTTTTGTCGAGCTCTTATGTGAATTTTGTTTACGTAATCGAGCTATTACTTTTCCATTCAATGTACTTGTAATTCTTTGCTTGTTAATTCGGATAATCCTTCGTTAATTTTCACTCAAGGCCTCCATGTTGTCATGGCCTCAAGTTGTATCAAGCACTGGGCTCAAGCACTAGTGTTATGCCATCAAATCAGTGGTTTGATTGATTATACTCCTGCCCCTAGTCTCGGGTTAGCGGAGTTAGATAATAGATGGTCGAACTCGATCCTTAGCGAGTTTATACTCCTCGTGTTGGTTTCAAGTCAACGTTTATGGACTAGTGAGTAGTCGAACTGCAATCATTTATTTGTTTATACTCATATCCGCACTCTAGGGATAAGGGTTAGTTGGCGGGCAATCGGATCACACCCAATTCGTGTTTATATTGTAGTCCACACTCTGGGGACTTAGATTTATTTTGGAAAAAAGTCGAACCGTACTTTCCTTAATTAATTGATTTGCCCACAAGTCCGGGGTTAAACTTAGCGATTGAACGGTCATATCACGATCGCTTTTGATTCATATCTATCCCATCCCTCGGTAGGTTTAATTTGGTTATTGGATAGTCAAGTCACATCTATTCCTCGTTAGGTATTCCATTCATCGGGTTATGAGTGAGAATCATCAAATAAATGATTAGACCATGCTTATTTTGTTTAGTTCAATCATGAATTTATGTAATCGGCTAGCTTCAAACTTCGAGAACCTGCTTGGATATGTCAATATTAGTTAGTCGGGTATTGTAACTAATATGTAATGCTACAGCAATCACATATATGAAGGAAATTTCGAACTATATTTGCCAAATGGAAAGGAATGACATAATTTGTCTTATTACATATCTGGAAAATAAAATGCTAAAGCAAATTCAGAAATTGAATATACCTAAATGAAAAAAATAAACAAAGTGAAATAGCATCATAAATGCTCGTTATTCCATGCCCTTGGGAGTGTGACGCCATCAACAGCCACTAGCTTAAAAGTTCCCTCTCAAAACCTCTATTCAATGACATATAGTCCTTCATAAGTAGGATTCATGTGTGATAGGGTAGGAAAAACCCGTTTCATGACAAGATCACCGATTTTAAAGATTCTAGGTGTTGGACTTTAGTGTTGTAGTATTAGGCAACTCGGTATCGATGTGCAGTTTCCTTCAAATCAGATTCTTCGTGCTTCTCATCTAAAAAATCTAGAGATTCTAAGAGGAGATCTCTACTCATTCTAGGATCGTAGTAGGTTACTCAATGAGAAGGTACTTCGAGTTCAATAGGAATAATGGTTTCGGAGCTGTAAGCAAGGGCGAATGGAGTATGGTAGTCGTAGACTTATGGGTGGATCTATAAGCCAATAATGCTGTTGGGAGTTCATCCACCCACTTGCCTCTAGCCTTTTCCAAACACTTCTTTAGAATGGACTTTATAATTCTGTTCACAGCTTCAACTTATCCATTCGCTTGAGGGTGAGCAACTGCCGCAAATATCTTTTCAACATGATGTTGATGGTAGAAGTCTTTGAATTCATCATCATCGAATTGAGTCCCATTGTCAGTTACAATGGTTCATGAAAGGCCAAAACGAAAGATGATGTTTCGGACAATGAAGTTGACTACTTTCTTTATCGTGATCGTGGCTAAAGGTTCCGCTTCGTCCCATTCGGTGAAGTAATCAACTATTACGATGGCGTACTTTGCGCCACCTTTTGAGATTGGTAAAAAACTGATAATATCTATACCCCATATGGCAAACGACCATGGACTGACCATTTATGTGATTTCCATCGGCATAGCTCTCATGCATACATCTGGCACTTGTTGCATCGCTTAGCATAATCGGCAGCATCTCAGTTGACAGTCGAGCAATAATACCCATAATAAAATATATTTTTTGCAAGGGTTTTCCCCTAGTATGAATGCCACATTCCCCTTCATGAACCTCCTTCGGGACTCATTTTACATCAGCATAAGTGATACACCAAAGCAGGGGAACGGAAAAACCCTTTATATACATGAATCCTTCCTAAATGATATACCATGAAGCTTTGCGAAGGATTTGCCATCTTTTATTCCTCTATTCGAGAAAGACTCCCCGTGGCAGATAGTCTTTAATCGGAGTCATCCACAACTCATTTCCAGGCTCTGTCTCTAGTATTCAATCGATTTCTATTTGGTTTATGCTCGAAGTGTCTAGTACTGCGACTGGGACCAAGCCCATTTGTTGTGCATCCCCGGTGCTAGCAAACTTTGCCAATGAGTCGGCCTCTTTGTTTTGATCCCAAGGAATGTGCATGATGTCATAATACTCAAAGTCAGTCAATAGCTCTTGGACTTGGATAAGGTATGGAGCAAGTCGTTGTCCTTTAGCCTGGTAATCTCCCTTGACTTGATATACCACCAACTAGGAAACGCAAAAGATTTCAAGAGATTTTATTCCTAGTTTTCTGGCAAGTTTGAGTCCAGAAATTAGAGCTTCATATTCAGCTTTGTTGTTCGTTGCAGGGAAGTCAAGCTTCATAGCATAGCAAATTGATCAATCTTCTGGAGTTACTAGTACGATTCCGGCTCCAAAACAGCGATCATTGGATGCTCCATCTATATACATTTTTCATCGAATGGTGGAGGCTTCACTGCTCTTGGGAGATCATCCTATGTAGTGAATTCTGCTATAAAGTCCGCCAGTGCCTATCCCTAGATGGCTCTCCAAGGGAGATAAGTGATGTCGAATTGGCTCAGCCATGTTCCACTTGAGTCACCTTCTAAACGTCTCAGTCGTTATAGGACCTGTCGTAACGGCTGATTGGTGTAAACATTGATGGGATGAGCCTGAAAATAGGGGTGGAGCTTTCATGAAGCAATCAACAAGCAGTATGCCTTGGATAGTTCCTTTTAGCTCCTGTTAATCGCTTGCTAATATAATAAACTGGTCTTTGGATTTGATTCTCCTAGCTAAGTAATGCGGCACTTATAGCGTGTATCGATACGCTAAGTAGATATACAAGTCTTCGTGATCCACTGGATTTGACAAGATGGGAAGCCTCTCTAAGTGGTTCACCAAAGCTCAGAATGCATCTTCACAATCCTACGTCCATTCAATGTTCCTTTTCCCTCTTCTAATCAAGTCGAAGAAAGGAATGCATTTATCGGTAGCTTTGGAAATAAATCGACTTAGGGCGGTAACCTTCCCATTTAATATATGTACTTGTTTGATGGTCTTTGACACTTGAATGTTGCGAATTTCTCGAATCTTCTTGGGATTAGCTTCGATTTCACAAGCATTGATGATAAAACCCAAGAACTTTCCTGATGCAATGCCAAAAGAACATTTCAGATGATTGATCTTCATTTTGTTATATCGGAGGATGTCGAACATTTTTGCTAAGTCTTTATGTGGTTGCTTGATCATCGTGACTTCACGAGCATATCATCCACGTATACCTCCATTGTCTTTTGTTTGTACCAAAATTGGGGACAACACTCTTCGGAAGTTTTTGAAGAGATAAAGTGAAGAAAGTAAATGTATAAAGAGGATTATCTAACAAAAACTCCAAATTTCGGAAATGAGAATAATTTAAATGCACAGAGACACAAGAATTTAGAGTGGTTCGGCGTATCACCTACGTCCACTATGAAGTTGTTAGATTTATTGATCTTTCTTTGAAGATTACAAGTGAATTCAGTAAGTTAGAGCAGATGATTATTGTAACGACCCGCATTTTCGACCGTTCAAGTCGACAATAAATACACACATGTCGACTCAAACCGTCCAAAAAGGCAGATGGTTATTGGGGTAAATAAGAAATAGATAAGAAAGAATAGAAAACAAACACAGAATCTTGCAGCGGAAGGAACAAGATATAATAATAAAATAACAGTTCATGAAGCTGTTAAATAAATAAATTTGATTATTATTATACATCATAAATCAGAGTTACATACATATCAGAGATAATACAATAATGCAGCGGAAAAATAATATGGTAGTAGAATACAAATGATGTAATACCAAACTCCGTCTTCGTCCTCCAAAATAGATCTTCAACCTTATCTGAAATGCTCAAGCTGACCCGAGCGTAATGAAAAGACAAAACACTCGAGTCAGGACTAAAATATCTCATGTAAGTCAAATCAAATAAGAAAATATGAGTGTGACGGCATCAGAGATGTTTACAGGGTTTGACATCTCCTGTCCAGTGTCAACGTGAGTGCAATAACTTAAGAGATGTTACGGGATTTTCCACCTCTGAAGGATCCGTTAAACTAACTACTATGTAGTACAATACGCTATTATAATATGTCTACATTAAAGTAAAAGTATTAAAATAGCATTAAGCCATGGCCCATTCCACCCTTAACACAGTTTATATTCCCAAGAGCATATACAAGACCGTAGTTTCCCCAAAACCGGAAGTCACCAGAGGGCAATCCATATACTAAAGGTACAAACCAAAATAGTAGTGGTCGCGAATAGGATAATCAGTATGACAAGGTACATGAGGCGATACCAACTAGGATACTAGTAGTTGCCTGATCCGGACTGATGTTGGGCATAGCAGCTACTACCCCAACACCGCGAAACAACACTCCCAAATCGCGGGGTGCACCCAAATCGAATCACAAAAGTAATAGACATGGTATCGAAGGAGTGTGTCCGCTAGAGATGGCGATCCTCAATGGCCCGGCGCGGCTCCTGTTTTAGTCATGTCAGGGGTCATCCAATATCGTTCTCAGTCAACGCGTTCACCAAACCATCCACTTCGTTCTGGATCAACACTCCGCGTATACTAGTTATTAAAGTGGTTTTCGGTATCGACAGAGAGTATGTCCATATCCGATCCCGGTCTCTTTAATAACTACGTATTATTACACCGGTGGCTCTTTTATATTTCAAATCGATTCATAATTGATATCAAAATATCATATTCGCTTCAAAATCAAATCCATTTCAAAATCATCATATCTACTCAAATATACGATTTCATTTCAAAATCATTTTTCGCCTCAATATCTCATTTCGATTTCAAAATCAATTTTCGCCTC
This sequence comes from Allium fistulosum, assembly GCA_030737815.1. Lineage (NCBI taxonomy): Eukaryota > Viridiplantae > Streptophyta > Magnoliopsida > Asparagales > Amaryllidaceae > Allium > Allium fistulosum. Next base: position 872,446,129 of record CM060902.1, read on the forward strand.
AAAATCTCATTTCGATTTCAAAATCGTTTTTCGCCTCAAAATCTCATTTCGATTTCAAATACATATTTGAACCACAAAATAAACAATTTCACTTCCAACATATTTCAAAACTTTAAATATTTCACATTTCAAAGCAGTTCATATATAAGAATATAAGATTCGCTTTAAAACCATTTCGTATTCAAATTAGAATATACTTCAAATTAAACATCCGTATTAAGTAGTTTACTTAATCTCTAGAACAATTCCAATTCAATAAACTTAGATTAACATTCGAATTTCAAGAATTCATTTAAGTATTACATTCCAAATCGATTTCAGTTCAAATCCTATTCAAATCAATTTTATCTTCAAATTTAATTCAATAGTTTCAATTTAGTCCAATTCACAAATTTCTTTGAATTTCAATTAAATTCCAAATTAATTAAATCTCAATTTCAAATCAATTTTCAATTCCAAACTCAACTTGAAATCATTTCATATAAATTTTCTTAGAAATATTCAGAGTTCGATTAAAAGTCCAATCTTTTAAAACAAATCAACTTTCGAAAATTTTGGCCGTATTTCAATCTTTTCCTTAAAATCTAAACTTCGAATAATTAAACAATTTCATTTACCAATTTTAAATTCCAACATCTCGAGCTTCAATTCAAAATAATTCAATTTCCATAAATTGGATTTTATTCATAACTTTTAAATCAAATCATTTAAATAAATTTCAAATCAACGATTTTAAAATTATTAATTTAACCAATCCGGTGTCCGTATGTAATTTTCTATCCTATGGCCAAGTGATTATTTATTTCAATTACATGTCAGGGATGAATATATATTACTTAAACCAATCACGGTGTCATATGCATGTATAACAGGATATATATATATATAAGCAAATAAACATCCAAACATTTAAATATCAACCAAAAGCATCCATCGAAATAAATCATCCAATAGTCAATACAATTCATGGCAATTTCATAGTTATCAATATCGGGAAATTTGATTTTGATTAAATCCTAATTTCAATTTACTGTCAATTTAATTTTCAACGGTGAATTCACACGACAATCTATATGACAATTAAATTTTTATCAAACAACGACAAATAAATTCATATCACTTCATAATGTCAAATTTAAATACCATAAAGATATTTAGTACGTTGTGAGCGTTATAAAACACTCACCTTGATTTTCTGTTGTCGCCGAGACGTTCCGGTTTGGAACTGAAACTGGACGACGCCCAACTTTAGCCCAAATTTCCAACGTCTCCAAATCCATCCATACCAGTTTCATTTCGAAGCTCTCGTCATTACGATCGCAATGAAAAAAGTTTCGTCCAAAACGGACCTCGTATGAAGAAGTTATGCAATTTTAAAGTTCGTACATGTTTTAATATAAATAAATTACAATTTTCATTTCAAATTTTAAACCTCATCAGATCTGGGCCCTTGATTTTGCCTCTACCAGATCTGGCCGCATGCTTTGCCTTCTTCCCAAACGCACTCCTTCCAGTAAAACACGTACAAAACAAAACCCATCTCCATTAGCTAGGGTTACGTGCCACCGCCTCCACGCTTGACGAAACTTCATCAAACTACCTCCATTCGAAGCGCCTCGGCCACCACCACCCACGCCTACCACCATGATGAACTCGGCCCCACCATTTGCACGCAGCTCGAGGCCAAACGGCCACTGTTCCAGCCCCCATAGCCTCCACTACGTCGCGCCATACCCCATCATCTCCGTATGGATTGAAAGCTCTCGACGAGTGCTACAACTTTGTAGTTGAACACTTCTTCTAATTCTTCACGGATTGAGAGAGATTGAGGAGGAAAGAAGATGAATTTCTGGCCTTAGAATGTGATAGTGGCGGCTGGAGCTATTTGGATTAGGGTTTTGGGCTTTTGTTTACAAATTGAAGATGTGAGGTCCTTATATAGAAAATTGGCAAAACACTATTCATCGAAAATTTTCCGAACTCCAAACGAAGCGTGCCGGCTGGCGTTTCTAAGGTTTACCCCACGTTCTGAACGCAATGGAACATGTTTCGGAGGCTAATTCGGTCATCTGGGCGAGTTACGGAGAAAAACGATCAGTTTTAAATTAAACCGATTTCGATGCGGTTTGGCTTGCCCCGGACAAACGGTAAATCCAATTGACACGAAATTCGAAACCATACAATAATATCACATTACGGATCCGATGAAACTAGTTTCGTCGAAATCCGAGACTTTTTGAAAAATGACTATTTTCTCTCGCCGAATTAATATTAAAACAATTCGATGCGTTTCGAGCTGCCACGGTCAAACGATAACTCCGATTGGTACAAAAATTGAAATCCGACAATAACAAACTATTACGGATCCAATGGAATTGGTTTCGTTCAATTCTGAGACTGTTCGAAAAATGACTATTTTTCAGTCGATAATTAAATATTAAAATATTCAATTTTCGCAAATTAACTTTAAATTCAATTTTAAAAGTTCTATAACATTACTATAACTCCAATATGATAAGATAAAATTTTACAAATCATTTTCAATCATATTCAACTCGATTTTCAATTATTTCTGAAATTTAACTTATTAAATTATCGATTTAATTGTCTAATTAAATCCAATATTCGAAAAATAAATTATTCGACTGTTTAATTTCAATATAAAATTCCCAATTTTAAATTATTAACTTTTAAATCAAATTTCAATTGTTCACAAATCCCATTTTTAATTTCACAGTAATTACCAATCTTTTACAATGAAGTTTTCCATTATAAATCCAATATAAAAGATTATATTAGATTCAGCGTTCAATTATATTGTAATTCAAATTCAAGTTATTTAATTCCAAATGAATTCTTTTATTTCGATTTACACTTTCATTATTGAATCAACCATTTACTTATACATTATTATCAATAGTTTATAATTCATTTACTTTCATTTTCTTCAGCTATCATCTTATTTAAATTCACAGTAATATTAAATTACATTCATTTACGTTGATTTCCATATTATAACTTCAATATTAAATGTAACATTTTATTTATTTCGTTGTTTACAATCAAATTCAATTCATTATTTACATTCACTACAAGTTAACATCCATATTTAATTTACAAATAAGTTATTTCAGAATTCAGTTTTGTATTTTAACTTGTAATTCGCATTTAACAACACAAAATTTTATTTCCTTCGGATTTTTATCCAAAATTTTCATTTTAATTCGTATTTTTAAAGTGTTAAAAATACGGGTCGTTACATTCTCCCCCACTTAAAACTTTTCGTCCTCGAAAAGGAACGGAGAAGGGGAAACTATCACTTAGATATAATTCATTCAAAATATACGACTTATTTGCAAAATTTAGTTATAGGATTTTTAAAATCTCAAAATTTTCTAACTCCCGGATTTTTGAAAAATTTCGGCAGCACCTCCTTTGCGCGGCTAGGACCGAAAAATTTCACAGTGGTAATAATTGCATGATATACATCTCATTACAAGAATGAGGCATCCCAAAACATGGGGAACACAATAATATTCCACAACATAAACCGTAATCCGAGAACGTACCTTTTATTAAGCGTTTATTAGCATTTTAACTTACATTTTGCATTTAGCGTAGAAGCGAGCTCCACAAGCGAAGCGCAACCCCTTTGCTACCTACTAAAATGCTCAATAACCAAGTTAGAACCATGCATATAAAGATAGATATACTTATCATAAACAACACACATATAACATGTTTAGCTTCAAAACTGAAATTCCAATTCTAGGACAGTAAACGAATCTCAGTTTTTGGTCACCTAAACGATAAAATTTGACAATGGAATCTAAACAAAAGTTATTGCATTCGTTTCAGGCTTTCCGGAATGTCCAAAATCATTGAATTCGGACCTTCCGTTCAAAAGTTACAACCGTTTTACTAAATAGGAACGCCTCAGCCTGGCAATGAATTTGCGCAGGTCAGCGACATTTGGTCACGTTTTTGACCTTCTAAATGACAGCAAAACACCAAATGATTAAAACAAACGTTTTAGCTTAAGTTCTAAGCTTTTCAGAAAGTGCAAGATCATCAAAATCCGATACATCAGTAAAAAGTTATGGCAAAATACTAAGAGTATATGCTACTGATTTTGCTTCCCTTTTACACAGGCCAGCGAGAAGATTCAAATTTTGAACTAAGTAAATGAAGGAATTTCTCAAGACAGTCTAAACAAAAGTCGTGCTACAGTTTCTAAGCTTTCCGAAAAGTCTAATATCGTTGAATTTCGTCCAGCCATTTAAAAGTTATGGTTGTTTTCGTTTCAGCATATATTGGACAATTTTGGATTTTTTTCCAAAATTTTGCTTTTATTATTTCAAAGTACAAACCATCAAACTTTAAATTTTCTAAAGAAACAATCATAAACACAAAGTCGTTTATTTTCTTATATATCCAAGAAATACGTTTACATTCGATTTGTTTCCGATTTATTCAAGTTTGTTTCATTCACATTTAAATTCAAGCCAATTTGCTTCAATTTAATTTGAATTCAATTATATTTAATTCGACTTTGCTTCAAATTTGAATTTAATTATTTAAAATTTTTATTCCATTTATTCAATTCCATTTACACTAATGAATTCTATTTAACCAATTACCATCCGTCAAACAACTAATGCATATCAAACATTAACATCTATCCAAAATCTACACTAAATCAATTATACATTTCCAAGTCAAAATTTTAATTTCATACACTTCCAAGTTTATTGACATTTAGTTTTATTCAAATTAAATTAGTTTCCATTTACTAATTTTATTTTTAATTAATTTTAAATTTAAATTTAATTCATTTTACAACTTAAATATCCTTTATATTTACAACTATCAATAGATCTTCACATTTTATTATTCGCAATCACACTTGTATATTATTCCTTTACCTATCCTTATTAGCATTTTAAACTTTTTAAGTATTTGGTAAGTCATAGCTATGCAAATAGAATGTAGTTAAACAATATACAACATCTTTCATTCAATTTGAGTGTTATACCTATTAAATAAATTTCCAATTTATTATTTTCCAAATCAAGGGTTACTACTACAATTTAATTTTTTTTTACACTTAAATTCAGTTTCACCTTTTCAATTCAGAAGTTTCTAACAATTCAAGATTTACTTTATTTTAATAATTAAAATCATTCCTTATTAGAGAACTTAAGAATTTCAACTCCGGATTCGATTTAAACCATTTTTTTTAAATATAAATATATATATATATATATATACACTAATATCTTTATATCTCAAATCATACTTTTTAGAAGAATTTTAATCAGCATTGAAATATATATATATACTTATTTTCATTTCATACTTTAGAAATTTACAATTTTTAATCAAAACAGGGTTTAGAAAAAACTATTAAGTGATCTCCCCCACTTGGACTCTCGAAAATAAACGTCGATGATGCGTGCACTCATCACCGAAATCATTCTCTAGTGTCAAGAGGGGAGTATAACACTTACTTCATTTGAAAATCCTTTGAAAATAATTTCTAATCGAATATACTATCATATAATACTTATATTATACATTTCAAATTTTTGTTTATAAATTTTCAAAACACCGGAATTTAAATTCTCCATCTAATTTAAATTCATTTTTATTTTATTTTATTTACCATTTATATTCATGGTCAATCATTTTTACAAGTTTCATTTCTTAAAATCGTCCAATAGTCAATAGTTAGAAATATTGACTAATCAACAATAAACGATGATAATCTAATATTATCATCTCCTAACAACCAATACAATCAAAATTTATAAATTTTCAAGATAGTTCTTTTATATAAAAATATAGTCCAAAACAATATTATGTCAATTTGTCATATTCGAGTGTTTAGAAATTCCTATCGATGCCTTGGCGTCCCAAGTACCAACCAGAATTCATAAATACTCAACGGAACAATTTAACACAATATAAAATCATTTTTATATCAAAATTACAAATACGCTCTCTCATATACACTCGAACTCATTCATAAGGTTTAACCCTATTTCAATGAGTTATTCCCCACTAGAGCTAAGGTAATCTAAACCAAAGCTCTGATACCAACTGTAATGACCCGCATTTTCGACCGTTCAAGTCGACAATAAATACACACATGTCGACTCAAACCGTCCAAAAAGGCAGATGGTTATTGGGGTAAATAAGAAATATATAAGAAAGAATAGAAAACAAACACAGAATCTTGCAGCGGAAGGAACAAGATATAATAATAAAATAACAGTTCATGAAGCTGTTAAATAAATAAATTTGATTATTATTATAGATCATAAATCAGAGTTACATACATATCAGAGATAATACAATAATGCAGCGGAAAAATAATATGGTAGTAGAATACAAATGATGTAATACCAAACTCCGTCTTCGTCCTCCAAAATAGATCTTCAACCTTATCTGAAATGCTCAAGCTGACCCGAGCGTAATGAAAAGACAAAACACTCGAGTCAGGACTAAAATATCTCATGTAAGTCAAATCGAATAAGAAAATATGAGTGTGACGGCGTCAGAGATGTTTACGGGGTTTGACATCTCCTGTCCAGTGTCAACGTGAGTGCAATAACTTAAGAGATGTTACGGGATTTTCCACCTCTAAAGGATCCGTTAAACTATCTACTATGTAGTACAATACGCTATTATAATATGTCTACATTAAAGTAAAAGTATTAAAATAGCGTTAAGCCATGGCCCATTCCACCCTTAACACAGTTTATATTCCCAAGAGCATATACAATACCGTAGTTTCCCCAAAACCGGAAGTCACCAGAGGGCAATCCATATACTAAAGGTACAAACCAAAATAGTAGTGGTCGCGAATAGGATAATCAGTATGACAAGGTACATGAGGCGATACCAACTAGGATACTAGTAGTTGCCTGATCCGGACTGACGTTGGGCATAGCAGCTACTACCCCAACACCGTGAAACAACACTCCCAAATCGCGGGGTGCACCCAAATCGAATCACAAAAGTAATAGACATGGTATCGAAGGAGTGTGTCCGCTAGAGATGGCGATCCTCAATGGCCCGGCGCGGCTCCTGTTTTAGTCATGTCAGGGGTCATCCAATATCATTCTCTTTCTTCAGTCAACGCGTTCACCAAACCATCCACTTCGTTCTGGATCAACACACCGCGTATACTAGTTATTAAAGTGGTTTTCGGTATCGACAGAGAGTATGTCCATATCCGATCCCGGTCTCTTTAATAACTACGTATTATTACACCGGTGGCTCTTTTATATTTCAAATCGATTCATAATTGATATCAAAATATCATATTCGCTTCAAAATCAAATCCATTTTAAAATCATCATATCTACTCAAATATACGATTTCATTTCAAAATCATTTTTCGCCTCAATATCTCATTTCGATTTCAAAATCAATTTTCGCCTCAAAATCTCATTTCGATTTCAAAATCGTTTTTCGCCTCAAAATCTCATTTCGATTTCAAATACATATTTGAACCATAAAATAAACAATTTCACTTCCAAAATATTTCAAAACTTTAAATATTTCACATTTCAAAACAGTTCATATATAAGAATATAAGATTCGCTTTAAAACCATTTCGTATTCAAATTAGAATATACTTCAAATTAAACATCCGTATTAAGTAGTTTACTTAATCTCTAGAACAATTCCAATTCAATAAACTTAGATTAACATTCGAATTTCAAGAATTCATTTAAGTATTACATTCCAAATCGATTTCAGTTCAAATCCTATTCAAATCAATTTTATCTTCAAATTTAATTCAATAGTTTCAATTTAGTCCAATTCACAAATTTCTTTGAATTTCAATTAAATTCCAAATTAATTAAATCTCAATTTCAAATCAATTTTCAATTCCAAACTCAACTTGAAATCATTTCATATAAATTTTCTTAGAAATATTCAGAGTTCGATTAAAAGTCCAATCTTTTAAAACAAATCAACTTTCGAAAATTTTGGCCGTATTTCAATCTTTTCCTTAAAATCTAAACTTCGAATAATTAAACAATTTCATTTACCAATTTTAAATTCCAACATCTCGAGCTTCAATTCAAAATAATTCAATTTCCATAAATTGGATTTTATTCATAACTTTTAAATCAAATCATTTAAATAAATTTCAAATCAACGATTTTAAAATTATTAATTTAACGTGTTAGCACCAAAATTGGTCACTAACCTCGTTGAGAAAGATTGTGTAGAGATATAAGTGATGAAGTTAAATTAAACAGAGAAGACAATGCTAATTTAAATGCAGAAAGTAAGAACACCAGATTTATAGTGGTTCAGCGTAAATGCCTACGTCCACTTTGAGATTAAACTTTATTGATCTTCCTTATTGTTGATTACAAATACAATTCGTGAATCAAATGCTTGAATGAAGTTGTTAAGTAGAGAAGATGAGTCTCAAAAATGGCAGAGTCTCCCCAGTGTTCTTCCAAAAAGGATCCCTTTTCACCGTGACCCTGCCCCTCTATTTATAGACAAATATGGGCTGGACTTCCCAGGTGGGCTTGGTGGCCAAACACTCTAGCCCAAGTGTAGTGGTCGTTGTATGCCGAACCAAGTAGACCGAACACGTTGACGCCGAACCACCTTCTCAATGCCGAACGGTACGTTTGATGGGTGGGAAGTGCAGAACAGTTGTCAGTCGAAGCCGAACGATCCTTTGGCCGAACGATGCTTCTTAGCCGAACGATCCTTTGGCCGAACGATGCTTCTTAGCCGAACGATGCTGCCATGTAGAGTAGTTATATACGCCGAACGTCTTCTAACGCCGAGTACCACTGGATGCCGAGTACTACGCCGAGTACTCCTTGATGACGGGTACCACTGGATGCCGAGTACTACGCCGAGTACTCCTTGATGACGGGTACCACTGGATGCCGAGTACTACGCCGAGTACTCCTTGATGACGGGTACCACTGGATGCCGAGTACTACGCCGAGTACTATGAGATGCTGAACACTACGCCGAGTACTATGAGATGCTGAACACTACGCCAAGTACTATGAGATGCCGATCACTAGTTGACACCGAGTCGTCCTGTACGCCGAGTACTCAGTTGCCTGGTCAAATCTCCAGGAAACAAACCAATCCGGTGTCCGTATGTAATTTTCTATCCTATGGCCAAGTGATTATTTATTTCAATTACATGTCAGGGATGAATATATATTACTTAAACCAATCACGGTGTCATATGCATGTATAACAGGATATATATATATAAGCAAATAAACATCCAAACATTTAAATATCAACCAAAAGAATCCATCGAAATAAATCATCCAATAGTCAATACAATTCACGGCAATTTCATAGTTATCAATATCGGGAAATTTGATTTTGATTAAATCCTAATTTCAATTTACTGTCAATTTAATTTTCAATGGTGAATTCACACGACAATCTATATGACAATTAAATTTTTATCAAACAACGACAAATAAATTCATATCACTTCATAATGTCAAATTTAAATACCATAAAGATATTTAGTACGCTGTGAGCGTTATAAAACACTCACCTTGATTTTCTGTTGTCGCCGAGACGTTCCGGTTTGGAACTGAAACTGGACGACGCCCAACTTTAGCCCAAATTTCCAACGTATCCAAATCCATCCATACCAGTTTCATTTCGAAGCTCTCATCATTACGATCGCAACGCAAAAAGTTTCGTCCAAAACGGACCTCGTATGAAGAAGTTATGCAATTTTAAAGTTCGTACATGTTTTAATATAAATAAATTACAATTTTCATTTCAAATTTTAAACCTCATCAGATCTGGGCCCTTGATTCTGCCTCTACCAGATCTGGCCGCATGCTTTGCCTTCTTCCCAAACGCACTCCTTCCAGTAAAACACGTACAAAACAAAACCCATCTCCATTAGCTAGGGTTACGTGCCACCGCCTCCACGCTTGACGAAACTTCATCAAACTACCGCCATTCGAAGCGCCTCGGCCACCACCACCCACGCCTACCACCATGATGAACTCGGCCCCACCATTTGCATGCAGCTCGAGGCCAAATGGCCACTGTTCCAGCCCCCATAGCCTCCACTACGTCGCGCCATACCCCATCATCTCCGTATGGATTGAAAGCTCTCGACGAGTGCTACAACTTTGTAGTTGAACACTTCTTCTAATTCTTCACGGATTGAGAGAGATTGAGGAGGAAAGAAGATGAATTTCTGGCCTTAGAATGTGATAGTGGCGGCTGGAGCTATTTGGATTAGGGTTTTGGGCTTTTGTTTGCAAATTGAAGATGTGAGGTCCTTATATAGAAAATTGGCAAAACACTATTCATCGAAAATTTTCCGAACTCCAAACGAAGTGTGCCGGCTGGCGTTTCTAAGGTTTACCCCATGTTCCGAACGCAATGGAACATGTTTCGGAGGCTAATTCGGTCATCTGGGCGAGTTACGGAGAAAAACGATCAGTTTTAAATTAAACCGATTTCGATGCGTTTTGGCTTGCCCCGGACAAACGGTAAATCCAATTGACACGAAATTCAAAACCATACAATAATATCACATTACGGATCCGATGAAACTAGTTTCGTCGAAATCCGAGACTTTTTGAAAAATGACTATTTTCTCTCGCCGAATTAATATTAAAACAATTCGATGCGTTTTGAGCTGCCACGGTCAAACGATAACTCCGATTGGTACAAAAATTGAAATCCGACAATAACAAACTATTACAGATCCAATGGAACTGGTTTCGTTCAATTCTGAGACTGTTCGAATAATGGCTATTTTTCAGTCGATAATTAAATATTAAAATATTCAATTTTCGAAAATTAACTTTAAATTCAATTTTAAAAGTTCTATAACATTACTATAACTCCAATATGATAAGATAAAATTTTACAAATCATTTTCAATCATATTCAACTCGATTTTCAATTATTTCTGAAATTTAACTTATTAAATTATCGATTTAATTGTCTAATTAAATCCAATATTCGAAAAATAAATTATTCGACTGTTTAATTTCAATATAAAATTCCCAATTTTAAATTATTAACTTTTAAATCAAATTTCAATTATTCACAAATCCCATTTTTAATTTCACAGTAATTAGCAATCTTTTACAATGCAGTTTTCCATTATAAATCCAATATAAAAGATTATATTAGATTCAGCGTTCAATTATATTGTAATTCAAATTCAAGTTATTTAATTCCAAATGAATTCTTTTATTTCGATTTACACTTTCATTATTGAATCAACCATTTACTTATACATTATTATCAATAGTTTATAATTCATTTACTTTCATTTTCTCCAGCTATCATCTTATTTAAATTCACAGTAATATTAAATTACATTCATTTACGTTGATTTCCATATTATAACTTCAATATTAAATGTAACATTTTATTTATTTCGTTGTTTACAATCAAATTCAATTCATTATTTACATTCACTACAAGTTAACATCCATATTTAATTTACAAATAAGTTATTTCAGAATTCAGTTTTGTATTTTAACTTGTAATTCGCATTTAACAACACAAAATTTTATTTCCTTCGGATTTTTATCCAAAATTTTCATTTTAATTCGTATTTTTAAAGTGTTAAAAATACGGGTCGTTACAATTATGATTTGCAGTAGTAAATCTCGTTGGTAGCAGCAGCAATGGAGCTCAGATCTGGATCCGGCAGAGTTTGGGCGTTGGAGAGCTTGAAAGAGAAGAAGAACCTCTTTTCTGTTGGCTTTGGGGGTCTATTTATAGGTGTAGGAGGCTGGTATTTCGCTCAGATCTCGGGAGACCCTCTCTGGCACGTGACCAGGCCCGCATGCCCAAGCCCGTAAAATTTCGGTCCGATCCGTGATCGATACGAACAGATTTCGTATCGATCAAGATTTCATCCTATGGAGTCGAAATTTGGCGTGGACATTCTTTAGCATGCACGTAGTCATCAATGAAAATTTCATAGCATTTGGACTTGTAGATTAGGAGATATGATCGATACGAATTGGGATTTTCGGTGGGCTGTTTCGTTCGACTCGCTTTCATTCGACTCGATGACGTGGCGCTTGAATCTTTGGATCACTTTGCCTTTGATGCTGTTTTGAGCGAGTCAAAATGTGCACTGATTGAGCGAGTCGAATTGTGCTTTGACTGAGCGAGTCGAAGTGGAGTGTCCTGAGGGATTCGAACAAAGGCTCCGTGATGGACACGAAGTGGTCATTGTTCGATCAATTCGAACAGTGGCTTTGCCAATGGAGTCGAACTTGATGGAGTCGAACAGTGGTTCGAGCGGAGCGAGTCGAAGAAGGCTTTTCCGAGGGATGCGAGCTGAGCGAGTCGAAGAAGGCATCTGATGGAGGCGAAGCGAAGCGAGTCGAAGTAGTCACTTCTGATGGTTGCGAAGCGAGTCGAAGTGAGCGAGTCGATGTTGGCTTCTCTGATGTATTCGAACTGAGCGATTCGATCGGGGGTTGGTTTTCATCCAATTTTGTATCGTTCATAACTTAAGCATACGAACTCGGATTGACTTGAGATTTGGAACGTTGACTCTCATAGCTTAGCTTGTCATGTCATACTAATTTTAGCTCGATCCGCACTCGGAAAAAATTCGTCGATATTCATAGTGAGCCTGTGTATAACCGATCACTGGGATGGATTGTCATTGGTTTACTAGTCAATTCCTTGGTGTCACGGCCTTGCCAAAAGGCGGGATAACATTTGCCCCCCAAAGTACGTCTTGTGGAAACATGATGTGCTTGAAGTGCTGCAGTCTTCATTTTGACTAGTTATTGTCTTTTCGATGAAAGCTGTAATCTTCGACTGGTTTTCTCAATAATGTAAACTATTGACTGTCATCTACCATACCCTGTACTGTTGAAACTAACTGCTGTATGCTAGTGGTTAGCCGTTTGTTGTTGTAATTGTGATCAAATGAGTTTCCAATTCCTGTAAATCTGGAATACTGAATATTAGTCCGACATACACACATATATGCTAATCTGACTCTCGTTGACGTTTGTACGTTCACGAGTCGTTGTCAGATTATCTTATATTGGACTCCGTATCGATTCTCTCCTGAACCGACGTGAAATTCATTGTAACAACGCTCGATGGTCGTTTTTGAATGCTCCTTCGTAACGATCCTCTCCTGAATCGATGTGAAGGGTTGAAGCATTGAAGACGATTTTCATTAAATTTATGGATGCGAAGTGAGTATTTCGATTCGATGGAGTTGGCCTCTGGAAGCCATGATTTGATGGATTCGAACTGACTGTTCGTATTGATGTTCTAGGAAAGGAGTTGGAAACTATTGATACGAACAAAGATTTCGTATCGAAGGATGCAGGGTTCGATGGATACGAAGTGTTTGTTCGACTCGATGACGGACACAAAGCGCTTGTTCGACTCGATGATGGATTCGAACTGAACGAGTCGAAGTAGGCATTTCTGGTGGATGCGAACTGAGCGAGTTGAAGTGGAGCGAGTCGAAGTAAACTTCCCCGATGGATTCGAACTATTTGTTCGACTCGATTCTGCGGTGACACTTCGTAGCCAGTTGAACTCACTGGGGAGGCGAATCGTTTTTTACCGTTGCTTTTGAGTCCATATAAATACTCTGTACTTAGCCATTTTTTCACTTTTTACCTTTTGCTTTCCTGCCTTACCTTCGTATCGCTCAGAAACTCGAGAAGAAAGAAGAAACATTCCTGCCCCCGAATCGATTCTTAATCATTCGAACTAACTGCCAGTCTTAGGTAATCCCCTAAGCGAATGCAACGTGTAGACGACGAGACTCGATTTTTAACATCAGATCAACCAGAGTCATGATCGATCGAGATTCCTTTGCGATCGATCGAGATTCCTTTGCCTCAGCTTCACGTCGATCTGGAGTAGGGGCTTCGAGACGAATCGCATAGCCTTGGGATCGAGTCGAACTACGTAGTCTTGGGATCGACTCGAACTTGAGGCTTTTAATCGATTCGAAGTGTTGCGCTCTGATCGATTCGAAATGATGGCCTTCGATCGAGTCGAAGTGGATGTTTGGGATCGAGTCGAACTGGAGGCTTGGGATCGAGTCGAACTTCGTAGCCTTGGGATCGAGTCGAACTGCGTAGTCTTGGGATCGACTCGAACCGGAGGCTTTTAATCGATTCGAAGTGTTGCGCTCTGACCGATTCGAAATTCCTAGCCTCTTGATCGAGTCGAACTTGCATGCCAACCTTCTGACCGAGTCTAACTAATACGCATATGACCATGACTTATCGATGCGAACACGGCTCTCGTGAGCGATACGAATTGATCATTAAAAATTTGAGATTCCTTGCACATTTGAACAATTGACTCCGACGAGCTTCAAACTTGCATAACTGGACTTAATCGTTTCACTGCATATTTGATTGCCTATTGAAGCTTGTCAATGAAACTGGAACTTATCAAAATGATAACACACTTTAACTTGGACTGATAGCTAATAACTGGATGGCACGGTTGTGACGGTCAGCGATGACGGTCCTTCCGACTGAATTCCGAAGTCTCGTCGTTTACATGCTTTCTTTAATCCGGTAGATCTTCTCAAATGACATACAATACTGCACTACACAACACACATTCATACACTTTACACCGGGGGATGCACGATTGTTATTGCTTGTTTAACAATGATTTTTCATGAGCTAGCTATTCATGGAACCCTCAAGTTCATAGCAGCAGGAACTCCCGAGTTCTATTCCTCCATCCATCGAGATACCGGTTATTGAAGCCGAAGTTATAGATCCAGCCCCGGACGATCGTCTAGGGGCTCAGTTTATTTGTAATCCGCATGATTCTGTGCCGTCGGGTATCTCTGAAGATATGTTAGGAAAGATTTGTTTAAGGCACGGTTTGTCGCTTGATAACGTATTACTGCCTAGGCCGAACGACATGCCACATGATCCCCCAGAGGGGTTTACTGCTTTCAACCGTCACGCTTGCACAACGGGGACACTTCCTCCCTTCAATCAATATATAAGGGAGATGTTATCGTTTCTCGACATAGCTCCATCTCAGCTACATCCCAACGGGTATGCTTTGTTGAATAGCACCTTTATCCTATTTATAGAGATCCTCTTTCGACCTTCGAAGCCGATCGAGATCAGATATTTATTTCACGTCAAGAGCCATGGAGATAGCCCTTCTTTCACCTTTTTGGAAGCGGTCAGGAACTACCACATTGTACTGGGCTTTTGGGGGAGGCTAAGTTATTATAAAACTGAATGGTTCTACGTTCGGTGCCCTCCTGGATTTGCTAGGCGATGGTTGGATAGACGTACGTGTTGTCATTTTTCTCTTGAATCATCGAGATATTATTAACTGACTTCAAAACTGACATACTTCTCTTCTTTTACAGCCGCGATCTCTCGACCTGATGGTGCATAATTCAGAGAGCTAGTTCGGATCCTCCAAGCGTTTCTGGGCGAAGAGAGGCATATCGACTTGGTTCTGTTTGACAGAAATTTGAGGACTATCGGACTGATAGAACGGAGACAGAGCATACTGCTGGAAGGGACACTCAGAGTGGTCCCGAAGAAACGGGTGAAGCGCAAAGCGCCCGCAGTCGTGATAACCGAAGAAGTTGATCCGGAGAGAACGCCTACCGATACCGAGCTCCCTGCTGGGCCTTCTTCCGATGTTCAGGATTCCGGAGGAAAGAGAAAAGGCAAGGCTGCTGCTCACAAACGTTCTTAGTCTGAGAGATTTAAATCCGTGGTTGTGTCCTTGCCCGTTCCGAGGATTAGAATTTCAGAGGCTCCTCCCACGCAACTAGAGAATCCCTTTGCAGGGCTCACTGATATTCCGATTCCGGATTTTGTGTCGTCTCCACATGACGCCGGGATGGAGGAGCTTGATAGTGCTCTCGAACTGAGCGGGTCGCTTGCTATGAGTGCGGCCAACATTTCCGGTTGGTCGGGGGGTTGCACCTACATACACTTCACTACACTTACATGATTCACAACTGTAAATCATCCAACTTAGGAAATTACTAACTCTTCCTTCGTCTCTCATTTTCAGGTACTATGTCTGGAAAAGGATCGATGCTCGGGAATCTCCGCTCGGCCCGAAAGGCTTCTTCTTATTATGATTCCCGCAGGAGGGACTCGAATAGAGATCGCGATCGCGAGTACTCTAACCAAGATAGGTACGGACGTGATAGGGATAGAGAATACAGACATCGGTCTAGATCGCGCTCTCCTTCTCCTAGACTTCCATCTCCACCCCCTATTATCATTCCACACCCACCAGAGCCTTCTCATCACAGGCCATCTTCTCATACTTCTAGATCTGAGTCTCATCTTTAGAGAGTTGAGACCACGGCCTCCATAATTGCAGAGCAGGTCCCCACCGAGCCCACAGGAGAAGGGGCCCTTAAACTGGCTTAGATGCGGAAGGACTTTCCGAACATTTGCTTCGATGGCTATGTCTTCCCACCACACTTGAAAAGAATTCCATCTGGAGTGGAAAACACGATGCATGAGTACGTTTGTGACATCTACACCCAGTACAGAGAGTGGGTAAAGGCTGCGGAGAAAGCTTCTAAGGTGGCTGTTGAGCGAGCCAAAGCACTAGAGAAAATGGAATCCGATCTTGCTCAAAGGGACCGGATCATTCAAGTGCTCACTGCTGAGGCCGAGTCTTCTCGGAAATCTGAAATTGCGGCCACCAAAAAAGATGATGAAGCGAATGTGGCCATGGAGAGGTTGAGGCAGACACATGTTGCCTTGGTGGAGGAGATGGGCCACCGGAACACTACAGTCACCGCCGAGCGGGATGCGGCGGTCAAGGAGCTCAATGAACTCAATGAAAAATTCGCCGACATGGCCAAGGAAAGGGATGATGCAAACAGCACAACTCAGGAGGCGTGCGAGCAGACTATTCTGCTTAAGGGTGAGCGGGATGCAGCTGTGGCTAAAGTCCACAAGGTGGAGGCTGAGGTCGAGGAGAAAGTGAAGTCGGCCGAGTCCAGGCTAGAGGCTGACATCGAAGACCTCCTTGTCGTTTACAATGCTAACGTGCTGAGGCACAGGGGTCTAGCCTGGCTCGACGATTACCCAACGCATCTTTATAACGCTTGGGGCCGACTGGTTGAGGAAGAGAAGGAGGCGCATCAGGGCGAGTCTGTGGATGAATTTGAACTCGAGAATCGCATTCTGAGTGAAGATGAAAAGAAGATTCTTCACGAGTCAATGATTCTGCGTGAGAAGGAAAGACTTGGCGCCCAGCACTTTGAAGCAGGAGAGGGTTCATGGGTTGACCACCATGAAGCAAGTCTTGAAGTTCCCACATCAACCCAGCCCGAATCCTCGTCTGCGGTCGATCTCCAGGCTGTTCTTGCTTACAATCCAGATCAACCGTAGATGTCTCCGGCTGCAGCGCAAGTCACTGATGCCACCCTGCCGCAAACGAGTCAAACTGAGGAAGGTATTCTGAAAATTCCACATATCTTTCTTAAGTCGAAATCTTCGATCGAGTTAAGTTCTAACAGTTCTCTAATTCTTTGTCCAGTGATCAATGCTGCCCCGGCCATGCCTCCTGCTACTCAAGAATCATATCAAATGCAGGAGGCTATCGCGACCGAAGTAATCACCGTGAGTTCAGCTGCCCCACCCGACGATGCCCAGGGAAGAACACTTGTATTTGATGAGCAGTTGATGGAAGAACTCTTTCGCCACCATGGCGATCCTTTAGCTGACTTACCATTCGTCATGGGCGGAGGAGTTCCTGCCATAAGCTCTTCGATGCCGACCACTGATGCTCCCAGCAAGGCTCGTTCGGGTACTGAAGAGGAAATCTTGGCACAAATCGCCGCTGAGATGGATGCCACAGCACATGGCGGTAGCTTTGGAGGTGGGATGGCGGCACTTGGTCCAGCTCCGCTTAGAATGATATCGCCTGGCGGTACATTTTCTAACACTAGTGCGGCCATGCCATCTTCCACATTTGATCCTTTCCCTCCAACTCCACCGGCAGGCAGCATCCCTATCCACTCGAGTTCGGGGGAGGACGTTGATATCATGCCCCCACCTAGAGACCAGCCACCTAAAGGCAAAGGCTTGAAGAGGAAGGTTAGCGGTGGCTGCAGCGGGTCTACACCGAGAAGGAAGCCAAGGAAGAAGAGAGATTAGGCATGCTTCCCCGGTTCATTTTGACTTGCATTTTGTTGGCCATGTATAGATGCGGGTTCAGCCCCTACCAGTAGGAATTTTTGGAAACTTGTACACGAACTTCTTTTATAAACAATAGAAATGAAACTTCTCTTTTTTGACTTCTTTTCTGTCATTGTGTATTTGCCTAAGTGTTTCAATATCAGAAATGCACTTGTGAAGTTTCAGCTTCTGAATAAAGTTTGTTTTTGTTCGCCAAGTTCGGGTACTATGGACATGGTTTGCGACCGGGGAGCGAGTTGAATTTTTACGTCGCATCGCTTCAGTCGATGGTCGATGCTTAAGTCCTGCCCCCCAGTTTCGGGGATGAGTTGTAGAACATCAGTCGGCGATGCCGGAACTCTTTCTCTTAAGGTGCGGAGCGAACTGTGCTTCTCGTTTTTGTCATGTTGAGCCTAGTGCCACTGAACGGATGTTTGGGTCAAGTGGAGACCGAGTGGTTTTTCCACGCTTGTCTGATCGCTGATGATCATATCCGCACTCCGGGGATTCTCATTTGTTTACCGCCGGCTGGTCACGCCGGCTTAAGTTTTAATCATATGTCCGCGATCTGGGGACTTGGAATTGACAATTGTACTCCGACCCGCGCCTGGGAGTTCGGAGTTGATATTTATACTTCGATTCGTGCTTTGGATACTTGAAGTTGGTCTTTACGCTCCGTTTCGCACTCTGGGAATCTGGAGTCGATGTTTATACTCCGATTTGCGCTCTGGGAATTTGGAGTTGAGGTTTACACTTCCGTTTCACACTCTAGGAATCCGGAGTTGATGTTTATACTCCAACTCGCACTCTAGGAGTTCGGAGTTGATGTTTATACTCTGTTTCGCACTCTGGGAATCCGGAGTTGATGTTTATACTCCAGTTCGCACTCTGGGAACTCGGAGTTGATGTTTATACTCCAATTCGCGCTTTGGGAATTAGGAATTGATGTTTATACTCCGACTCGCACTCTGGGATTTTGGAGTTGATGTTTATACTCCGGTTCGCACTCTTGGGACTCGGAGTTGATGTTTATACTCCAATTCGCGCTCTGGGAATTTGGAGTTGATGTTTATACTCCGGTTCGCACTCTGGGAACTCGGAGTTGATGTTTATACTCCAATTCGCGCTCTGGGAATTTGGAGTTGATGTTTATACTCCGACTCGCGCTCTGGGAGTTCGGAGTTGATGTTTATACTCCGGTTCGCACTCTGGGAACTCGGAGTTGATGTTTATACTCCAATTCGTGCTCTGGGAATTTGGAGTTGATGTTTATACTCCGACTCGCGCTCTGGGAGTTTAGAGTTGATGTTTATACTCCGGTTCGCACTCTGGGAACTCAGAGTTGATGTTTATACTCCGGTCCGCACTCTGGGATCTCGGAGTTGATGTTTATACTCCAATTCGCGCTCTGAGAATTTAGAGTTGATGTTTATACTCCGACTCGCGCTCTGGGAGTTCGGAGTTGAAGTTTATACCCCAATTCGCACTCTGGGAATTTGGAGTTGATGTTTATACTCCGACTCGCACTCTGGAAGTTCGGAGTTGAATGAAGGATTGTCGTGTATCAATCCTTTCTCGACTTTGATGTGATGGCTGGTCCCCTAGCTCGGGTTTGACTTAGCGAGTGATTGGTTGCATCACAGTCACTCCCTATTTGAATAAATTCCACCGTATGGTGGAACTTAGCTCTTCGTGCATAGTGATGATCATATGAAGCATTTCAAGTAAATCACAGCTCTGGCTTGAAGAGATTGCATTTTATTGCTGAAATAAGAAAATATGGCAAAGTCAGTTGCCTTATTAAAAATTCTAATTTTGAAATGCAGAAACAAATTGCAAAATGGAAAGTAATCTAAATGGATAAAAATAGCCTGTCATGTGTAATAGTGGCGAAGGCTCTCGCTATTCCAGGCTCTTGGCAGAGTTAGACCATCGACGGTCGATAATTTGAATGTGCCATCTCCGAGCCTTTGTTCAATAACATACGGTCCTTCCCATGTCGGTTTCATATGCGAAGGAACCAGATAGATTCTTTTAAGGACGAGATCGCCTAGTCCAAAGGTCCGTGGGCGGACCTTGGCGTTGTACAATCGGGCGACTCGACTTCGATGTGCAGCTGCCCTTAAATCAGCTTCTTCATGCTTCTCATCTAACAGATCGAGAGATTCAGTAAGTAATATAGCATTTGTCTTTGGATCATAGTATGTCACACGATGAGAAGGTACTTCTAGCTCGACTGGAATAACGGCTTCTGAACCGTAAGAAAGAGAGAATGGAGTGTGACCGGTCGCAGTCTTGTGGGTTGTTCGGTAAGCCCATAAGGCCATAGGAAGTTCATCAACCCACTTGCCACCGACCTTTTCCAGTCGTTTTTTCCGAATGGATTTTATAACTTTATTAACAGCTTCGACCTGTCCATTTTCCCGAGGGTGTGCAACTACAGAGAATTTCTTTTGGATGTGAAATCGTTTGCAGAAATCTTTAAATTCAGCACTGTCGAATTGGGTTCCGTTGTCCGTAATAATGGTGTGTGGGAGACCGAATCGACAGATGATGTTACAAACCACAAAGTTGATTACTTTCTTCGTTGTAATGGTAGCAAGAGCATCGGCTTCAACCCACTTTGTAAAGTAATCAACTGCGACAACGGCGTACTTCGCACCACCTTTTGCCAAGGGTAGGGCACCAATGATGTCGATGCCCCACATTGCGAACGGCCATGGGCTGACCATTTGCGTTATCTCGGTAGGAGGAGCTCTAGGAATTCAGGCATATTTCTGGCACCTATCACATTTCTTTGCATAGTCCAACGCATCGCGATTCACGGTCGGCCAGTAATATCCGTATCGAAGTATTTTCTTGGCAAGTGCTTGCCCCCCGGTGTGATCGCCACATTCTCCATCGTGCACGTCGTGCAATACTCGTTTAATTTCATCGTGGGCGATACACCGGAGTAGAGGGAATGAATACCCTCTTCTGTACATGATCCCATCCTAGATGGTAAATCGTGATGCCTTCCGAAGGACTTGTCTCTTTTCGCTCCTACGCTCCGGTAGGGTTCCATGCTGAATGTAATTTCTGAGTGGAGTCATCCATGAATCCTTTTCGAGGATGGTTTCGCATACCCGGTCTATTTATGCCCGGTCAATCCTTGGGGAGGATAGCGCTTCTACGGGAACGAGTCCCATTTGTTGAGCTTCACCTGTGCTGGCTAGCTTCGCCAATGAATCAGCTTTTTGGTTGCGTTCTCGAGGTATACAATAAATGGCATAATAATCAAACTGATTTAGCACTTCCTGAACTCGAGCTAAGTAAGCAGCCAACCTTCGATCTCTTGCTTGATACTCTCCCCATACTTGACACACAACTAATTGTGAATAACAATAAATTTCCACTACGATAATTCTCAAATCTCTGGCAAGTTCCAAGCCAGCTAAGAGGGCTTCATATTCAGCTTCATTATTAGTCGCATGAAAATCGAACTTCAAAGCATAACATATGGATCGACCTTCGGGAGTTTCAAGTACAACACCAGCGCCCGAACACCGGTCGTTTGATGCACCGTCGGTATAAAGCTTCCAGACGTATTTGGGGGATTCACTGGTTTCGGGCAAGTCCTCTGGAATGGTAAATACAGCTATGAAATCGGCTAGGACTTGTCCTTGTATGGCCCGTCTTGGAGTGTAAGTGATATCGAACTGGCTCAGTTCGATGTTCCACTTGAGTAACCTACCAGACGTCTCAGGCCACGAAAGGACCTGTCGTAACGGCTGGTCGGTGTAAACAATAACGGGATGTGCCTGGAAATACGGTCGGAGTTTTCTTGATGCAATAACAAGGCAATAAGCCAACTTCTCTAATTTCGGATAATTCCTTTCGGCCCTAGTCAATCGCTTGCTGACGTAGTATACTGGCTTCTGTATCTTGTCTTGTTCTCGAATTAATGCAGCGCTGATAGCATTTTCTGATATTGCCAAATATACGAACAACTTCTCATGATCAATAGGCTTCGACAGGATACATGGTGTGGATAGGTGTTGGACTACTGCTTGGAAAGCGCCTTCACACTCTGTGGTCCATTCAAAGTTTCGTTTCCCTTTTCGGATCAGATCGAAGTAGGGAATACATTTGTCAGTGGACTTTGAAATGAACCTGCTCAATGCTGCTACTTTTCCATTGAGACTCTGAACTTTCTTTATGGTTTTCGGAGTCTTGAGATTTCTGATAGCCCAGATTTTCTCAGGATTAGCTTCTATCCCTCGAGCGTTGACGATGAATCCAAGGAATTTTCCGGATGCAACTCCAAAATGGCATTTCAGTGGATTTAGCTTCATTTTGTATTCTCGAAGTATGTCGAACATAATTTCCAGGTCTTTAACATGGTTGGTGGAGAGTTGTGACTTCACAAGCATGTCGTCTACATATACTTCCATTGTTTTCCCGATTTGATTGGCGAACATCCGGTTGACCAATCGTTGATAAGTAGCCCCGGCATTCTTAAGTCCGAATGGCATAACTTTGTAACAATAAAGTCCTAGATTGGTTACAAAGCTGGTATGTTCTTGGTTGGGCAAATGCATCGGTATTTGATTGTAACCAGAATACGCGTCCATGAAGGATAAGATTTCATGCCCAGTTGTCGAATCTACTAGCTGATCAATTCTGGGAAGCGGGAAACTGTCTTTGGGGCATGCTTTATTCAGATCGGAATAATCGATACATGTTCTCCACTTTCCGTTCGGCTTTCGGATGAGCACAGGATTCAACACCCATTCAGGATATAGCGCATCTCAAATGAACCCGTTCGCTTTAAGCTTTTCTACTTCTTCTTTAAGGGCGGCAGATCTCTCTGGATCCATACCACGCCTTTTCTGCTTGACCGGGACATGCCGCGGGTCAATGTTCATGGTGTGGCTCGCGATGTCCGGTGAGATCCCACACATGTCAGAATGCATCCAGGCGAATACGTCAAGATTCGCTCATAGAAATTCAACCAATTCCTCTTGAGTTTGCTGGCTTAGCTGAGACCCAATCTTTATCATTTTTGAATCATCGTCATTATCAATTGGGACATCAATCGTCAGCTCGGCCGGGGATGCTTGACTTTCTTTAGATTCTCCTTCGTCTTCAGTTTCTCTTGGGTTAAGATCCTTGAGGAATTGGCTAGGGTGCCCGGGCCTAGGCCCGGGCGTTAATTGTCAATTATCAGCAAAACGGACGCAGAGAGATTCCTCTACACCCTTTCCTTTCTCCTTTCGCTGCGCCTCCCGCAGCTCAGCAACATAGCAGGCTCTGGCAGTAGCCTGATCTCCTTGAATGATTCCCACTCCACAATCAGTGTGAAATTTTAAAGTCAAACACCATGGGGCGATGGCTGCCCTGAATTCAGCGAGAGCCGGTGGCCCAAGAAAGCATTGTAAGGAGAGTCTATGTCCAAAACAATGAACTGTAACATCCGTACTCTCCGACATTCTCCTACTCCCAACTCTACTGGTAGTTCCACCATTCCTGTGGGTATAGTAGCACTTCCGTTGAAGCCGTGGATTCGGGGTTGACAAGGTTTCAAGTCTGTGGCTTCCATTCTCATTTGATCATAGGCTCGTTTAAACAAAATATTCACAGAGCTCCCACTATCAACTAAGATTCTCTTCATCCAAGCAGGACCTACTTGAGTTGAGATGACCAGTGGGTCGATTGTGGGGGCTTCGACTTTATCAGTGTCTCTGTTCCTGAACACGATGTCGTCTGTCATCGTCTTCTGTTGCTTGGCCGGAGCCCCTTCATCAAAGTTACTACAACACTCGAAGTTCGCATGCTTGATAGAGCTGGCATACGACTCCATTTCCTTCCAGCTTCGATCTATTGGATGAGGACCACCACTTATTGTATTGATAACCAACCTCCCGCCTGTCCGAGCGGGTTCCTCCTGTCTTTCCTGATTCGGCGCACGATTCTGATTTGATGGACCCGCACCACCAGACTGCGGCGCCCGCACATACTGATCCAACTTCCGTTCACGTATCAGTTTTTCAATGAGGTCTTGTAAGTGACGACACTCATTGGTGTTGTGGCCATAACTCTCATGGAATCTACAGAATTTTCCTGTTTGGATTTGTCTTTCAGTTGGTGGTTTCGGGGCAGGTTTCTTGTATTGCATGGTATTGCAAGTCTGCAAATACATATTTTCTAACGACGTGTTCAATGGAGTGTAAGTATCGTACATGGAAGCTCTACGTCATGGACCACGATTCTGATCGCATTTTTTGCTTTGATTTCCATTGTCCCTTTGCTGATTCTGTTTATTTTGTACGTTCAACTGAACTTTTCAAGAACTATCTCCGGACTGTTTAACAACGATGTTACTTTGGATTCCTTTGAGGTTGGGCCCTGCGTCATCCTGCTTCCTAGACTGTTTCACATCCTCCCTTCTCAAGGATTGGGCTGCCTTGGAATAGAAACGGTCCAATGACGCAAGTAGTTTTCCAACTAACCAATTTCCAAACTCGGAATCAGCATCAATCCCCTTAGTCAATGCCATCAGGATAGAGTTATCATTGGGATTGCTTATTTCTGCACACGCAGCATGGAATCGCTCCAAGTAATGCCTAAGTGTTTCTTCGGGAGCTTGTGTAACACTAGACAGAGTGTTGACATCTTTAGGCCTCGCTACGTGCATGCAGAATTGTTCAACAAACTTGGTGGCCATCTGATCAAAACTAGAAATGGGGAAACTACGGCATTTTACTGCATCATCAGCTCTTGCAGCATTCATCAGCCATTCGTACTTCAGGATGTGTTGATTGGGATCAGAACTCCCTTCGTAAACTGGAAAAGTTGGCATCCTGAAGCGCCGAGGTGGTTCAGCATACAATATGTCATCGGTGAAAGGGGTATGACTCCGGGAGATTCCCCAGTCGTCATTAGAGAGACCCTGACTTTCACGGATCATTTGGTGGATTATCGTTGGTATGTCCGGCATTCGGATACTTGGAGATGGTTGTTCCAAGGTGTGGTCGGGTTCCACAGCGCGAGTCTGGACCGGACGCGGTCGACGGTCCGTGCCTCGCGTCCTTGGTTCGACATCCTCAGGGACATAAGGCTCAGGAGTCTGCTCTCGTTAGTTACGTTGAGGATCAGCTTGGTTTCTAGCATCACCTCCCCATCCGGTAGTGGTGGTAGTCACAATGTTGCCGGTGACATGGTAAGGAGCAGCACCTCCTCGAGTTGAAGGTTTTGTACGGAGACTAGCAGATGGTCCAGCTCTAGGTTGCCCAAGATTCAAGCAGGTTGGTGTCCCGTGGCTTGGGTGTAGCTTACATCCAACCATGGGCGTGTGGATTGGTGATGACCGTCAGATGAAGCTGAACTCTCTGTGGAAGAATAAGAACCTTGGTCTCTTCTGGATCTTCTGCGCCTTTGGCGATTTAGCTGGTTGGATAACTCTGTGTTGGCGCGTAGTTGTTCAGTTAGCTGTTGGCGACTCTAGGTCAACTCATGAAGCAACATCTGAAACTCTTGTATGGTAACCGGGCCTGTTGGATCTGAAGGTCCGGCGGCATCTTGATTTGATGGAGGCAATTGCGCGGGATTCTGTCGGTCCCGTCCTCCTTGATCAGCAGCTGTAGAGGTAGTCCGTGTACTTACCATGGTGAATTAGTGAAAGTCCTTTCCTAGATCTGATACATATCTGAATAGAATGGAAGGGCTTCAAAGTTTTAGATCTTCTTCTTGGATTTGTGCAATCCGATATAGATAGGAGATCCAAAGAGCAGGAGAAAAATTGGGTTTTTCTCAGTGAAAGCACCAAAGTGTTTGTACCAAAATTGGGCACAACACTCTTCGGAAGTTTTTGAAGAGATAAAGTGAAGAAAGTAAATGTATAAAGAGGATTATCTAACAAAAACTCCAAATTTCAGAAATGAGAATAATTTAAATGCACAGAGACACAAGAATTTAGAGTGGTTCGGCGTACCGCCTACGTCCACTATGAAGTTGTTAGCTTTATTGATATTTCTTTGAAGATTACAAGTGAATTCAGTAAGTTACAACAGATGATTATGATTTGTAGCAGTAAATCTCGTTGGTAGCAGCAGCAATGGAGCTCGGATCTGGATCCGGCAGAGTTTGGGCATTGGAGAGCTTGAAAGAGAAGAAGAACCTCTTTTCTGTTGGCTTTGGGGGGTCTATTTATAGGTGTAGGAGGCTGGTATTTCACTCACATCTCAGGAGACCCTCTCTGGCACGTGACCAGGCCCACGTGCCCAAGCCCGTGAAGTTTCGGTCCGATCCGTGATCGATACGAACAGATTTCATATCGATCAAGATTTCATCCAATGGAGTCGAAATTTGGCGTGGACATTCTTTACCATGCACGTAGTCTTCTATAAAAATTTCATAGCATTTGGACTTGTAGATTAGGAGATATGATCGATACGAATTGGGATTTTCGGTGGGCTGTTTCGTTCGACTCGCTTTCGTTCGACTCGGTGACGTGGCGCTTGAATCTTTGGATCACTTTGCCTTTGATGCTGTTTTGAGCGAGTCGAAATGTGCACTGATTGAGCGAGTCGAATTGTGCTTTGATTAAGTGAGTCGAATTATGCTTTGATTGAGCGAGTCGAAGTGGAGCGTCCTGAGGGATTCGAACAAAGGCTCCGTGATGGACACGAAGTGGTCATTGTTCGATCGATTCGAACAGTGGCTTTGCCAATGGAGTCGTACTTGATGGAGTCGAACAGTGGTTCGAGCGGAGCGAGTCGAAGAAGGCTTTTCTAAGGGATGCGAGCTGAGCGAGTCGAAGAAGGCATCTGATGGAGGCGAAGCGGAGCGAGTCAAAGTAGTCAGTTCTGATGGTTGCGAAGCGAGTCGAAGTGAGCGAGTCAAAGTGAGCGAGTCGAAGTTGGCTTCTCTGATGGATTCGAACTGAGCGATTCGATCGGAGGTTGGTTTTCATCCAATTTTGTATCGTTCATAACTTGAGCATACGAACTCGGATTGACTTGAGATTTGGAACATTGACTCTCATAGCTTAGCTTGTCATGTCATACCAATTTTAGCTCGATCGGCACTCGGAAAAAATTCATCGATATTCATAGTGAGCCTGTGTATAACCGATCCCTGGGATGGATCGTCATTGGTTTACTAGTTAATTCCTTGGTGTCACGGCCTTGCCAAAAGGCGGGATAACATCTTTCCAGTCTGATCTTAAAACATTTGGTTTACTAGGTGCTGATAAGTTGCTCCAACATTCTTCAATTCGAATGGCATTAACATATAGCAATACAACCCAACGTCGGTAGTAAAGTTGGTGTGTTTCTGATCAGGACTGTGCATCAAAATTTGAATATATCTAGAGTATACATCCATGAAAAAGATAGCAACTCATGTCATGCGGTTGAGTTTACCAGCTGGTCGATCCATGGAAGGGAGAAACTGTCTTTCGGGCATGTTTTGTTTAAATCTGAATAGTAAACACATGTCCGCCACTTTCCATTCGCCTTTCTCACAAGTACAAGATTAGATACCCATTTAGGGTACAAGGTATTGTGAATACACACGTTGCTTTCGAGCCTATCCACCTCCTCTTTAAGGGCGGCAGATCTCAACCATGCCTTTTCTGTTTTACCGGGGACATGCCTCGGGTCGATATTTAATGCGTGACTCGCACTGGCAGGCGAGGTCCTACACATATCAGAACGAGTCCAAGCGAACACATCAAAATTCACTCGGAGAAAACTAGCAAGTTCTTTCATCATCAGGGGGTAAGTTTGATCCGATCTTTAGGACCCATGATGGGTCTTCATGGCTGACTATGATGTCAATCGTCAGCTCAGCCGGTGCAGCCTTGATCTCTTTGGGCTCCTCCTCGTCATCCCTCAAATCTCTATCTTTATAGAACCGACTGTCCATACCTTTACCTTTCTTCTACCATTAAGCATCTTTCAATTCAGCCATATAGTAGGCACTTCTAGTCCCCAGATCACCATGCACAATTCCAACGTCATTGTCGGTTGGGAACTTCAAAGTTAAACACTACAGAGCAAGAGCTATCTGGAATTCAGCTAGGGCTGGTCGGCTCAAAAAAGCATTGTATAGAGAATCAGCATCCAAGATAACAAATGGCAACATCTACACTCTCCTACGGTCACCTTCTCCTAACTCTACGGGCAACTCGACATATCTGACATCTTCAGTCATAACACAATTAATGCCATGAATGCGGGCTTTAGACGGTTTCAAGTCCTTGGCTTCCATCCTCATCTGATCATAAACCTTTTTGAAAATTATATTTACAGAACTTCCACAATCAACTAAGATGCTCCTCACTAAGGCAGGGCTGATCAAGGTCGAAATGACCATTGGGTCGATCGTCGATGCCTCTACCTTGTCTAGATCTCTATTTATAAATACAATTCCATTTTCCATTGTACATTGCTTCTTTGCTAGAGCCCCATCTTCTGTACTCGAAAAACACTCAAAATTCATATACCTGATTGCGCTAGCATAGTGTTCCATCTTGTGCCAGCTCTTATCAGCTGGATGTGGTCCTTCGACTAGTCCACGGAGGCTCCTTAGTCCTATGCAAAACTTATCCTCGGTTAGGATCAGATGTCCCCTACCCGCGTCCTGCCTGGCTTTAACAAACTATTGTAATTTTCTTTCCCAAATCAGTTTCTCAATAACATCCTAGAAATTCCTACATTCATTCATGTTATGACCATAGCATTCATGGAAACGGTAATCTTCTCTAGTTTGTTTCTGCTTCTCCATTGATTCTTTCAGAGGTGACTTCATATACTGCATGGTATTTCATGTAGACAAGTAGACATTCTCTAGAGACGTATTTAGTGGTGTGTAGGCATCATACATTGGAATCCTTAGCTTTCCTCTTCCGAAATCCCTCTTTGCTCGCGGTTCCTATCACCATCTTTCTTTTGCTGGTTCAGTTTATTTTGGACATTTACTTGAACTTTTCTAGAACTCTCCCTAGACTGTTTCACTGCAATGGTACTCTACACTCCCTCTCCACTTGGTCCTACAACATTTTTCTTCCCATAGCACCTAGCTTCCTCTTTCCTCAAATATTGAGCTGCTTTTGCATAGAAATGGTCCAACATTGCGGGTGGTTTGCTAGCTAACCAATCGCCAAATTCAGATTTTGGATCAATCCCTCTTGTTACCACCATCAATATTGAACGGTCGTTTGGATTACTGACTTCTATGATAGCTGTATGAAATCTCTCCAAATAATCTTTCAATGATTCTCCCAGAGCCTGGATCACGCTGGGTAGGGACATTACATCTTTGGGGCGAGCTGCGTGCATACAGAATTGATCCACAAACTTTATTACTAAATCGTCAAATCTAGAGATTGACCGTAGTGGTAATCTCGTAAACAACATCGTTGCTATACCAGAGAGAGTAATAGGAAAACATCTGCATTTTGTTGCATCATCAGCTCGTACGGAATCCATCAACCATTCATATCTCATGATGTGCTGCCTGGGGTTGGTTATTCCCTTATAGGTAGGCATCGACAACATGCTGAACCTCCTTGTATAATCTACATTTAGGGTATTGTCGGTGAATGGGGTATAGCTTCTCGAGATTCCCTAATCATCGTTGGTCAAGCCTTGGCTCTCCCTCACTAGCTGTCTAACCATAGCTGACAAGTCCGCCGTTTGGATAGTTGGAGTCAAGCGGTAGTCGTGCTCCACCTCACGTGAATGGTCTAATTGATGTCTGCGGGCCGTTCCACACCTTCTTGGCTCAACATCCTCACGATGTATATCACGTATGTTCACTTCATCATCGTTCTGGGGAGGTAGCTGGTCTGCATCCACCTGATCTCTAGCATCTGAATCAATCGCAGCGGCTCTAGCTTGTGCTCCTATATGAAAACGCAAGCTACCTCCTTTGAAGGAGGGATCAGCCCTGATCCCTATAGAGGGATTGGCACCGATCGGTCTCAGCAAGCTAGGTTGGTTTGGTTATTGATGTCAAAAAGCTTATGCGTGATATCCATCAATTCTTCGACGTCCGCGTTTGTGATAATCATCGGATGAACAAGAACTCTCCGATGTAGAATGAGGGGTTGGCTCCCTCCTAGCTTTTCCATGTTGTTGATCTCTGAGTTGATTCATTAGATCGATATTGGCTTTAATCTGCTGGTTCAACTATCGGTGGCTATCCACTAGCTCTCTCATCAAATTCAAAAAATTAGCACTTGTGATGGTATCAGTCGGATTTTAGACATCAACTGGATTGGCAGCATTCACATATACTGGTAGATTGCTTGGTCCTCCTTGCTGGATGCTAGCGTTCTCATTTCCTTCTATGTTTTAAGAGGTAGATCTGGTATTCCTAACCATTGTTGATAGTTTTTCTTAGACTTTTACAAATCTGAATAGAACGGATAAACTACTTGAAGATAATTCTAGATCTCCTCCGGGGTTTACGCAATCCAGTTGCGGCAAAGGGATCCAAATAGAACTGAGAATCTTCACTCTCAATGAAAGCACCAAAATGTTTGCATCAAAATTTGGCACAAACACCCAATAGAGATTTTGTAAAGAAATAAATAAAGAATATAAAATATAAACATAGGAAATAAGCAATTAATAGCATAAAATCAAAGCGGTAACGAGAACACAACGATTTATAGCGGTTCGACATTGTTTTCCCACATCCGCTTTGAATGGATAGCTTTATTAATCACTTTGTAAACTAAGTACAATAGGGATCGGATGAAAATCCACAGTTATAATAGAGTACAAAGCAACAAGCAGCGTAAAGTCCAAAAAATGAACAATCAAGCCTATATTTATAGAGGAAGATGGTGAAATATCTCCCTAAAAATTCGGTAGAAGGATCTCCAAAACCATATGGATCCACAAAAGGGATCACATGGCCCAAATCCTAAGAAATAAGGATTAATGTCGATCCCTATTTTGGAGGAATTTGGGGGTGTGATCCATATGGGAGCTTCTCCATGTTGTAATATACTTAGCCTCCAAGTTTCATGCCAATTGGGTTAGTAGAACTTGAGTTGTTGCTCTATCATTGTTGCAACATGTTATGCATCCTGATTCTGGCTGACGCTTATGGAAGGACGGGGTCGATACCTCTTGCTTAGTCCTTTTGAGGTACAATCCCTAGGGTAGGCTCTCCAGGGTTCACCCATCTTGTTCCCAAAGTCTCATATGTATTAGCCTTATGGATTTCGAGATATTGTTTGTTTTTCATTGATTTGCACTTGCTTGGCTGAAAAAGGTCGATCCCTATGATTGAAATGGATTATAGCCGATCCCTTTTCTATGTTAAACTATAGTCCATAATTTTAACATTCTACATTGCATATCTCTTAATTTCGTTCGATCACAGCTTCATATCATCATCTGTACTTGATTTTTGGACCCTACAATCATCACTTTGGGCTTATTGGCCTTAATTGCAGTCGATTCTAACTCGTCCAATCAGTTCGGATATAGCTGGGTCAAAACGAAAGGGATCAAAACGTCGAATAACACGCAACATTCGTTTTGACCCAATAAAGTGTGTTTTGGAAAGTATGAAGCATTCCTCAAAAGATTTGTAAATATATTTATTACAGATTTAAGTATATAGAGATATTTTCAAAGTGTTGAAAACGAAATGGTTTGTGAATATACTTATACTATTGAGATAAGTAAATGGAAATATTTTCCAAATATCGAAAGATTAAAATGGTTTTTGAGAGTATATCTTTCTAAAGATATTTTGAGATAAATATTTGGAAAGTGATTTAATTAATAAAAGACTAATTAAACAGGCCTAGTGACTGTTTTGGTGCTAGATTGTAGTTTTGGCCATTTTTGGTTCCTTGACTTATGTGGGAACTGATTAGTCATGCACACGTACGAGGCTAATTAAGTAGGCTTGATTATCATTTGGAGTTACGAATGATGATTCGAGTAGGGCAGAGTGACTATGGTACTCCAATCTATCGGGCTTTCTTTTTGGCTGAAGGATAGCAAGTTGAGAGTTGGAAATGTGATAAGTATACGAGACTTGGTTTGCATATGAGGTGAGGGCCTCTTATCGATTGTTGCTCTGGAGAAACCGGGGTCGGATTTATCCGAACACCACTTTGGACTAACGTATGCATTCGAAAGTGCAGATTTGTTGAAGATGATGATTTTTGAAGATGGAGATCTTCATGATGTATGGCTGCTTGCCACTAGCCCCATAATTCAATATTATATATATATATGGTGGCAGTCGTGCTTCATTCTAAAAATCTTTGATGCAAGGATCGCTCGCTACTCATCCTAGGGATAATTTCCGATATGATGTAGTAGGAGAGTGCATTCGGTTTGTCCTATTCCCAGACAACTTGTATGGACGAATGTCTGACATTGCATTTCTATGAACCACGTACATTGGTTTTTACAAATGTACATATGTTTGGTAGTGTAGGAGGTAACCCCTCTTGCACTTAACACCCTTCTCTGTGGTGTATGAACTCGGGGGTTGTACTTTTGTGAAAATCAATAAATAAATTCATTTTGAAAATAGCAATGTGGCATTAAAAGTAGTATTTGTTATGTAAAAGGCAAAACATTACCATAAGCCTCGCACATTGGGAATAACAAAAACAGGGTAGATGTAGTAGGGCTAAGTAGGTCACTCCTATTAGGATATGTTTATCACCTTTCTAGATTACCCTCTATATTTCGGGTTGTTGTGTATGTTGTGGCCACGAATGAGTCAGGAACGACCGGAGTGATTGAATATTCGGTACTATATATGGTAAAGGTAGGATAGTCTTGTGGTGGTAGAGGACCATCTGTTGGTCCCTCGGTGCATTTTTCTAGAGATGTACTGTGGAAGGTAGTCCATTACCTTGTCATTGTATGGAATCCATTCTCCAATACGAGCCTTTACGGGTTTAGTTGTAATCCTATTATGTTGAAATTCAATAAATGTAACTATTTTGTCCATGATTAATATGTATTTGTATTTTAGACACTATTATAATATCAGAGGATTTGATATGAAGTGTTTTGGATATCGTAAGGTAAAAATCCATCCATGTTTATGTGTAGCATGGTCTTATGAGATACCTTTATTTTGAAAGGTTTTTATAACTTTAAAATCCAATTGAGATGTGTTTTCTCACGCTGATTTGCCAGACTGATCTAGGCATTATCCCTTCCAATGCTTGGGTCAGACCGAGTATATTTACAGATTCAATTTGGATGCTTTTGAGTTTTCGAGGACGAGCTGGAGGTCTTCAAGT
Organism: Allium fistulosum; assembly: GCA_030737815.1. NCBI lineage: Eukaryota > Viridiplantae > Streptophyta > Magnoliopsida > Asparagales > Amaryllidaceae > Allium > Allium fistulosum. The sequence continues at coordinate 872,479,615 of CM060902.1, forward strand.
CGTATCCATGTATATGATTATTTTCCACTGCATTGGTTATTTAAATTATCAGCATTTGTGAAGACAGATTGTTATAACTGTCCAGGCTGATGATTATATATTTTTGTACTCTGATTTGATGTATGTATATTATAGTTTCTCTTTTGTAAAGATCAATGATATTATATTATATGTTGTTCCACTGCGTTGTGAGATTATATGTTGTTTGGTTTTCTTTCTCTCTTCTCTCTTCTCTTCTTTCTTCTTTCTTCTTCCTTCTTCCTTTTCTCTTACTATTTGCCTTCTCATTCAATCGAGTTGGACATATGTGTTCATTGTTAGCTTGAAATGTGCGGAATTGCGGATCATTACAGTTGACGCATAATTTTGGAAATCTAGAGCGTGCGATAGGACGGAGACGATTGAACAAAATATTTTTCTTTTGCTGCCAAGTTACTACTGTGCGTTCAAGATGAAACTAAAGATTTCCTAAGGTAGATTTATTGCTCCAAATCAATCTTTAACCCCTATAAATAAACACCTAATCTAATCCTAATTTCATTAGAAACTTAATAGCATACTAAAATTCTACCAAAATTTCCCATCTCCACTTATAAAACTTCTTTCAAAAACAAATTAAAAACAAAGTAAGAGAGCACTAGTAAATCAGATCAAGGATGAGGCAAGCTAATGGGTTACAATTCTCCAACGCAGCATAAAGCTAGAGCTTGGATCCAAGGTAAGTGGGAACAAGTTTAGTAAGCTGATTATTTACAGTTAATTTTAACCTATTCTATAGTTTATAAACTGTACATTGTAAGCCCTAATTGTTAAACCTGTGATTTGAATTAGAGATTGAAATTCATGTGAATTGACCATTCTCGTTTTTAAGCCTCAAGTTAAACCACTATGTTATTGAATCGTTAAAAATTTTTAACCCTGAATTAAACAAGTATAATTAATTTGGCATAAATAAATGAAATTGAAATGTAAAATTTGCAAAGACTGGTTAGTATAAATCGATGCCTTGGGTTCATCGTATAAGTCGAGTTGATAGAATTAACAAGTAATTAAAATCGAATCATTAAAATCAGAAAACCCTAAAATTTACACTACGACCTGTCGATTGTTCTCCCGGAGTGGTCGAACACAAGCGGTCGACCGATAGGGTGTAGTGGTCGATCGATTAAAAGTTGAAGTGCGTAATCTAAACCTAGGCCCGAGGCCCAGGTTAAAACATAAACTATTAATTGTATCTATAAGTATATTGTATACATATGTGTAGATGTTAGGGATAGTTGGAAAGCTAGTTCCCTATGAGATGATGCTAGGACGTTGCAGGATTGGGTAAATGTACTTTACCCAATGAGGTCGATTCTATCGCAAATAGCACTCACATGAGGTTTCATGGTGGATGCGCAGCAATAACTGATGCTTGATGAAGTGTGTGGGCCCAACTCAATAGGACTCCTTGGTATCCATGATTCTGACGTGACGTGATACTACGTTGTCGATGGATCCCGGTGCATGCAATAAGAGGCGTATATTACGATTGAGAGGTTGACATAGATGTTGACGATGAGACACACCGACGAGTCGGCATTACGGGCTCCTCCTCGATGCGTCATTGGGTTACATGTAGTCGTTATGGGAAATTTAATACATATAGCTCCAATAGCGATGTTCCTGTATTGAGTAGCTCTAGTAGAGATGTTTTCATATCAAGTAGCTTTAGAAGCAGTGTTTCCATATTGAGTAGCTATAGGAGCAGTAGCCGATTGTTTATTATTTAGGTCTGATCCTTGTAGTAGCTTGCATAAGTTATAGTGTACATGTGTTAGTTAAAAACCCTTAAGTAATAATGGACCCTAGGAATACACAAACACTTGTAGGACACCCTATTTCACTTAGAGTATAATTAAAGTCAACTGCATATGATGATCATGTATTAAACATGTACTCCATCATCAGACTTTTGCCTGACCTACCCTTTTTCCTTTCTTTCCCTACCATAGGCGGGTAGTGCAGCAAGTGATTTGGCCCGATTTCAGTATGTGGAGAGACAAGCTCATTACATTAGTTGCTTATCCTTTATTTACTCTCCATGTAACCATCTATCTTATTAGTACTTAGTATTTCTTTTATCAGATTATGAGTGATATTACTATGTACTTTTGTATTGGACTACGTACTGTTTTTCTGAGATTGTTGTAAAGACCCGTATTTTTGATAATTAAAAATATTAAATTTAATAAGATTTTGAAATTTAATATTGTGAGAAATTAAGAAATATGATTTATTAATGAGAAAAATAATTAGAATATAATTTAATATTATTGTTTGAATGTTATTGACAACTATTTTAATGTAATCTCAATCAATTGAAATAATTGTAAAATTAATTTGTTTATAATTGTAAATAAGGAAATAAATTAAATGTTGTATTTAATGGTGAAATTGTATGTAATTTATTTGAAAGTGGTTTTAATATAGAATATGAAATCATCTATTTGTAAGTAGATTTATAATCTTTAGTTGTAAACAATAAGTTAATAAATATGGATTACTAAGTTATAACAACTGGTTTTTCCTCATCTCATTAATTAGTCCGTTTGAATATTGAATTGGTAATTAATGGAATTAAATATAATTAAATATTGTGGTTAATGTAAGAAAAGACGTCAGTTGTAGAAAATGAGGATAATAAGATAGAAACCTATGTTCAATACATTTCATAAGGTATTGGTTGATTTAATAATAAGAATGTAAATCAAAATAAAAGGAAATGTTGGAATTTAAATTATAATAAACTAGGTTTTATTTCTATTGTAATTTAACGTTAAAATGAATGTAATATTTAAATATTGGATTTCACATGGAAAAGTTAATTTTAAAAATATTATTAATTCCTGTGTAATCAGAAATGATGAAAATTGTTAACTTTTAATTTAGAATTTAAAAGTGATTAAATTGATTTTAAATAATAATTTATATAATTAACATGTAAAATTATCCTTTTTGGGCACTATCTTGGATTTCGACAAAACCAGTTTCATCGGATCGGTAATAGTAAATTATTATAGGATTTCAAATTTCGAAGCGATCAGACTTATCTTTTGATCGTGCGAGCTCGAAACGCGTAGAAATCAATTAATGGAATTTAAATGAAAATAATTTGATTTTAAAGGCTAACTTCTATATACAATGGAATTAGGGTTCGAGACTAGTCCCATTGAGTTTAAAAATATCGAAAACCTATATTTCGATATATTGGATGACCTATTTTTGTTTCGGGAATGAAACGTACTTTTCGAGCCATTGTTATCGTTTCGACCCATTCGATCTATTCCATCCATTCTTATCCATCTCTCTCTATATATAGGCTATTATAAACCCTAACAGTCTTTTATTTCATTTTTCCATACGTACAAATTTCTGTTCTGTCTGTTCCTTCTCAATGGCAGACATCTCAAACCCTAAATTTGCAATTCCAAATCAAACTCCAAAATTCAAACTCCTCAAACCCTATCATATAATATATCATCGCGAAGCTCTCGACGAATGTAATCTATATCTGCAATTCGTTTTTGCAATCGAGGTTTGGTTTGGCCAAAAATCTGTGAATCATTCTCAGCCGTTGTGTAACATCCCGATATTTTCAACCATTCGCATCCCCACATGTCGGACTTGAATTGATCAAAATACCATATTGTTAATTTATATTTGGCAAAACTCAACATATACAGTAAATAATAATCACAGAATCACAAACACAGAGTAATATAACAATAAGCAGCGGAAACAAAGAATAGTAGTTCATGAAGCTACTATATAAATATATATCAGAGTTAATCAAGATACAACAGAAGTCTCAAATTCAATAGTCAAATACAAAATCTGAATACATCACTGGAATCAACTGAATAACTGAAAGCTGAATCGATAGATGGATCTCCCAGCGAAGCTCCAACTCCCAAGGTGAGTCTCGACTACTAGTACACTTAGTCTGACCCGAGCGTATAGCAAAACACAAAACACTCGAGTCAGGATTAACATTCTTATATCAATAAATCTAACTCAAGTGAAATATCAACTGAAATACAAGTAACTTAAAGGATGTTTGGGATACTCATCCTCTAAGGATCCGTGGAACTATCCACTATATAGAAATACACACTGCTAACAACCAACCATCATTATAACACCGTAGTCATTTCAAAATAATTTATACTTCAAACCCAAAATATCATTTCCACTTCAAATATATCTATTTCCAAATTATAGCACTTTCGAAGTTATAACCCTTTCGAAACCAAAATGTTTTGAAATCATAATGCTTTGGAAAACCATAACTTTGAAATCATAACTTCCACCACTTATACAGTTTAGATATTAATAATAGTATATAAAACAAAATAGTTTATAAAATAAAATTGTTTATAATAAAAATTGTTTTATATTAAAACAGTATATATATATATATAATTTATAAAGTAAAATATTTATAATTTCCTCAAATTTCACAAATCGATTCAAATCAACTTGAATTCCAAATTCAAATTTAATTCAATCTCAATCCATCAATTTCAATTCAATTTAGTTTCTAAATAAACCATTTCAAATTATATCGATTTCAAATACAGATTTGAACCACAAAATAAACCATTTAAATTTCAATATATTTCAAAGCTTTAAATATTCAACATTTTCAAACCTAAATTTAACAATTTCATATAGATCTTGATTTAACTTCATTATTATTTAGTCTTGAAATATTCACTTAATAAATTCAATATCATTTAAATAACCTTAATTTGCATTTTACTAAATATTTCCTTCAATTTATTTAAATGTGAAATATTCATTAAATTACTTAAATCGAAATCAAATTATAAAATCATATCTTTAAATCTCAAATTCAATAAGTTTCAAATCGATTTAATTAAATAAAATTCTTAATTAAATACAATTTCAAATAAATTTCAAATTTATCTTCCCAACCTTAACCTATAAAAATCATTATAAAAAATCTATTTTTAAAATAAAATTTTAAATAAATACTTAAACATATCATATATTAATTAAATCAAACTTTATTAAATTAAAGCTTATTATTAAATCTACTTTATATTAAAACTTATTTATATATAAACTATTTTTAATATTAAATGAAACCAAATATATTTTCTTTCAAAACCATAGAAATCATTTTCAAAATATTTATATATAGACCAACGGTGTCAGTATATAATTTTCTATCCTATGGTCAAGTGATACGAATATTTATCATTCAATCTGCAATTTTAAATATATACGGGTATATCTCTTTTCAACCGCAATCCCAAATCAATGTCAATGAAAATTGCTTGGGTTTATCATTTCAACCCATAACGATTTTCTCCTATTCTACAAGATCGTTCGGGTATGTATCATTTCAACCCATAGTGAATTCTAAACTAACAGGGAACTTGCATTGTGATAACAGATATGATAAAATATAACAGTCATATATCATCAATATAAATAACAGAAAACTGGTGTCAGATGTCACAGGTGAACAGATATAGATAATAGCATATATATAGAAATGTAAATAACTAACAACAGCATATTTCAATTGACGTTTCAATTGAAATCAAATTTAGTAAATATAAGAACGTTAATCGTGAGTGATTGCTTACCTTTCGAGGCTAGAAGATACAGAAGACGATATGGATACGCACACTGATACGAACACGAGCAAATCAAAAAAAATGCTGTGACCACTTGGGCATTGGCGAGACAAGAGTAAGGCACGATGATTGGATTGATGAAGATAAATGGTATAAGTGAACACACACACACATACACGCACGTATATATATAACTTCGTACATATATAAAAATCATATTCTAAATGCAAATACATATTGAATAATATATATTTATATATATATATATTTCAAAATTATTGTTTCAAATTATAACACATATACAAAATCAAACATATATATATATTATATTTTTTTTGAAATAAATATATATATATATATACTTATAAAATGCAAAATACTTACATATATATTTTTCTATATATTACATAAACAACTATGTATATAATATATACAATACATCTTTAACGATATAATTGTACTATAATCTATAGAGAAGGCTGCAAAAGTTTATACAATGCTAAAAAAATCAATATATATAACTACATATAATATATTGCAGTACATGGATCATTTTCTAAACTATATATATTATTTTTATACAAACACAATTTACATACTTCCTATATCTCACTGTAATATATAGTTTAAGAATATATACAAATGAAAAGATATATGCAGACTTGAAAACTGGCAAAAGGCAAATATGTATGCAACTTAGATATAGGTATACATTTCAACAAAACATGTCACAGGAAAACTACAAGGTATATATATACTTCTATACCCAGAAGTCATACACATATATTTAACTTGAATCAAGAACAGCTTACATTCAATATTTTAAAACAATAGATGATAGAAAAGTCACTATTAACATTCTTATGATTTGAAAATCTATACATATTTTATTACAAAACCCATTACTATTGTAATCAAAAATCAAAGTACGATACATATTTCATTCAAATCTTTACAGCCTGTATTTATAACTAGAGTGCCATAAGTACATTTTGCATAACACACATATATATAAACTGCTTAATAAACTAATATAAACTTACATACTGTATATATATACAGCCAATATATGCTTTAAACCTACATATACAAAACTAACCCATATTTAAAATAATATGTACATACCGTAACTTTTATAACCTATACAAATATCTAGAATCTACGTACTCATATATAACTTGCATAACCAACAGATTATAAAATGTAAACTTATATATAAACTATTATACACATACTACTATATATACGCATACAATACAACAGAAAGAAAAGAAAAAAAACGAATAATAACAAAACAACATATGTATATATAAGCAATGTATAGATCATATTTTAGAACTATACTTAACATGATATTTATTAAACAATGTATATATATAAACAAACAAAACCTATATATATAACCGATATTCATAACTACAAGTTATATAACTTTCAGTAACTAATCGTAAAAACATATATACGTATCAAAATAAACTATTTATAAACTAATATATTATAAACAGCAACCCTTAAACATGCATGTATATAGTACTATGATAATGTAAAGCAGACTATGCATATTAATATCCATACTAGATTATATACAACTTATAATACATATATAAGTAAATTGGAAAGACTGTATAATATATACAAACAACTTTTATAATATATATATATATATATATATATCAGATTTGTAACCAAAATATGCAGAACCTATATTTAAAAGCAACAAAGTATATATATAATCGAACATGTTTAAGACTTATATAAACTAATATAAGCTAACATATAATATATTTAAAGTCAATATTCAATATAAGGAAACACAGACTACTTACATAAATGAGGTATAAGGCAACACAGACTATTTAAAGCCAATAGGAAAATGTCTGGAAGAGAGGAAGGAGTGGCACGAGAGGGTAGTGGGGTAGATGAGGCTGGAGCTTGGGCTGCATGCGGCCATGGAAACGGCGGTGGGGGTTGCTGGCCACTGTGGAGGATGGCTCGGTCTTGGGTGCGGTTTTAGTGGTGAAGACGTAGAGAAGGAGGGGAGAAGGCTGAGAGCCATGTAGAGAAAGGAAAAGCTACTTGCTTTTCACAAATATAAAGCAAATGAAAATGGTCAGGTGGAAGGTGAAAAGGGTTGAGGTGGTTTATAGAGTAGGCACGAATAGGGATAGTTCATCAAACAAGGGGTGCAAACGTTTTTTTTTATAAAATTGTACGTGTAAATTTTTTTCTTACGGTTTAAATATAAAAGAGCAAAGACCGATAACAGAGGAAAACAAACCAATATGAATAGTGGGAATGGGAAAATAAAAAAAGTTGAATTCAGTGATAATAAATGCTAATGACTATTGGAATTTATGGTGGTTAAGTGAATGTAAACAGATTATCAAAAGCTTCACAATGGTGCCGATACGGTTACCATTTTTCACGGATTCCACTACGTACCATGCTTCAAAACACAAAATTCAATATACCGCAGAGATCAGCATGACGAGACGATCAAAATGGTATATAGATATCAGTGGTACGATCATCCTATCAAAAGTTGATATCAAAACCGAAAATGCTGCTAGTTTGCTAAAAATAAGATAAAAGGAGCAATAGCAATCCAAATTTGAAGAAACGAAATATGACGTCTCACTCGGAAGATGATTTACAAATTTGTTGTATAAAAATATTCAGCTTTGGAAAACATTTTATTATCATCAATTATTAACTAATTTGAATTGAAATAAAATTGCATAAGAAAATAAACTTCCATATTTTTAGATGAAAATTTACCATTTGTTATATTTAAGTAGACATATTCCAAATATTAATTTTTTAGTTCAAAATATTATATTTTAAAATTTTCCAAAATTCAGTTAATTACGTTATTAAAACCATTTGAAATTTACGGGTTGTTACACTCTCCCCCACTCAAAACTTTTCGTCCCCGAAAAGGAAGGAGGTAGGAGAATAAAACAACCCGAAAGAAAATGGATTTGAAAGACAAGATAAACAATTAATTTAAACTATATAAATTTCAATTTAAATTAATAATATTCAATAATTTGGTTAAACCAACCTTATTATATCCATAAATAGTCATTCGATTCAAATTTGTTAGTTCAAACTGTCAATTTAGGTCATAAAATTTCATTTAGTTTTAAATTGATTTCCATACACTTAGTAAAAATATAAGATATATTTAAAACATCCTCATATCATTATGCAAAGATTTCTCAAAAGTCTAAAACAATGTTAGAAATTTATACCAAAACATTATAATAAGCTTTTAAAATAAAGTTCCTTAAATCCGATAATTTGTTAGACTTGTTATTTTTAAGATAAGTATAAACTCAAGATTATTAAACTAAAACTAATAGTATACATCAAATTTCTAAATCAAAGTATAAAATTTCATATCTTCATAACTAATTATACACACTTGTTTAAAATGAATATTCAAATCATGGAAAAACATTTATGATGGTTTAATACAAAATTTCAAACAGTAAATAAACCAATAAATTTACTATTAGTACTTTTGAAATCAAATAAATATTCCAACTTATACTTCCAAAATAGAGATTCAAATTTATTTGTCAAGTATATTACTATAAATAAACTTCGCAAACCAAAATTTTCTCATTTATATAATATCTTTAAATTATACATTCAAAGAAACTTATTTAAATTTTACTTGACATATTCATTTGAAAGCTTCATTTGCAAATCAATTATCTTTAATGCTTTAATACTTTTCAAAACTCATTTTTAAAATTTCTTACTTCCTTTATAAATACCATTTATGTGTTTAAATAACACCTTTATAAATATATGTATACTATTTGAAAACAATTATTTAATTCAGTACTTATATTTACAAAGAAGCTATTGAAAACATTGAATCCATAATTCATAAATTTATTAATTTATCTCAAGATACTTTTCCAATATTATTAATAAATCGATAATCATTTACTTTAAATATGTTTTATTAAATTAATAACTTCTAAAATATTTATAACACTAAAAATTTACTATTAAACCATGTAGTATATAAATAAGCAATATTTTAAACGTTTAAATTATTTTGAAAGAAGTAATGATCAAAATATCCTTTATATAATACTTTATCAGAATACTTTTATAACTCGATGTCTTAACAGGTTTATCCTCGTTCTTGTAGACTCTGGTCGTACGTTGATCAGGCGTAAGACTAGAAATCTCCAAGTACTTAGTAGACCTGTTTCAACACCCAGTGAAAGATACTAAAAAATGGGTATGAGAAGTACCGCTCAAAATCTATTGCCAAACAATGATGATACAATAGCAATGGCCCGCTGCTGATCCAGTATTTACGCAATGGACACAAAACTTTCCAGATGATCCTTCCACCTTTCGGATTCCAGAAAAATATCGTAGCCATTTCGTAAACAAGGGACCATCGACCCATGCTGTAGTGGTAACTGCTGATTCAATGATTTACGCAATGGATGCACTTCCTTCCCGTAAGATCCATAAACAACAGATCCCAGGATCGAAAGCGCCTCCATTGGGTAAACTAAAGAACCATCTACTCTGGAAAAAAATCGAGGAACTCATGAGTTTAAGTCCGGACAACCATATCGATTCGAATCCATTTCTGAATTCACCCAAGTATATTAGGGTTTATCGGTCGAATCCATTCCTGGATTCCCCAAGTCCATCTGGGTCGAAGCATATCATACTATACTTCTTTGCGGAGGGTACTTCCTCATACCTCTTACTTCAAAATATAATATACCATATATAGTACCCATTCAAATCATAGCTTCAAATATCAAACTTATATAAATTCCATTATATATAAGATTTCATTTTAGACAAAGTACTTTCCAAAATCAATAATTTCGAATATATCAAATCATTCTTATATAAATTCCGTTATATATAAGATTTATCTATTCAGATCGAATACCTTCCAAAATCAACATTTTTGAAAATCATCTTGTACTTGTATAAAGACAATCTTATACAAGAATCAAAAATTTTCAAAAATCAATTTCGTTGTATGAAACGCCATATGAGATTCAAAGTTAGAAGAGTCCTAATCGAAGAGAACTCAAATCACGAAAATAGTCACGGTAGGAAGATATGATAATTAAATTACAAACGATAAAGATGGATAGCCTTATATTAATCACGGGTGACCTTAACCGGGTCAACCGTGACTTTAAAAATAAGATCGATGTAGAATTCTGAGGCAAATCGGCATTCGATCGGAAGAGATAGAATTCGGGCATATTAAAAGATAGCAGCATATAAACCAAGGATACAAAAATATTCGGTGACTCAATGATGTTGTAAAGGAGTTTCACCCCTTTACAAATAATTCAGCGGAACCATTGGATGCTTCAAAATCAAAAGGATTTAGATAGGGGAAGACAAGAATAGATTTTGCAACCGAGGGGAATGTTCCAAAATTCAAAGGAAACTGAGTCAAAGCGGAAGAGATTCAAGCTCGAAAGAAGGTGATTCTGTAATTAAATTCTACCATATATGCTAAGTTTTGCCTAAAACCATAGCTCGATACCACCTGTAACAACCCGATATTTTCAACCATTCGCATCCGCACATGTCGGACTTGAATTGCTCAAAATATCATATTGTTAATTTATATTTGGAAAAACTCAACATATATAGTAAATAAATAATCACAGAATCACAGACACAGAGTAATATAACAATAAGCAGCAGAAACAAAGAATAGTAGTTCATGAAGCTACTATAAAAATATATATCAGTGTTAATCAAGATACAACAGAAGTCTCAAATTCAATAGTCAAATACAAAATATGAATACATCACTGGAATCAACTGAATAACTGAAAGCTGAATCGATAGATGGATCTCCAAGCGAAGCTCCAACTCCCAAGGTGAGTCTCGACTATTGGTACATTCAGTCTGACCCGAGCATAAAGCAAAACACATAACACTCGAGTCAGGATTAACATTCTTATATCAATAAATCTAACTCAAGTGAAATATCAACTGAAATACAAGTAACTTAAAGGATGTTTAGGATACTCATCCTCTAAGGATCCGTGGAACTATCCACTATATAGAAATACACACTGCTAACAACCAACCGTCATTATAACACCATGGTCATTTCAAAATAATTTATACTTCAAACCCAAAATATCATTTCCACTTCAAATATATCTATTTCCAAATTATAGCACTTTCAAAGTTATAACCCTTTCGAAACAAAAATGTTTTGAAATCATAATGCTTTGGAAAACCATAACTTTGAAATCATAACTTCCACCACTTATACAGTTTAGATATTAATAATAGTATATAAAACAAAATAGTTTATAAAATAAAATAGTTTATAATAAAAATTATTTTATATTAAAACAGTATATATGTATATAATTTATAAAGTAAAATAATTATAATTTCCTCAAATTTCACAAATCGATTCAAATCAACTTGAATTCCAAATTCAAATTTAATTCAATCTCAATCCATCAATTTCAATTCAATTTAGTTTCTAAATAAACCATTTCAAATTATATCGATTTCAAATACAGATTTGAACCACAAAATAAACCATTTAAATTTCAATATATTTCAAAGCTTTAAATATTCAACATTTTCAAACCTAAATTTAACAATTTCATATAGATCTTGATTTAACTTCATTATTATTTAGTCTTGAAATATTCACTTAATAAATTCAATATCATTTAAATAACCTTAATTTGAATTTAGTAAATATTTCCTTCAATTTATTTAAACGTGAAATATTCATTAAATTACTTAAATCAAAATCAAGTTATAAAATCATACCTTTAAATCTCAAATTCAATAAGTTTCAAATCGATTTAATTAAATAAAATTCTTAATTAAATACAATTTCAAATAAATTTCAAATTTAACTTCCCAACCTTAACCTATAAAAATCATTATAAAAAAATCTATTTGTAAAATAAAATTTTAAATAAATACTTAAACATATCATATATTAATTAAATCAAACTTTATTAAATTAAAGCTTATTATTAAATCTACTTTATATTAAAACTTATTTATATATAAACTATTTTTAATATTAAATGAAACCATATATATTTTCTTTCAAAACCATAGAAATCATTGTCAAAATATTTATATATAGACCAACGGTGTAAGTATATAATTTTCTATCCTATGGTCAAGTGATACAGATATTTATCATTCAATCCGCAATTTTAAATATATACGGGTATATCTCGTTTCAACCCGCAATCCCAAATCAATGTCAATGAAAATCGATTGGGTTTATCATTTCAACCCATAACGATTTTCTCCTATTCTACAAGATCGTTCGGGTATGTATCATTTCAACCCATAGTGAATTCTATACTAACAGGGAACTTGCACTGTGATAACAGATATGATAAAATATAACAGGCATATATCATCAATATAAATAACAGAAAACTGATGTCAGATGTCATAGGTGAATAGATACAGATAATAGCATATATATAGCAATGTAAATAACTAACAACAGCATATTTCAATTGACGTTTCAATTGAAATCAAATTTAATAAATATAAGAACGTTAATCGTGAGTGATTGCTTACCTTTCGAGGCTAGAGGATACAGAAGACGACATGGATACGCACACTGATACGAACACGAGCAAATCAAAAAAAATGCTGCGACCACTTAGGCATTGGCGAGACAAGAGTAAGGCACGATGACTAGATTGATGAAGATAAATGGTATAAGTGAACACACATACACGCACGTATATATATAACTTCGTACATATATAAAAATCATATTCTAAATTCAAATACATATTAAATAATATATATATATATTTCAAAATTATTGTTTCAAATTAAAACACATATACAAAATCAAACATATATATATATACTTATAAAATGCAAAATACTTACATATTTTTTTTATATATTACATAAACAACTATGTATATAATATATATATACAATACTTCTTTAACGATATAATTGTACTGTAATCTATAGAGAAGGCTGCAAAAGTCTGTACTATACTAAAAAAAATTAATATATATAACTACATATAATATATTGTAGTACATGGATCATTTTCTAAACTATATATATTATTTTTATACAAACACAATTTACATACTTCCTATATCTCACTGTAATATATAGTTTAAGAATATATAAAAATGAAAAGATATATGCAGACTTGAAAACTGGAAAAAAGCAAATATGTATGCAACTTAGATATAGGTATACATTTCAACAAAACATGTAACAGGAAAACTAAAAGGTATATATATACTTCTATACCCAGAATTCATACACATATATTTAACTTGAATCAAGAATAGCTTACATTCAATATTTTAAAACAATAGATGATAGAAAAGTCACCGTTAACATTCTTATGATTTGAAAATCTATACATATTTTATTACAAAACCCATTACTATTGTACTCAAAAATCAAAGTACGATACATATTTCATTCAAATCTTTACAGCCTGTATTTATAACTATACTGACATAAGTACATCTTGCATAACATATATATATATATATAAACTGCTTTATAAACTAATATAAACTTACATACTGTATATATATATAGCCAATATATGCTTTAAACCTACATATACAAAACTAACCCATATTTAAAATAGTATGTACATACCGTAACTTTTATAACCTATACAAATATCTAGAATCTACCTACTCATATATAACTTGCATAACCAACAGATTATAAAATGTAAACTTATATATAAACTATTATACACATACTACTATATATACGTATACAATGCAGCAGAAAGAAAAGAAAAAAAAAAGAATAATAACAAAACAACATATGTATATATAAGAAATGTATAGATCATATTTTAGAACTATACTTAACATGATATTAATTAAACAATGTATATATATAAACAAACAAAACCTATATATATAACCGATATTCATAACTACAGGTTATATAACTTTCAGTAACTAATCGTAAAAACATATGTACGTATCAAACTAAACTATTTATAAACTAATATATTATAAACAACAACCCTTAAACATGCATGTATATAGTACTATGATAATGTAAAGCAGACTATGCATATTAATATCCATACTAGATTATATACAACTTATAATACATATATAAGTAAATTGGAAAGACTGTATAATATATACAAACAACTTTTATAATATATATATATATATATATATATAAATCAGATTTGTAACCAAAATATGCAGAACTTATATTAAAAGCAACAAAGTATATATATAATCGAACATGTTTAAGACTTATATAAACTAATATAAGCTAACATATAATATATTTAAAGTCAATATTCAATATAAGGAAACACAGACTACTTACATAAATGAGGTATAAGGCAACACAGACTATTTAAAGCCAATAGGAAAATGTCTGGAAGAGAGGAAGGAGTGGCACGAGAGGGTAGTGGGGTAGATGAGGCTGGAGCTTGGGCTGCATGTGGCCATGGAAACGGCGGTTGGGGTTGCTGGCCACTGTGGAAGATGGCTCAGTCTTGGGTGCGGTTTTAGTGGTGAAGACGTAGAGAAAGAGGGGAGAATGCCGAGAGCCATGCAGAGAAAGGAGAAGCTACTTGCTTTTCACAGATATAAAGCAAATGAAAATGGTCAGGTGGAAGGTGAAAATGGTGGAGGTGGTTTATAGAGTAGGCACGAATAGGGACAGTTCATCAAACAAGGGGTGCAAACGTTTTTTTTATAAAATTGTACGTGTAAATTTTTTTCTTACGGTTTAAATATTATAACAGAGGAAAACAAACCAATATGAATAGTGGGAATGGGAAAATAAAAAAAGTTGAATTCAGTGATAATAAATGCTAATGACTATTGGAATTTACGGTGGTTAAGTGAATGTAAACAGAATATCAAAAGCTTCACAATGGTGCTGATACGGTTACCGTTTTTCGCGGATTCCGCTACGTACCAGGCTTCAAAATAGAAAATTGAATATACCGCAGAGATCAGCATGACGAGACGATCAAAATGGTATATAGATATCAGTGGTACGATCATCCTATCAAAAGTCGATATCGAAACCGAAAATGCTGCTAATTTGCCAAAAATAAGATAAAAGGAGCATTAGCAGTCCAAATTTGAAGAAACGAAATATGACGTCTCACTCGGAAGATGATTTACAAATTTATTGTATAAAAATATTCAGGTTTGGAAAACATTTTATTATCATCAATTATTAACTTATTTGAATTGAAATAAAATTGCATAAGAAAATAAACTTCCATATTTTCATATGAAAATTTACCATTTGTTATGTTTAAGTAGACGTATTCCAAATATTAAATTTTTATTTCAAAATATTATATTTTAAAATTTTCCAAAATTCAGTTAATTACGTTATTAAAACCATTTGAAATTTACGGGTTGTTACACGTTGAAACTAGGGTTTCATTTCGACGGTGGATCTTCGACTTTGGAGCGATCGGCGAGCACTGTGAAGTAGAGGAGGCCGAGAGGAGTGCATCTGTGGTCTTTTTTCGTGTCAGAGATGACGAGATTCGCCACAATCGGCGATTATTTAAAGGCGACGGTGAAGCCTCTGGGGGCCACCGGAGCGTGCCGCGCATGGGCCATATAGGCGGCTGGAGGTGGGCGTTCGCATGGCATGGTCAGATCGTGGTGGTGTGGCTCCTAGGCGGCAGCGGCTGCTTGTCAACATAGGCAGCTTGGGCATGGGTTTATTCGATTGTTGTTGCACGATAGGGTTTCAGGAGGTAAACGATATTACGTTTTTGCCCCTATTGTTTATTTTACTTAAATTTGAATTTCCAATTTCTAATGAATATAACTTTTACATATGAACTTGGATTTGTGCGCGGTTTCTTCTGTTGGGATCGTATCGAAATTCTGAACAACATGGAACTGATTTGGTTAAATTTGGAGATTGTTCAAATTTTGGGCTTTTATTGGATTTTAAATCGACTATATATCAAAGGTGAGTGATTTAACCCATTCACGCAATACTAAACTTTCTTATGTTAGTTGAATAAAATTTATGATGTGATAAGAATCTTATTGGTTGCTGCTTAGTAGTTTAATTTGAATTTTAATTGAAATTGAATTTTATTAAATTAAGTTGCCATGTAAATTAATATTAAATTTAATTGCTATTTAAGTCCTGATATTGATGACTAGTTAATTGTTGTGATTTATTGAATGATTTGGATGTTGATTGTGATGGATGTCTATTTGTTGACATTTTGGATGATTGGATGTTTATTTATTTATATATATCCCTGCTATTACCCAGTATATTAATTGAAACCATATAAACTGTTATTTGAATTATTTCAAATAAATTAAGAAATAGGTTGAAATGATATATACCTATGATAGTTTGATTTGGATTGTAATGATATATATCTATCCTTGAATTAAAATTGAAATAACGGATCACTTGGACATAGGATAGAAAATTATATACGGACACCGGATTTGGTTAAATTCAATGGTATTTAAAATCTTAAATTTTTGGATTTTGATTAAATAATATTGTTTTAAAGGAAATAAGTTATGGATTAATATGAACTGAATCATTTCTAATTCAATCTTTCAAACGTTGAAATTTGAATTTGTTAAAGGAAATTGTTTGAAAGAATTAAAATTGAAATGGGAAGTTGTAATTGATATATGACTTAAATTTTGGAAAATTGAATTATTTTAAGATTTGGAATTTAAAATTGAACACTGAGGTTTAAATTGATTTAAATGTTTTAAATCCGTAAATTGGAATTGGACTTGAAATTGGTATAAATTGAAATGGTTTAAAATAAGAGTTGAGTTGGAATTTTAAATCATTGAATTGAATTGTTGAAACAAATTTGATGTTAAAAATGAATGCTTTGGAAATTGAAGTTAATTCGAACTGAAATCGAAATCAACTTGATTTGACATTAAATCAAAATTGAGTCAATTGAATTGAAAGATTGGAAATTGAATTTGTTGATTTGAAATTGGACATGGGTCAGATTGTTGAAATGGAAAGAAACATTTTGATTTGATATTATTTTCAAAATAAATTATTTTTGATATAAACTGTTTAAAATCTATTATTTTTAATATTCAAATTATTTAAAATTTTCAAAACTATTTTACTATGTAAACCATTTTCAATACTCAAACCATTTTATATTAAACTGTTTTAAATCTCTAAACTATTTAAACCATTTTTAAACTATTTAAACTATCTATAACTATTGAAACTATTTTTCTAAAGTTTCAAATTGTGCAAAGTTGAGAAGTTTATATTTAAATCGTTGATTTACATGCGATTGTGGTTAAATGAGATTATAACCTAAGTTGGAATTTGGAATGGTATTTTGAAGTGAAATTGACATATTCTGAATCAATATGGTATTTTGAAATGAAGTGATATTTTAGAATTGAATATGATATTTTGATATCAAATATGAATCGGTTTTGAAATGTAAAAGAACCAACCAGTGTGAAAAATGACGTTTGGTTGTTAAACATATCGGGGCCTCTTGTTGGCATACTCTCTGTCAATATTGGAACCACTTTAACAACTGTGTACGCAGTGGATGATATCCAAAATGTAGAGGTTGAATTGGAGGCGTTTGCTGGATTTGAAGAAAGAGAACGATGATGGATGACCCCGACACTTGTGTCAATTGGAAATGACTAAAACAGGAGCCATACCCGACCATTGAGGCTAGCTACCTCTAGCGGACACACCTCTTCGTATTACTATATTGATGTTGGCTTGGTCGGTGCACCTTGGTTTGATTTTTGGGAGTGTTGGACATGGTGGGCCGTTAGGGGTTACCACCAATCAAGAAACACAAAATGGTAGTATCCTACCTTGGGCATCGCCTCACGTACCTTATCATACTCTTGATCCTTATTCGTGCCCACTACGATTTTATTTAGTATGGTACCTATAGGTGACTCACTGGCTACCGACGTTACTGACTATGTTACATGACTCACATAGACTACCTGCTTAAAAATATATTAAGAGGGATCAATGTAAAGCCTTAATTTTATTTTAATACTTTACATTACTGATAGACACTACCTATATAGCGTATTTTACTACATATAGATAGTTTAACGGATCCTTAGGAGATGGAAAATCCCATAACATCTCTTAAGTTATTGCACTCACGTTATACACTGGATAGGAGATGTAAAATCCCGTAAACATCTCTAAAGCTATTACACCGATATTTACTTGTTATTAATTTAACTTACATAAGAACTTTTAGTTCTAACTCGAGTGTTTTGTCTTTTCATTACGCTCGGGACAGCCTGAGCTTTTCAGTGTTGAAGGCATTATTTTTGAAGGACGAAGATGAAGTTTGATATATTATATTATTAGTATTATTTCGCTACATAATTATTGGTATGTTGTTGTTATACTATGATTATATTGTAAAAATTGTGTAATCAAATATATTATAAAACAGCTTCATGAATTGTTTATTTGATTATTATATTTTGTCATTCCGATGTGAGATTCTGTATTTTATTTTCCTTCTTTTCTTTTTTTTCTTATTAAACCCCATTGATAATAATCTACCCTTTTGAATGGTTTGAGTTAGACATGTGTGGTTTATTGCCGATTTAAACCGTCCAAAAAGGTGGGTCGTCACAGTTGTGTTTAAGATATTTTTTGAGATGGTCATTTTTTATGCTTATATTTTGTTCCACTCCACTGTGAGTTTTGTAAGTGTAGTATATCTTAGATCATATCTGTTTATTTTCAGACCATGTAATGTCATAAAAATACCATTGCTCATACTTCTTAGCACCGATGCAAGTCCGAAAGTCATCCAAGCTTTAGATCGGTGTGTTAAGAGATGTGGGTTATCACATTTGGTATCAGAGTATAATTTCAAAGTACCTTAGGGATTAGGAGCGTGTTGAGAGAATGTACTTGAAAGTTTTTGAAAAGAAAATGGATTTTCGGAAAGGTTTTCAGAATGTTTTCCATAAAAACTTTCGAAATGGGTTTACAAAGTATATATATTTGTACAGATAAAAGTTTTCAAAGAGTTTTGTAGAAATTCTTATATATCGTAATCTCTGTCTTATTTGTACCTATGCTATCTCTAATGCGTGCCTATACTATATGTGAAAAGTTGCTAACAAAATTCTTAAAAATAACAAAAAGAAGATGAGTGATCCTGAAAGTTCAGGCTCAAGCGACGCGGTCAAGATTTCGAGCATTAATGTTCTAATTTGGTTTCGATGGTATCCTTAAGCGAGAGGACAAGTTGAGCTTAATCTCTTTAGAGGACCTATGGAGAGATTGACGGTGCAGTTCCTGCACACCCACCTGCCATAGATTTTGCTAAGTTATGTAAAGATTTCTCTAGCCTGGGAGGAAAGTCGTATATAGGGACCGAGTCATATGTAGATTTGAGGACATGGATTCATTCTTGGGAGAGGATCTTTGGGTTAATAGGTTTTGTTGATGAGATGAGGAGAAAGTTAGCTACTTGATAGTTAAAGGGTGAGGATCTTAGTTGGTGGGAGGTAGTTAAGGCAGAGACTGATGGAGGAGAGATCACTTAGGGGAGTTTCAAAGATGCATTGAGATGAAGTTTCTTTCTAAAGTTGAGGAAGGAGTACAGATAGAGAAGTCTATTCACTTGAAGCAAGGAGACATGTCAGTAAAGGTGTATGTCAACCAATTCAATGAATAGCTAGATTTTAAATGGACTAACCGGTAGCCCCAAATAAAAAGGCTTTGAAATTTGTTAAAGGGTGAACCAACCTCTTCAAAGTTTTGGTCTAAGTTATATTCCTATGGGTGCTACATATGAAGATTTAGTGGAGATGGCTTTGCTGAATACCGTCTCCAAGGAGGAAGAAAAGAAAGAAGCCAAGAAGACTGGAGGGAAAGCGTAGCAGTAGAATCAGCGCAAGGGAGAATTTGGACCTAAGAGAAAGATCAAGAAACAGGAATGCATCGTAGGTAGCGTGGCAAGAAGGGGCATTTCATAAAGGAGTGCAAGACAGAGGGTTCAAAGGTCAAGTGTTATAATTGCAATCAATTTGGATACATGAAGCGGGAATGTCCAACTCCTCAGAAGGCCTCTACCTAGGCAGTCCCGGCTTATGCATTGAACGCGGTACCTACCTCGAGTATGCCACTAGTTGTAGATAAGGGAAAGAAGGTCATGATTGAAGATGTGTTGACTTTATCTAGTTTATCTATTCGTACTTTATTTGACACAAGGCATTACAATCTTTCATTTCTAATAACTTGTGGATGAGTTACACCTAGACACTAGCATAGTTACAGACCATGTAGTTGTGTCAAACCCTGCATGAGGATCGACCTAATTATATATGATACGTAGGGGTTTGAAATTACTCGTTTTAGTGGTCGAATTTGATTGTGATGCTTTTGTCTTAGGATTTTCTAGGTTTGGATTGATATTGGGCTTAGATTGCATGACAATGCATGAGGCTATATTAGATTGTGATAGCAAGGTTGTTAGATTGAATATGTGTAGCAGATGTAACTTGGAGGTTTATTGTGATCCTCAAGGATTAGTTATATTGAGCTACAACTATTCTTTAAACCTAACACAGAACGAGCTAGATTTAGTGCCTGTAGTAAGAGATTACCCAAATGTCTTTTCTAAGGTTACTAGTCTCCTAGCACAGCGAGAGATCAAGTTCTGAATTTACTTGTAGAGAATGCTAGACCAGTTGTCTTACCCTTGAGGGGTGTGACTCCAAAGGAGAGATGCGAGTTGAATGAGTAAGTAAACAAGCTACTAGAGAAAGGCTTCATTAGGTGGAGAATTTTAAGTGGTAAGCACTAGTCATCTTTGCAACCAAGGCAAATGGTTCTCTGAGACTTTGCATTGACTACAAGGAGCTGAATAAGTTGACAAAGAATAATCGGTATCTCGTACCCCATATAGACAATCTCTTTGATCGGTTGATTGGAGCAAAGTCATTCTCGCAGCTTGATTTGGCTATTGGATTCCACCACTTGTGTGTAGATGAAGATAATATCTAAAAGTCTGCTCTTCATACACCCGACACACTTTATGAGTGGTTATTAATGCCCTTTGGACTGACAAATGCACCCACCTAATTTGTTGATCCGATGAGTCGAGGTTTTAGAGGGTTGCTAAACAAGTTCGTCCCGGTAGTTGTGGATGACATTTTAGTCTATTTGAAAAACGAGGAGGAGCACGCATTGCATTTAGAAGTTCTCAACACTCCGTGAGCATAAGCTAAAGGCAAAGTTTTTGAAGTACCACTTTTTCCAAGAGGAGGTAAGCTTTTTGAGACATGTTGTCTCAGAAAGTGGGTCGGCGGTTGATCCCGGTAAAGTTACCGTAGTTTAAGATTAGCATGTACCGAAGAATGCCACAGAAGTGAGGAGTTTCCTTGGTTTGGCGGGCTACTATCGAAAGTTCATTAAGGACTTCGTGAAATTCTTTTGCCCCTTTGACCCGCCTCACCAAGAAAAATTTAGTTTTCTTGTGGGACGCAAAGTGTGAGGATGCTTTTATTATGTTAAAGTAGGCTATAATTAGTGCACCTATTTTGATGTTGCTCGATGGTGCAAAGACATTCACAGTATATACCGACCCATGAGGTATGGGGTTGGGCGCAGTCTTGATGCAAGAAGGAAGGGTGGTGAGCTATGCTAGTTGACAATTGAAGGTCCATGAGAAAAATTACCCTACCCATGATCTCGAGTTAGTAGTCATTGTCTTTGCACTCAAGTCATGGAGGCATTATCTTTTAAGAGAGCTATTTGAGATGTGCACGGATCACAAGTCTTCGAAGTATTTGTTTCCCAAAAGGACTTGAATTTAAGGCAGCAGAGGTGGATGGACTTTTTGACATCATATGATTTTTATATCTCATATACTCCAGGTAAGGGCAATGTGGCGGCCGATACCTTGAGTAGACATCGTGCAGTACTGAGTCCTTTGTTCTTGGAATGGACGCATCTGGTGTTCATTCCTATATTTGATTTCCAACCATCATCAAATATTACCTCGGTTGCTAACCACGGGAGGTCGTTAGATTTCATTGAGTTCCTACTAGCATAGTTAGCAACCGAGATCCACTTTTCACTAGTGGGTTTTGAAGGAGTCTACAAGAGGATTCGGGCACCAAATTGAGCTTGAATACCGCTTATCATCCATTGACAGACGGACGGAGAGAGTAAATAGGATTTTGGAAGACTTGCTTCGAATGTGTATCTTGGATTTTGGAGGCTCTTGTGAGGATTATTTGTCGTTGGTAGATTACCTATAATAATAGCTATCAGGCGAGCATTGGGATGGCACCGTTTGAGGCGCTATACGGTAAACCTTGTAAATCACTATCGTGTTGGTAGGACACTACAAATAGGATTACTCTTGGGTCAGATATGGTAAGGGAGACATCGAAGAAAGTATACTTGATCCATAGAAGAATTAACACCACGCAAGATAGATAGAAATCTTATGCTGATAGGAGACATACAGAGTTAGATTTCATAGGGGCGACATGGTAGTTCAAAGAAACTAGCATCGAGGTTCGTAGGACCTTTTCCTATTGTGGAGAGGATAGGAAAGTTAACATAAAGACTAGAGCTTCCTGAGAAATTGGCGGGAGTATATGATGTTTTCCATATATCACACTTGATAAAGTGCTTGCATGATTCAGCTACCATAGTCAAGTCGAGTCAGCTAGAGGAGGTGGTGGTAGAGAGCTAGTCACTTGTTTACCATGTACCCACTTGTATTCTTGAGCATGGTACAAAGTGACTTTGCAACAAGGAAATAAAACTGTTTAAGGTCCATCAGGGAAACAATCCATTGGAGGGTACATAGGAGCCTGAGGAGAAGATCCGAGCTACCCACCCACAACTCTTTTCTGGTACGTTTCCAATTTAGGTTTAATAATTAGAGGTTACTTTGGCGTTAGGACTTAGCTTGGTATACCCTTTAGGTAAAGACTACTGGATGGTAGGGATGGTTATATACGTGTCAATATGACATGTTATGGATGATGGATGCTAGTGGATGTATTGCTTGGACTGTTTCATTACACATTTAGGACAGTATATCTTCTAGATAGTACACACATTCACATCACCTCTTTTTTGTTGTTAATTTGGTTGACCATTATGCATATGGATGTTGCATATGCATTGAACAGTTGCGCATACATGTAGAATTTCAAGTATACTTACTTAGGATGTTGCATACAAGTTTGATTCATGGCACAAGCACTTGCATGATAAGAGTCGACTAGATTAGGAGATCGCCTAATCTTTGCATTAGTATAGGTTCACTTACATTTCACGCTTGCAATATACATATTATATTAAAAAAATTAATAAGGACAATGACTGCCCGTGGATGATGGATGAGTAGATGGTTTTAGCTAATGATTGTAGCGCGTATGAGTTATATTTTTCCATCCTTTGAGATTTCAAGGACAAAATCTTTTTAAGTTGGGGAGAATTTAACACCTCGTAAATTTTATGGAAAATTTAATAATAAAATTAAATTTAAATATAATAGGGGATAAAGTGAAATTTCAAAAATGTCCAAATTTGGCTACGAAACTTGCACCATTGTGTTCGTAGTGATTTTCTGGACAATTTCCATATATAACACTTTGAAATCGAAATTAGTACGGAGAAGTTACAAATGTCTAACAATTTGAAAACAGAATAAAATTAAAAACAATTAGTTGCCTAATTTAACATGTCCTCAGTAGACATCCTAGGGTGTGGCAGTCGACATGAAGCAATCGACCGGTCTACCCAAGCTATCGACCGTTTATGTATAATTTTGAAAATCTAGAGCGTGCGATCAAATGGAGACAGTTAAACGAAATATTTTTCTTTACTGCCATGCTACTACCATGCACCCAAAATGAAACTAAAGATTTCCTAAGGAAAATCCAATGCTCCAAACCAATCTCTAACCCCTAAAATAAACACCTAACCTAACCGTCATTTCATTTGAAACTTAACAGCATACTGAAATTCTGCCAAAAATTTTCCTCTCCACTTGTAAAACTTCTTTCAGAAACAAATTAAAAACAAAGTAAGAGAGCACTAGTAAATCAGATCAAAGAGGAGGCAAGCTAACAGGTGACGATTCTCCGATGGAGCGTAAAGCTAGAGCTTGGATCTGAGATGAGTGGGGAAAGGTTTATAAGCTGATTATTTACCATTAATTTTGACTTATTCTATCTGATCTTAGGTGTTAGTAGTTAAACTGTAAATTGTAAACCATAGTTGTTAAACCTAAGATTAGAATTAGAGATTGAAATTGGTATAAATTGACTAATCTCATTTTTTTAACCGAAGTTAAACATCTTTATTATTGAATTGAAACCCTAAAATTTTGTTGACCCTGAATTAAACAAGCATAATTAATCTAGCATAAATCTATGAAATTAAAATGTAAAATTTGTAAAGACTGGTTAGTGTAAATAGATGCCTAAGGTTCATTGTGTAAGTCGAATTGGTATGGTTAACAAGTTATTAAAATTGAATCATTAACATCAAAATACCCTAAAATTTATAGTATGACCGGTCGACCGTTCACCCTGAGTGGTTGTCTGCAAGAGGCTGAATTGCATAATCTAAACCTCGGCCCGAGGCCTAGGTTAAAATATAAACTATTAATTGTATGTATAATTATATTATATACATATGTGAGGATGTTAGGGATAGTAGGGACGCCGGTTCCCTATAAGATGACGCCAGGACATTGTGAGAATGGGTAAATGTACTTTACCAAATGAGGGTGATTCTATTTCAAATGGCACTCATAGGAGGTTCTACAGTGGACGTGTAGCACTGACTGATGCATGATGAAGTGTATGGTCCCAGCATAACATGAATCCTTGGATTCATGATTCTGACATGATGTGATACTGTGTTATTGATGGATCCTGACGCATGCAATAAGAGGCGTAAACTACGATCGAGAGGTGGACATGAATGCAGATGATGAGACACACCAATGAGTTGGCATTGTGGGCCCCCCATCGATGTGCAATTGGGTTACGTGTAGTCGTAGCCATGGGAAATTTATTCCCATGTAGCTTTTGTAGTGGTGTTCCTACATTAAGTAGCTCTAGTAGAAGTGTTTCCATATCGAGTAGCTCTAGAAGCGATGTTTCTATATTGAGTAGCTCTAATAGCATTGACCGATTGTTAGTTATTAAGGTTCAATCCGTAGTTCGATCCTTCTACTAGCCTGCACAATTTTTAGTGTAGGTGTGTGTTGGATAAAACCCCTTAAATAATGGACCCTAGGAATACATGGACACTAGTAGGACACCATAGTTCACTTAGAGAAGAATTAAAGTCAACTGCACGTGCTCACCATATATTATACTTGTGGATAGGGAAGAAGGTGATTTAGCCCAATTTCGGTACGTGGATAGGCGAGCTCATCACAGAAGTTGCTTATCCTTTATTTACTCTTCATATAACTATCTATATTATCAGTACTTAGTATTTGTTTTATCATACTATGAGTAGTATTTCTATGTACTCTGTATTTGACTACGTATTGTTTTTCTAAGACTATGTTTGAGATATTTTTTGAGATGGTTATTTTCTATGCTTATATTTTATTTCATTCCGCTGTGAGTTTTGAAATTTTAATATATCTTAGATCATATCTTTTATTTCTAGTCTCTATAATTTTATAGAAATCCAATAGCTTGTACTTCTGGCACCGATGTGGGTTTGAAAGTCATCCTAGGCTTTGGATCGGTATGTTGAGAGGTGCGGGTTGTCACATATAAGTATCTATAGTGATAGATCCAAGAGGTTGTGGATTGTCTTAAACCCTGCACATTGATGCTATCTTGAAAATAATCGGTATGGAGAATTCCAAGAGCGGAAATATTCCAATGCAATCTGAAATCATCCTTTCTAAGAAAGTTGCTCCTCATACCGATGAGGAGAAGGAGCGTATGAAAGGATGCCATATTTATCTGTGATCGATTTCATTATGTATGTTGTGTTATGTACTAGACCAGATATGACTTATGCATTAGGATATTTAAGCCGATATCAGCCAAATTATGGAGAAAAGCATTGGACAGTAGTGAGATTTATTCCTAAGTATTTAAGAAATACTAATGGCTTATTCCTTATATATCAGAATGACGACCTTCTTATGAAGGAGTATACAAATTACAACTTTTAGAGTGATATCAATGTTAGAAAATTAGTGTCTGGTTATGTATTCATATTTAATGGTGGTGCAGTCAGTTGGAAAGTTCCAAGCAAGTGACAAAATCTGATTCAACAATGGAAGCCAAATACACCACCCTCAATGAAGAAGCCACAGCAGCAGACTAGATGCCCATGTTTATAGCAGAGCTAAGAGTGTTTCCAAATATTAAAATACCCATAAAATTGTTATGTGATTACAATGTCGCAATGCAGATCACAAAAGAACCAATAGCTCACAAGAAGTCAAGACATAATCTTCAAAAGTTACACCTGATAAGAGAGTATGTCAACAAGAAAGAAGTAGTGATTGAAAGAGTAGACACAAAGGAAAATATAGATGATCCATTTATGAAGGGATTAGCTAGATCAGTTCCGAACAAACTAATAGTGGGAAAGGGATTGAGAATCCATAAATGGCACCAAGTGCAAGTGGGGGATTGAGAGCATTAGGGTTATGCCCTAGAGGCAATTCTATAATTTATTGTAAACTATTGACTCTGCAATAAAATCCTATTCGAAATGCATGGTGCCTAATTTTGTATATATACTTGTTATATTATGATATATTAGTTAATAAATGATTTAAGTATATTTAATAGAAAAATCATTAAATGATATATTATGCGATGTTGGGCGTATTCTCACCCAGGCGATCTCAAGACCAAGAAGCACCAGGTTCGCCCAGGCTTGCCTAAGCTTCATTCGGCATCCCTACCACTGCCGAACCAGACTCACAACCACAGAACCACCGAACCAACTCCAAAGCAGCCTTCGCCGAATCAAACATCAAAACCTCTTCCATGCTTGCTGAATCAACTCTACCTCCCATGCTTGCCGAACCAACTTACTCCACTACTATCCAACCATCTACCACCGGACCGGCTACCTCCATCCACTGCCGAACCAGAGGCAGGGGAAGCCACTACCGGACCAAAGCCACCACCGGACCATCTCCCATCTACTACCGGACCGGAGCACTACCGAACCAAAGCGTTGCTGAGCCAACGTTGCCAGGCCAGATCGCATCAGCCCAGGCCCACCAGCAGCTACATACATCCAGGACCCCTACCCCCAGCCTCACTCTATAAATAGAGGGGTAGGGGTACCGCAATGGGGACAAGTTTGAGAGCTCAAGCACGGAGAGAACTTTCAAACAACTTTCTTTTACTTGTATCAAAGCTTTGTACTTGTAATCTAAACAAGAGAAGAGAAATAACATATAAAGTGGACGTAGGCACATTCTGGCTGAACCACTATAAATCTGCGTGTCTTTTACAGCTTAGCCCCTGCTTTTCATATATTTGCATAAATCACCCAAATCACTAAGAACAACATAAAATCTATTAAATCATACAACTTTGAGGTGTTTGTCCATTTTTTGTGCAAACATTTTTGGTGCTTTCATTGAGAGCTAGAAGCTCGAAGCTTCAGCTTCTTCCACTTAACCTTTTTCCTAACAGCATCGTTCATCGCTTGGAAAACATGCCTCCCAAGCAGAAGAAAGATATTAACAAAGGAAAAAACATCGCAACCAGTAGTCTTCCAGATCCAGTGGACACAGATCAAGTAAATCGTCCCCCTCCAGCAGCAGTA
This sequence comes from Allium fistulosum, assembly GCA_030737815.1. Lineage (NCBI taxonomy): Eukaryota > Viridiplantae > Streptophyta > Magnoliopsida > Asparagales > Amaryllidaceae > Allium > Allium fistulosum. Next base: position 872,508,132 of record CM060902.1, read on the forward strand.
CCAAATGAAGGACAGGCTAATCCGACCACTCCTGCCACAGAACAGCCCGCAACAATTACTAGGGCAGATCTAGACAGGGTTATGGCTGAAGTAACTAACCGCTTCACGTCCAACAGGAAGCCTTGGTGGACCATCTCATGTCACGCTTAAGGGATGCTGAAGAGTCCAACCACAACACTGAGTCATGGGGTGAATCCCAGTCTGGAGGATCTCAGAGACAACAAAGATCTTCCTTCTTCGAAGGAGCTAACGGCAGAAGCAGCCATGGTAAGAGCCGAGAACGAGCACAGCTCGAAGTTAGGCCTGAGGAAACGCTTGGAACCGAACCCAACGAGGGAGGGACTGGGCGGAGGTCAACTGTAGCTGAGCCGGTCGTACTGCCTAACCATGGAAACGCCAATGAACGGGGCCGAGCTAGAATCCTGCCCGAAGTTGGACCCGAGGAAGTGCTTAGATTAGAACCCAGCAGGGGAAGATCAAGGCAAGGGCCAACTGTAGCTGACCCTAGCATGCTCCCAGAACACCAAAGGCAGCCACTGGAAAATATGAGGAATGATAGACGGTACCATCCCTACAGGTCATCTGGACGGAATCAATCCCACAGAACAGAACCGAACTCGTTTCTATCTGCTCCAAATTCTGATGAAAGGATGGCATGCTTGTTCAGAGAGTGCGTCCAACAGGATCAAAGAGATCGACGGATAGGCGCTAGGGTAACCAGCCCTTTCGCCTGCAATATCGAAATTGCTATCACCCCCCGAGAATGGAAGATGCCAACAATGGAACCTTACAAAGGAACCTCCGACCCCGTTGTACACTTACAGAGATACACACAGCATATGCTCATGAGGGGAGCAATAGAGGGAGTACTATGCAAATGCTTTCCACTATTCTTAGCAGATCTAGCTACCTCCTGGTTCTGCCATCTACCCCAAGGATCCATCAGCTCGTGGGAGATGTTGAAAGAAAAGTTTATCAGCCAGTTCCGCATTCATGTGGAACAACCCAACGACGCTTATTCCTTATCCAATATCAAACAGAAACCTGGAGAGAAGCTGTAGCAATATTTAACCCGATTCAATGCCGCAGCGGCCGCAGTCCAAGATGCCGATAAGAAGCTTGTCTTAATGGCCCTCTGTAGTGGTGTGCATCTGGATACTAAATTCGCTAGAAGACTAACAAAAGAAAAACCAGCTACTCTACCCGATTTCTTCCATGAAGCCGGGAAATATATGAGGCTTGAAGACGCTGCCACTGAGGGGCAGTCAGGGCAACAAAATAAGGCAACTCACAGCAACGCACCCGCTGTAGCAAAGGACGTTCGAAGAAATGATTCTAGAGACAATGCTGAGGGCAAGAAGGGAGAAAAGCGCCTATATCGGCCAGGACCGAGATTCGACACTTACACTCCTTTGAATGAAACCGTCGAAAAACATCTTCATTGCCACCCAAGGCGAAGTTAGATACGAACGCCCACCGTACGAGAAGGAATCAGATAACGCACAGAAGTCTGGAAAGTTCTGCCGCTTCCACGAATCTCATGGGCATGATACCAATGAATGCCATCATCTCCGGGACTTGATTGAAGAACACATCAGAAGGAAGAAACTACAACGCTTTCTTGGGAAGGCCAGCCCTGTCTAACTTCCAAATTGTCCTGGCCCCATAGTGCCTAAAGATGAAATTTCCAACGGACAATGGAGTAGGGGAAGTAGAGGGAGACCAGGACGTTGCTCGAGACTGCTATGTAACTGAACTTCACAACAACCACAGGAAGGATAAAGGGAAGAGTGTAGAGGTTGCCCTCTGCACAAAAAGTTTGGAAGCATAGTAACTAAAGAAAGCCCCTCCTCTTCGATATACCAGCGATCCCTTCAATGAATTAGGCCCCAGGGACAGGGAGGAGGAGGCCACTGCCGAGCCTGCAGAGGCTATGGAATTTGTATCTATAAACAAACATGACTCGAGTAGACTATTGAAAATCGGGTCCCAACTAAAAACAGAGTTGAAGGAACAACTCATTGACTTTCTCCGCCACAACTTGGATGTATTTGCATGGTCACATGCTGACATGACCGGAATCTCCCCTGACATGGCACGCCACATACTAAACTTGAGAAGCTAGCATACTGTTTACTAATCACATCACTGAAACTGCGTAACTACTTCCAGTCCCATTCCATCAAAGTTCTAACCGACCAACCACTGAGGCAGGTACTCCATCGTCCCGACACTTCTGGGCGACTACTTAAATGGTGCATTGAACTAAGTCAGTATGATATCACCTATCACCCTCGCACCGCTATCAAGGGACACGCCATGGCCGATTTCATTGCAGAATTCACTACCAACGAAAGTAAGGAACAATCGGAAATAGTAGAAGACATCAAGTGGAATCTCTTCGTGGAGGGTGCGTCAAACGAACAAGGCTCGGGGGCAGGTGTGGTAATAATCACTCCTAGGGGAAATAAGCTGCACTATGCTATAAGGTTGGAGTTCGCTGCCACCAACAACGATGCAGAGTATGAAGTAGTGATAGCTGGATTAGAACTTGCCTTGGAAATCGGAGCCAATTCTTTGTGTCTTCATAGCGATTCTCAACTTATTGTTAATCAAATACTAGGAGAATTCCAGGCTCGAGAAGAACGACTCATAACATATTTAAAGAAGACCAAGCTACTTCTCAGTCGATTGGACCACTACTTAGTCAAACACATCCCTCGGGAAGAGAACCGAGAGGCCGACGAATTGGCGAAGCAAGCAAGCGTGAGAGACGGCGATATTTCCGGAGCAATAGCCATCTCGAAGCAACTGACCCCAAGTTTTGAGCAAGTGAATTTGATAGCTGCAACCGAAGAAGCAACTTGGATGACTCCCATCCGAGACTACTTACAAAGTGGCACACTACCCAATGGGCGTAACGAAGTCAAGAAAATCTTGAGGAAAGCTTCCCGCTACACAATACAGGAGGACACCCTCTATCGGCGCGGATTCTCTAACCCCCTATTAAGGTGTGTCGTTGGAAGGGAAGCCAAGGAAATCTTATCCAACATTCATCAAGTGAGCTGCGGAGATCACACCGGAGGGCAGACTTTGGCAAAAAAGATACTCCGATATGGATATTTCTGGCCCACCTTAAGCAAGGACGCCTTAGATTTCGTCAGAAAATGTGACAGATGCCAGAAGTTTGCTAAGATTCCGTGACTACCAACAACTGGGATTACTCAAATGACCAGCCCATGGCCCTTTGCAGTATGGGGAATTGACTTAATCGGCAAACTACCAATGAGCCGAGGCGGGGCCAAATATGCTATAGTGGCAGTCGACTATTTCACCAAATGGGTGGAAGCAGAACCCCTGAATAAAGTATCTTCTGCAAAAGTTATTAATTTCTTGATCAAAAATATTCTGTGCAGGTACGGAGTCCCATTCAAAATCATATCAGACAATGGACTTCAATTTGACAGCGAGGAATTCGCCAACTGGTGCCAAGAGCACGGAATTCACAAAAGCTTCTCATCCGTAGCGTATACCAAGGCAAACGGACAAGTCGAAGCCGTCAACAAAATTCTGAAAACTCTAATAAAAAAGAAACTCGAAAAGTCAAAGGGCGCTTGGGTGGATGAACTCCCTACGGCACTGTGGGCTTATCGCACATCTTTCAGAACATCAACATGGCATACTCCTTTCTCTTTGGCATACGGATCGGAGGCTATGCTCCCAGTTGAAACCATCGTGCCTTCCCACCGTAGGATCCACTATAACCCAGAAGAGAACGAAGAGCTCCTTCACGTGTCTTTGGATCTAATTGAGGAGAGAAGAAATGAAGCAGTCCTCAAAGCAGCAACCCACAAGCAAAAAGTGGCAGCACAATACAACTCCAAAGTCAAGCATCGTACCTTACAAGAAGGGGATCTTGTCCTCAAGCGAATCTTCCCTCGCCCCGGAGCACTAGATCTAATCTGGGATGGACCATATGTAATTCATAAAGATCTCCACAATGGAGCTTATATTTTGTCAACAGTGGACGGGGAGGTGTTCCAGAGGGCATGGAACATCCAACACCTTCGTCGATACTTTACTTAACTTGCACTGCCCATATGAAGCGAATTAACAAAGAGAATCAGTGGACGTAGGCATTTTTGTGCCGAACCACTTTAAAAAACCTTGTCTCTTTTTTAACTTGTTCATTTATATCTTGGTTGCTTGTTAACTTTATCCTTTTCTGTTGAACAAAATCCTGTGCAAATAGCATTTCCATTCAAGGCGCTCCACAGCACGACTTCTCCTGGACAAGACCTAACAGGTACTATACGAATCTATGCCCTCGCCAATGAGACACTTTTGCTCCGGCATCCCTCTGCTGCGGGTTAACTCATTGCTCGCGACGGCCCTCAAAGCCAACTGTAATGAGCCGATTATAAGCCACCGAGAAGGCCGACTATAGCCGAGGCAGCTCATTACGGCGTTCGGCTCGCCGGCAACTGTGAACCGACTATAAGCCCCAACATAAGGTGTGGCCAGCCAGGGGCAGTTCACGGTTGACGATCGGCACCCACGCTAGCCGGCCACAGTAAATCAAATAATACCCACGATTACGGGCCATAATGGCCTGGGTAGTTACTGTGCGCGATCTCGGCTCCGATGTGTCTTAAGTGCGGTTGTGGTAAAAAAGAATTAACTCCCCGCGGAGGCGTAAGATGGGTGACAAATGTCTCCAAGACCCACAGCTAGGGAAAGTGACTACAAAGCCCGTTTGCCACGAACTTAAGCACATCGAAGGCCTTCCGTGATTGGAAGTTTTACTATTTCTCATATTTCAATTTTATTTGAAAAACTTTTCTCCTATCCTCTATAACAATCCCTAAAGTACAGGACACGGAATAGGAGGCATTCGCTAATGGGAGTCGGAACCCACAACGGGACACTAGGCCGCATTCCATACTCAGTCACACAAGACATTCAAAACTGCCATCTACAATTAGAACATGAGAGGCGGTATTTTCTTCTTTTATGTACAAATACATGGCTATAATTTATTCATACATCACACTAGCATTGCAAGGCATGAAATTATGTTTTAAGCAAGAACTTGACATCAAACACAACTGAATTACAAGCATATGCATAGCTATATTTCTCATACAACATGGCAAAATAACAAAAGCATTCAAATACGAAAGAATCAGCTTAAGTTTAAAAATTACACGCCAAAGATAATGTTGTTTATTACAAGTAACATAATTACAACCTAAGAGTTACGTTACTGTTTTGAGACTAACATATACAACAATGTCAAGTCCACAAAAAGATATCCAGGCCAAATCAAGGAGCTGGCTGCGTCGGAGTTTCATCCTTGTCCTGTTGCCCACATGTCCGGTCAAAGAAAGAATTCATTAATGACAAGCAACCAAGTTAACAAAAAGACTAGAAAGGAAGACTTACCAGCATCTGCTCCTTGATCATCTTGATCATCATCCTCTACTTGCACGCCTGCCTCCTCGGCTGCAAGCAACCGCATGCCCTCCTTCACCGCCACCTTCTCCTCCTTGGTAAACTGGGCAGTAACCACATCCATCCTGAGGGCCGTACCCATCTACTAGTGACCTCGGGGTGGGCCCATGACGTCCCGGTTCTGACTGAGCTGGGGGCACTGCGGAAGGATCTTCTCTGTCCTGGGATTTCTTATTTTCTGATCGGGTTTCAACTCTATGAGACATTATCTGCAACACAAAAGAATACATCGTTAAAAAGGATGTAGAGATATAAACAAGCAAGTGCGTACAATCTAGAATTTCATTTTGTAGTTCAAAACACGAAAGGTTCAAAGTTCGATTGGGCATTCAAACTCCGGGTCTCGTTCGGTATCACGAGTCATAAAAAGTCATCCGACAGTTCAAGGCAAAAGCTCATTCGACATTCGAGCTCCCCATATACCGTTCGGTAATCCGGGCCCCAAGGTTCATTCGGCTATCCCACTCCCTAAAAACACATTCGGCAGAAGGAGGGCTCACCTCATTCGGCAGGCGTAGGCTTGGTCCGGCTCTTTCTAATAGGTGTGGATAACAGGAGCTTGAAGCCCATACTTATAGGCAAACACAGACAACCGGACCGGTTGGTTCGGCGTTTGGGCCGAATAGGAGCATCCAAGTTAATGTCATTAATTTCAAAACAAAGCACGGCATATACCGGCATATGCCCTACTTTGGGGGGAAAATGTTGGGCGTATTCTCACCCAGGCGATCTCAAGACCAAGAAGCACCAGGTTCGCCCAGGCTTGCCTAAGCTTCATTCGGCATCCCTACCACTGCCGAACCAGACTCACAACCACAGAACCACCGAACCAACTCCAAAGCAGCCTTCGCCGAATCAAACATCAAAACCTCTTCCATGCTTGCCGAATCAACTCTACCTCCCATGTTTGCCGAACCAACTTACTCCACTACTATCCAACCATCTACCACCGGACCGGCTACCTCCATCCACTGCCGAACCAGAGGCAGGGGAAGCCACCACCAGACCAAAGCCACTACCGGACCAAAGTCCCACCGGACCATCTCCCATCTACTACCGGACCGGAGCACTACCGAACCAAGGCGTTGCTGAGCCAACGTTGCCAGGCCAGATCGCATCAGCCCAGGCCCACCAGCAGCTACATACATCCAGGACCCCTACCCCCAGCCTCACTCTATAAATAGAGGGGTAGGGGTACAACAATGGGGACAAGTTTCAGAGCTCAAGCATGGAGAGAACTTTCAAACAACTTTCTTTTACTTGTATCAAAGCTTTGTACTTGTAATCTAAACAAGAGAAGAGAAATAACATATAAAGTGGACGTAGGCACATTCTGGCTGAACCACTATAAATCTACGTGTCTTTTACAGCTTAGCCCTTGCTTTTCATATATTTGCATAAATCACCCAAATCACTAAGAATAACATAAAATCTATTAAATCATACGACTTTGAGGTGTTTGTCCATTTTTTGTGCAAACATGCAATAGTAATTAAAAAGAGTCGTAATCATGAGGAAATTATCACAATATTAAATAACATATTATTTTAAATATTCCTAGTCAATATGCTCCGAGAAAGGATATCGATGCACCTTAGAGTACGAAATACTCTCCAAATGTTGGGCAGTGTTTATTCATAGCTGCTGGGGCACCAAGCAGTTACGTACTGATAGTTATTGGATAACTATAGAATGACTTGTCTAATATTTTCCTGTTATTTAATAATAACTATATCAAATAGGAAATCTCGAAGTGACGATATTACTAGTTCTCTCGACTTGAGAACACTATTAAACTTCAATGTGGAAACTCTACTTTGACTATAGTTAAATAATGGCACATCGACCCTCGAACGACTATAGTTGGGTTTGAGTTAAAGCATTAGCAAAGAAACACCATTTAATAGAGAATTCATCTCCTCGGTTGTATTAGGTTAGTATCACGTTCAATTATAGTCAACTTGCAACACACCGTAAAATTTACGTTAATAAATTAATAATTAATAAGGCTTCAAAAATGGAATTTGAGTAAATGACAGAAACTGGACATGAAACATGCACCATTGCCTTTGTGGTGATTTTCTGAGCAACTTTCATATTTGGAGCTTTGCGATCGGAGTTTAAACAAAGAAGTTACGAGCGTTTAAAGATTTTGGAACAAAAATAATTAGAAAACAAAAATTGCAATAAATATAATTAATAACCAAGGCCCACCGGTCAACTACCTACCATGGGGCCGGTTGACCACTCATAGCTGTGCGGTCGACCGATCGAACCGTGGCGGCTAGGGTTCGAACTTTGGCCAACGACCTGGTTTTATTAATTCTAATCTAACTGTTATGACTGATTCGAGCGCCTGTAAATACAGGCCTAACCCCTCGCTTCTCTTCTCATCATTCCTGATTCAAGCAGTGAAGCTTTGCCATTTTCTCTTCTCGCTATTCCTCCTAACTATAAAATAATTTGTATCTATACAAATTGGAGAAGATCATAAAATAAAACGAAGAAGAAAAAAGCAAATCTACATAGCACAATAAAAGGTGAACTTCAATATATAAATCTATATTACCCTTAACCCCAAATTTCTTCTAAGATCTGTAATTCTAAAAGTATGTATATACCCTTTTATACATATGGATTAAAAAAGAGATGGAGCTAAATTAAAGGGTTGGATTCAGATTTAGGAGATTTGGAAAGCTTTAAATGGTGAATGTGAAATTATGTAATATGTTTATTATATTGGAATTTTTTTCGCTAGATTTTATTTAATTATTATGCGTAAATAAAGATCTAAGGATTGTAGGCTCAAGTTTAACGTATAAACATTGCTTACGTATTCTACAATTAGGAAGATGAATGAGAATATTATTTACACCCAGATCTGGAAATTGGTCCCTAAGTTATTAAAAAGTTGAATATATATAAAGACGTAGAATTTATTCCAAATCTTCAATTGGGTTATAAAAATGTTAGTATAATTTAGATTTTCCCTAATTATATTGGAATGTAAATTTCTATATTTTAATTTATTGGAAATATTATAGGTTTAACCTCCATGAATTTGTCTAATTTCTTAATTACATAGAAGAAGTGCAACATTTGATTTGATGAGGAATATACACAAAAAGAGGAAAAAGATGTGTAAAGTATGGATTTTCTTTTCATAGTTTACACTGTCTATTTCAATAAAAAAGGAAATAAAAAACTCCTTATAATTTCAAATGAAGCAAATCTCTCATTTTAAGTTAATTTATGGAAAACTATAACCGAAAACCCTTTTAGAAGGATAAATTTAACAGATTAAAATATGGAAAGGAATATTCTAGTTAAGGATTAATAACGAGAAAAATATAAATATACATAATCATGTTAAACATTTGAATTAAAACATAATTAATACAGCGTAATACACGTTAATATTCGCAGTAGATGTAATTATAACGTTAGAATAAATCGCGCGATAAATAATGGGATTAGGGAATAAAGATGGAAAGTTTGTAACCCAAAATTAATAAACAATAAATGTGCATTAAATAGGGAGTTACAAGAATTTATATAGGTTATAAATGGAATAATGGGACTGATTAATGAGATTATTAGAGTAATTATGGAGAGGTAAGGAAGGAATAATAAGTAAAAAAAAATTGAATAAGTAAATAAATGTCTTTAGGAAATGTCCGGTTAAGATAATAATCATTTATTAGAAACAAAATGACGTTTATAGAGGTAGTAAATAAACATGTTAGGCAACAATTAAATATTTTAAGGCAATATAATTATCGGTATGGTAAATTATGTAGCCTTAAATATAATAATAAAGATTGGTGGGCATAGCCTAATATTAATAATTAGGATGGTTAATTTGATTTGTAGGTTGGGATGCTAGGCCAGTAGAGTTACACAACAAAAGTTTGCCCTTCGCTCAATGGCTACCAGTAAATGTGTATACTTACTACCGATGTAGGACATCACCAACCATAGGACCCGTGGGAAAGGGATATATGTTGCGGATAAGAAGGGGAAGAATATTCCGGGGGTTCGTCTCGAATTTGAAGCATTAAATGGCCCAGTACCTTTTAAGAAATGGGGTCTGCTTCATATCCAATAAGAGGTGGTAAGTAACTAAATGAGATATTTCTTGACTTACTTTAGTCTAAATAGGGATGTTGACAGTGGAGAGTCGACAGGCTATACCAGTAGTTGGTACAAGTATTTAGTAGTATGTCTGACATATAGGCTTTGACGCCCAGCGATCCCAAGAAAGCGGTAGTAAGACTCGGGTTATTCCCTAATGGGTTTCTCTTCCTACTAGTGTAGAATCCGTATGGGATACACATGGATCTCATGGTAGAAAGTTAGTTGAAAATTAGTTTTATGGAGGTGGGCTAGTTACACTTAGATGAGTCTTT